>CM042239.1:26592394-27219894 GCA_023566225.1 Romanogobio albipinnatus
TGCACACACTGCAGGAGGGATTTTGGCCCACTCCTCCACACAGATCTTCTCTAGATCAGTCAGGTTTCTGGCCTGTTGCTGAGAAACACAGAGTTTGAGCTCCCTCCAAAGATTCTCTATTGGGTTTAGGTCTGGAGACTGGCTAGGCCACGCCAGAACCTTGATATGCTTCTTACAGAGCCACTCCTTGGTTATCCTGGTTGTGTGCGTCGGGTCATTGTCATGTTGGAAGACCCAGCCTCGACCCATCTTCAAAGCTCTAACTGAGGGAAGGAGGTTGTTCCCCAAAATCTAACAATACATGGTCCCGGTCATCCTCTCCTTAATACAGTGCAGTCGCCCTGTCCCATGTGCAGAAAAACACCCCCAAAGTATGATAGTATCACCCCCATGCTTCACAGTAGGGATGGTGCTCTTGGGATGGTACTCATCATTCTTCTTCCTCCAAACACATTTAGTGGAATTATGACCAAAAAGTTCTATTTTGGTCTCATCTGACCACATGACTTTCTCCCATGACTCCTCTGGATTATCCAAATGGTCATTGGCAAACTTAAGACGGGCCTTGACATGTGCTGGTTTAAGCAGGGGAACCTTCCGTGCCATGCATGATTTAAAACCATGACGTCTTAGTGTATTACCAACAATAACCTTGGAAACGGTGGTCCCAGCTCTTTTCAGGTCATTGACCAGCTCCTCCCGTGTAGTTCTGGGCTGTTATCTCACCTTTCTTAGGATCATTGAGACCCCACGAGTTGAGATTTTGCATGGAGCCCCAGTCCGAGGGAGATTGACAGTCATGTTTATCTTCTTCCATTTTCTAATGATTGCTCCAACAGTGGACAATTTCCCCGTAGCTCTTTCCAGCCTTGTGGAGGTGTACAATTTTGTCTCTAGTGTCTTTGGACAGCTCTTTGGTCTTGGCCATGTTAGTAGTTGGATTCTTACTGATTGTATGGGGTGGACAGGTGTCTTTATGCAGCTAATGACCTCAAACAGGTGCATCTAATTTAGGATAATAAATGGAGTGGAGGTGGACATTTTAAAGGCAGAATAACAGGTCTTTGAGGGTAAGAATTCTAGCTGATAGACAGGTGTTCAAATACTTATTTGCAGCTGTATCATACAAATAAATAGTAAAAAAATCATATTGTGATTTCTGGATTTTTTTTTTTAGATTATGTCTCTCACAGTGGACATGCACCTAGTTGCTATTTATTTTTAGATATAATAATCAACACTCATAAGTTTCACATAAGGCAGTTTATGCATTAACTTCTAAATCTAATTATTTTTATTCGTTGTTGAAATCATTTAGTGGCTGTAATTTTCATGACAGGTTTATTTAAACACATTAAATAAACAAGACATCGCTAACAGGCTAAGTAGTAAATAATGAATATATAAAGGCTAATATAATGAATATAACGGCTAATATAGTGCATGTATTCAGTGAAAGAGTTGATTTCTCTAGTGAGCTAACAGCTGTGGACACTGAATGACTTCTGAGTAAACGTGATTCTGCATGACATTGTTTACAAGCTGTTTTATTGTCTTTCCACGGTTGAAACACAGATGGAGCGATTACACGACATATGATACATTTCAGTAAGTTGTAATGTATCCTCAACATACTTTAAGATGTATTAATTTATGTTTATTCTTTAGGAAGAGATGATCGCATTGACTCGTGCGCAGCCCGCTGCCTGCAAGTTGAACTGATACGCGTCTATGATCGCATTGAGCCGCGCGCTGCCGCTTTAAGTTGAACTGATATGCGTCTATCAGTCACATCACATTAAAGAGGGTTAAAATGGCATGTATCGTTTGAATTTCGTGATAAAATGGACTGAATACTTAATATGTGCGTGTGGGAACTCGGATTGAAGTGTGTTCCGCGCTTACAACAAGCCGACTGAACTGTTAAAGATTACATTCATAACTGTTCGGTACACGCGTGCACCGTACCGAAAGCCCTGTACTGAAACGGTTCAATACGAATACGTGTACCGTTACACCCCTAATATATATATATATATATATATATATATATATATATATATATATATATATATATATATAAATATATAAATCCACTGAATTGAGTAAATATATATATTTTTTCAATGCTAACACTAGATTGAACACATTGTGTGTGAGCGATATCTCTCCATCATATCTGCGTTATAAAGCAATGGCAGGCCACTTCAATCTTCCTCAGAGAAGACTCGGCATTACTGGTCACTGCCATGCCCACTGACTCCCTGTTGTTGTTTTTGTATTTCATTTCACTAAGCTGCCTGAGCGAAAGGGTGAACGAAAATCTCCACTAAGTCCTTCACCCTCTGCGCAACCCTCATAGATATTCTCCACAGAGATAAAGCAAAGTAAAATTGAAATTTTACAAGCGACTAAAAAGATAATACAGTTTGAAATAATCTTACTGTGCATGCTGAACGGTGTCAATAAACAAGCATGCTTAGAACAAAATGCTCCCGCTTTTATCTCGGTGAAAAATCCATAAAGTCTTTACTTCAAGCTGAGACAGAGGTAAAGTGGTTGTTGCTTTTATGTTTCACCTTGTTTTTCTCAAAAGTGAGACCCCATTTGGGATTTGAGAGGCATGCCTTCTTATGGTTGACATTTATCTTGCACATGTGAGGGATGGAGGAAAGAGAAAGTTAATAGAGAGTAAGCGTCATGCTAATCTTACAGAGCAAAACAGTTTATTCACTCGGCAGGACAACAATAATCTCATGGCAGGAATGGAAGCTCATTTATGTATTTAGCTTATAATTAAGAGCGTTAAATGCTTTAAAAAAAAATTTGTTACACTTAAAAAGACGAGGCAAAAGTAGTCCAGTATTTTTTTTAAACTTCATATATTATTTATATTTCAGTTTAATTTAATTCAAGTCCGTTTTACTTCTAATAATGTTCCCAAATTTGCCTGGTACAACTTACATTTTTCTCTGTAAATTAGTGTCAAGTACAAAGAGTGCTACACAGTACACCATTACTGGATGACTTATACAGAGAAACATAGGTGCTTTAATTCTTTGCATGAATTTATTGTGGTATTCAACTGTTCAGAATCATTGTTATTCCATTCTGATCACCACTCCTGACCCTCATTTCATTTCAAACATTTTAAGTAAACAAACTTTTCATTTAAAACAGCAAATTAAATAGGAAACAAATATAGAAATGCATACAGCAGACAATGTGTCAAATGTCACATTGTATGCAATTTTAGTGGGGCCAGTAGAAGTATGTTGGGAAGTCTGACAACCCTCCTAGTCTGGTCAGCCATTATCAGCCATTTAGTGACTTTGTTATATGTTTTTTTTTTTTATTTATATTTATATTTATATTTATCTGTTATTTGTTTTTATTTCAGTTTTTGTTAGTTGCAAAGACTTTTGAAAGTGATCAGGTTGATGATGTTTGTCAATGTCAGCTGTGTGAACTGTGTTGTGAGACTTTCTGGCTGAATTTAAAGTAGTATACTGTCATTATACTTACTCGACATTAAGCCTGTTCATATGCTTGTCCTTCGGACAAGTAAATCTGTCATTCACTTGTCCGAGTAAAAAATGTGCTTGTCCGTATTTCTTTTTTTTGTTGTAAATAATTTATTCTGAAGCAATATTCTCAACATTGTTCAATCAGTTTTGACATATTTAAATCTGCATATCTTTGATATTTTTTCCATAATCTTATTAAATATTGGCTATGCTTCAGCTTTCAGTTTATATTCTTAAATTTGACCTATAATTAGGTGCTGTAGGTGCTGTACTTAGAATAAAACACCATAGGGCCGATATGTTACCAATCAATTTAAATAATTTACACTGAAAAATTACTACTGCATTAAAAAATGTTATGAGATTGTTTTCAATATTTTTGAATATACAAATAAGAAATATTGGAATGTTTAAACATGAAACTTCACCACCAGTAGGTGGCGGCAGATGACCTTCTTAATTGAGTCGATTCGTTCAAACGGCTGATTCATTCAAATGAGGCAGTCATTTATGAATAGGTTATTGAATCTTTGATTATTATTTTAAAGCTGAATAATTCAGTAACATTTAGTAATCATTCAGTTGCTGTGTGATGCTTTATGGTTGATTAATTGTTTATGGAACTGTCATATGAAATCAGTGTCACATTTTCAATCGTGATGGTATTCAGGAAAACGGCACTCTTGGTTGTGTGATGTTGCGTAACTGTATCATATGTTATAAATATAAAAACTCCACAATTTGTCATTTTAACTGTGTGTATGTTAACTGAGTTTCTTTCTGTGAGAGGCGCTCATTTGTTTTGATTTCTCCTCGAGAGGCTGCACGAGCGTCAACAGAGCATGTTACATCAGTTCATTATACATTATTATCCACTAACGATCGCCATTTACACTAAATTAATGCACAATCATTCTTGCATTTTGGTGATTCCCTAGTTGTTTTTTGTTATTGGAGTTGTAATCAGGCTATTTGTCCGGTCTGGCAAGTAAAATTCTCTTTCACTTGCTCCTTCAAAAAATCCACTTGTCCCTGACAAGCGTTAATGTCGAGCCCTGCTCCTACTATTTCTGTCATATCTATAAGGCAAGGCAAGGCAAGGCAAGGCAAGTTTATTTGTATAGCACATTTCATACACAGTGGCAATTCAAAGTGCTTTACACAGAAATTAAGTTAAAATATTCGTAAGTGAATTAAATAAAAATATATATAGTATAACAGTTATAATCAGAATTAAAAGAAATAAAAAAATAAAGATGAAATCCCTGGGGTGGAAGAAAATGGAGAGTCAGGTTTACTTTAAAAATATTTGTCAGGTAACTGTGCGTTTAGACAGTACCCTTGCAGACAAATCTTCTTGGCCTAACTTGAGGGCGTTCTCTAGATGTTTTACCCGCCAGAGCAGATCTAAACGGGTCTTCCTCGCATTGGAGGGAGTACTCAAAAAAAATATTTGTCAGGTAACTGTGCATTTAAACATTACCCTTACAGACAAATCTTCCTGGACAGGAACACCAGGGCTATCTCGACTTTGTTTGACCGTCAGAGCGGATCTACACGGTCCTTCCTCTCACCACCAAGGCTATACAGATCTATCCGTCAGAGCAGATCTAAACAGATCGTCCTCGCGCCGGAGGGATTTCGATTTATCGCTCCCCTGTCTCTCAACCTCTTCCACCCAGACAGCCTTAACAAAAAAAATTAAAATAATAATAAAATAAAATAAAAAGTATAATTAAAACTAAAATTAAAAACAGGGTTAAATTGAAACATAATTAAAGTGCACTAAAAATAAAAACCGGGTTAAATTGATACATAATTAAAGTGCAAGCAGTTCGGACAGAGCACAGAGCTCATTCAGTAAAAGCATAAGATAAGGTGCAATCAGTCGGATGTACACTAGCACAGCTCATTCAGTAAATGCACAGCTAAACAGATGTGTTTTGAGTCTGGATTTGAAAGTGGCTACTGTTGGAGCACATCTGATCTGTTCAGGAAGCTGGTTCCAGCTGCTGCTGGCATAATAGCTAAAAGCAGACTCTCCTTGCTTTGAGTGAACCCTTGGTATTTCTAATTGACTTGATCCTGATGATCTGAGTGATCTGTTAGGTTTGTATTTAATCAGCATATCTGCAATGTATTTAGGTCCTAGGTCATTGAGTGACTTATATACAAGTAATAGTACTTTAAAATCGATCCTAAATGTAACTGGAAGCCAGTGTAAAGACCTGAGAACTGGTGTGATATGGTCATATTTTCTGGTTCTGCTCAGGATCCTGGCAGCAGCGTTCTGTATGAGCTGCAGCTGTCTAATGGTCTTTTTGGGAAGGCCGGTGAGAAGACCATTACAATAGTCCACCCTGCTGGTGATAAAAGCATGAACTAGTATCTCTAAGTCTTGCCTGGAAACAAAGCATCTAATTCTTGCAATATTTTTGAGATGATAGTAGGCTGATTTAGTTATTGCTTTGACATGACAACTGAAACTCAGGTCTGACTCCAAAATCACACCAAGATTCCTGACTTGATTTTTTGGTTTTAGACCTTTAGCCTCAAGATATGCGTTCACCTTGAGAATTTCATCTTTGTTTCCAAATGTAGTGATTTCAGTTTTGTCTTTGTTTAACTGAAGAAAGTTTTGGCACATCCAACTGTTAACTTCTTCAATGCATTTACATAGAGAGTCAATGGGGCTGTAGTCATTAGGTGATAGGGCTAAGTAGATCTGGGTGTCGTCAGCATAGCTGTGGTAAGCCATTTTGTTATTTTCCATTATTTGGCTCAGTGGGAGCATGTACAGGTTGAATAGGAGTGGTGCAAGAATTGACCCTTGTGGGACTCCGCATGTCATGGATGTCCACTCAGACTTATGGTCACCTATACTCACATAATAACCTCTCCCTTCTAAGTATGACCTGAACCATTTGAGGACCATTCCGGAAAGCCCAACCCAATTTTCTAGCCTGTCAAGAAGTATGTTGTGGTCAACAGTGTCGAATGCAGCACTTAGGTCGAGTAGTACCAGAATTGATGTTTTGCCTGTATCTGTATTGAGGCGAATATCATTTATTATCTTTATGAGCGCTGTCTCTGTGCTGTGATGCGGTCGGAAACCAGATTGAAAATTGTCAAAGTATCCGTTTGAGCTCAAGAATTTGTTCAGCTGACTGAAAACAACTTTTTCAATGATCTTGCCTATGAAGGGGAGATTTGAGATTGGTCTGTAGTTGCTCAGTATGGAGTTATCCAGATTTCTCTTTTTCAGGAGAGGCTTAACTACTGCGGTTTTAAGGGAGTTTGGAAAAGTCCCAGAAAGAAGTGAGGCGTTTACCACTTCTAGGAGATCTGCTTCTAAACAGTTAAACACACTTTTGAAAAAAGAAGTGGGGAGTGTGTCAAGGGCGCAGGTTGATGTTTTTAGGTGCTGTACCGTTTCTTCTAAAATTTGACCATCAATTGCTTCGAAATCAGTCATAGTAACTTTCTGAGGTTGTGGTCTGATCTGACTCACCCCAGAGCAACTCAAGGATGTGCTGATCGCATTTCTGATATTATTGATTTTCTCGGAGAAGAAGAAAGCAAACTCACTACATTTGCTGTCTGAGAGCATTTCATTGGGAATGTGACTCGGAGGGTTTGTTAGTCTCTCTACAGTAGCAAAAAGAGTGCGTGTGTTGTTTATGTTTCTGTTTATAATATTTGAAAAGAAGGTCTTTCTAGCTTTGCCTAGTTCCACATTGAAAGCACGAAGACTGTCTTTATAGATGTTGTGATGGACTACAAGTTTTGTCTTTCGCCACATGCACTCATCTTTCCTGCATTGTCTTTTCATTAATTGCACTGCTGTTGAGTTTCTCCAAGGTGCTTTTTGTTTGCCACTCTTTTTTCTGACTTTCACAGGAGCAATATCATCAATTACACTCTTAACTTTTGAGTTAAAAGAGTCAAGGAGAAAATCAACAGAGTCTGCAGATATGCTTGGTGTTAGAGATATAGCCTTCATAAACAGCACACTAGTGTTCTCATTTAAGCATCTCTTTTTGACAGAGACAGATCTAGTTTCAATGGCAGGAGAGATTGATATATCAAAGAAAATACAGAAATGATCAGACAGTGCCACATCCTTAATAACTATAGATGAAATGTTTAGACCCTTACTGATGAGTAAATCTAGAGTGTGTCCACGATCATGTGTGGGTCCGTGTACATGTTGTGTCAAATCAAAAGTGTTAAGAACAGTCATGAGCTCTTTTGTTGTACTGTACTCATCATTGTCAATGTGAATGTTAAAATCCCCAGCAATAGCAAAAGTGTCATACTCAGATGAGATTGCTGATAACAGCTCTGTAAAGTCATCAATAAAAGCTGGGAAATATTTTGGAGGCCTGTAAATAATGATAAGCAGGATGCGTGGAGTACCTTTTAGCACAATGCCCAGATATTCTAGAGACAAATAGTCACCAAATGATACTTGCTTACATTGATAGACATCTTTAAAAAGAGCAGCGACCCCCCCACCCCTCCTGACTGCCCTGCAGACACTCATAAAAGTAAAGTTAGGAGGGGCTGTTTCATTGAGGACTGTTGCACTGCAGCTGTCTTCTAGCCACGTTTCATTTAGAAGTAAAAAATCTAGGTTGTTTGTGGTTATTAAGTCATTGACTAGAAATGATTTGTTTTTAAGTGAACGGATGTTTAAAAGTGCTAACTTAACAGTATTCATTTTCATTTTTTCCCCCACAGTAATCTTAGGTTGACAAGTAACTGGCCGCAGATTAGATAAGGCATAAATAGTAAGAGTAGTATGCTAGCACATTATTCCGATTTTAGCTTCCGTGAAGAACCCTTTTTTTCCAAAAGGCTTTTGTGTATGGTAGTCTTTTTTTAACACCTCGTCACCTCTCTTTAGAGCAGCATGAATTTATGAACTTATGAACTGTTTCCACTATAGCACTCTCTACCTATTGATGCTTTTGACCCAGTATTGGAAATCATTACAACCCTCTCCAAATGGTCAGCCATGATATTTCATTTTTTTTTTAAAACATGTAGGACGTGTGGACGATGTGCCACATCAAATTAGCAAACTCACTTTGTGTTGCAACTTGCAACACTCCTTCAGTGAATTTAGTTAAAAGCAGTACAGTTAGTGATGTAAGGTGGTTACATGTCTAATCAAACATAACAGAATACCACATATTACACTCCCAGCTCAGTATGAAATGGGATCACAAAGGTTTCTGCAAACACACTTCAAGTGCTGTGAGTCTGTCAGCTCTTAATAAGTGAAAGTGAAGTGAAGGTCCTCATGAGTTCAGAGCACCTGACACAGAAAGTGACCTCATCAAAGACTAGTTATCTGCCTCTACTATCTGCTGGCAAGATACAAGATTTGATGATTGTCTCAAGTTGAAGAGGCAATGATAAAAATGTCTCTCTGTCCCGACTGAGAAACAGAGCCGATTGAAAGAAGCCCCTGTGTTTATGAGAAAATTCATAGTCTTCTCATATTCTCACATCAGAAAAAATGAACAAAATGCTCTGTTACTACATTAGCTGTTTATTGAGCTGTGCAGAAGTCTGACTTTTTTGTGTCCTACACCAAATAACCAGTTGCTATTAATATGTGTCAGCTAACCCGGTTGTGCTCTCGGCCCTTATTGATTCATTTAGCTTGCGTTTTCTCAAAGATTTGTCTCCATGCTGGAGACATCAGGAGAGCTTTCATAAGCCGAGAGTATGAAAAATATTACTTTTCGAAGCATTCAAACGCTTTACGTCACTTTGGCACTGTTATTACGTTTCCTTTGACCTTTTGCCGTTGGTGCGCAATGCGATTGACTAAGCGGAAGGCAGACAATAAGCTCATAATAGCCTTTAAAACAGTTCAACAACACTGAGGAGCTCAATCTGCGCCTAGACAACTTTCCTCATCACACTTGTTGAATAAAACATCAGGCTGAGCGCATGCTAATGGCTGACAATGGCTTCTCTGTTTTGCACAAACAAAACCTTACTCTGTCTCTCTCTCGTTTTCACTCTTTTCGGCACCCAGGAGTTTTAGCTTTGATGCATTTTACACCAGCCTCGCTGTTGACAAGTTATCTGTGACCTGTAGAGAGAACCCCCTGAAACTGCAGCACCGAGAATCCATCTTCGCCTTCCCTTTTCACCTCGAATAGCATCGGAGCAAACAAACAGGGCCTAAACAATACGATATATACCACATATCAATTACACTAAATGCCTCAGTATCTATACTTCACTGTCTCAACCACACACCGGTTACAAGGCACACACGCTGCGGTGGGACGATAATGGGTCGGCATTGTTCTCCACCATCTGGAGCGCTGATAAGACTCGCCTGTGCATAGTTGATAATAGGAGCCAGCGGAGGAAGAACTGAGTGTTAAACATTTCCTTGGCCCATGAAAAAGGTTCCATTAAGTCCACTGACCCCAATTGAATATTAATGAGCTAATTAACAGATTTATTGTTCTACGCAATTTCTGGAGGGGCCTGTTTTTTTAAGTGCTATTATTTTTTTCTAATTATTTTTTGCTCTTTGTATAATTGAATCTTTGTAGCTGCCAGCATCCCAAGCGTGCCTTGGCAACACAGAAAAGAATTTGGACTTGTGTTTCTCTCTCTCTCTCTCTCTCTCTCTCTCTCTCTCTCTCTCTCTCTCTCTCTCTCTCTCTCTCTCTCTCTCTCTCTCTCTCTCTCTCTCTCTCTCTCTCTCTCTCTCTCTCTCTCTTTCTTTCTCTCTCTCCTCCTCCACTCTGTTTGTTTATTTCCCCAACAACAACAAAAACAATGTTTTCTTCGATGGCAATGTGTTTGTAATTAGGCTTTACCCCCTGCACCCCCCATCTTCAACAGCAGAGCTTAGGCCTATGAATTTTATATTTAAAGGGGCTACAATGTTTGTTCCAGGAAGGAACAGGGTGAGGTGTTGGATTACAAAACAGCAATCAGCAGGGTTACACTCGACTGCATCACTCGGAGGGTCTGGCAGGGCTCTTAAATGAGCATTGACAGCTGTGGCTGATAGATAGCATAATCAGCTGATGAAGAGGATACACTGCAGCGCTGCTCTCAACGGGCTTTTTGAATAGTGCTGCTGCAGCCACACACCGGGCTGATGTAAAGGTTACCTTGAAAGAAATAAATGCAATTAGGAATGCGAATGATCAACACGGGTGATAAAGGGGGACCGCAAGCCTTCCGTGGAATCCACCAAATCTTGCTCGTGTCGGCATGTCGGTGATGGATGGCATACTCATGCGAATGTTTTGTGTTTCAAAGGAGATGTTTGAAATGGTGTTCGATGCAAGGACACAGTCTAACAATTGCTTTTTTTGTGGTGAAATTGACATGCAACAGAATTTCAATAACTGTACGGGCATAGCGACTGGAATAATCGCAAATGTTCTGACAAGAGCACATCCGTTTGAAATATGCGGGGAGAGATTGGAGGGACATGCGAGGGAGGGAGGGGAGGGAGGGGGGGGCACCGGTGATGACCTTTTGATAACTACAATATAATTATTATTGCATTTTTTTTCTATCTGCAACTTTACTTAATTCTATTTATGCCCAGAATCCAATTCCGTCCAAATAAAAGCATCAATTTCTTTCGGTTACTCCACCAATATAACTTAGAATAATGAACTCATTTCACTGTTATATGGAAATAGGGTCTCATTACAATAATTTAGCCTGATACACAAGCCAGCTGATATTAGGAGCTGGGCCCTACAGTCAGAGAGGTTATTATGCTATACATCACAAACTGCATTAGGCTCATAAAACCTGTCACCAAAAAGGTTGAGAAGTTGCAGCAGGCAGCCCTGTGGCTTCACATGTCTCCTCTAAAAAAGGAGACTCTGATGAATCAACCATATAGAAGAAGCTGATTAAAAAAAATCATTTCTGATTGTTCATGATTTCCATAGACATTAGGGTTTCTAGCTTTGCTTCTGTTAAACCTGAATTGCTGTGGTAGCCCTTTTCTTTCCCATCAGCTATAACAGTAGTCTTTCTTTCATCTAATTCTCTAGTTCTATTTTCTTCTACTGTATTTATCTTAATTTAAAAAGACCACATCAATTTATATGTATAAACTACCATTCAAAAAGTTTGGGGTGGGTACAGTTTTTTAAATGTTTTTGAAAGAAGTCTCTTATGCTCACCCAGGCTGCATTTATATGATCAAAAACACAGAAAAAACAACAATAATCAAACAAAGTAACATGATCCTTCAGAAATCCTTCTAATATGCTGATTTGTTGCACAGGAAAGATTATTATTATCAACATTGAAAACAGTTGTGCTGCTTTAATATTTTTCCAGGATTCTGATGAATAGAAAGTTGATGAATAAAAAGCATTAATTAGGAATAGAAATAGTTTGTAACATTATACATTTATTTACTATCAGTTTCCGTCAATTACAATTACAATTCTATTTAAAAATCATTTTAAATGAATTAAAAAAATCTTATTGATCTCAAACTTTTGAACAGTTGCTGTGTTGACTGTTTGTATATGTATGTGGACAGATTACAAGTTCCTGAATG
This sequence comes from Romanogobio albipinnatus, assembly GCA_023566225.1. Classification (NCBI taxonomy): domain Eukaryota; kingdom Metazoa; phylum Chordata; class Actinopteri; order Cypriniformes; family Gobionidae; genus Romanogobio; species Romanogobio albipinnatus. Next base: position 26,604,503 of record CM042239.1, read on the forward strand.
CATCAGTGTTGATGAATTAATCCGTTGAGGAATTGACTTCTTAATTGACTTTGTTGATATTTTTAATTTTTTTTACCTTGTTTCGTTCCTGAATGAATAAGTGTTTTTAACAAATTATTTGAGTAAATGATTCAATGATTCACTAAAGTATGCACAAATAGCACAAATAAACAATACTTTTACAGTGCTTGTGAAAACTGTATTACTATATGAAGTAAATCTACACAGATACCCATTAAAGCGACAGAAGTTATTTAGTTAAAGGTGCCCTAGAATGATTTGAAACAACATTTTAAATTGTTCTCTGGTATCTACATAGAGGGTATATGGCTTATTTAAGGTCAATAATTGTCCAGATACGGTTTTACAGGTCCATTTACAACTCTAGAAATCTTCCCTAGGATGAAATGGTCTGTTTATGCCTTATTTAGAAGGGTCATGAATATTAATGCAGAGTTCTGCTCTGATTGGCTGTTTCACTGCGGCTCAATGATAGCAGGCACAACTTTACTGACCGTCTTGACGATGGAGAGATTAGGCATTCAACCTTATATGTTTGAGCCTGTTTCTGATGAAGACGCAGATTTTGAAGAACAACAACATGTTTTGAGATTGGAAATGGACGCTTCTGAATGGTAAGTTAAGTCTTTATTTTAATTAGGAATCTGCAAAATCATTACGTCCGTACCAGAACTTCAGCCTAAACGATAACTAGCATATAGCATTAAATATACACATCAGCAGTCACAACTTTAGCATTGTAAAAACATTTTAATTATTGTAATGTGTCCCTGTATGATTTATAATGATAGCGTCTTCACTTTGAATCACAAACTGAACTGGGTAGCGCTTAAATGTGTTGTTTGTACAGTAACGTTTGAGTTTGACAGTAGAGTACTGATTTAAAATACTTCAGTTGTCAAAAATATAAATAAATAAATATCAAATTACTATCGTTTCAACTTAAATGGTGGAGGTGGTGACGTTAGCTAGAAGGATCGAGTGAGCTATGTGTAAGCAACTAAACTAACATAGTATGTTACGTATCTATGGTTGCATTTTGTAATTTATGACAACACTGGCATGAAATAATATTAACCTTCGTCATTAGACATACTATTTAGTTATGTAAGATACTTGGATTATCCTATTCTTACTGTATAGCATCTTGCGTTGGCTATAGACAACAACAGGAATATTATCGTTAATGTTGTCTCTCTAAGAAACTTTCAATTTAATCAGAAATGGTTTAGACAGTCAAGAAGTGGATAAAATCACTTACTGCTTGCAGGTATATGGTTGGAATTGCCCCTTTCTTCAGTGTCAGACGCTGAGCAAAGCCTGCTTGATATTGTCCCAGGTTTGAAAAACTGTCCGTGGTGAAATGGGCTGAGCAAACGAACAACTTTGAATTAAATTGTTGCGGTATCCGATTATAAATAAACATCAACCATGCCTATTGACATGTTTTATCTGTGGGAAGAGTATGAAACGTCTTCACATCCCCTGCACAGTCTGGAACATAACATTGGTGTCCATGATCTGCCAGGCTTGCTATCCTCGTGTGACGCTTGTTTACCTGCAGAGATGATACGGCTGCGCAGTTTCGGCAGATAGTGAACATGTGCTGGCTTATGCAAATGTTGGGCTTATGCATCACTGTTGGTGTTATGTTGAGATTCGCCTATTTTTCCGTGGTGTTTTTCACAAACGAGATTTACATATGAAGGAGGAGGCAATAGTGTTTGAGACTCACTGTATGTGATTTACATGCACTGAACTCCTGTTATTTAACTATGGCAAGGTTAATTAAATTTTTCATTCTAGGGCACCTTTAAGAGCAGTGAGTGATTCTCTATTTTTCTTTTGTTGTTTGATTCACATTATTAACGTAGGAAACAGAAGGTATATGAGACTGATTTCACTTTAAGACCTAATGCACAGATCCATTAAATTGACACGCATCGGATGTTTTCTTAACCGTTTAAGTTCACTTAAGACATAACCGACGCTGTTTACTTTGATACTCGTCAAGGCGGAAGTTTTTTAATTGTTTTGGTTGTATTTGCTCAAAATTCAAGAAGATGCAAAAGAGAACTCAATTTGGTACTCACATGCTGCCCGAGAGATGGCTTTCTGTGTGCACGCTTCATGTGTGTGCGCAGAGAAACGATCTCTCACAGCGCGTGAGTGTCTTAAAATCACTTGAATGCTTGAAAAAGACACATGACAATGATAAACTTTCTCAAGGAAGCATCACTCAGATAGGTGATTATAGTTTTGGTTGGCTGAGACGACAGACAAGGGGGCTGAAGCCCCCCTAAAAAGGAGAACCACCCCTGCTTATGTAAGCTAATGTCTTAAAACGCCAGATGCTGGTCCTCAGTGAAAACTGTAATGTGGCATTATTTTAATTGCTTAATTTCCATGTAGCAGGCTGCTTGGTTCTTGACAGTTTGTCATAGTTCTTTGTGTTGGGTGGTGAAGAGCGGATGGTGAGAGCGATGACATGCATCTGCTGTTGATGTGAAATCACTTGAAGAAGGTGTCGAAAAACTTGGCTGTAATTGCCAGAGCTAGGAGAGGTTTTTAGCATGCGTCTGGAAAGAAGAGCAACCAAAGCTCTACCTTGGCAAGTTAAGAGTTGGAGACAAAACAAGAAAGTGCAATAATTGTTTTTGGAGCTGAATGCCAGCGGGAATGTGTGATGCTAAAAGCAATGCTTTCTTCCACGCAGCACTCCCAGCAGCCAGATGCAGTTCTGCAATCATTACGTGTTGTCTCACAGAAAGTAATCTTTTGTAACAATCAATTACAATACATTTCCCTCTTTTGTCAGTTTTTCATATTCTGTACACTTTGCTAAACACCCCTCTTTCAAATATCATAAAATGTATTCATAGGGAACATTGAAACATGGAGTAGTTGAGCTTCAAAGTAGTGATTTAAAATGCAGCCTTCCTCTCAGAAGAGGAAATGAGGATAAAACAGACTTTTTTGTCCCATTATGTAAAATGAATTACTATGTTGTTCTTTTTTAAAGATGTCTGTTGTGGCTCTGGTGCTTTTTTCAAAGAATTGTCCATACTCTGACTGAGGTCATGATTGTAGTCTGAAGGCAAATAGCTATATAAGGCAGTTTCATGCTCTCTGTGCTGGTTGGCTGACATTGAAATGTTCCACCACTAATTTGCAATGCGTACTCAGGAATGTCTTGCCAAATGTATTGCTGGGACCAGTAAATTCCTGACTTCACCATGCCACAGTGTTCTGCCACGACCTTTGGGTTAATATTAGACCCTGGAAATGATGCCTTTAGGATGCACCAAGAATGAATGATGAGCCCACACTCTATATTTAAATTTTAGGATTAATTCAAACAGCTGGTAGCCTATGTTAAATATAATCAGGGGACATTGGAGCAGAGATTCACTTCTAAAGCATTGTTAAAGGAATTGTTAAAGGAATATTCCAAATTCAATAAAATTAAGCTCAATCAATAGCATTTGTGGCATAATTTTGATTATGAAAACTTTGACTGAGCCACTTGCAATAGAAGTAAATGGGGCCAGTATTTTGGAGGAAATGTAAAGCTTATAATTCTATAAAAGCACATTCATTCTTCTGTTAAAACGTTCATATTCTTTGGTTAAATTATTTTGGTCAGACTTTAGATTAGGGTTCAATTCTCACTATTAACTATTATTAACTACGACTTTTGTCTCAATAAACCGCTAAACTCCTTAAAGGGTTAGTTCACCCAAAAATGAAAATAGAAAATGCTGGTTAGATCAGCATTAAATAACTTTCTCAACTGTTAAATACAGATATAAGATTAAAATAATATCAGATTTGTCTTATTTTAAATAAACACAAAAAACAGGGATACATTTTTTTTTACTTAAGTAAGAAATGTGGTTTTTGCTATGGCTAAATAAATGTTCAGGGATATCTTCCAAAGATGTAAAAATGTTGGCGCAATTTTTTCTCTAAATAATGTTGATATGGCAACTAGTAAACACACTAAGTTTCGTCATCCTGGCATGTGTGGAAATTTTTAAACCATGCGTGTTACAACTAACCCTGCGTTAGGTTGTGCCCCACTCTCCCCTAAGTGTAGCTTTGTGTAACTACGTCACCTTTAAACCAGTATTTTTTCATTTTTTTCTCTAAAAATCATGTTAACACACATTGTCGTGAGGCTGTACTACTGAATCTGAGGATTTTTAAGTTGCGGAAGTGGTGACAGATCTTTGCAATGTGCCTGGAACAGTATTTGCTCTGCTGGCGCAATGCTGTTTGTGTGCAAATCTGGAATACTAAAACCATTCTGTTTTTGCTTTAAAGCTTGAAATGATACAATCTAATTCAAATCATGAATCATTGTGTGTAGCATCTTTGTTTAGATCATGATGAAAATACAGTGGTTGCCTCTAATTTCAAATGGCTACAGATATTTTTGTTTAACCCTCTGGGGTTCTTCATTTATGGGTCACACTCAGGACCTTTGGGTCAAAAATGACCCGGAGGGCGCGATTAAGATAAAAAAAGATTTGAGTAAAATAAATCAAATATATTTTTGTATTTTATTTTGAATAACATATTAATTTTTTTATGGGGGTCATTTTTGACCCGAAGGTCCTGAGTGTGACTATTTTTTTTACGACCACTTAGACTTTTCTAACTTTTCTTTTTAGTGTTCATATACCAAGTACCAATAAAGTCACCAAGTTTCGGACCATTCCGATGAAGCTACGATTCTTAACATTTTTATTTTAAAACATTCAGGTCAGAAATGACCGAAGAGCCCCAGAGGGTTAAGGACGTTATAGAACAAATAAACAACAAATACATTTGCTTAAACAAAGAAAAAAAATGGCAACCGGTACCGGAATCGCCAATTGGCCAATTTGCGGTCATGAAAAATCATGATCAGTGCATCACTAAATGTAATCCAAACATTATTTGGAATTGCCTTGTAAGTATCAGGGAGGGGGAAGAAAGCAATACACTTGGATTTAGGGCTAACATTTCAATTACGGACTTCATCAAGAATGGTAGCTTATCCCTCATAATTAACATAAAATGGAATATATCATCTCACAGTGATTCTATTTTAGGGCAATCAGGGCGCAATTTCCATTCGATTATGAACGTGGTTTACGACTATACTGGGCGCCTATTGAAAGCTAATTAATTTGCAGTGAGGACAATTATCGGGGAGCTCATCATTTAGCACTGTACTGGAAGCTTTTTCTCCCCCCCTTCATCCTAATTTCGTTCACTCAGTCGGAGTGCGGGGACTGAATGAGGCTCATGTAAAGCCACTGAGTATCAGTGAACCATAGCTATGCAGAGGGAATAGAAGTGTTGGGCCAGAGCTCTGCTTCCTCTTGGGGTTACTATTTCCCAAGCACAACCCAACTTGTATGCCTGGCTGCCTTATAGCTCGAGCACTACTGTACTGAATGGTCCACAGATTGCTCCATTATTTCAGGACAGCAGCAATGCAAGATGGACTAAAGAGCCATTATCTGAGTGAGTGAGTGAGACCATCGGAACTTATTACACGTGTGACCTTTAAAAGCCTTTCCCCATTACAGATCTCAGGTGAGATTTTACTGGAATCAATTTTTTATACCCAGCCAGATGGAGGCCCCCGCTCAAAAAAGGAAATGAACGATCAAATGAGCAAGTGAGCAAGTGAATGAATGCATGAGCGAGTGAAAGAATAGCCTGGATCTTTGTGAAAAAGGCTCTCATAAAAGGAATCTGCCAGAGCCGATGGAGATGGGCAGGATTTTAAAGCGCCTCTAATACCTCTGTGCCCTTTCTTCGCAAATTAAAGAGACTTTGAACTGGCTGAGGAAGATGCTGGAGTATTGTGCTTAATCAAGGTAGAAACACAAAGCCGGCACAGGTTCCCCAAAGGATCACATCAAAAGGTGCATCCCACTTTGTGCACTATTTAATCAGTTAAAACACAGATGGCAGCCTGCCTCAATTAATTAATCATATATGAAGCATCCAGTACCTGCGAGCGGAAAGTATGTCAATGCTACCGAGATCTAATTTGGATCTCGATGTACCTCAGTGTTTGTCTACAGAAAAAAGACCCGCAGTTAAAAAACTTCTTTCATTTGTGCGAAAAGTGCCAAGCGTAGTTAGTGCTTGGTAAACTGTATTGTAAAAGTTGCGGTAGCATGCAGCCTTTGAACCTCCTTATCCCCCTCTGACTGACAGCTTCTCATTTGACTTGGCTCTCATTGAATAACATAGCTGGTGCTTACCCTAGATGTATGGCTTGAATTTCATTTTAGGCCCGTTAGTCGTGTACCTGAGGGATATAAAAACAGAAGATATGCACATTATGTGTGCGTCTCTCTGTAAGAAAAAAAAAATATGAAAGGCAAATCTGCTTCAAAGCAAACATTATTTTATAATTAGCCTGTAAAATTCACTGACGGCAAGAATATCAATGAAAAAGCGCCTGTCAACAGACTTTTCAGTCTCTGGTTTGTTGAGCTTTTTGATGAACTGCAGTTTTGAGGGAAAATAGGAAAATGTCAACTCCTTTTAAAGATCTCACAAACCCTCCATATTAACCTTTTTTAAATCTGGAGACTTCTGGATAATGAGATGGAGAAGTGAATCTATTTTCTATCTATCTAATCTATTTTGCAGTTTAAGGAGTGCATGTGTCTTATTGCTTTGCAGGCTTTGTTTGTGGTTGACTGACCTGGTTGGAAGCTGATGTGGAGGTGTGTTGCAGGCCGTCATATGGCGAGAATGTTTCTACCATATTTTTGCCGTCTTGCAACTCCTGTATATTGCTGTCCAGGTAATCAAATTACTTTGGAAAGTCTTGTCACCTTGTAAAAGTAATTAAATTTCCACGAAAGCACCATGAAGTATGTTTACAGGATTATAAAAGTGAGGGTAATGAATGTGGACATGAGGCCTGGGGCAGGGAGAGAGATGGATATGTTGTAAAACAGCAGCTGCGTGGACCCATGAGTCTGGACCCGTTGCCCCATGCTAACGTCAGGGTGGCCCTGTCATTCGGTGCAAACCAAGACTCCACTGGTGAAAAAAAAACAAAAAAAACTTCTTAAACTAGGCTTAGCTAGTCAGGTTGGTATAGTGGCTTGTTTTGGGCACTTTTCAGGTTTACTCTGAGCAGAATCAGTATTTTACCATTTCTGTTCTGTGTTCCTCCTGTAACATTATCATTCCGAAAACGGTTTGATTAGAAAAAATACCAGTTAATAAGATTTTTGGCCTATACTTTATACCAGAGCTTGAATTGAACGTTATACTAAGAGCTTGTGACTAAACCACGTAACTTGAGTGGATTCTCAAACTGTCGGATATCTCCACCCGCCTCAATCGTGAATTAAGTCCTGCACGATTTTAGAGACTGTCTCTGCTTGTTTGCAGTAAAAGGGTACATACAAAACTGGTTCTTTGAATAAGTACAGTGTTTTATTTATTCAAAACATGATGTGTGTAAAGGCTAATGTATTTGAGGAGCTGAGAAGAGCGTCTTTCATATTATTTGCCATCTAGTCATAGCCAATAATACAGCCTGTTTGTAACTCTTCGTCTTTTGTAACACAAGCTTGTTGTCAAATATATTAAATGAGTGCCCGCCCACATGGCTACAATAACCTTTGTAACCTGTAAGTTGATAAAAACCTAATGCGAAGCACTTACTGCTTCAGATGCGACCATTCTATGATGGACAAAACACAAATCTCCATATGCTGGAGAAAAACCTCATAACTCCATTTGAGCTTGATTTTGGAAAATATAATATAACGACACACTCAAGTGTCTGACATAAACACACATAAAGCCACAATACTACCTTTGACAACAAGGCATTTAATAATTTACAAAATACATAAAAAAAAATATCCTAAAAAGTAGCAATTTCTGCTGGTTTCAAAACACACCACGCTGGATATAACATGCTATGGTAACATATCCTCGGATAAACTCCTGTGATCCAACAGCTAATGCCAGCACATTGCCTTGTGACTTACATAGGATGACTTGACAACTGAGCACGGGCATTAAAATGTGCAGTATGTGATCTCCCAGAATTGTTGTTGAACACTGTTGATATTTGAAATCAACCCAAACCAACCCACCCCCTCTCTTCATTTTTCTGCCTCCCAAATTCACAAACACTTTACAACCTGCACCTAACCGCCTCGCTCCGAGCTTTTCTCAAACCCTGATCGCCAGCATCCGAGGCCGTACTAACAAGGACACTAAACACAGCATTCTCTAGTCTAGTGTCACTGGCCTCCAATATACATGCAATACAAGAGTGGATGTCTATTTATCACCGCAGAAAAAAACAAAACAAAGATGATGAACGAACGAAAAGGAAGCACAAAAAAATTTAAATACAGTAAATATAAGCAAGATTTGGTTTAGTTGCCAACAGCACAGCAGCTCCAGACAAACAATGATACTCAAAACTGTCCTGTAACTATAGCTAACATTACAACAACAACAGCATTTCTTGGTTCTGTGACACCGCAAAACCAATGTTACTCGCGTATGGAGCAGAAACGACGCAGCCTCGGCATCCGTTTTCAGGCTTTCCCGTGTAGGTCTCTCCAGTGTTGGAAAGCTTTTCTAATATTAAAGTGGCTTCTAAAGCTCTTTCCTGATCACAACCCTTCTTTTTCCAGTGATTTTCTCTTTTGGATTGTCTCTCATCTCTCTCTATAGTCTTTCATCAAATCTCCCTCTTGCTCAATCTTTGTCCTCCATCATTATGCACCTCCTAATACTGATTGGCTACACGTTTGTTGTGGTGCTCGGTCCGACCAACTTTTTAACAGCGTTTTTGAAAAATTGCTTACTGCACCTTTAACTCATGTTAATGATGTTTCAACGTCACATTTGCATAGGCTGTACTATTTGAATTAATGATTGGTTGACTGCCAAATTAAAATCTTAAACATAAAGATAAAATAATAACGTCATTAACCGGTTAATGGTAATTTCAAATAAGCGTTTCTGTTCAGAACGTTTAAATGTTTTCGTTCTTGTTAAAATGTAATTCGTTTCCGGTTTTTGTTTTCGTTCCTTGAACTGGTTCAGAGCCCTGATTCAAACGATATTGTTCCTCTGTGCCGTTATCATTATAGTTGTTTTGTGGATTTCTCCATTGTTTTAAATTTAGAATGATTTTTACAACTTTTTTTAAACATCGTCCTTGGTCTGAACAGGCCTTAAATTGGTTAAAACTGGTTTAAACTGGTCTCCTGGCTTATGGCGAGACACAGCAGGTGAAAACATCTTTTTTTTTTAATGCAAGTGGTCAATTTTGAGATTTTGGGCCAGTTTGCTCCCTTAACATGTAAGCTTTCATGTCAAAATAAAAAAATGTCAACATTACACATTAAGGTGGTTATTTAATTATATTTTGTCACCGTGCGCCTTTAGATTTCTACCTGAAATCATCAAAAGTTATTCTAGCGCGATCTCTCGTGCCGTCTCCATTCACAGAAACATGCCATGCTTCGTATCATTATAAAGCTCTCAGTGTCACACGCAGCGCTGTCTAATCCAAATATGGCCATTTCCTTTATAGAACTGACCAATCGCGAAAGTTTGCAGCCGAAAACCACATCTGATTTGTCAATGTGAATTTCTCACTACGCGCTGCCGTTTCCTTATGTATTCTCCGCCTGAGAGAAAGTGCAGACAACGCCGAAATCAGCTCATAAACGTTCACAGAAAAGACCAAGTAGCAAGAGCTAGTAAAAAGAAAGTAAACAACAACAGATTAGAGGACAAAACCCTGTCAGAATTAGATTCAAATAGTTATAGATGGACATATACAACAAACAGGGACAGTTCGTCTGCAGTTTTTGTGGCTGTTGTTATGCGTGTTTGTTAAAGGTCCCGTTCTTTGTGTTCTTTTGAAGCTTTGATTGTGTTTACAGTGTGCAGTATAACATGTGTTCATGTTTCGCGTGTAAAAAAAAACAGTATTTTTAACACAATGTACTTATCTGTATACCGCTGTTTTCACTCTCCTAAAAACGGCTGATGACTTCCTTTATTCTATGAAGTCCCTCCTTCAGAAATACGTAACGAGTTCTGATTGTGCCAGCGGTTCCCGTGTTGTGATTTGACCGCAGCTTAGCGAACGTGGCACGGTTCCTGTGTTGTGATTCGACAGCAGCTTAGCGCACATGGAAAGGTCACGCCTCTTAACGGGAGATGTATGCGCTTAATGATCTCTACAGCGTCCCTGGGAAAGCCAAACAAAGGTGATTTGACTCCGGGATGAAAATAACAGCGTCTCGACGACATGGCGACAAACACAGTCAAACGCAGCACTTCCTTTTCGCCACACGACACGTCCTCTTCTCCACGTGGGACAGCAAAAAGACCACGCCCCCTTTTTTCGCGTATTCTTGTGGGCGGAGGTTAGTCTGTTCTACTGACGTCACTTATGAAGGAAGTACCAGGATGTAGTCCAAGCCAGCCGTTCGCTGTAGGCTTTGAAAGGGAACTTCTGTTAAATAAAATATCTCGCTTGGCATTGAACTTTGAGCTTTATAATTTTACAGGTATTATTTATGCTCTAACAGCAACATTACACACTAACTGAAGTTTGAACAATAGGATCACGAAAAACGGGACCTTTAAGGTAGTTCTCTAATAGCTATTGCTATTAATAATTTATTCATTTATCAATTTCCACGTGTTTTAAATATTATACACTACTTATAATAATGAACTGAATATATAGTTTGTTTGCAGGTTGATGGAAACATTTTATTCTGAAGGCTTTTACAGAGGGATTTGTTGATATATCATTCCTATCCTGAGTTATAGGTCCTTTAACTCCAAAAAAACATTGAAATTGATTTTTTAAGGCTATTGTCAGTATTCTCTAATTTACTAAAGCACAAAATAAGATATCCAGAATCCCCTCTGTAAAAGCCCTCTCCTTTAATATGTCAACAAATAGAACCAAGAATTTTAAACATGGTCCTTTCCAATTTCCAGATTTTGTTTTTGGAAAAATATGCAAATGAGCGTATATTTAAGTATATTAGGCCTCATTTGCATATTAAAACATTAATTTACACAAAACTTGTAATAATTTTTTTTTCTTATGTTTATGCCAGTAATGAACTGGAGAAGTTTCACAGTGATATCTTGTAATTAAAAAAAAAAATCCCTATTCACCTGTAGTGTCTCGCCTTAAGGCCGAAAACTTTATGCTTATTTTTAAGTTGATCATGTGAATTTGCTGCATTGACAAAGAGAAAGCTGCTTGGTTTGAAAGGGACTTCTGTGTCAGCAAAGCTTCATACATCTCTACGCTATTGACAATAGACAATGGACATTTATTTGCTGCAATTTCACAAATTTGACCACACCTTAACAGCCAATCAGAACCCAACTTTAAAACTTGAGGATTTAAAGTGGCAGACGTCTCGGGTAGCCATACCTTCGGACTGATGGCAGAAGGTCTGGACTCTATCGCAGCTTTCATTGGTCAAAAACTGCCCAAGAGGACATTTGACTGACATGTAACGCAACCAATCACAGTTTGTTTTGATCCGCTTCATTTTTAGGGGTGTGAAAATGTAAAGTCGAAGTCCCTGCAACGAAATCGAAGGCGTGCAACGAAATTGCGCTCATTGTCACAGTTGTAAACACGATGGTGTTCTTCTTCCACAAGGGAGTTTTTCCAGGCGGACCGTTAAAGAACGCAACACTCTTGTCTCGCGGACATCCTGTAGAATTCAACCAATCAGATGACGAATTCAAAACTCCTGAAGTGTTTCCAGATAAGTGTACTATATGCATCAGACGTTCAGCCAACGGTCTGTGGGCGTGATGTCTGAGGCTGAGACTAACCTTGAAATAACTGCAGCGTGCGCTTATATTAAACAGAACATTATTGTCCATTGGTATGGAAGCTAATATAGTTATTATAGTTATCGTGCTTTGGTGTGAAGGGCCCTTTAGACCAGTTTGAGCAGGATTTTTCAGCTGGGTCATGCAAATGTTAATTGTCAAAAAGTCTGCCCCTGTTGATAGTGTGGCATGATGATATGCACATAAACGCAAAAACTTTTTTTCCCCCTCACTTTTTTTTCTTCACTCACGCATACAGATGTAGTTTAACCACCATTTCTCTTTATTCAGACTGGCGATGAACTGAAGTTTATTTGTCTCATACCCACAATTCCTGCAAAGCTCAATAAAGTAGATTAATAGTTCAGGGCTGCCTGAGCTCAACTGTATGGAAATAACACCTATACAACAGTAATGTATCTGATCCCATGTCTCCCCTGTCTCTCCTCCTGGAGGCAGCGTGTACCCTGCAGATGGTGCTGTTTTAAAAAGGATGGTGGCGGGAAAATGCAGTTCCTGTGTTCAATTCTGCACTCTGTCTTACTGTTAGTACTTCTTAATAAGCCCTGTCTATGTCTGGCTGATACGGTTAGTCAAATGGCTACTCCATTAATTTGTGCCATACCAAGAGGAGAGGTTTACAGCTTTGCGGTCGTTTTCTACCTAATATCTTCAATGTGTCCTCTTAAAGGTGCAGCTGTAGCACTTGTTCACAAAGTCTTAACATCAAAGGGAGCTTTTAGAATGTGTCAGTGGCTATTCTTTTTCATATAAACAGATATTGACGAAAACATCATCAAACTAAAGACCCCAGAGGGCGGGAGAAAGCAGAAGTGCTTGTGTTATTAAGGAGCTGCAGGACTGCAGTGATTGAGTACACTGTTTGTGCATTAGCAAAGTACAGCTGTGGTTAAATGAATGTTGCATCAAAGCTCACTCAATCAGCAGCAACACATGCAATTATAGCCGGCTCAGGAGCGAGGCACGCCATGACCCCAGTTCTGAGAAATAATTTACAAACAATTTACAGTCTATCTGTCTGTCTGTCTGTCTGTCTGTCTGTCTGTCTATGTCTGACGTTCTATCATTCTGTCATTCTAAAGGGTTAGTTCACCCAAAAATGAAAATGTTGTCATTAATTACTCAGCCAGACTCCTACGCTGTTGACGTAGTAAACACAGTGCAATGCTTCCGGGTTCTATGACAGAATGGCGCCTCATTATTGGCCAGCCCTGCGTCAGCATCACACACATGCATCGTGGTGCTCACATGAACATTTTCGGCCAGATGTTTTTTGCGCACAAATAGTACTCTCAATGCTTCATAACATTAACCACTGTAGTCACATGGACTGTTTTAACGATGTCTTCTACCTTTCTGGGCCTTGAAAGCTGCAATGACGTTGCTGCCTATGGATGGTTCAGAAACCTCTCGGATTTCAGCAAAAATATCTTAATTCATGTTCCGAAGATGAACAAAGGTCTTACGGGTTTGGAACGACATGAGGGTGAGTAACTAATGACAGAATTTTCATTTTTGTGTGAACTAACCCTTTAAGTTCTATCTGTCGTTCTGTCATTGTATGTTCTGCACTGATCAGCATTAAAACCGCTGACAGGTGAAATGAATGACATTGATTATATTGTTACAATGGCTCCTGTTAAAGGATTAGTTCACTTTAAAATGAAAATTATCCCATGATTTACTCAGCCTCAAGCCATCGTAGGTGTATATGACTTTCTTCTTTCTGATGAATAAAATTGGATTTAATATCCTGACGCTTCCAAGCTTTATAATGGCAGTGAATGGGGCCCATGAGTTTGAAGCTCAAAAAAGATGCATCCATCCATCATAAACTTACTCCACATGGCTCCGGGGGATTAATAAAGGCCTTCTGAAGTGAATTGATTGGTTTTTGTATGAAAAAATATCCATATTTAAAACTTTATAAAGTAAAATAGCTTCCACCAGACCGCCTTCCGTATTCAATTTACGGAAAAAGCATAACTGACGTATGACGCCTGACGTTATAGTTATATTGCTATTGATCTACCTTTCTATATCTATATCTGTCAGTCTATCTGATTCTATCTATTGTTCTATAGTTTAGAACTTTCTTTAGTTGTATTGTTCTATTGTATTATCTGTATCTATCATTTCACCATTTTATAATTATATCATTCTTTCATTTCTTTCCATGTTATTTCTATTGTTCCATATATCATTCGGTTGTTTTGTCTTATCTATAGTTCTCTGTCCATAAGCTCTATTAGCCAAAACTTTCGAACAAAGCTTTTGTCAAATCAACATTCCCATTCTTTTCCCATTAAATGTATATGCATCTTTATATGAATTTCACTTAATTGCAAATCGGTATCTTGTTTGCTACATCAGTTAAAAGTCACACATATTGAATTGGAGTCTAAATGCCATTCTCGGTTCGGTTCTGGTGCACAACGTTGGCACTGACGGTAAGCGAGGAGTCTTTCGCTGGATTAGCGAATGAAATATCTGCCTGTAACTGCCCGAGCTCACATTGCACTCTGGCTCGTATCAGTACTTAGAGCAATAGAGGACCACGTCAGCCCGGAGAGAAACTTAATCAACAGTAATATATACAGTGCACCCCGAATCCATTCTCTATATCCAACAAGGTGATTTTCTCTCTCTCTTCCTTTCTTTACGAGAAAGAGAAAATTGCACATCTAATGAAATCCAATTTTATATTTCATTCTGAGGAGCACAATAAACAGAGAACAAGCAGTAAATAAGCTTTTCAAAAAGCTGATTACCAAAGCAATTTATTGCCAAGTCCAAAACCATAGCAGAGCAGAGATGTGTTTGGGGGGTGAACAGGGGGGTTTCTTTTCTCTCTTTTACCTTTTTGCCTGCCGCGTTGTTATTGGCCAGGTGCGAGCATGTATGCGTAGGTCTCTATGTGCGAGTATATTTATTTATCCGTATGCGCTCAACTTTTCTGGGATTTCTTTGTCTTCTGGTGAAAATAAAAAAGAGGTTTGTGATTGGGGTCAGCCCTGCATCCATTAGAGCAGCAAATGAAGTGGAATTCAAGGCTCCTCCTTTACCGAGGCCTTCTCTCATTGTTCCCAACTGCTTTCCATACAGCAGAGTCCCTCTCTAACCCAAGGCTGATTGCAATAATGATATTTTCCCACCACAACAGTCCCGACATTTCCCTGATTGGAATACATAGCCAGCGTGCTTCAATAAATAGGCCTCACCTGTCCCCTGCCCCTTCTGAACAAAAGGTCCTAGCCTGTGCTTTGAGACAAATTGTCTCCCAGTTACAGCTGTATCATATTATTCTGTTGAGCTCATTTACTGGAATAGAAAAATGATAATTTCATTGTATTGTTTGTGTAGTGGGTCCACTGATACGGCCCTGCTATTCATGAGCTTTTCATTATTGGATTTGGATTCTAGACGTCTGGTTGAGCAGATCTTTGTCCTACAGGATTGAAAACGTATTGTCTCTGTACAGCCTCATCAAAGTGACTATGCGCCGTCTATGACTTGACTTTAGATCCGTGTTCGTTTTTTTGCCATGCATTTTGCCCAAATGTGTCATCAGCATTCAAAATAGTGCCCATCTAGCTCAAATAGGAGACGGACTGAGGTTGTCTGAAAGGGGGAGGGTGGCTAATGTTAGAAGAAATAAATTGAGCCGGCATATGGCGCAGGAAAAGTGCACCGTGCAGATTATTCACAGTTATATAATGTACTGGGAGAGAAACAGGCGCTTCTCATTTTGGTCACTTATCCCTCATTGTAGAGAGGCTGTATATTGCATTGCTGCTGCAGCAGCTTAGAGGATACATTTCAAAGCAGCAAATAAAAATTGGCTAAACTTCCAAAATTAGCACTTCAAAGTCAAACATGATTTGCAGCGAGGGAGAGGGGGGAGAGAGAGGAGGGAATGTGACTGAAATTTCTTCTGTGTGTGTGCAGGGGCTAGAGTACAAAACACTCTGTGTAGACCCTAAAACCAATTTCTAGGCAAATTGGTTTAATTTAAGAATGAGATCATAGAATAAGCTAAATGCTGCGGGGGCAAGTGTATGTATTTTCTGCATTTATTTCGGCTCTCTTGCAGTCTGTCCATTTAGAAGTGTGTAACGGGAATAATTTCACCCAGGGGTGCACAAGCAGGTCAGCTTGCTATACAGCGTATGTTATCAAGCTAACATATTGTACAATGAAGTACGTAGTCTCAGTCTGACCACTTTTAATAACTTGTGTCTTTGATGTAGAACGCCTTCCTTTTTTTTTTGATCACTTTGCTTAAAACTTGACATAACTGAGCATATCAGGAACTAATGTGTAATTTTTTATAGGGTATTTTATAGGCCTAGATATTGTATGTATGTTGATGAAGAGACAACATAGTATGAATAGGATATCCTCTGCAATGCCCAAATCAAAACAGAATCTGTTCTCTTTCTGTGTATATTCTTTTTTGCTATACAAAAACCTGCTACTTCAGTTGTGTACATTGGGGTGTTTTCTGCTACTCTTTGTAGTTTAATTATAGTTATTTAATTATTACAGTGATTAGTATAATTTTAGGTGCAAAGCAGATTTTAGTAGTTGTATATAGTTAGAGGGCCCTATCATACACCTGGCGCAATGAGGCGACTGGCGCGACGCAAGGGTTTTTAGCTAGTTTCAGCCTGAAGCATGAATCATTTTCACATCCTGCGCCACAATGTTTAAAATATCAAATGCATTTGCGCCCATTTGTGCGCCCATAGGCATGCTAGTCTGAAAACGAGGTGTGGTCAGGCGCATTGTTGGCAATTGAAATAGACTGCGCCATTGACCAAAACCTGGTCTAAAGTCAATGGCGCAGCATTTTTTGTCATATAAAGAACTTTAGTAATATGCGCCTATAGGCTGGTACACAACGCGCATACACTCTGCTTATTACACACACAGGGATGCGAAGCAGCACACAAAAATGAAACATTTTAAAGATTATTATTGTGTACATAAATATAAAAATGCCTACATGTCACATGCTCAGGGAGCTTTGAATCAAATTTCATGTCTAATTATTTACTTATGTGGCAAGTAGCCGTGTAATAAGCGGGATGATATACATCTTCGCGTTGGGGTCCTGAACACTCAGCCGGCATTTTTTCTGCTATAACAACTGGCTAAATGTACATTATTCCTTACGTAAAAAATGTAAGCATATTTTTGCACAGTGAATTTCTGGAATCCACAGCTGCTCTTTTTTGCTGTATATTTTTTACAGGATTTTTTAACAGTATATGGTATTGTGCGTCATGAAAGCTTTATGTCCGTATTCAATAAACATTGTTTGTGTGGAAGTATATTTGCTTAAATTACCTACTCAGACCATGCTGGGTTATAATGCTGGTTTGGATCACCATTCAAAATGCAATGTATTGCTGTTTTTTTTCTGCCCAGGGAAATGCACTGTAGCACAGACAAGGCACCTGTAGTTTTAATTACACACACCTCACCTTTAAATCACCAGTAAGTACATGTGCTGTCGTGTGTGTGTGCCTGTGCGTGTGAGGTAATGCTGCAGCTGGGGATGATGTGTGTGTGCGTGTGGTTGTGTATGTGGTCTTTTCCCTCATTATTTTTCTAGAAAATGAGCAATCAGGCATCTTGCACAGAGCCTGATTGTCTCCCTCTGTAAATCAATCCAGGAGCTGCAATTAAAAGGTACTCTTATGTGGTGTAATTGCTGTCTCGCTAATCCTTTATTTGCACACCTGCCGGTGAGTCTGAATTTTTAATGAATTTCTAATTAATGCACATTGTACACTTGATTTATTTGTTAGCAAATGATGTGGCTGGTCTGCTTTGCCTGCTAGAGCAGTGTTTCCATGAAAGCCTTCCGTCATCCACAGTATAGGTACTTTCTCCACATTTTGGGTGAAAATGTGCACATGTAGGTCTGGCCTAAAGGTCAAAGCCCATATGTTGTCCATGTGTGGTTATAAACGTCTTGCTGATGCAGGTGGGGAGAAACATTAAAGGTTTATGGTGATTTTGCAGTTGTTTGGGCCCTTTATTCTTTGACTTGATGGCCTGTTATATTCATATGCACTCAATGTGTGTGTGCGCACCTGTGAAATTTTGCAGTTTTATCACTGTTGCACTGATTACGGAAATTATTCTCTTTTCGTTTAGTTTGGTGTTTGTATAATTGTGTGTTTTGTTCTAGCATTGTGTGAAATATTGCCTTATAGGCTTGGTTAAGTTGTGTGTGTGTGTGTGTGTGTGTGTGTGTGTGTGTGTGTGTGTGTGTGTGTGTGTGTTTGAAGCTGCAATTAAGAATATAAAAAATACATATAATATAAATATAATAAAGTCTTGGGACATGCGCCTTAAAATTGACAGCCTTTATAACAAAAAAAAAAAATAGTTTGTACTTTTTTAATTACTTTGTGCGCTCTGAAGTTTTCAAAGCATTCTGGGAAACAGGGAGAAGTTTTCTGTATGAATAGCATAAAAGGCTCCATTTAGCAAAATTATACCGGAGAGTCTGCTTTAAGTATTGGACATCTGTAAATGAAATTTCAATATGCTGTAAGACCCCAACTGATACCCTTCCCATTTCTTACCCACAATGAATGAAACTAATTGCTTTAAATGGCAGATCCTCGGTGAAGCAGCTCTCCTGTGGTTCAGAGCTCATAGAAACAAGAATTACCACCAACAGATGAAAATCAAAAGTAATGGGACAGAAGATTGTGTCACATCAGTCGCAATCCTTTAATTGCACTTCTTTTGTTCATGAAAGCCATTCGGAAATGCAGTGCTTTTGAGAGAGCAGTTTAACTCTCACAATGCCTCCAAAAGATTGAAAAACCCAAGGTGGCACGACAAATTGTGCTGTGTGTTGTGCGTACAAACACCATGCTGTTATTTTTCTCCAGACAACAGTTCATTATGAGGCCTTGTGATATTTTGATAGAGCTGCAAGTTGGTCAGACATGAACTCAAAAGGTAATTTGATCAAGACTTGAATCACCAAAGGTAAGGATAAGAATTAATTTAATAAGTGAGTGTTTGAAAAACAGGAAAACTATTGAAGACTCAAACTCCAAATCAGACACTCAGCATGACCTGACTTGACAGATCTGTTGTGGTACTCGATGTTATGTTATTACGACAACAACAACAACTGAGTTTAATTAATTTACTTTATTCGAAATAGAGCCCGTATTTAATTCATCTGAAAACAACTTGTTTTAGTCCATCAGCAATTAAAATATGCTGCATCATTGTCATTCTGTATATAAAATTGTAATTTATTATTTGTAGTTGTCTGATAAATGTTTTTGAAGCTTTAGCCATTTTAAGAGTGTTCAATAATTACATTTGTTGATACATGGGCCAGCCTCAACTTTGGCTTTGGGATCAGAAAACAAACTCAACTATTAACATTTAAGAATCTGTTTAATTCACACTGGTAATAAAATTGCATTACAGTTTCATAAAATAAATGTTCCAGTTTATATATACAGAAAACCGACTGTACATACCCTCAGAGAAGCAGAGAGAGAGAGAGAGAGAGAGAGAGAGTGAGAGAGAAAGAGAGAGAGTGTGAGAGAGAGAGAGAGAGAGATGGTGACAAAGAGAGAGTTGGAGACCAAAACAGAAAAACATCACAAAAACCATACAGGCATTACAGTGCTCAACTAAGCAGGCACAACTGTACATCAAAACGTGTAACTGCTCAGTGTTGGGGACAGGAAGGGCCAAAAAGTAGTACATTTACAATAGAGTCCTCAGGGACCAATAGGGCTTTTACTGTAAAAAGTATTGCAGGCAAGCAGACAGATGCTCTTCTCTCTGAGTGCAGCAGAACATCCATCGCACAGAAGCGTGTGTTTGTGTGTGTGTGGACCGAGAGCTGCCGCTGCCATCATTTGATTGGCTATTGAACTTGTGTCTCAAAGCTCCCGTTGAGCTGCCCCTCCTCATAGTCCATCTGACACAGAATCATGTTGTTTTTTAGGAAAAACTTGTCGCCCACACAAAACCTGCAGAAAACAAACAAACACATAGGTTAACATACAAATCTATTTGGCTTATTCACATCAAGTCCACAACAGAGTCCGCAACAGATTTTAAAATAAACTCCTTCACATCAAGTCTGAAATATTGTACTATGCTGGACTTTTTAAAAAATGTTTTATTCTGCAGCTAGGTTGTTCTTGCGATTTCATTTCATACCATTCAGCTATCGCAGGAAGTAATGCTGATTCAGCATCAGACTCAATAGTTTTGTGAAGGTTTTGGTCCTTCAGGAAGAGGAATTTACTGACTAGCATTTTAGTAATGAATTCTGGGCAATGAAGCTTTTATTTGAGTGTTAATCTAAGTGTTTTATTTTAATTGAACTTTATTCATTTTGTATACATTTATATACACTATCGTTCAATGGTTTGGGGTTGGTAAGATTTCTTAATGTTTTCAATGAAGTTTCTAATGTTCACCAAGGGTGCATTTATTTGATCAAACAATTTAAATTAACTAGTATATGCATGTGGGCTTTACAGCATTGAATATATACAAATCAATTTAGGTTTGTTTGTTTTTTTGTGTGGGAAATAGTAGCGCATCAGTGTAAATGAACATGCAGTGGACCGTCTTCATCACAGGCATCAGGAATGCTACTGTTTCTGTGACGGCCTCAAAGCCTCTTGTGATGTAGCAATAAGGTGCAGCTTTGAAAAATGCTGTTGGTTTTGAAAGCATTTAGTTAAAGCAGGACAGGACTGGCATCCAATGAAAGCATGCCACCATTTCTTTTCATTGGCAAAAAAAAAAAAAAACGTACCAGTTTCCAAGGAAACCCCACCGCTGAGCTTTTTTTCCCCTATGTTGGGGCTCCTTGCCAAAGTATAAATTGTTAGCCTCAAAAAACTTCCCATGAAATTTCATGCCAATTAAAGAGAAAAACATTCCATGTGTGCACTGCATTTTTACATTAACAAGTTTGCATATGAAAGCCATGAATGTTGTACGGACAATAGAGCGGCCATGATGAAAGCGTTGCCAATGATGTTTTCTCTTATCAATCAGTGCCACACCAATGTTCTGCTTTGCCAAAGGAATAGAGCGGGGGAATAGAACTGGGCTCCTCGTGTGCCATCCTTCAGCGGTGAGGCTTCACTCACCAAACTTCACTAGACTAATGGTTCTCACCAAATATGCCACTAAATGCTTTATTTTGTTTCATTGATGCATTCAACATCTAGATCCTTTAGAGGAGGCGAAGGTTCTGAATCATCAATTCTGAAATGGAGTTTGAGCTTGTTTGTATTTATTGTAGTATTCAATGAATATAGCGCGTACATGCAGCAGGTTGAGAATGACACAAAAGTCTTTAGAAGTAGGTCACACACTAGAGCATTTAAGACACTGTCACACTCCTTTGCTCCCCAGGAATGTTTGGAAGGATGATCCTTGAAAAGTTCATTCGTCCGGCCGCTTAATTCCCTCGGCGAGACACATAGTGGTGACGTGCTCGGCTTGGCTGTGTATTGAGTAAGAGCTTTCTGGCTGACTGTGTTCAATAAGGCGTTCACAGTTTGATCAGGCTTGGTATTGGTCTGCCAACGGTATTTCCACTGAAGCGCTGGTTAATTTCACTCAACTCAAGCTTATAATCCTGCTTCTGGTCACAAATACAAACCAGGACAAAAACACACAAAAAAAACCCCGTAGGTTTGAGACGAAAAGCAGTGTAGAAAGGGGTACGGGCCATTCGTAGTGTGTAAAATCACAATGCTTGAAGTCATTAAGTGATTTTTGTGTGAGCTAATTGCCCGCCTGGTTTCACAGACAAGGCTTTAGGCTAGTCCCAGACTAAAATGCATGTTTGAGCTGTTTTAACTGAAAGCAACGTGCACAGACATCTTAAAATGTATCCGTGCCATTGTTTTGACTCAAGATGCACACCAATAAGGCCAGTGTATAAAAGCTCATTTAACTAAGGCCTACTCCTGGTTTAATCTAAGCCCTGCCTATGAAACCGGGCCAATGGGTTCTTCTGCATTTCTAGATAGAAAGGAAGACAATCTTGCAGGCTTGTTGTGATCTCTTTCTCTCCTTACCTCTGGTTACAAAGCTGACAGGCAAAACAGTCCAAATGGTAAACATTATCTCTGGCCCTCATAACCATTTCAAAGGCTGGGATCAGTTTACTGCAGGCTGCACAGTTCCCCGTTGTACCGAAGAGCCTGTGAGAGAAAACACAAAAGCAGATTTACTCACTTATACCTTTTTAAGCCTTTACGAAATCATGCAACAAACCAAAAAAGGCAAGAAAACAACTGAAGAAGTGGGAGGAAAAAAAAAAAAAAAAAACATTGGATGCTGATGCTAATGCGATATGTGAATCCAGCTTGGCACACATTAGGTATTTTTTGTTAATGAGGGTACAAACCTAGATGTTAATTCTTAGCTAATGATCTAATTAAAATGATCACATGGTTCTAATCCCCTTCTTCAAAGAGTTTTTGCCTAGCACACTGCGAAAGCAATGAAAACAGGTCTGAGGCGAGCAATTGAACTGCTCAAAGTTTTTCTCCCCCTCTCTCTTTTAAATCCAAAGTAACTAATGAGACTTTGCTCAGACCAAAGCCAGCTGTATTTTACACAAGAGGCTAAATACTATAATGTAATCAAAAGTTCAAAAGATTCCCCTCACAAGGATACTGCCTCTATCCTCCGTACCGCTCCTCTCATTCTCCCCATTTCTCTGTGACCTGTTAAAAACAGTGAGATGTACAGAGAGTGTCGCTGTGGTTCATAACCTTGGAGAGGTAAGTAGATGCTCACTGGAGCACGGTAAGGGACACAAAGCTCACATTTTCTCTGTTTATTTAAGCTTATTAGATGGGATGCAAACCGCCAAGGTCACAAACAGAACAAGGCATCGAGGCAGATCGCTTTCCTCCAATACATCCGATGTTGGATTTACATTTTCATTTTCAAAGCCCTTGCTCCAATGTTTAATTTGGAGATTCAGAGTCAGAGATATAGATATATGTTTTACAGAATAGGGATGCTATGCACACAGGAAGAGAAGAACAGTGGGAAGAAAAGGGGAAAATAAGGCAGTATAGGGATGAGGCAGTATGCTAAACACTCTCTAAAGTTAAGGACTTGGTTGGAAAGAGAAGGAAACCAAACAAAGTTGCTGCAAGTCCATATTAGTCTCTCTCGACTGCTTGCCCTGCGTCACCACTAGCATCTATCCAGCAGACCCTGCTGTTAATTAGAGCAACAGACCCGAGCGGAGAGGAGTCTTATGGTGGGAGAGGGCATGTTGTTATATCAGATAGGCGAGGTGTTAAAAAGAGCCATTGTTAGATCGGGTTACTGCTCCAGTAAAATGTGTTTATGTGGAACTCTGACACTCTGAGGACGCTGTGCAACCCTAGCGAGGTGTTGACTCACAAAAGAGTTCATCTTAAAATAATGGTTCGAACGCAGCCCTGCTCCAAGGTCAACGCAGAAACTCACTAATAATTGCATATGCACGGTCTATCTTTACATTTTACAGTTACACTTTATGTTAGTGTGTTACACATTACACATAGAATTGTATTTGTAATTATAGTAAGTGTATTTACTGTCCAATTTGCAAAATAATTGCTTAGTTATCCATGTTGTCTGTATTTCTAGTGTATCACTGTAATAAGAAAATGAATGTATTCCAAATGTAACCCTGGACCACAAAATCATAATTCAAATGTTTTATATATAAATCAATAAGCTTTCCATTTGATGTATGGTTTGTTAGGACAATATTTGGTTGAGATGCAACTATTTGAAAATCTGGAATCTGAGGGTACAAAATTATATTTAAAGCCTTTAAAGTTGTCCAAATGAAGTCCTTAGCGATGCATATATTACTACTAATAATACATTTTTTATATATTTACAGTAGGAAATGTACTAAATATCTTCTAAAGGATCTAAAGGACTAAAGGATCTTTACTTAATATCCTAATGATTTTTGGCATAAAAGAAAAATCGATAATTTTGACCCATACAATGTATTATTGGCTATTGCCACAAATATACCTGTGCGGCTTATGACTGGTTTTGTGGTCCAGGGTCACAATTTTTTTTTTTTTTATTGGTAAGGCTGGGTATCAATACAAATTTCTTGATTTGATTTTGATTCCGATTCGTTTGCGTCTATTTCAGTTAAAATGTGCATTTTGCTGACTTACAACAGAATATCACTTAAAATGTCGGAATGTCACTTGGTCAAATGTAAATTATTCAAACCAAACTAGTCGAATCGTTAATTTGTCTTTATAAACAGTTCATTTAAATAACCAGCTCATAAGAGTTGTTTGTTTGTGAATCAGGCTACGAATTGGACAACACTGGTCATATTGTATGTTGTTTTTGTGTGCAGCCTATGAGGACAACAATAGAAAGACTTTCCTTGCCATTATTGTGCTGTATTTATTGCATCACATTCAACTCAGGTGAAATATTTATTTCACTGTGGTGCTGAAGATTCATTATTAAAATGAAGATCATGATTGAGTGGAAAATCTATATTTTTACACAGCCCTATGTATTGGCATTTCATTCTCGGTAAAAATCACCTTTTTGACAAAGATTGATCCGTCCAAGATTTGTCTTTTCACAAGAGCCTTTGGCAGCATATTAAAGAGACCATGCCAAATCATTTGCCACAACATTTGACAGGACAACCCTTAACGATAAGAATGCCAGTTGTAGTTGGCTGAGATCTACCAGTCATTCTTCGATCTTGGCAAGTTCTCAGATGGCGGGCCACATAATCCTAACGTTTGCAGACCCACATACATGGTTAGAGGCAGAAGGAAGGATTAAGGTGTCAGTCTGAAGGGCCGTGTTCTCTAAAAGGGAATAGCACACTGATTGTGGTCGAACACATTTCAAATGTCATGCCTTAATGCTGGAGCAACCCACTGGAGTTGAGAGTTCAATGTTGTGTTATCCTGGCTTGCAACTGAAAAGGTGGTCGGTGTCCCTGGGGATCCTGAACAATTTCTTATGGCTCACGTCCATCATGTTGCACAATAGAGGGTGTTACAGATCACATCACAAGACCCATTTTCCCTTCTTTTCTAAATCAGGTCACAGAATGCACAGGGATGGCAGTTTGAGAGGGTTGTTACTGACTTGTGAAAATTCAGGAATCTCTTGATGGTTTAAGAGCACAGCAGTCTTCTTAAAAGAGAAGGGACTCCCCACACACACACACACACACACACACACACACACACACACAGTGACAGATAACCAGGGTTCTGCAAAGAAATTTGCGGTGGTTTAATTGCAGGTTTTCACAGCACTATGATGGCCCGGCTCAAAATGGAGACTTTACTGGGTTAATTTAAGTGGATTAGGAGGTTACAGAAACTCATTTGGAAGGTCACCAGCAAACTTTGAAATACAATGGCTTGGATTTTCAGGCAATATAACTTGAGATAAAGTGAAACATTTTATCAGCAAGGCCATGTAATGTGTTATTCCAAGCAAAATGTACTCAAGAACTTCCAGGCCTGAAACATCTATTGTGCATAATGTTTGCTGTATGAATTGCCATTTACAACCAAACTTTAATTGTTTTCTTGAAAACTAAGCAGTCTATTCAATAACAGATCTTGGTGATAAGATTAATGAGCACTCAACTCAATGTAGCATTCCTTTAATGTAATCATAGCCTCGACAATCTTAAAAGTCCCCAGCATGCCAAAACAACTGAATATTTCAGTTTTTTTTTTTTTCACTCATCAATAAAGGAAAGGAGAACAGAGCTTTTCCCTTCATAGTATTGTTTGTGTTTAACTAAACTTTAGTATTAAAGCTGAAAGCCTTTGCTCATTGTTCTCTATGATTCCCTGTGGCTCGGTGTAGACAGGTGTTTCTCTTCTGGTGTTTCTTCATAACTCCTCTGAAGCCGGCATCAGCTTCCTTCCCTTTAATGTCTTTCTGTGATTAGACTTCAGCTGTTCTAAAGAGACTGCGTTCAAAGAGACTGTGGTTCAATACTGTACATGTGAATTGGCACAAGTTCTGAATAGAGTGGGGTTCAAAAGTGTGAGACCACAATACAGATCTGAGATTTTCACTTTATAAAGCCCGGACCTAAACCAAATATTTAAGGATTTTTATATTTATTATATTCTAATTGTTCTACCTATCTATTTTGTCTACATATTATTATTACTATATTTACTATATTAGTGAATAAATAAATACACACACAAAAGCATTTTATTTTAATTTTTTATTATGATAGGACAGGAAGCGAGGTTGGAGAGAGGGGGGTGGAATCGTGAAAGGTCCACGAGCCAGGACTCGAACTCGGGATGCCCGAATCGCAACTGCATATGTCCCCACGAGGCTATTGGCGCCGACACAAACTTTTTTTAAGCAAAGGAATGACAAATAAAACTTTGAAATAGTTTATTTTATAATAACTTCTCTTGAATCGTAATGCTGATAATATCAGTTGTGACTGATGTATTTTCACTACTGATCTCAGACTTTTGGACCCCACTGTATTTTTTTGCAGACAGGGGTCACTGTATTGTGTGTTTGGCATAGTTAATCTTTAAAGTGAGATACGGTTGACATTGGGATTGAGTTTCCACTCAAACGATATGACTGATGTCTTTTTTTTTTACCTCATAGGAATAGACGGGCTTGCTCAGTAGACTATTTTAACATCAAAATGCACTGAATGATTGCGGAGACTTATCTCTGCCCTTTAATCATACTCACACGCTGTGCCATCATTAGGAGGGGGTGTAATCTACTTTATATTTCAATTAAAAGCACCCTTTTTTTGATTAGTAAATGACTGATGTGTCCCCCATAATATAATGCAATGGTTGAGATATAAAAAAATAATTTCATGTCCGGGGTGAGCTCAGTCAAACACAGAGGCACTCTCTTTCTCTGGTCATGAGGTCAAAGGATTCTTGACCCCAGCAAAACAGATTAATCTATTTCGGTGCGCAGTAATGAAAGAGTATGGCCTGAAAGCTTATAAATCCCGCGTTTACTTCCTGCGCAAGGAGACGGTCAAATGCTATAGTTTGTGCAGTGGTGGGGCTGTGTGTGTTTTCATGGGGTGGGGGTTCATTATGGCGCTACAGTACTCCTGAAGGACAAAACACAGAAGGAGCGCAGCTCATAATTAATGTGCGCATGGCAGGGCTCCAAAAAACACAGCCGAAAAAAATAAAAGAAATGCGTTTGATCCACCCGCCTGTCTTTAATGAAGTGCCTCCCTGTATGGGAGGCTAATTCTGGGTGAGATTTCAGCTTCATTACTGAAGGCGAGCGGGCTGATTCTCCAGCAGTGCACTGGAGGTGAAGTTTAGGTGGGATGCCCTGCATGGAGTCTCAATCCCTCGCATTCAAAGCGAACGCACCAATGCTGCCTCGCTCTGTCTGCACGGAGAGGAATACTTCTTAATTTGGTCCTTAATAGAATTCATATCCAGCATCTCCAGGCATTAAGTAGCACACATTTGTCACAGGCTGAAGAGCAGACGAGTGGGCTAGATTTCATTAGGACATCAGAGCCAGTACAGCGGCAACAGGAAGCTTGTTTTTGTGTCGTTTCTCCCTCCTCCACCTTACTTTTATTCTACCAAACAAAAAAGCAATTGCCAAACATTTTGGTATTATTTAGATTTCAATACCATTCATTTTATCATTAGCTCACTTGCTCCGATAGAGAGATAGAAATTCGGTTTCTATCTAATTGTAGTCTAAAATATTTTAGTTTAGAGTGAAATATGAATCCAAATATTCAAAGATTTTATACAGTATATTCATTTAAAGATGTTTCAACATGATCAAAATGATGTAAAATCTGAGTTCCTGAAGTAACAGGAACATTATAATGTGTACAATATTGTGCATATGTTTATGCTTTATTTATTGTCTGTGTTTTAGGTGTGTTTCTGACATTTGTCTGGTGCACTGCATTACATAAAAGCATATTCACAATATGAGTTACATGCTAGTCAGAATTCGTAAGTTATATATTTATAAACAATTCTAAGTTATATACAAATTCACTTATACAAGTTAACTTGTGTTCTTTTTGTGCAGTTTGTGTACATTTGATTCATCCTATATATGTTTGGGTGAGTTAACGAACTCTGTAGCAAAGCGCTTCAGTGTACCAGCGTTCATTCACTGTTCAGTTCCAGCTCACGCTGCTCAAGTGGCTCAATAATTTTTCTACATTATTTTTTCCAAACTTTTCTGTTTAAAAGAATATTGTTAGTAAATCGTTTTTTTTCATGCTTTAAAGACCCTGTTGACTTTCCTTGATAGGCAAAATATCTTCTTTTGTGTTTTGTAGTTACATGAGAGCTACATGAGGGTGTGTGGATGACATCATTTTTTTATTTTTGGGTGAACTCTCTCTTTAACACTGGTAATGACGACAATACTGAACTGCGTATCTTACTAAAAAGGGCCTCACCAGTGGGGGCTCTTTGGGGAGAGCAGCTTGGGGATAAATGACTAGATCTGGTTGGGAGACCCCAGGGACTGGGATTTAACGCCCAGGAAATAATCATGTTTAATTTAGCAAGCAGATGGCTCAGAGATAGGTGGCAAAACCGATCCTTAGACCTGCGGTTCTGCCACTCAGCTGCCTGGGATGAGCTGAAAGTCCATACATGCACTCATACGCAGCGGTTTATCACTTAACTTAGAAAATGGGCAATACGTCACATTCAAGTAAACATGCGAAACCTCATAAACAGTCACTACAAGATGCCACTCCAAGCTATTTGCTCACTTGCACAATTGGGATTTAATTGGAACACACAGAGTCTGGGTCGGTACACTGCAATGAAGAACGAACAAGCACTTAATCTTCTGTAATAGCCTCATAGAAAACAATTTATAAGCTAAAAAAATTCTTATAACCCCACAAGTTAGCAGATAAACGCAACAGGAGAGAGAGGACAGGGCCAGGAATGAGACGGGCAGGGTGGCAATCATCGGCTGTTAGATGAGGGTGTACTTTTCTGAATGTCATACAGCCTGAGGTGTAACAAGCCCTTTCTGCTTTGGCAGCACTTTGACTTGAGCGTGTTCTTACCTCAGGTAGTCCCTGCGACAGAGGATGAGATTGGCTTTGGTGTAGAGGGTGGAGCCCACCTCCCCCAGGCGGCAGTCGCAGCAGGCACATTTCAGGCAGTCTTCGTGCCAGTATTTGTCCAGGGCCTTGAGCAGGTAGCGGTCTTTAATCTTGCGGTTGCAGCCGGCGCATCCCTTCTGTTTTCCTTTGGGCTGGACGGAGAGCATTGGCACACCTGTGGCGATAGGAAGACAAACACAGAGAGTGTTGTGATTTACTGCCTGGATAAACCAGTGACTTTTCATGTTCCGCGCTCTTTGATAAAGGTGGCGACATGCAGAAGCTTGGGCCAATGTTTTATATGCATTAGCCACGGACGCTCCTCTGCGCAGATAGGCGCACAGGTCACTTTGGATTACATTCATCCGTCACTGTCCCAGCTCAAAAGAACAATGTTATTTTTGGCTAGTGACATACACCCGTTTAATTGGGGCTTGAATGCATCTCTATGTTGGGATGCCCCAGGACCATCTCTATTTAGATAGCTGACAGAGGTATTTATGTTGTTTGGAAGATTAGCCATGGCCCTATTTCATCAGTATGAGAACTGTTGGCCATGCTAAAAGCCTCCCGTGGGCTTTGTTTGGTATAGATCAACATTAACCTTTTAGAGCACTGTTGACCGCAAGAAGGCTGCTCTCAGCTTCCAATGAGATACGGTATGGCCTAAGTGCCTTCCGAACACGCGCACACACGCCACAGCCCAATCTCCTTTTACACTCACGACCACTGAAGAGTAACCAAACAGGCTAAATCGCCGTGCTGTCATGTAGCCTCCCCCCTTTAAGCATGCCTTTTAGCCTCCTAAAGGACAAATAAAGTCCATTTAATAACTGCACTAAACACTAATAGTCTATCTGCGGTCTGACATTTGTGTGTGGACTAAAAGCCGCCCCCGGGCCAGAGCTGGTAACACTGGCACTCGGCACCCCTCTGCCAGCACTAACAGGTCTGCCACAGCTGAAAGCGCAGGACAACAGCTCTTAAGACACTCTCTCCCACACTGAGCTATTGATCTGTCTAATAGAACGCGCAGCTAAACCGGCACTCTCCCTCTCTCTATACCTCTTTTTTGCTCTCTGCTTTCAAAACACATTTCTCTCAGAAAGCCCTGTGTGATGCCCTCTTTGACACCCCCCACCCCCCGCGCCGCCGCCGCCATTCGGCAGTGTATTGGGCCTCGGACGGTCAAAACATTTAAAACCCCTAATCCTGTATGGAGAGGGACCCATCTGGACTTTTGATTCAAGCATTAGCCATTTTACAGTTTTACAGTACAGAAAAAGCATAAAACCATTCTCTGTAAATATTTAAAGAATTTGTTATTAAAAATAAGATGTTGATATGACGCATTTGGGAGGAATTAAAGGAACAGTCCACACAAAATCAAAATTCTGTAATTTAATCACCCCCATGTTGTTTCAAGCCTGTATGACGGTTTCTTTTAGGGGTGAGAATCTCAGGGTACCTCACGATACGATTAGGGGTGTAACGATTCACTCGTTTTCTCGATGCATCGATTACGCATCCTGACGATGCCTATGCATCGAACTTGAAACATTGTATTTTTGAATCGTGAATCGTTGATTTCGGTCATAATTGATTTTAAATGCTAAGAATCTAATTAAAATTCGCAATTCGATAGTGATTCAGTGCTTTAAAATATATAAACATTCAATTATGCACAAATTAATATAGACGTTGTGCGCCGTCATTCGTGCCTTCACAGCTCTCCTTCACAGACACGCACTGCACTCTTTACCGCCTTCACTGGATTGCGCTCGATCCATAGCTCTCATTGACACATTTTTGAGCAGCCCACGTTTAGCTCTCCTCAGGACAGCCATTGCTATTCACATGAGCAGATGACAGCTCTCTATCGTATCGAGACAGTTCCTTCCCTAACTGAATGTACGAAGGAAACTGCTGAAAGAACTACAACATTAACAACACTGAAATAAGAGCGCACGGTTTATCTATCAATCAGATGCGCATTAAAGTTGCATTCGTTACTATAGCAACAGTAGACACCCGGCACGGTTTCTTTCAGAATCAAAAAATGTTCTGTATAAAGAGAACAAAGAGGGCTTTTCTTTCTATTCCGTGAAGAAAAGTTAGTTTAGGATTAGTTGGAAAAGTGCATGATATTCTAGTCTCTCTATGGAAACATTGCATGTTTAAAGTGTGTAGTTTTAATAAAATAATAAAAGTAATAACATAAACATTAACAGTGGACAAAAGTGTTTGTTTTTTGCCCACTCTCTGACCCCTGAAGGCAGCTGTTTAATTCATAATCTTAGTCAGGGGACTAAGACACATTGGGGGAAGCATTTTAGAATCGCATCGAATTTTATTGTGAATCGTCTCGAATAGTTCTGAATTTGCAAAACTCTTTCTTGAATCGAAAACCTATGAAAGATTCAAAGATTCACAGCCTACAATACGATACCGATAATATCACGATACAGCAATTCTGCGATAATCAATATATTGCTAGACAATCCTATAATGATACATCACGATATCTGTCTAACTATGAAAACAAAATGCCTGTGAAAAGGTTAAGTGCAGGTTTCTCGTAAAGCTTGGAGAAGGACAACGATATATTGTCCTAGCGATATTTTGTCCCACCCCTAATTTCTTCAGTGGTACACAAAAGATGAAAAATAAATTTTTTTGGCCATATGTTTTGGAAAGGCATGAGCGTAATTGATTTTGTTGTTGGTTGGACTATCCCTTTAAAATCATATTTTCCCAGTATTGCCATGTTTATATAATGCTGATTTTTAGTGCATTGTAGATGTCTGTTAAGAGTATCCTGATGGCAGAGGTCACAGGCAGCAGCTCTTATTCAGCTTTAATGTCCGGTAATGGCTCTACTGTACATGATCAACAAATGAATGCCAGTGGGCATGAACTCCATTATCTGTTACCCTGCATACAACTATCAGCATATTAATGTTTTTATTTATTTATTTATGGTGCATGCTCCTCTAACTGGACTAGCCTTGCACTGTACTTTCAAGGGAGGTTTAGTTTAGTACATGGCGGGGTTGGACAAATTTCAGAATCTTTCCAAACTTTCAGACAAGGCTTTGTAAAGGTTCAAATTGGCAAACTTAATTTAAACTTAAAATTAAGTTAAGTTTGCCAAGACAAGTTTAGTTTGAGTCAAAATTATACAAATTAATTTGCTTCTACTCCCTTACATTTAAATTTAATTTATGCATCCTGTTTGCTACCTCCATTCAAATTTAGGGGATTTAAACCGCACTCTCAGGTTCAATTTTGAATATTCACAGATCTAGTACCTGCTCATTCTCACACTTTCCCTCTGTGATGCACATGTTCATTTATTGGATTCAGATTTGTTCAATAATTCTGGACTGCCCACGCATCGGTGGTGCTATGAATACAATATAATTAGCATTTTTTCAGTTGAGAGAGAGAGAGAGAGAGAGCGAGGGCTTGTTAGTTAAATTTATGACTTGGATGTGAATAAGAGCTCTGGTGGTATTCAACCATCTTATTTCTTTATCAGAACTGGAAAAAGAGGTAAGCTAATTGGTCTAGCACCACTGATGGGAGCCATCAATTAGTGGTGTGCTTCCCCCTCCAGCTTCCTCCCCGTCCCTCCTCCGGCCCCAATACGGGCCCCTTGAAGCCGCTGCATTAGGATCACAAAACTCGCTATAAATACCAATGTTCAGTATAAATGAAGGTAAAAAGCCTTTAAATTGAAGCCACACTAGCTGAGGGCGGTCGTTTTCTACCTGCATTTCATGGCTTGTTAGAGGTGCACTCTGCAGGTATGCCAACAGTGCTCTCCTGTCAGCCTTCTACGGAACTAGAAACAGTCTTAATGAGGAGAGAGAGCTCGTCTGTGAGGAAAAAGTGTGTCTGTATTTGTACGTGAGTGTGCGTATGAGACGGAAACGAGCTTGGGAATCAGGCTCCTTCAGTTCCCCAAGGGATGGCACAAAAATCTTTAATTTGCCTTTTATGACAGCTAATTAGTTATTCTATTCAAAATCTTTGCTTTAAATAAGAGAACTAATTATACACAAAGGTCGTTTCCCCCACCTCAGGAGAACCACGCATAATTGGTTTAGGCCACCCCCCCCCCACTTTCCACCCACCTTTTAAACAACACACACATTGGTTGAAGAAAAAGTTAACCGTAAAGTGTTTAACCCTTTCTGTAGTAAACCATATACAAGAAACCTTGGAGCATTCCCGTTCTGTAATTACCTGGATGAATTCAGGTTTGTGGGTAACTGAATGACACGTCACATCGTGACAGGTTTCCTAACCCAGATTTAAAAGCGGCTAACGCTTCCTGTCTCACCAGGCTAGAGCAATCTCCAGGATGAGTTAGTTGATGTGAATGGCGCCGTATTTTGTCTGAGCTAATCATCTTGTTTCTGCCATCTCTGAGAAACCTCTTGTTGTTTTCCAAAAAAGAGCCAGCTGAGATATGCTTTTAGAAGCCCTATATAGCCTCAGCACATTTTAAACCTGAAACGACAGAGTAAATGACTGAATAAAAGTACATAATGTTGACTCTGACATCAGCAAACTGGTATTTTGGGGTTATACAGAAGAGTGCACCTGTCATCATTCTTTGAACAGCTTGGAATCTCGGTAGTAGCCCCTTCCCCCATTTCTGTCCTGCAGAACAAAAAAGGGGAACATTATAAACGGAGACACAAACTGAAGAGGCAGCTCCCACTTAATCCAATCCATTTAACCGATACAAGTGCTGCTGACCTTCCGGTGTCATTCCATGTCACAAAAAAGCATATCCTGCTATCTGCCACTTGATTCATATCCTAACAGTAGATGCGTTTTTTTTCTTCAAGAGGCAGCGTTTGCCTTGTCAAACATTTCTCCCAAACAAATAAAAGGGAGGGAAGAAAATCATTCGCTATTAGTAATTGGTGTGCACCCTGTCATCTGCCTCTCTTTCCCCATCCACCCTTTAAATACCTTATCTCGGTCGAATATGTATGGATGCGTTTTTGCATTTGAAACTGTCAGACCATGTACTTTCCATTATAAAGATAGGATCCGGTTTCTATGTAGGCCTTCATTTCAAGTTCCATTTTTGTGGCTATCAAAAAAATCAAATCAATGTGGTACCCTTTTGATGCATTTAAGGTTTAGAGCAAGAGGGAAAAAAAAGTCAAGGAATCATTTTAAAGTGTTAAGTGGGGTGGGGGGGTTGGGGGTTGTGTAAAGGATTTGTTTTGTCTTTGTATGAGTCTTTTTCCTTTGTTGTGTCTTCTAATGAGAACACTGTGAAAGCCAGTGATGATGATACAAAGTTGACTGTATGCAGGGTCACGGTTAATAGATCTGATCAATTAGCTGGACACCTCAGTGTGTGGCCCCTCCATGGGCCAGGTGAAGGGGACTGCCGGGGTATTAGGCTTGATTGTGAGATCAGGAAGAGAGTGACTTTAGGGCTGGGCGATAAACTATCATATCGAGATTGCGATAATATTTACGTGGATAACGATAAGCTCTGGAAATTTTTATTCAATATGGATTAATAACAGCCTATCATAAAGCAGAAGTAAATGTGACAATGGCCAGTCAGTTGATGTTGCTAATATGTGATTCTGTGTGAATGAACAGCGTGGTTTTGCCTGATACACAAACTCGTGACGCTCCACGTTTTCAGCATCTGCCATCTAATATATGAAGACATGAACTTCATCTCCAGAGCTGCTTTGAGTCACTTTACAAGCTTTTCAGTTTCATTTGAGGAAAAAACTACTATCAAATGAACACTAAAACTAAAACTGGAAGATCTTCATGACAAACTGTCACAATAAAAGTTTGATTTAACTTCAAGAAATTATGACAGAAATATATCACTACTGTATACTAAAATGTATTCTCCAAATAATAATATTATTTATAAAGTGCAATATAATAATAAAGTGTAACGCCTCTGGCAGTTCAAAGTGCTTACGCTATGTCCGATGTAATTGACCATTGTGTCAGTTACATTTTTTCTGTAAGTTGAATACGGAAGGCGATCCGTCGGAAGCTAGATATTTTATTTTTTACGTGTTAAATATGATTTTTTTTTTTTTTAATTAAATTTAATTTTTTACAAAAACCTATTGATTCGCTTCGCCTTTATTAACCCCCCGGAGCCGCGTGGAGCACTTTTATAATGGATGGATGCACTTTTATTGGGCTTCAAATTGTGATCTGCCATTATAATGCTTGGAAGAGCCAGGACATTTTTTTATATAACTGATTGTATTCGTGTGAAAGAAGAATGTCATATCATGAATAGCATGACTTGAGGGTGAGTAAATCATAGGGTAATTTTCATTTTTGGGTGAACTATCCCTTTAATGGTAAATTAATATAGATTTTTGGACATATCGCCCAGCCCTATTGGGTCGTGCTTTTGCCATTCTAAAAGGAATGCTATACTATACTCTTTTTTTCACCCAAAATTTTATTTGGTTATCCTTTACTAGCTCTATAATCTGGGTGGTGGTCCATATGACTTCTGAAGACATGCTTTATGTGAGGAACATATTTAAGATTTAAAGTTTTAAAATGTAAAAAATTAAGTTACTTTTAAATTATATTTTCTTAATTCTGCTTCTGCCTACCAGATTTGTGAATGAATCATTCATTTGAGTCAGATCTTTCTGATTTTCTGGTTGATCCAGTTCACAAAATGGGCTTAAATAATTTGTTCAGAATCAGATTTCTGACCTCAGACTGATCAGAGAACAGGCTCACTAGAGGTGAAAATAATTGAATAACTTGTACTTTAATTACTTACATTTTTTAAACTAAAAACTTACAGCAAAGCTATTGTGTGACTTAAAATATAGAGCTCAGACTACTTTAAGGAAACATCCCATTTTGAAGTTTGAAAGGTTCCGTCCTCATTCATTATAATTGCATGAAAAAAGACCAGCACAGTCTTATGAATCTTTTGTTTTGGTGTTCCACAGAAAACAAGATATTCAGGTTTGGAACGAAATTAGTAAATAAATCATTTCTTAACATTTTTGGGGAGATGTCCATTGCCACAACAAATTCAGACACCAATAATTATAATATGAATGAATTTTAGACAAAAGCCACTCTTACTAAAGTATGAACATAACTTTGTGCTTTATGAGGGTCTGCATATGGATCCCACAATGCCCTTAAACGAACCTCAACAGCATAAACCATGCCCATGACCTCAAAACATCTGAGAAAGGGACCAATTTAGAGGGACAGTGCTAGAGACTTGAACTACAAATGTATGAGGGATTACAGGCAGTCATCTGTCGCAAAGCTGTTGGCATGATTTTTCATGTATGACAGCAGTAATGCATGCATGGAGCAGAAGGGTTCTCCAAAATGTTCTCCAAAATGTTAAACACTAGCAGTGAATGAAAAGTGTCTGAACTGTTTTTAATGACAGGAGAGTTTGCATGTACAGTACAAAGAGTTTTAGTTAAAAGATGCAACAAATTCTTTAGTTTAAATACAGGTCTGATTCCAAAAGCAATGTAGAGGTAAGGTAGTACATACATTTAAGGTAGTACTCTGAAAAGAGGCAGGAGAGCGTGTTGGAGAGGAGTGTACGGTGGTTGAGACAGATTGGACCAGAAGGCCACTGTGTGACAAATGAAAGCTGATCAAGCCATGGGAGGTTGTAGTCTTTGATTGAGCTGAACCATTTGCCAGAAGGGAGTCTTGGTGGTGACAGGGATGGGAGAGGTCCGTGATGATATTAACTGCATGTCTCCAAGGCATGTGATGAAGATGATCTCTGTGGACTTGATAAGCACTTGCAGCTTACCCGAGAGTGGGCAGATGCAGTCCTGAACTACACATTTCCTTATTGAATGGATGGTGTTGATATTTTAGTTGAGGTTTTGGGAATTAAATGGTACCCAGTAGGAATGGCAAATACTACGTTTAAAAATCAGTCTTAAAGCCCAATATAATGCAGATTTTGGGTTCACCTGACCCTGATCAGACAGATTTCTTATATTAATCAATCAATTTCCAGATCACAATGCCAAATGAAAAGTATTTAAAGCTAACAGACTATATAAAAACTACTAGCAACTGCTGTTAGCTCCATTTTTGCACAGGAGTTGGTTCTGTCTGCATGGAAGCTCTGTAAACACTGCAGCCATGGCAATCTGGACTAGAATTTGTCAGACAGCCATGAAGAGGTTAACGGGGAACTAAGGCAGATGTCCTGCCGTTGTCTGTGTGAATCAGTTCCTTTCAATCAGTCCACATCATTACTGTAATTGAGCCTGTAGACACTCATTCTCCTTCACTGCCAAGACAAAACACATCTGGTAATAATGTCAGGTAGAATATGCCAGCTGAAACACAGGCAAATGAATAAAGAGCTTGATACTAGTTGATAAGCCCAGTCCAGAAGATCTGGAACATATTGATTTTTATGTTTGGTGGGCATGATGCAGCACACAATAGGAGAATAGAATATACTCAGCTGTAGCTTGTGGGCAAATGAAGTCAACCCTCTATAATGCGAGTAAATCACTCACATATGCAAGTAAATCTCTCTGGGCGACTAAATAATATGTATCATTAGCCATTGGCCAATAAATTCTTAGATTTTACTCTCCAGTGTTAGAGGCTAAGTATAAGTTTAGCAAACATATATTTTAGCTCGCTGAACACTCTTACTGAGTGCTTGAAAGTTTTGCCCTCTATCAAGCGATCTGTACGGTTTTAATTTTATTTAATTTGATCATTAGAGAGAGAGGACGCTCTACATGTAAACAATATACTTTGTTGCATTTTCCTATCAAAATAACAGAGTTCATTTGGAATTAACCTTTTAAGAACAAGCAGAAGATAGTGGGTAGGACTAAAGCGCAAACGGCAATCTCATTGGCTGGAGCTCATCTATTACCGCCATATGAAATAGTATATTAGCCTGGCGAGTAAAAAAAAAAAAAAAAAATTTACTAGCCAATGGTGATTCTATTGCCAAGGTGTGCTTAGAGAATTGTAAATGTAAAGTAGTTGTGGATGCAATTACATCTTTTCCTGACTGCTCTGTGCATGACATCAGGCCTATCTTTGCCCACTATTATTATTATGATACAATCAACACACCAGAAAAGTTTGGACAGGGAGAAAATTTGACTGAAAGAAAGATGAAGGAAAAAAGCGAGCGATCAGGGCTGGCACGACCAGTACGGTTGGAACGAGGGTACCGTTCATTAATATGATGCACATTCGTAAACTTTAGCAGCCTGTTGCCGCTAATA
Source organism: Romanogobio albipinnatus (assembly GCA_023566225.1). Classification (NCBI taxonomy): domain Eukaryota; kingdom Metazoa; phylum Chordata; class Actinopteri; order Cypriniformes; family Gobionidae; genus Romanogobio; species Romanogobio albipinnatus. The sequence continues at coordinate 26,642,906 of CM042239.1, forward strand.
AGCCCCAGTGAAACAGAGCAGCACTGCTCCCTCGCAGTGACCCTGGCACTGCCCGGGATAAGGGAGGGTTTTGTCTCTGGGAATAATTGCTCTTTTCACATGTTACAAGTGTCCTGACCCCTGCGGTCGGCAGCCACTTTCCCCGAACATAATTACTTCTGATCCGGCCCAAATGAGGCAGCTGCATTAGGCCTGCAATAACACTGGCCTGACTTCAAGCACAGCAGTGTGGGGAGTCTTGGTAGAGCAGGGCTGGGAAACAGGGGGTTTCTTTTCTCCAAACCCTGGCGGTCATTTCCATCACGTCAGAGGTGCATTTCTTACACTTGCAGTCACCACTAGAGTCCAAGGCCTTTTCTCTCTCCCTCTCCCTCTCTTCCTTTCTCTAGGATGAGGAGATTGAGAGGCTTATTAAACACAATGTTAGCTCCTGGTGCCCTGCTAAAGCTTTAGCTAACAGATGCGATTCCAATTAACAGATAACTTCATTAGCTTGTGTGTGTGTGTGTTATTTATTTTTTGCTCTACACTTTTCTTTCTCCTATTAATTTTAATTTATTCACATGGGGTTAATTAAAATAAATGTATCAGAGATATGCAACAGCTATCTAATTAAATTCATTAATGCTTTTTTTGGAGACGTGCAAAAACTGGCAGTGCTATTGCAAGAGGCAAGTTGTTCCAACACTTCGGTGCTCACTCGCTAGCATGGTGAGAAAACAGCTCTGGAAGGTGAGCTGTCGACAGACCAGAATCAAAAAAGATTGTTCAAAGGGGTTAGAAGAGTTTCAGAGGAACAATCAGTCTCGATAGAGAAAGAATAGGGAGGTGTGTGACCTCACATTTGGCCAATCAAGCGCCACCTGTCTGGAAGTTGTTCTGTACAGTAGGCATGGAGTGCGCATTTGTTTTGGGTCTTCATTTAGACGGATCTTGGAGTCGGCAGCCTACCCATTTACTCCACCAGAAGGCATAAACTGTCAATATCCCCCACTGATGAATGACTCTTCATATATATATGAACTCAATTCATTTTTCCCCTCTTTTCCCACAGATTGCATTTGCATCTGAATAACGGAATAAATCCATCTATTCTCCCTCCAGATCTTTTCAGTCTTTGAGAAAATAAGGGAGGACAATCTTATCTGCTACTTCATGACTCCTGGCAAGAATGTAACCATTAGCACCGTCAGAGCCTCTTTCTGCCATCCATTGCACAATGATGCCCCAACACTTTTTAGCAAACATTAAAAATGCATTTGGCTAGGCATAAATGTAGGCCTTCTAAAGTTTGTGTCACTCCCAAGGTTAGGGAGTGATGTATGAAATTCCCCTCTCCCAGCAATTACTACACATTTAGCGTTTCAAAAGATATGCCAGGAGACAGGTGTGCCATTCAGAACCATGCTGCAAGGTTGAAAATGAAGGAAACGGCATGCAGCACAACTCCATTTGGGCCCTGTTTAGAGCTGAATAATGCAAATCCTCTACGGGGGGTATTTGTTTGGTGTGTGGGGCCTCTGTGTCACCCGAATACTCTCTCAGATGCACATCTTATGGGGTAAATAATGAAGCAGGGTTTGGATTGCGACAGTTACATTTCATTTGCAGGCAAATTACATTGCGGACCAGCCTTTACTGTACAAGCTTAATCAGGTGACGTTAACATTACGTAAAGTAGATTACGTCATTTGACAAGTTGTAGTTGCTACAGTTTCCCATTTTTTTGTCTTATTTTGTCTTATTCTCAAATAACAAATGTTCAGATACTCGTTTTGTATCAGTACACAATTACAGCATTTCAACCCTGTGAGTTTGTGGTTTTACTTGGGTAAACTTTGTTAGGCATCATTCATAATGTTTATCGATGCACAATATTGAGTTATTCACAATATTTTAAATATTTTTAATATTTAGTATCCATATTGCACAATATTGGATTTTTATTGGGGCTGGAACGCAAGTCGACAATCAATTAAAAACTAAAAATGGCATAAGCCTACCACAGCAGCACCCGGTGCTCTCTTACATCAAAGCGATGAAACGGCATCGTAAGTATTTGGACTATTACAGCAAATTTTTACACAGCACTAGAATACAGTTGTCAGTCCCATATTTTGTGCCTAATACGGTTGCATTTAGGAATGTCACAAGTACCGGTACTTTGGTACAGAGTCGGTACTGAAATTGTGAAAATGTGACGATACCAGCATTTCTGTAGTACCGACTCCCGAGTATATTCGGTAACGACTAATAGACAGCTGCTTTGTCACTTCTGTGTTTATCTAAGAGCAGGGCTCCAGACTGTAGCTGATATATACTATTGTCTGTGAATTTTAAACCGCTAAATTTATTTATTGAAAAATTAATCCTGCATGTTCTGCATGTCTCTGTGTGAATGATTGGCGCAGACGCGCCGTTTCATTTGCCCCACACGCACCACTACTACCATTACTATGTACTTATAATGATTATCATCATAAATAATAAATCATTGAATTTCAGTTTTTCCCCTACCAACCCCCCCGACCCCCCCTGAAAGAATGACAAAGCATTTGTCATTAAGGTGGACAATAAGGACTGTCCGTTGGCCCAGGGCCAGCGTGAAAGACACTCGGGCCAGTTGACGGAACTGTCACTTGCCTGCTCGGGCCAGTGCTGCATCTTCACGGAAGTTGATAATGTGCGCATTAAGTCTTGCCAATTTAAATATTCAAGCGCACATAGACAAGAAAGTGTCTCTCAGTTTGGTACTCGCGAAGTGCAGCAACACACAGTCGTTGTCCTAAATGAACGTAAACATGAAATTTGCCCGTCACCGCCAGCGTTTTTAGTCATTTTCACAAGTTTCATAACCCACAAAATATCTTTATGAATATCTGAACATACAAATATATCAAAAGAAAGAACAGACCCTCTGCTTTATTCTAGCTTAATTAATTTTTTTAACAATTTTTTTCAAGAAAAATCACTTTTTTGTAAAATACTAATGATACGTCCGGTCCTGGGTCAACATTTCATGCAGTAACATCAGGCAGTGGATTTATATTCTATTTAATGTTGGTGATCGCATTATTTTTCATATGCATCTGCTTACATATGATAGTCGTTTCTGCTTCGCCGGTTTTGATCAGGAGATTTTATACTCTTTCAGAAGGTGTGCAACAGCGAAAAAAACCAACAAAAATCACTCACTGCTCTTGACTGAATAACTTTTAATAAGGGTTCATCTATATTTATATGCAGTGACAATTTTATGCAGACTATGCAGTGATATTTTACATTTGATTACTATTTTTGTACCTGAAATCTAGTTTAGACCTGTATTTCATTTGTATGTTTATTCTGTTGTATTTATTTGTGCTACTGCTTGTCATTTGATTATTTCTTCTTATTTTATTACTGACCGTCTTAAACAATATTTAAAATTCATACGAGTTAGGCTAAAAGTTTTTAGAGTCATAACCTTATTTATTAACATGGATCAAAAAACAATACTAGACCCATTTTATTTTATTTATTACTATTTTTTGTGGTGGGGCCAGTGAACGTTTTGGCAGGGCAAGTAAAAATGTGAACCAGTAGAAAACAATCCTTAGCATTAAGCCCTGATATATTTCAAAAAAGGACACGCGAGTAGTTTTGGGAGGTCTGTTGTTGGTTATTTAAAATATCTAAAGGATTAACTCAGCTCGATTGGACTCTTATTTAATTATGCGCTGTCAATCTTTGTAAAACTTCCGCTGTGGTTGGTTACTGCTATAGTTCGTTAGAATACGGTTGTGACTTCAGCTGTTTGATCATACAGCTGAATGAACATATTGAAGGAGCCACTTTCATATCCTGAATGAACAAAACATTAGAAAAAAAAACTTAATACATAGATTAGTTAGTTATTAAAAATAAATAAATACATAAAAATTGATAGTTCTAACCCTAGTCTTGCTCTATGTTCAAGATAGTGGTATTTATTAGATTTAACCACTTAGGGGATCTATTGAAGTTTCCTTTTAAGAGTGCATGTCACAGCTTATGTAACGGTAGTAGAGCTGTGTGTTGTTTTGATCAGTTAGGAAATATTTATAAATCTTTCTTACTGTACAGTATATTATAATTCACAAATGTACTTGTAGCATGCAAACTATTTAGTGTTATGTGCATTTTAATTGTCTTTTTTAAATGTATAATATCAGCTATTTATTGGTTATTGGTCATAACATGAAAATAATCATTAGCTTGCAGTTACCGGACAGAATTTTAAATCACTCTCTCCCTCTAGATAGGAGTAAGATTTTAGAATTTTAAATCACTCTCTCCCTCTAGATAGGAGTAAGATTTGTGTCTAATCATCACAATCATCTTTAAACCATGTTCTTGTTATTTATATGTATATTATGTTTTTATTTAGAAGAAATGTTTACCATGAGTAAATGAGTTGTGTATTCTAATCTTCTCCATAGCAGCATTGAGAGCACTATGATTGAATGCCCACACCATACAAGGTTATTGACGTTGCTGGAGAATTCAAGAGTTAAATCGAACAGCCACTCCATTATAAGCTCCAACCGTGCACGGGAGACCGTCACGTTTAAAGGTGTCAAGAAAGGCTAAAATCAGCGGCCGGCAGAAAGGGGGCTGGACAGCATTATTCAGCCTGTGCTCAGTTTCCAATTTCAATTAAAGTGGAGCAGAGTGGCCAAGCGCTTTGGACCACAGCTGCCACTCTAACGGATCAGAACCCTCACACTGAGCATCGATTAAATAAACCTCACCAATACGGTGTCCTTCCCCTTTAAGGAACAATACAAACTAACCAGCAATCACTGCCTTTAATTAGGTATTCAAGATTTGATTTATCGAAGGTCAGCCAATGAGTTGAGGAAGTTAGTATCTCATTAAGTGGACTGAGTTTCCATTTGCCAGCCTCCCTCCAGTGCTTTCTCTAACAGCGTCCTCCCTTATATGTTGTGGCTTTTTTATTAAAAAAGGAATAGATTTTAATATCCATGTAATATTTGGATGGAATGTGTTTACACAGGCTATATTGGATTTCTCTCTCCCAACTATTTTTAAGTACTTTACATGAGGTTTGTTATTATCGGTTTGTGGCATATATATGGAAAGTTTATTGAGCTGGGGGGAGTTTTCATTATGTTGTCCCAATAGAAAAGAAAAACCCTCTGGCATACATGTTTCCTATATTTATAAGTGACCTAGTCAGCATTACAAATACTGATGAATTGAATCTCTAGATAAAAAAAAAAAAAAAAAAAAAGAAGGTATTATAAAGGTAACCATGATAACAAATGGTTTGTTTTCTCCTTTAAAAGCAAAAATACATTCTTAGTGCAATAAAGATCAAGTGAAGAGCATTAAGTTATAAATAATTAAATGAACACATGTATACTTGGCGATCTAAAATGCATACATTATACTAGCATTAATAAGTTGTCAATAGGTATATTGACATGTGTTAATTAAGAAATGATGCATTAAAGGGGCTATATGCAACTTTTTCCCCAAAATAAACGTAACAATAGCCTTTTTATTTTACCATTTATGACTCAAACATCTCCTGAGGAGCATACTGACACCTTGTCCGCTCACAGTGGGTGCACCTATAAGCCTGTATCCTATTTTTCCTATTTTCTGGCGGGTCGTTTTTTCCCGCGCTGTCTGCGGATGTGACGTCACCACCGCTGCGAGAGCTAGCAGAAAATAAGAGCAGTTCTGTTTTTTGGCCACAGGTGTCAGTCGCGAGTTTAAATTTCAGAAAAACGCATATAGCCCCTTTAAAATGATCAAAAATGACTAAAGATTCTTTTAAATATACGTCAAATAAGCGTTTTTTTTATTTTTTACTTTCTTTATTATTTTTCTTTATTTATTAAAAAAATCTTGAAAAGAAAAATATTAAGGGGCACAACCGCTTAAAACATTGATAAAAAAACTATTTCTTGAGCACCAAATCAGCATATTAGAATGGTTTCTGAAAGATCATGTGACACTGAAGACTGGAGTAATGGTTCCTAAATATTCAGCTTTGTCTTCGCAAGATTAAATTTGTATTTCAATTTTACAATGTGGAAAATCAAAATAGTCATTTGAAATTGTAATAATATTCACATATTACCATTTTTTTAAATCAAATAAATGCATCCTTGATGAGCATAAGTTCAAAAACAAATATACATAATGTGTTTTATACATGCACAAAGACAGAAATAGAGAGACATATACGTACAGTGCAATATGGTGTGGGGGGGGGGGGGGGGGGAGTCAAGAGGCTACAATCTCCAAAAACATTAAAGCATAAGTTCGACTATCTTCCTCACACCAGGAATGACAAATTGAATCATATATTGAACAGTGTACATTACTCATTTCAGAATTCTTCTTGCTGCACTCCGCTATTCAGTAATCTTCAACAGCTCCATTGCAAAACACAAATGCACATCATCTGTAATGACGACTAGAACTTAAACAGCACTGAGACATTGTGTGTGTGCGCATGTTATAAACATACACAGTAAATACGTTCTGCACATGCAAACCAATTGTACACACACGTATACATGCACATTAATGCACACGGTAAACATGTACCCTTACAGGTGTGCACACATGACTACATACCCCTGTACCTACAAAACACACCATTCTAAAAACAACACAACGGTTATCAGTGTGTGCATGCAGTTCTCCGGTAAACACACTCTTGCGAATATGTATCTAGGGAACATTTCAGGAGGGATTAAAAAAGGCCTTCCAACTAATAGGCATAATGGAAGATCAATGTATAACAAGATGGAAACTCTCATGCATAAACAGACCCTGTTACAATTATGCCACAAGATTCTATTTCTACATTAATCATTCATAAGTGCATAGCGCACCCTCATAAACATTCACAATGCTTTCCCTTTCGGTGTCTAAATACCTTTCACAACTCATGTCTGGAATCTTTCCTTGTTTCATCATTTGCGATTCGGTTGATATTTACAGGATAAAGACAGCAAGGCGAGGTATGCAAAATCAAGGTGTGAATTACGTATATACGTTTTATACATATAAAAAAGGCAACACTAATGAATGGCTATGATACCTCAAGCTGCACTTTCTAACTTCATTAGAGCCAAATGTGGATATCAGTGTAGGTATCATTAGGAAAGCTTTTATCAAGTTACAGAATGTGATAAGGTTAATGAGGAGTTTATAAAAGTGTCTCTGGTGGACAGAAAGAGCTGGCAGGGAGGATGAGACCTTAAGCAAAGTATGCTAGTCATTTATTTCATTAGCATGGCCACCTGTACTTTTTTTTTTTGAAAGGCTAAACCTTTTAAAACAAGAAGGTCATGCCAAAAAGTAACACTCAAAAGTGCAGCGGCAGAACTTAGTCGAGAAAATTGCGTGCATGTGTCGAGCTGTAGGTCACTGCGTCGTTCTTTACCTAGTGCTATAGGTCGCAGTCAGCGGTGAAGAAACATTTCTAGAGCTTCACAGGACAACCGATGCAAAAGATAAGAGATGAAGGGAGGAGGGGAAAAAAAATAAACAAATAAATAAATACAGGAATGGAAGAGGGACTGATGAAATGGAGCCAAGTGTGACGACCTGCTGCAAGAGAAGCAGAGTGTGTGTGAGTGGAAAGAGAAAGTGATCGCACACAAATGCAATAGACGAAGCAACTCACCCTTGCAGCGAGACGTGCTAGCGAGAGGTGCTGCGACAAGGTGACACGAGGGAATAACATGTGGTCTAAAGACCAAAGGAAAGTAAATTAAAAACCACCCAGTGTAAAATCATCAATATGTAGCTGTATATCCATTTTTCAGCAGAGCATATGTACTATTACTTGGAGCATGTCCTCTGGGAGAAGCTACTATTGTTGAGAATTCCAGAGCAGAAACAAATATGAAAAAGACATTAGTGTTTTTTTCTATTTTAAACATGAAGCAAAATTTGGATGGGCCTGATTAGAGTAAACATCATACGATATACACAACACTTAGATATTGTTTTCTGCACATCTCTTGCTCCACTTCATTTTTTTTTTTACTGAACACTGCACCTGTCTGCATTCGTCTCAGGACTCAAGGTGAAAGATAAGGTTGCGCCGAGACATTTTAAAAGGTAGCCTAAAAATGACGATTCATCTCGCTGGCAGCATGTCTGAGGATGTTATAAAAGGTTTTCGGTGTTCCCAATGCTTCAGTGATGGACTGTACGTCCTTGGAGCATTTAAAAAATTATTTAAAAACTGGCAAATAACTGCATCTTTTCACAGGAAAATACTGTAGAAGCAAGGCTGGGAAGGACTCATAGAAACGCTGTTGTGACAGACCGTATGGATGCAACATGAGCCTTAGCCAGCTCCCTTGATGTTTGACAGTGTTTAGAAATGTAAACGTCCTGGGGTGTACATTTTAATAAAAGAGTTCACACATAGCACAGGAAGGGAAAGTGATTGAGCTAGTAAGCGGTTCTGATGAACGCAACCATTTGCATCATAGACAGGTGCATCGTAACTTTAACTCTCACTCTCTCAAGAATCTTCTTCTTTATTCAGGTCCCCTTTGAGTTGCGGTGAAGTGATGGGAAATTATATACATCTGTAGTCACCGATGTGAGAGCACAAGTTTGATAGTGATCAAGGGCCAGAGACAGAAATGAGTTTGGTGAACTGTACATTTAGTCGATCGCATAAGATCTGGATTCGGTCTCTTTTGCTCAGTTTAATTCTCGTCAACAGGGTTGTCCTGAGACGAGGGGGGCCCCACCCATAAAATGTGGTCCCGTGTCCCCAGGATTTGAGCGACGACCCTGCATGCAATTATGGTAAAATTGTACGAGTAGGGCTGGGCACCTACTTTTATGAACGGCGATACTTTTATGGTACTGAACGAAAAACTCTGATACTGTGAGTATCGAAAAGTTATTTATCTATTGGTGCCAAATTTCGGTTCCAAAAGCCAAGCAGCTTTTATACACTTATAAAAGTGGATGCCAAGTCAGCAAAGTGCAACATATGCGATAAGTATTGCAACCAAAACTTTCTTAGACGCAAGTTCACAAACAGCGCGAGTGAATAACCGCATGCGCGCGCTCTCCCTCCCTTTCAAATCAAAATGGTCAAGGCTTCACATCAGCACTAAAATCGAGCTGCACAGTTGACACAGGATTTGCCACTTGCACAATCGAGGCAGTGTTGCATCATCACTAAAGTTTATCATTTGCATTTATTTTTAAGTCTTACCCGTGTTCAAACCGCTCAACACACACCATCTCACAAAAAACTTGCGAGTACAAATTGCGCTGAAATGGTCAAATACACACAAATGTACCATGTACTAAACTACCGTCTTGAAGAGTATGCACGTAAACTCCCATCGTGACTCGCGAGTGAACATTTGTGCAACTGCATGTAACCATATCCGTGTTCGCTCTTAAAGTGACAGCAGTCGAATAAACTGCTGCGGTCTCCGACTTTCTCTTTGTCTTGTGTTGTTTGATTAACCTTTATGACACTCACTGCTCTTGAATGACTAACTTTTGCAACCTTAAGTGTAAGGATTAATCTAATTTAATTTATTCAGGGAAGACCAATATTAATTTACATTTGATTGCTTATTAAATGTCTTTAGTATTTCTTACCTCAATACTAATGTTAGACCTACCTGAAAATTTGTCTTTAAAAACAAAAATGCACTGCATGATCAAATATTTAGGTGAGAATTATATACATTTATATGACAAGAGTCACCTAAGGGGGGGGGGGGGGGATTCCTCCATTGTCAGACATAAAATTCAGGCCCTGAATGAATATCTGTAAAATTCCCTATAAATAATTCTACATTATAAAAAGAAGGCTTCAAATAGATCGGTATCGGTGATCATATCGGCAGATACTGCTTCCTGTGATCGGCTCCAAAAATCCTGATCGGAGCACCCTAAAAAATAAAAGTTGTGTGTTGATGTTGAAATGGATTTTAAAATATATTGTATCGGAAAAAGTATCGTTAAGAACCGGTATCGAAATTGGCACCGGATCGAAAGATTTTGAACAATACCCAGCCCTATGTACGAGCTATCCAGTTTTGTGCCATTGAAAAGGATGCATCACCCCTTGTAATGTTTATCATTTCAACTTTATCAAAATGTGTCAGACCATCATGCATTCAAAACCATCGTCAAGAAAAAGAGCATGGCAATTTAAGACAACACAGCAATGACGGATCTCTATGTTGAGGACACATCAGTTGCAGATATATTGAACTGTAATTGCATCAGGAGGAAATGTTTATAAAGTAGGAATTTCTTCAGGCTGAAGCAATATAAGTGGCAGGAACACAAGCATTAGGCCCCGAATCCAGGCGCAATATTGCGAGAGACCCAGGGCGAGAGAAACATTGATGTAATTTCAATATTTGAAATTGGCAAGTTTAATTTGGAGTAAGAACAAGCCAATAAGCTGAGAAAATAGCAAATACAAGAGAGAAAATTACCTTGCAGGATGAAAAAAGTGAAAAGGACTTAAGGAATGTATAAAAGTAATCTCCAAGTGGAAATTAGAAATCAACCCACAGAAAGGGGAATAACAGAAAAGAAATATTACCGTCCACTCTCTAAATCAATATAAAATTGCTACGAGACAGAATTACCATGGTAACTCAAGTACAGAATGAAGCAATTCTTATTTTTTCAAAATAAAAACTGGTGCCTGAAGCCCCGAGTTTTATTACAGCGACAGACAGATCCGGGGTCTAGTATTCATTTGAAACATTGCATTTCAAATATATGCATTAGAACGAACAGATTTCAGTGGTCAGTCGCCACACATGGCTCGTAAATTAAATGGTGAACGGTAACCAAGAATTTATCATCAGGATGAAGAATAGAACGGTGTTCTTTTCTCTTCACCAGGTTCTTAGGGAGCCCAGCGATGCGAATGATCAATCCTGGACAAGTCCACAATGAGGACCCAATTATTCCTCCCAATCCAGATAGTTTTAAATACCTTGAAGGGAAAGAAAATGGCTGAATAGCGTATTTCTCCAGAGAGAATTAAAAGTCAACTGAGAGCTTTTTATTTAAAGGTAGTCATGAAAAGGAGTTGTGCTTGTTCAGTACCTGAACACATTTCCCCACTCCATCCTCCAAGTCATGACAAGAAAGTACAAGAGCAAGTACTGTATGGCATTGTGTCATGGCCTGAAAGCAGTACAGCTTTTTTTTTTAATTTTAGCAAGGATCAAATGCAGTACAAGGACCACTGATGACAAAGCCTGCAATGCTGAAATGTGAAAGGGTTGATCATTTGGGAAGGCAGTGTAATAGTAGTACAATAGCAAGAGTGTGCACAACCCTGTTACAAGCACCACCACAACGCTCTACTTTCAATCTCCTGCGCTTAGTACATCATCGCATAGTACACAGAACAGGGATATGAATGACCCAATATTTCACATAGAAAAACGCACATATTTTGAAACTTCCTAATAAAGCTTTCTAAGAGCGCAGGGTGAATTTTAGGTCAGAAAACTAAAGCAAGCTTAGAGTGTAGTAAAAATAGTAAAATCTTTGCATCCTACTTTCCTGAGGATGTCGGGGAGAAGGTCATTCTTCTATTGCTGGACTTAGTTATTTCACAGAGTCACATTGAGACCCTTTGAAAGTTTGGTTATGGAAACCAAATACAGAGCTGACACTGGCATCTGTAATTTTCAGAATTGCCGCATTATAAAATGTTTTGTTTGAAGAACATTTATTTTTCTAAATCTGAAATATCACAATGCACCAGTTCATAAGTACAGAGGATCTGTTGACTTATACAGAGGCATATGGGTGAGGGTTTATGCATGTGGGTTTTTTTTTTTTTTTTCACAAGGCTCAGTTCAATTTGTCTTAATCACTAGCTTCCCTCACTTTCGATTCAGCACATGATGTACCGAATTATGAGGATACTATATCTCAACTGATATATTTAGAGTCAGACTACAGTCTTTTATTAGAGTCAGACTTATCTGAACATAGCCTGTTCCCATGTTAGTTAGAAGTTTGAGTGAGAGAGAGAGCGTGAGAGTGAGTGAGAGTGAGAGAGAGAGTGAGAGAGAGAGAGAGCGAGAGAGAGAGAATATCCAAGCTGCCTCCCCATCCCTGTGCCAAAATGCCAGCGCAATTGGTCGGCACCAGCAAGCAAAGGGTGAAGCTTTTAGGCAATGAGCAGCAGGTGATCTAAGCTTTTCTGTAAGTCCTAATGCTCCTAAAAGCCACTCTCCCTGCTTCTGTAATTGGGCATCAGTAGTTAATGTAGTATTGACTGCATTACATGCTCCTGTGCATCCTCTCCTACTAATGCCATTTGCATCACCTTGTACATTTACCATATTGCTTAGCCAATAGCTGTTAAAAGCAATCTCAATCATGAATCATATGAGGAACTTTTAGCAAGACAGACATCCAAAGGAGACAATTTACAGTTGAGTTAATCTGGGTACATTAGCGCAACATGGATTGAGCGAGACAGACCAATTTATGTTTCTACGGCAGTCCCTTTATTGGTTTTTAGATGGGTTAGTGAAAGGATGGTTGGCTCAAAGAGATATGAAATATCCATTTTCAAACATAAATATGGGCCTGAAATGCAAGCCATTACTTTAGAGGGGAAAGGGCCCCTGGCTAAAACTAAATGTGTGTGATGACAATATTCCATGAAAGATGACAAGAAAGGCATTTTTAGGTCAGAGACGCTTTGTGGGGATTTCCCCCCCCTCTCTCAACACCGTTAAAGAAACATCAAAATGCAACAAAATTACACCCGGGATTCAGCTTCACCAAAAAAGCACACAAAAAAGCTCCAAAAGAAAAGTTTAGAAACGGTTTCCATAGGAACCAGAGTGCAGCGTGTATACAGAGACGTGCATTGTTCATATGCCTGTAAAAACACAAAAATGCTTAACTAAAGCCACTGATATCAATTTGGTGATTAAAAATTGATCAGTAAGGGTTAGGGTTCAAATGCTCTCACCTGTGAGCGAGGGCAGCCGCTGCGAATAAAACATCTCCGTAACTTCACAGATTTGCACGAGCTCTAAGTGATACTGCGGTGAATAGCGACGTTGGTTCAGCCCTTTCTACGTCTCTTAAGCAGATAATATAATATTTCATAAGCATGGACAGTATAGAGAAGTACACCACATTATGCATGTCTCTCCCGTCTTTAGAGTACCGTACGCGCTTTCCCCCCTCTCATGTAAACCTGACGAACGAATGTGTTCGATTGATAAGACAAACGAACTGGAGCATGAAAGTGTCGTTCGGAGAGAAAATGGACGCTAAATGCTGCATTTCCTTACTGTCCCGCGTTCTTCACAGTCGTATGGAGCAAATGAATGCACTCATAATCATCCGTGCACTTACCTTCTTCCTTGTCTAACACCATCGTCCTGAGGAGCGAGGAGTCCGGCTCCAGGCGATCCGTTCTCGGCTCCAGCACACTTCTGCGCGCGCCGCTCGCGTCTCTGAGAAGAAACTGCTTTGCAACAACAAAATAATAATCGTCCGCGTTGCTGCCACAAGCTTTGATTATACAGGCTCGTGTGTTTTTCCGCTGTGTGTTTTTCCGCTGTTCAGAGACGGAAAGCCATGTAGAGAAGAATATGTATGTCTGTTATTCTATTGTTTAATGTATTTCGGAGATGATATGCAGCGATGTCCCCTCAGTGGTGTTCGCGTACGCAGCGCGTCAGTACCGGTAATATCCACGCTTGCAATTAACGATGTCTAAAACTAAAGTGAGATGCCACGGTGCATTCCATGCGAAAACGAAACGACTACACTAACTCAAATCTAATTGAAACACCCGTTTAAATTGAGCTGCCGCGAAGAAGCTCTCGGAGTAGAAACGTGTTCCTCCCAGTTCTCATTTGCTCCGAAACTGTAACTATATTCAAGAAATCCAATTCTGAGGCTGACAACTCCTAACAGCATGCTCACGCTGCCTTTCTCACCCAATTTATGCGCTCCGCGCGCTCCTGCTACTGAATAAATGCGCGCGCTTCCCAGAGAGCCACGGATTCCCCTGTTAATTAAATCAATTCATTATGCTCAGATCTGATTAGCAGCCCTTCCCCCCTCTTTGAATCAATTATTCAATACACAAACATAATTGCTTGTGCCAGAGGTGTCTAAGTATTAGCTTATTTAACTCCAAGGACACTAATTACCCCTAGGGCAAGGGAACTTTTCTCATTAATTCTGACAAAACACAAAAGCACAGCTAAGGGAAAGTGTGTGTGTGTGTGTGTGTGTGTGTGTGTGTGTGTGTGTGTGTGTGTGTGTGTGTGTGTGTGTGTGTGTGTGTGTGTGTGTGTGTGTGTGTGTGTGTGTGTGTATTTATGTGAAGTGCTCACAGGGGGATGTGTGTGTGTACGTGTGTTCTTGTGCGATTGTGATGTGTGTTATAAATAGAGAAAAGAGGGTTTGAGCTTTTAAAAACATTTTGAACAATGCTCGTGATCTAATTCGTTTGCATGCTTTATTCTTGACGTTATAATATTTCCACTGGATGTGTAAGATCGGCTAGATGACTCACTTTCCATATTCAGATAAACAGTCGTTTTGAGAGCAACAACACAACAGATGGGCTGTGTTTTGATTAGCGGTGAGATAGGAGACCGCGTTTGGCTCTGGTAATATAATTGTTAGCTGTTACTTCACTGATAAAAGTGTTACTGTTTCATGGTGGGCAATTGCTGGGGCTTTCACCTGCCCTGCGGACACTCTTAACCAATCATGGCAGAGATCCACCCAAGATTAACCATTAGTGGAGACGCAGAGGTTACAAGTGCTCTGTTTGCTAGCAAGTAATCTGGCGGACTAGTTTTCCTTGACTTTTATTGTACATCCTCGTCAAAGTAGAGCTGGAAATGTGCCTTGTTTAATGTCTTTGAGATCTGGATCTCCCTGAAGGTGATGAGTAGACATAAATTATGAAATCGTAATTCATATCTGCTATGCCCCCAGACATTCATTCGTAGTTTAATTCAAACTATGCGCTGTCGCAACCTTTGCAACCTAAGCAGATTGGGACATTACCCTGCCCCTAAAAACCATTGTTTGAGCCTTTGCTCTCTTCCTCTCTTGCTTGACATGTCTGACTTTTCATTTCTGCACTGTGATAGATGGATGACTTTTGACCACAAATGTATGTCTGCTGACCTCTTGCAGAAGTGAGTGACACGCAATTAATCCAATCACAACAAACTGAGGGAACAAGGAAAGCGTGGCCCCTTGTTGTTGAATGCTGGGCAACAAAAGGCCTCCTGACAGATAAATGGGGAAACAATAACATGGCCGGTCTCTAAGTGCTACTAAGTGTTTTAAAAAGCCATATGCTGTTCTTACAAAAAAAGAGAGATTCATCTGATTAAATATGAACACAAAATATGTTCTATATTTTTAAGGGTCGTTTTCTGACTGACAGTGAGTTGTAAGCCTGTAGAGTGGTTCATTATTAGAAAACATCAGGTTGTGATATTCTGGATTCTTATGAAGCCCACTAGGAATTACTTCCACCGGTGCAGTGACACGTATCATGCTCCCCTTCTTCGCTGATGGTCAGTGATGGAGCGATCCATTGTTTCTTTATTATTAGGAGGCCTAGAGTGTATCCGTGTTCTATGGCACACTGCATACGGGGTCAGCTGTGACTGGAACTCATCCTGGAGTGTGGGCCTTGTGCTGCTGAGTTAATTAAAATTCATTTTTGATTGGGAATTAAGCAGGCCCATCTATTTACTGCTGGGGCTCACATACAGCCAGTTCAAAAACACAGCACAGTAATTAACCCTACCTAATCAGATAGCATAGAGCCGAGTTGGGTTCCCATTTATCCTGGGGCAAACAATCAGTGGATGGTGGAGTCAGGGAGAGGTTGAACACGAGCCTCTCCTATATTTCATAATGGTTAAGCTGATTATAAACCAATATCAGACATGGTACTTTTCTCTAACTGCGTTCAATGGAAAGTCCTGCTTGGAGGAAAGACTCGGAGAGGCCTGTTGTGATGATATCTGGATAAATGAGATAAATGATGCTCATGATAGCTTACATTGTCTTCAGTGTATTCAAATACCAGTTGAAAGTTGCCCTCGTTTTCTTTCGTTTGATGGGCAGCACTCTAAAGAGCACACTAAAGATTTTTATTTCATGTGTGAATGACGCTTCATCACAGATAAATATCTTATAATTGTTGTTGGTTTCCCAGGATGTTTTTTTTTTTTTTTTTGTCTTTCTGAGCACATCCTCTGGTTTCTAGCAGTGAGTTCAGTTTAATTTGTGTTGTATAATGGATGCAGTAAGTTTTTTTATATTACAGTGCAATATTTTGAAGCAGTGGACATAGTTGTTTGTTTACTCTTCTGACAGTTTATGTAGCCCCTCCTAGTGGTTGCATAATGCACATTCACTTTTAAGTGAACCAGCAAGAGCCTTTTTTCAGTTCTCCTTCCTGTTCCAACAACGTATTCCGTATAATCCAAGAAACTGCCTATGACCTTAGCCTTACCACTTGAATATGCTCCTCAACGTTTGATTGCACGAAACAGCAATTTGCAGTCCACCTACTCATTCCAAATGGGACTAGTCAAAAATAGCTTAGGTGTCATTTGGGGGCAAAGAATCCTCTTCCCAAACATTTAATCCAACTTTAATCCCAGTCATTAAGAATTAGACATGCAGAGCTGTCCGGCCGTGCCTCTAAATTACAATCAAACGGTTACCAATTACACAAATTATTGATGGTAGATTCTCTTTTCAACTGCAAATTAAGGCTATTAAGAAAGGCTCCTTTTTAATGCAAAAGTGACTAATTAACCAACGGATGGGAAATCTGCAGCCCAGATATCAAAAAAGTGCTTGGCGCACATTGCAGAAACACAAGGGAACCAATTAGTTTAATTATCAAAACAGCTAATTAAAATTGCACAGTTCCTAATTAGTTCTTTGCTTTTGCCTCTAATTGACAGTATGGAGATAAATGGGCTGCCGATGAAAAAAAGAGAGAGAGAAAGAGAGGGAGAGAGAGAGAAAAGGGGAGAGGAGAAAAACAGGAGAAACTTGTGCAGAATATTTATGCTGACTTTATCTCCGTCTGTGTGGCAGCCCTTGAAAGTGGAAAATTAATGACCTTAATTCCCAAACTGTTTTCCCTCTAACGGTGCTCCCCTCCATGCTCCCGGTACACTCGCCTTTGTATGGTGTTTGCCACCCTGCCAACTACTGGAATGGGGGAAAAGGAGGACTTGGGGGTGGGAAAGAGCCACCGATTCTCCTCCTAATGTGACAGCTCCCACCTAACAATAGAGCGAGATGAAAGAGCGAAGCAGATGTAACCACTGGGAGCGTTGCATCATGGGACTGCAACTTTGTCGCACTTTTTTTAAAGGGCTTCTGCCATCTTTTCCGAGCGCTAATTTGTCCCATAAAAAGAGAAGTCTGCTGGGACGCAGATAAAAGACATTTGATGGAGGAAAATGTGCTTTTATTGAATGTTCAAATGCCAGATGAATAATTGCGCTCCCAAATGTATTTATTTTCAGATTCATTTTCTCATGGAGTGACCAATGTGAGCGGTGTGCCTCCATTACTGTGTCTTCCTGTGTTTTATGGGAAAGGCTTCCTGCTGCCGGTACCATCTCTTTAAAGGGTGTTTGAAGCTAAAAAGCAACGATGGATCCCGCTACATGAAATTGCTTCCCGGGCAATCTTGAATGACAGCCGTTTGATTTTGAAGACCGTGTTTAGAGTGTGCCAGACACACCGGTCCTGTGCTCTAGTAAGGCCCAGACCTGGCTGGCTGTAATCCTGCCTATATCCCCTCACATGTCACTGTCGCAACAACCCCCTTCACATTAGGAGATAAGCATCTACTAATCAGTTTACTCAGGGGCCTGTGTTAAAATGTAAATTACATTAATGCTCAAATTATGCATTATGGTAGTCAGTGATGCCTGGCCTGTAGCCTGCATAATGTTCCCATCATTTGGATTCAATCTTTTTAGGTTTGTTGTTAATGCACACTGATTTGCCCTGGTCTGGTCAGCATCAAGTGTGATACATCAGTCGGCTAGCATGTGGGACATCATAAGAGAGTCCCCGTTTCTGAATTAGAAAGAGAGGAGCTTTTTAGCGGAGCTGCTCTAAAAGGTTACAATAATAACATGTTGGTTTCTTTTGCCTAGCACTCGCCCATGGAGAAGGATATTTCTGCTCTTTGCATTAATATTTTGGTGCTGGCGGTTGGAAAATTGCATAGGTATTAATTTACTTGTAATCCCAGTGAGTCAAAGTGGATTGCCTGAAGAGCTTTTAGGAACAACATTCGAAATGTGATTTATCTGTCCTCTTCCTGGCCATTTCGAAATTGCACCCTGAAGAGACCCTCATGTTGCAGAAGCTCTTTTTGCCCAGAGGAACCTGCTGCTGCCCATGACTAACAAAGACGCACATTCTTGGCTAATTGATTGTCTTCTGTTTTATTTATGGAAAGGCGGTAATTAGTGGCTAGCATAATGTACGCCCTTCATTAGCACACGGGTACCACTATGGATTTCACTGCTTTGTTTTAGAGGTGCACACCATTAGGAGCAAACAAAAGATGAGGATTTATTAGCACGGGCTCTTGTAAATATCCCTGAAAAGTCTGTGTGCCTTTAAGGGAGAGCGCAAGGCCTGTAAAACTTCTCTCAGCGCTTGCTCAGTGATTCCATTCGCGAGACGGAATATGTTAAGGAAAAAGCGGTATAAATTTAATTTTAATTGTTTTGTACACACGCCAGTGAAAAGGAACTGATTGGACACAGTTCACAGACAGTATATTAATATGTTATTTTCATATGTTAATTGGTTTGCATAATCTTTCCCCGTGCCTGGTTTCAGAGTACCTGGCACCGAGAAGGGGCCTAGAGAGAGAAAAAGGATGACTCCAATTTACATTAAAGCAGACTCTCCGAACATTAAATAATAATGCGTCTGCAAGCCGAAGGTGTGTTCAGTTAGCAGAAAGCACATTTCTATAATTTATACGCCAGCTGTTTCGATGCTTTCGAGTCCATTTACCTCCCTGCCTGCATTTAATGAAATCTTGTTACTGGAGAATTGACTGGGGCTGAATTGAGATTTTAATCCCATTGACGTTGCGGCATGGAAATGCACACTGGTGGGAACTTTTAATGGAGGATCTTGTAATCAGAAGACACTTGTATTCAGCTCCCTTACAATAATGAATCTCATCAAATGCTCCGGGCCGGGCCGTGTGCGAGGGGCTCAAATTTCAAGGTTTTTGACCATCCCCATTTGAGACATTCCTTAGGGAGAGTGTGATTACTCAAGTTTAGCAGTTTATTGCCTCATCTTTCAATAGCCACTGAAGCACAAAATTCTCATCTAGGTTACTCCTTTTTTTCTTCCTTTACTTGAAGAGCAGGCCAATTTAGACTGCAGAACAGCTGGTGACATCTACCATGTGGATTGCTATTATGATGAACACTTTTGTTGTTCAACTTGTATTTGCATTATTAGCATCAGTAAGTGTATATATATTCTACATGTTTATTACATAGCTATCCAAATACTTGATTCTGATTGGTCACTTGTGGAATTGACCACAAGTGACCAATTTTGAGCGTGGCATGGTTGTTGGTGCCAGACGGGCCGGTCTGAGTATTTCACAATCTGCTCAGTTACTGGGATTTTCACGCACAACCATTTCTAGGGTTTACAAAGAATGGTGTGAAAAGGGAAAAACATCCAGTATGCGGCAGTCCTGTGGGCGAAAATGCCTTGTTGATGCTAGAGGTCAGAGGAGAATGGGCCGACTGTTTCAAGCTGATAGAAGAGCAACTTTGACTGAAATAACCACTCGTTACAACCGAGGTATGCAGCAAAGCTTTTGTGAAGCCACAACACGCACAACCTTGAGGCGGATGGGCTACAACAGCAGAAGACCCCACCGGGTACCACTCATCTCCACTATAAATAGGAAAAAAAAAGGGCTACAATTTGCACAAGCTCACCAAACATTGGACAGTTTGAAGACTGGAAAAATGTTGCCTGGTCTGATGAGTCTCGATTTCTGTTGAGACATTCAGATGGTAGAGTCAGAATTTGGCGTAAACAGAATGAGAACATGGATCCATCATGCCTTGTTACCACTGTGCAGGCTGGTGGTGGTGTAATGGTGTGGGGGATGTTTTCTTGGCACACTTTAGGCCCCTTAGTGCCAATTGGGCATTGCTTAAATGCCACGGCATACCTGAGCATTGTTTCTGACCATGTCCATCCCTTTATGACCACCATGTACCCATCCACTGATGGCTACTTCCAGCAGGATAATGCACCATGTCACAAAGCTTGAATCATTTCAAATTGGTTTCTTGAACATGACAATGAGTTCACTGTACTAAAATGGCCCCCACAGTCACCAGATCTCAACCCAATAGAGCATCTTTGGGATGTGGTGGAACGGGAGCTTCGTGCCCTGGATGTGCATCCCACAAATCTCCATCAACTGCAAGATGCTATCCTATCAATATGGGCCAACATTTCTAAAGAATGCTTTCAGCACCTTGTTGAATCAATGCCACATAGAATTAAGGCAGTTCTGAAGGCGAAAGGGGGTCAAACACAGTATCAGTATGGTGTTCCTAATAATCCTTTAGGTGAGTGTATGCTTGAACAAACATTTAGGTAAGGGTCAAAGCTATGCAGACGGGAAATTTGTAACCATACTGCATGCAAGTGTGAAATAATAGGATGTTTCTTCACCTCTCCGTCCAGTTTAATGGACAGACACAAAACGGGATTTATTGTTTGAATTTCTTAAAAATGACAATTTGAAAGCTAAGACTTGGTTTCATACCAAAAGTAATCTGCTCTGTCTTGTCTGTTGACAGTGTCTTCTTTGCTCCGCAATGTTTTTTTATTTTTTTTTTCAATTGACCAGATTTCAGAGAGCACCGCCATGCATCATGACCTCAGAAGACTTCAGAATTAATGTTGTTGCAGTGTTTGTCTTGTTACTAGGCCGACTGATGTAATATGCTGATTAATGAACAATCAGCCAGTCATTATTACATTATATATATATATTCATATTCTGGGTGATACAGGACTGATTTATTTTGGAATAATGACCAGCTCAATTGTATTATCCCTTATGTAGAGGTTTGTCTCAAGTGATTACAAGCACCACGTCTTGTTCACCCAACACTGCACTGCACACATGTTCACGATTCCATGGATGTCACAGAAAGTTCTTGCAAGACTTTTTAAGGGGGCGGTCCGTCAGCCTTGCGTTGCTGTGTGGAGATCATACAGGGACACCGGGGTTGTAGTAGAGGACGGATTTGTCCATGTTCCTCCTGGAGGTCTACTGCAGATCAATCACTGCAGAGCTGCTCCCACTGGGACTCTCAGTAACATCCACTGATTGCTTTCTGTGGTGGAGGCTGTTAAGTGGGAGCCGCATGATGGGCTCATGGACAACACTTAACGATCAATCAGCAAGGTCCAGACCTATTTCCAACTGCATACAGAGGCCGTCCTACACACCACACGCATTCAGCTGGAGAACCATTCAGGTGGTCAGAAGTGTTTAAGAATCACCAGGAAGAGAGCCCCTATCAGCGGTGGAGTGGCGAGTGAGGGAGGGTTGTAGTGGACAAGGACGCGCTATTCGTATTCAGTTTGGTGAATGTTTGGTCATTATTTATAATAGGGGAGATTTGAAAGTTGATATTTTGTTTTGAATGGTGTTTGAGAGCATGACCTTCAAAGAGTCAGTGTACGTTTCAGCTGGCACTTGATGAGAAGAGCTTGTCTTTGGGATTGGCAGGCATTCTGTTGTTTCCCTACCAATTTAAATACACCAGACAAACAAAGCTCTGCAAAAAAGAAAAATACATTTACCCGAGCAGAAATACTTGATACGCTGCTTGTGCAATAGACTTTACCCCAACATGTAATGAACCGTAACATACAGTACCATGTCTTTAAGAACATTGTTGCGTTGTGCAGTACTTGTACAATTGCTATGAACAGTCAAATGCAATACAGTCCAATCTGTACAGCCTTTACTTGAAATGTATCGTAAGTGCCTCCATAGAGCAGATGAAGCTCTAATGGCGAGAGAGCTACTTGAAGTTTTCCCATTGATTAAGGATTCCATTGACTTAATGAACCTTGTGCCTTCTATCAGACAAGCAGCCAATAAGTTCTAATCTCCCAAACAGATGTCAGGCACAGACTAGCTATAAATGAATTGATCTGCTCATCTTCCACAAATGGGAAAATGGCAAAGTATTGATATGAATCAGGGGTGGTGTTAAAACATGATCCATTGACCGGGACGGGATTGCAGGAATCAGGCAGCGGTGCTAATTTGCTAGAAGCCTTCAAAAGGAACATTTCATTTTCTTTTACTGCAAATATAGTTTTATTGAGAAGGGAATGCTATTCTGGATGGGAAAGCGATGCAGCATATGACAAGTTTTGCATTGTCCTGATTGTAATCTGTTTCAGAAAGAATGTCTGTTATATGATGAAACCTAATAAGCAGTATCAGCAAAAAAAGATGTTAGTGAATCTTTTTAGCATGACTGTTTCTGTGTTGCTGAAGGAAAATATATGAATCTGTCCTTTTTGTTATTTCTGTGCCCTGAAAAGCAACCGCGCTTTTGAGTTATTAAGATTATTAAGGTTATAGACTCGGCTTGCTTGGATTCCTATGAAATCTTGGGATTTATACTACCTCCCTCTGTATTTTCCCTCAGTCACGGCAAGAAGATCAAGTTTTGAATAAGAACAACTGCTTATTTAATAGAAACTGAAACAATCTCTTCCCCTGCTAATCTTTCTCGATTTGGTTGTCAGAAATGTTAATCTTTCCTGTGGCCTGCAATAATGAGCCTGCTTTATTGGTCAAAGGCCATAATCATTTGAGCTCTTGCTTTATAAACTCATTTCTGCAGACTGACATTGTGATAGAGGCACGAATAATAAATCATAAACGGGTCCTCCTAGAAGATTGTATTGTAAATGTCAAACCACACAGGAAATTGTAATTAAAGAAAGGAAATTGCCAACTGATTTTGAAACGAGCTAAGCATGGAATTTTGTAAGCATTTAATTATGGTTCAATTTGCCAAGACTGTTAGTTCTTTTTCGCTTTGTTCATCTTTCTCTTTTGGACTTATTATTCTTTCCTCTTCTTCACAGTCACTCAGCGTGAGTTGCTGAAAAGAGGATCAGGAAGAGAGCTTAATTCTCTATGCTTTCATTCAAAACCAGAGTGATTATTTCATAAAATATTTTGTTCTGCCATTATCCAGTGTTTGAGAACCAATGAGAGCACATTTAGCTGCACACCTTCAATATTTAGATGACTTCATTTCTTTTGTATTTTGTTCTGTGCTCTTATCACATATGAAATACGTTTATATGAAATTTGTATACACAAATCATCTATATTTTTCATTGAAAGCACAGAATAAGAAACAGGAATAAGGGTTAAGGAATTCTATATATGTTGATAAACTATTTGTTTTTGTAGTGACTGTGATATGTGTTCAGCATTAGCATTGATTATTACATGGCTCTCTAGAATACTTGAATCTGATTGGTCAGTCACGCCATCTAGTAATCAGTTATTTTAATTAGTCTCCATGGCAACGCTGTATATCAGACCACTCTTCCGTGTAACTGAAAGTGGCGCTACATTTATTTCTCTGGTATCACACCGCAAACTCGCTCTTGCTTGTTTCATACAAACGCAACTGTCACCATTGTGCATCTCAATTATCAATTGTAGTTATCCTCATAGGATTTCAGTATTAATATTACTGTAATATTGTTATTTGCTTTGTTGCTAAGATCATTGTTTTATAATTTGTGACAGACAGGAAAAAATTATAAAATAATAGGCTATGTATAGTTATAGATGTATAGCTACAGTATGTAGGCTATAACATTAATGTATAATAACTCCTCAATATTTCATGTCCACATATTAATTTATGGTGATTAGCCATGTAATAAGATACAGCAATGCAATGGCTCTCATCTGGTTTGGCCACATTTTCCCATGGTCATTAAGCCGCGACCCACTTTTTTAAAGGAATTAACATATAATGGTCTACCGTCCCACTTTACTTAAAGCTACACTGTGTAACTTTTTTAGTTTATTCTTAGCTAAAAACACTTAGTTCTTTCAAAAATATATGTGCTCATTAATGTATACTTACTTCTTTCAAGTAATAAAGTATTCTCGTAAGTTTATAATATGCCATTGAAAATACATACGGGTAAGGGGTTCGAATGGGGGTCGCCATGTTGCCCCTCCATCTTGAAAGTTCATTAGCCAAAGAGGGACATACCCGTAAATTCAAGCTTCGCCTTTCGCGTTTTTACACTTGATGGCACCGTGTCGAATGTGAAGAGGGGAATTGCTTGAAACTGCTATATGAAAACCTGAAAGCCTTTTTGAAAGTCTGTTGCTGATGGAGGATCACTCTTATTCTCGAGGATATGTAACAGAGTCGCCAAGGAAGCGAAAAAGAGAATTAAGACGGCAACACAACAGGCAAATCAACACTAATGGACGAGGTCGAACTGGAAGCCATATTAATCTTGGACTAAATCGGCCACCGTAGGAGTTAAAACGAAATCGGAATTGGGAGGAACAGAAACTAATATTTACTGGATGGTCATATACCTTTTCACCGCTAGATGGGGGAAAATATCACACAGTGTAGCTTTAACATACACATATATTGAATATGACAACTGATGAATAAACAGTAGGCTTATAAGGTAAGGCTGTTAAACAGCAGTCCAAAACTTGTTTTTGTTAATAGCCTACAATAAAGTTAATCAGTTGGTATGAGCTTCTACAATCATTTAAAAATGTAAATAACAGTTAAAAAACAGTTCATAATCAATAAATGTAATTTCTTATGTTTTTTTTTGTATCAATATTTATTTATTTATTTATTCTTATTAATTTAGTTTCAAATACAGTTTCTGAATGTTATGTTTACATATAAAACACATATTGTGTTATTCATGAGTATAGTCCCATTCACACCAAGAACAATAACTGTAAAGATGACTATAACGATATTAGCGTCCACACCAGCGGATGATATTGCTCTGTTTATTCTTAGAGCGTGCTTGTCTGCCACTTTAAATGCTCAATCTTGTTACGGCAGGATGGATTCTGATTGACTGTCAATGACTATTTTTATCGTTCATTAGCTGGATAAAATCGTTCTGAAAAGGATTCCAACAATATCGTACTTGTTATAGCTGCGATGTGAACTCTGCTATTCTTTAATATTGACAATGATTTTTAGAACTATATCTTTATCGTTATCTTTATAGTTATTGTCCTTGGTCTGAATGGGCCTTAAGTAGTTTCGTATTTAATGGATTTTTTACTGTTAGTTACATGAGGCAAAAGAAGGATAAACAAATCAACATTTCAACACAACTTCTGTTTTAACGTATTTGAAGGAATATTGAGGGTAAAGGAAACAAAATGCATTTAGAGCCGAGGAGTGAAAACTTTTTGAATTTGAAGATCAAGGTAAATTGTCTTCCGGAAAACATGTAACAACATCTGTTGCTTCTGAAGGGCAGTACTAAAGGGAAAAAAAATCGATATTTAAACAAAATAAGAAAAAGTTAAATCTTCATCCTGTTCAAAAGTTTTCACTCCCCGGCTTATAATGCATCATGTTTCCTTCTGGCGCGTCAGTGAATGTTTGAACCTTTTTCAATAGTTGTGTTTGAGTCCCTCATTCGTCCTCAGTGTGAAAAGATGGATCTCAAAATCATACAGTCACTGCTGGAAAGGGTTCAAATATGCAAAAGATGCTGGAAAACTGAAGAATTTGCAGGACCTGAAGGATTTTTCTTAAGAACATTGGGCAGTTTAAATGGACAAACAAGGGACTCATGAACAACCATCACTAAACAAAAAGAAACCTGTGGATCATCCAGGTAGCAACGCAGTAATTAAGAATCAAGGGTGTGTAATCTTTTAAACATTTTTATAAATTCAGAATTTTTTTGTCTTGTAGACTAACATCTTTTATGTAAAATCTTCAGGACAGTACTAAATAAAAAAGTAACGTGCATTTGTATGATCCCTCTTATTGTGTTAAAATTATTCACATTTTCACAGATTCTGCAAGGGGTGTGTAAACTTTTGAGCAAGACTGTATATCTAAAGGATTGATGTCTATGGGGTAAATGAAGAGCTTATTGATGCAGTTCAGTCAGTCCGCTATTTTATTCCAACCGTTACTCCTGATCGGAGGCTTCCGTAAATATTTAGTTTATATGTAGAATTATAAGTATAATGGTGCAACACAAAAATATTTAGTAGTGCTTAAGTTGTAACTTAGCACCTATTTACATCAAAACTAGGCTTAGTTGTAACTTATGCACAGCTGGTGCAACTGGCCCCTTTGATGATTAGAATGAACATCATACCTGTATGAAAACTAACACAACTAACACACGATGGACCAGTTATGTGATTTATTGGTACCTTTGTTTTCATGGCTTACTAATTGACAACATAACAACGACGTTGCATGCTCATAGTTTCTTTCGCACTTTATATATAGTGAAGAGATAGAGGCCTACTGCGTGTGCTGCTGCATTTGCACGTGCAATTGAAGCGTTACAAGCACAGTATAAAGGCTGACAGGACAGGAAAGTTTGTTTGTCTGAGACCAGGTCAGAGACAAGCTATGAATTAGAATAATGAGACTGACATATAGCCTGGCAACATCTCATCTGACCGCAAGAACTGAATTAGCACAGGCACTTTTTACTTAAACTGACAGAAAAGTAAATGCAGCTTTTACGCACGTCTTTCAAAATAAACGTTTAGCATCAGAAAGACATTTAGAATTTAGTTTTTTTGTTGTCGATTTTGTTTCTTTGACCACACACAACGATCTTGTGACCCACCAGTTGAGAAACACTGCAGTAATGTACATTCAGTCCAGTTGGCACTATGAAAACATTGCTTGATTTGTGCAGCATAGCAGGTACAGCATTAATGACATGACTTTTGGGGCATGACTATCTGTTGGTCAAAAGTTATTTGCCATTACTTTTGCAATTCCGTTTAGTGCCTCTAGTGGTGCAGACATTGCACACTTCACCAACTATAGACCTCAGTCATCTGACATATCAGAAGACCTCATTCACACATGTTGTGGTGGAGGGGTGTGACAGATAGCAGTGAGTGTGTCTGAGAGAGAAAGATCTGGTCTTGAAGTGTGTATCTACCCACACTCCTTAGCCCTGTGCAGCGATGTCAACCAGCCCCTCTGCGAGTCAGCCTGAGTGAGAGGAACAACAGAAATTTCAACTGAGAAGATCAATTATAGATAGAAGGAAATGAATGGGAAAAGTAATTTAATAAATTATTGAGTTGATGTCTTATATCATCTACAAAAGCCAATGAAAAATTAGATTGTGTATTTGGATGAAGCTGGATTTTTAAAAGGGTTCAGAAAACATATTTAATTAGAAAAAGAAAAAAAAGATGGTGATTGGTATAGCCGGTTACACAAGGAGGAAAATGAATAGGTGGAAGAGAGATAGTGAGACATGTGCCCGAGAGAGAGAGAGAGAGAGAGAGAGAGAGAGAGAGAGAGAGAGAGAGAGAGAGAGAGAGAGAGAGAGAGAGAGAGAGAGAGAGAGAGAGAGAGAGAGAGAGAGAGAGAGAGAGAGAGAGAGAGAGAGAGACATGTCATGGACAGGAACACCAGAAGTGAGACTGCAGTTTAGGCAAGATTGTGCAGAGTAAATTTTTTTTTCAACTCCCGAGGCAGGACATGCAAATTAATTAGCATTTGCCATAAATTCTTAGATCACCATGTATTCTGTTTCAAATCTCATACATACCGAAGTGCAGTGGCTGTTAACTTATACACCAGCCGTAGCAGAGAAATAGCCTCAGTTAATGTCAACGTGACTTCATTTTTTGTTTTCTACATACTGTCCACAACCTAAACACATGTATCTAAACATAAAAGAGGACACTCTGATTTACCCATCAGCCTCAGGAAGAAGTAAACAGCAAAAGTAATTAAAAGGGAGTAGCTTGAAAGTTGAAAGTGGATTTCTCCTCTGTTTGAACCAGAGCATGAGTTATAGTGCAGATGAGGGAGGAGAGGGGAAGAAGGGAAGTCTAATTATGCGCTCTTCTGAGTGGCTTCTTTGGGACAAGGCGGTGTAGTACGAGGAATGCAAATTGCGACGGTTTCTAGGTGAGGTGCGCCACAGTCACAATTCGTGTTGGGACCCACAGTGTTCTCAACAAGGCTTTGGTGTTGCCATTCCCAAGAGACCAGCTCAACGAACGGTATTATCGGCATTGCCATGTTATTTAAGCAGAAAAAAATGTCACTATTTATAAGATGAAAGGCTATCTTCAGGGAATGAAAGAATTATTTAGTTTTTTTCCAGTTAATTGGTGTTGAGATATTTTCTTGTCTCCAGCTCCCTTGCGGTTTTGATATTAGTGTATTTACTGGATTGCACTTGGTTTCTGGAGCATTATGACTCAAGGTGATGTATTTGTCAGTATTTTGACCTCACAGTTGACGCAATAAATGCAAAGTTCAAGTCTCCTATTCAGGCAGAGTTTTAACAATGGAGCATATACTGATTTCGCATTGACATCAACAATAAGTTACTGTTGTTACCGTACTTACTATAGTGAAAATGACTGATTTTCTTAAGTTATTTCAACCATTTGAGGCAATTGGAATATTAGTGCATTAGTTCCTAGAATACAGTAATCAGAGGCTCAGTAGAAATGCAAGACCAGGCCGCTTCTTGGACATGAGAACAATCTTGTAATTGTGAAATGCCACTCAAGTATCCATCAATGATTAAGACAGAAAAAAAAACATGATGAATAAAAGCAACTCCGAGACCTTAATCAAACAAAGAAGTCGAGTTGAATTCCAAACAGCTCTTCAAAGTGAAGCAGCATTTAGATATAGATTTGCACAAGAACAATCTATAGCGCCGCTTTGTTGTTTTTCTATCACCAGACTCGAAAAGGAAAGAAAATCTATTAACTTCTGATTAAAATGTACTCAGTCGCGTCAGAAATACTTGTGATTCAAGTGTGAATAGATTGTCGCTGCCATTAGATATGAGTTTATGCAGGTGTTGGCCACAGTCTGTGCTTGTGTGGGTGTCTTCAGGCGGGCTTGGAGTTGAAATGGTGATAATATAAAAATGCGTGAATCCGCTAATGAGACCCTCTTAATATTCTGCAAATCTAAGCATCATATTATCATAAACGTGCTCACAATTTAGTCAACTCCTTTGAGCGGCTTTGCTAGGAAATAAATTGTCCCGTTCTTTACTGCTAAATATTTGAGAGCACATGGATCCCTGCCACTGCCGTCAACCTTTTAAAAGCTCTGTGATTGGCATATGAATAGAAAGTGCCTCTTTTGAGCTAACGTACAAGTTCCTGCCAGTACGGTGAATGGAGCTCTATATTTTACCGTATACCAACAAGATCTCTAATTGCATTCCCGATCAGGCTAATTGAGTTGGATTCCAGTGCAAAGTCACAGTCATAAAGGCTTTCTGAAAAAAAAAGATGCCTGTACGGATGTACTTCAGATGGGCGAGTGAGCGGATTGATGCCAACGGCCTTTGTTCTGACATCTGTTAGTGACATCTGATGATTGGTTGGAATGCGGCGTTACTGGATATATTTTTCCACAGCCAGAGCTAAAATTGAGCTGTGTTTCAGGGTCAGCACCACCATTGTGTCTGTCCATTAGAGGTCACATCTTTTGTCATCTGATTGTGTGTGTGAGTGAATAAGGATCATTACATTAGATCATAAGTTGCTGAAATACAGCCGCCTTAACCTTAGAGTAGCTCTCGCTCCTTCACCGCTGTAATTGAATAACTTATCCACACACAAAAAAACTCTGCTCATCCTTTTCGCCTTCTATGCAGCAACACAGAAAGGGGAAAAAAAGTCTGCTCTGTAACTACCTGGGAAAGCAACCCATCAACAGCTGTTAGAGCTGACTTGAAGGTTAAATATTAGGAAGGAATCCAATTTCTCTTGTCTATTCAGCTCAGCGGTGTGTTAGATTGCAGCTGGAGTGTGCTTAGCGAGTATGGGGATATGAAGTGGGCTAATCAATCCCCTCTGCCTCATTCTCAAATTCCTCTCATATCAGGTCCCTGCCCCCCAGGCAGGCCTTCTGCTTTCCGAAAGCCAATTCCACACGAAATAAGAACTGTGACCTGCAGCTAGAGGGTGAAGTTGAGTTTTCCCTTCATGATTAATCTCTTCTTGGGTGGCTTTCAGAAAAAAAACAGGGTGAGAGAGAGGGTGGACGTTGGGGGGGATATAGTGTAAGAATAAGACAACATGCAAGTTGCTTTGCAACAAGCCCAATGATGTTTCTTTTTTTTCTTCATCTTCTTCATAAGAACTTTGTATGGCCAAACAGGCTTATCTAGTCGGGAGCTGCTTGTTTTGATAGGGCTTCATATTGACATTGAGAAAATAAAGTAACAGATGCCTTGATTAGACCTGCCACTGCTATTATTGTCGCCTGAACGAGGTAACACTTTTTAACAGCTCCTGTTTTTTTTCCCAAGGACTTCACATGGCTTGGTGTGATATAAGTTATAAACAAACAGGTGTACAGATGTACAAGCCGTGTTACTTAGCAACTCTTTATTTTATTCTCATGAATTTGAACATGCATGTCAATAAATTCATTTTCAAACTATGTTTTTCACATTGATTTTTTTTATTAAAAAAAAAAATCTCTTTAGGTTCTTCAGAAGTAGTGTATGGATTATGATAGATCGCAATTAGATAAAAGCAGTTATAAAATCACAAAAAAGACATCAAGACAAGCAGAGTGCAAAGTCTTCAGCGTAAGGCAGTATAACCTTAAAGTGCCAATATAGCATTTTATAGCATATAATGACATCTTTCACTGAAATTGGACCTGTCAAGCACTCATCCATCCATTTGGATTCTACCTAATGGCCGTTGGTTAGAGTTCAGAAAAAATTGTTAAAGTACCACATACCAGCCTCGAGTGTCTAGAAAGGCTTCAGAAACTATTGCTTTTGTGTAGCGATGAAACTAGGATGTGTGGTGTTAAATAGTTGAATGTTTAAATGGCACTAGCCAAAAAATGGCTACAAATTTAAACCAGGCTCAGGGATTATATTCTGGAAACGTCTTTTTGTTGTGGATAAACATTTTTTAAGTATATCTAAACCTGCAGCTTTGTACTTCTCTGAACATTCCAGCCCATGAGCTCGTCTTCTCATTCTGACTCATCTCACATCCCCCAGGGTCCTCAGATAGACCCCAAAAATGTGCTCACCGGGACGCTAAATGGCCTCTGGAATGGTGTGCATTTTTAATGTCTTAATGATGATCCCATGCTCAATGTACAAGTGTTACACATACATCTAGTAAATGTTTTAGCATCTAAAACGCTCACTTTGAAAAACAGCCCATTTGCTCAGTACCCCCCACCAAACAAATTGGTGGAGAACAACAAAGTTCAATCTATGTTTGAATATTTCCGTGTTCATCATCTGTGGCAGGCACTTACAGGAGTACGTTTTTGCATCCTGGATATGGTAGAGGTTCATGAGGGACGAGTGGAAAGTGGATTTCAACCAGATGGGGGAATCGGCTGCATCCAGCTTTGAGCACCTCTGAGTCAGGCTAAACAGTGGGCACAGTCATCCATACACCGGGCCAAATGGAAGAGTGAAGTAGCAAACACCATGGAGCTACTTAGAGGAGGAGGACTGCAGTGCTGTAAACATGTTCCTCTCATTGGTGTGTGGTCTTAGACACTCATTAAAGATGGAGTGGGTGGACTTGTTGGGGAGCCATTTGTACATTTGCTCTCATGTAAGAGATTTGTTTATAATATGCAGCATTATGGAGTTATCGTGTTAGGTGGCCTGGGCCGACTTGATGTCATTTGTAGTCTCTGGAATTTATACAGTTATTTCCATAATAAGTGTAAGATTTACCGAAGCCCTCAAGGGCAAAGTGCCTTCCTTAGTCTATTATCTACATTACTTATTTTCTTTTCTGCAGTGAATAACAATATTTTTTTAGGTTACACTTTATTTCGATAGTCCACTTTAGACATTCTACTAACTATAAGTAACTTTGCAACTACATGTCAACTAACTCTTGTTAGATTGATTTTTAGTATACTATTAGTAGACTGTTAGGTTAGGGTTAGGTGTTAGTAAAATAATTTGACATGTAGTCAGTAGAATTTGTATAAACACCTTTCACAATAAATGTATTTAAGCAGCTTACGTACTGCGTTAAGGATACTGCCTTACAAACCCAGTGAGCAAGATTAAGGGGATTATAGTGAGAAAAACTCACTAGAAAGATAAAAAAAGCAAACATACACAATTCTGGAAAGTATACAGCAAGAAAGAAGAGAAAAATTTAGAAATTAATTTAGAAATGAAATGGTTAGAATGTTCGGTAGACTTTATCCATTATTGCTTTGTCTTTTTAGTCTCTTTTTATTCTCTGAAATTTTCTGGGGACCTCTTAGAACCTTCTGGAGGACCCCAGTTTGAAAACCCCTGCGTTAGAGAAGAGACACTACAATTATAAACTGAACATGTCTTTTCAATAAAGTGTGAGTTAGCCGAACGAAAGTCGGCTCGAAAGTCGACACAAACGCAGCAGGAGTCAGATTTCATTCATCACGAGAGCGAAGAGCTGATGTAAGTGCGGCAGTCATTCATGGTGCGTGTCCAGTCTGGCGCGTTTTCAGATCATGCCTATGGAAGCTAAACTTTCATAGGAATTAATTGAAAAGTTGAAACACTCACTTTGCTCCGTTATGAATGCCTGAGCCGAGCGGCCATGCGCATTTACATTCTGTGAGTGAGATCCCACCCCTATGGGCAGGTTAAAAACATACTGAACTAGCTCCTTCTACTAGCTGTAGTCTATAGCCTCGGGCCAAAAAATCCTCCGATGATGCAAAATGACGATATTTGCGTTATCTGAGGATTTTTTCCAGAAATAAAATGCATAATTCTCTCGTCCCTGAGGGACATGATGGGGGAAAGTACGATAATTCAAATATACTACCGGGTTTCTACTGATACAAAGCTTAATGCTAATCGCTGAAGTAACCCTTTAATGTAGTAACAATTAGCAAGCAGTTACAATATGGGCCACTAGGGGCCCAATTATTATTTCCTAAGTAAAGTCTTTAAATCTATTTTCTAAATGCATGTTATTAATCTTTTTGTGTATGATTCAGATTCTTTTTCTCGAATAATACATTCACATAAATGTACATCATAATATGGAAGAAAAGATCTGTAGCTACTTGTTACATCTCGACTTAAAGATTTTTATGGAAAGAGACTCACTGTGCCACTAAGAATGCCCCAAAACCAAGTTTATAGGTGCGTAGATCACAAAAATCCACATAGGCAAAAGTACTGTATATGTTTGCACACTATTATTTTAAGAAATGATTTCCTATTTCCTAATTATTGATTATCAAGTCAAAAATGTGTTGTGTTTAGAAGCATATTGTAAAAAGTTTAAAAGTTTATAGTAATCTATCTACACTCTATAACTATTTACAGTATACAACATATTGTAACACTGTTTGTTTTTGTAGCAGTGGTCTAGTGATGTTCTGACTCGTTGAGTTAAAGGTCCCGTTCTTCGTGATCCCATTGTTCAAACTTTAGTTAGTGTGTAATGTTGCTGTTAGAGCATAAATAATACCTGTAAAATTATAAAGCTCAAAGTTCAATGTCAAGCGAGATATTTTATTTAACAGAAGTTCCCTTTCAAAGCCTACAGCGAACGGCTGGCTTGGACTACATCCTGGTACTTCCTTCATAAATGACGTCAGTAGAACAGACTAACCTCCGCCCACAAGAATACGCGAAAAAAGAGGGCGTGGTCTTGTTGCTGTCCCACGTGGAGAAGAGGACGTGTCGCATGGAGAAAAGGAATTGCTGCGTTTGAGTGTGTTTGTCGCCATGTCGTCGAGACGCTGTTATTTTCATCTCGGATTCAAATCACCTTTGTTTGGCTTTCCCAGGGACGCTGTAGAGATCATTAAACGCATATATCTCCCGTTAAGAGGCGTGACCTTTCCACGTGCGCTAAGCTGCTGTCGAATCACAACACAGGAACCGTGCCACGTTCGCTAAGCTGCGGTCAAATCACAACACGGAAACCGCTGGCACAATCAGAACTCGTTACGTATTTCTGAAGGAGGGACTTCATAGAATAAAGGAAGTCATCAGCCGTTTTTAGGACAGTGAAAACAGCGGTATACAGATAAGTAAATTGTGTTAAAAATACATTTTTTTTTAAAAGATGTTATATTGCACACTGTAAAAACAATCAAAGCTTCAAAAAAACACGAAGAACGGGACCTTTAAACAAGTTTGACATTTTCGGATCACGTTCCCCATCATTTGTGGTTCTCTTTCTGTGTCCTATCAATAAAAGTAGCAAAAGCCCCCCATAAAAAAGTATTCTTCTGTCAAAAGGCAGCCTAAACTGGGCATCTTTATTTAGATTTGAAGCGTGATGACATAAGACTGACCAGGGTCATCGGACCTCTAGAGACCTCCACAGGCGTCCATGTATGTGCAAGCATACAGGATGTGTCTGGCCTGCAACACACTGCAGCACTCACACAGACCTTATCTCTGACAGCTAGGCCCCTGGAGCTCCACCATATTGATGAATAAAATAGTACCTTTTCCCAATTAGATTTCCCAGTGTTGGCACGAAAATGTACTGGCTGGAGAGGGGGAGTTAAAAGTGGCCTGGATGTTTGACGGTCTGCAAAGACAGCATAAAAGTTCTTCTGGCTCTTAATGATGGGGCTGGGGATGATGATGATGTTGAAGACTGACACTTTGTCAGAGGCTTTTATGGGCGCAGGGTGAAAGTGCACAGAGACTGTTCCGCCATCACTTCTCACCTCATTGTCCTCCGTGAGTAATGTACGGAGGAAGAGGAGGAGGAGTGCGATGAAGATGAAGGGCGGAGAGTGGGGAGAGCAGATGCTCCTGTACACAGTGGCGGTTGTCTCAGTGCGAGAGCTGAACTGCACTTAGGCCCCATTTGCTTTTAAGGATGTCTGACAGGACGGCAGCCACATATGATCAAACTCCCCCCACCCCCAATGTTCAGTTGTGACAGTTTGCTGGGAGAAGGCCTTAATGCACTGTCACCAGCGCTCTCCACTCAGCTGCCTTGATTTACCTCCCCCATCTGTCCTAGTCCGGCAAGACAGGACAGAGAGCAGGACTAATGCTCTGGACCGGTTCAGTATGGGTCATTCTTTAGTTTAGTGCACATCCAGCACATTAGCATTCCAAATTCACATTAGCCAGAC
Organism: Romanogobio albipinnatus; assembly: GCA_023566225.1. NCBI lineage: Eukaryota > Metazoa > Chordata > Actinopteri > Cypriniformes > Gobionidae > Romanogobio > Romanogobio albipinnatus. Next base: position 26,678,437 of record CM042239.1, read on the forward strand.
CTTTTACATTTATGCCATTTTAATTAAAGTGGTTATTATTATTTACTCACCCACCCTGCAAAATTGTATGACTGTTTTTTTTTTCTTTTCTTTTTTTCATACAATGGACTCAGTTGAAAAAGTATTCTTTTGTATTCCCCAGAAGAAAGAAAGTCATACAAGTTCGGTAATGTCCATTTTTGTGAGTGACTTTACCTTTAAAAAATGTTGGGCGAATATGATGCGAATATGGCGAAAGAAATTAATTAAAATAAATAAATTAAATTTAACTCTGAGTCAATATATTAATTAAATGTTACAGTAAAGACATTTATAATATTACAAAAAAATTATATTTTGAATAAAAGCTGTTTTTTTCCCCCGTTCTATTCATCCTGGTTTCCACGAAAACAGTATGCAGCACAACTGTTTTCAACATTGATAATAATAAGAACTGTTTCCTGAGCACCAAATCGACATATTGTCACGCTGAAGACTCAAAATTATGAACGGTAGTGTATCCCTTCAAATGTGGAACTGAAAGGGTTAAAAAGGTAATTTATGGATTTATTTGTTATTGAGGTTTGAAGCTGCTTCACTCTCAAAGAAAATGTTTTAGCTTCTTAAATAATCATGACACGTGGCCAAATAATGTACATGCTTTTACATTTTGACTCACAATGAAAGCCTCCTTGGGCTTATCACCGCTTAAAACGCATCCTTTCAAAGCACCAGGCTCGTGACAAAACCTCGGGATTTAATAATGATTTTATGAATCAGATGCTACTCTCACATGAGAGAGATAGTAAATGGGGGGGGGGGTTGTTGAGAGGTTTGGTAGAAGTGGCATCATGGGTAATCTGGAGGCTTGAAGGCTCTCTCTCAGCCATTATCTTAGGAAAGCGCTCATGTCCGCTTTGCCACGTTATTCCAAGGTCTCAATTACGCTGTGATCTCTATGATTTAAGCAGCACTGTTTTCATACCGGCTACACGGTGCACAACAAGCCTCTTAAAGTCCCTAATAAATGTGAAATTGCATGTGATGTGTTTTCCCCCTCTCTCTTCACTCTGTGTGCTTTGATCATGCGGTCCCATGACAGATCCATCAGCCCTCTCTTCATCTCCTGTAGGAATTGGCTGAGCTTAATTGGTGCTACCAGGAATATATCAAAAGCAGGAAACCGGATGCTCTCCGAACAGCATCCACAACGCAACCTCTAAATCTGTATCGCCCCAATGGCCACTTAGCCGCATTCTGCTTTTCAACGCACACAAACATTTTCAAAATGTTATAATGACAGGTGCACAAGGAGACTATGACTTTACTACATCGTGACAGAAATCCCCCTCTGTCTCTAGCATTGGGGGTTGCTCCGACAGTCCGTTGTTCTAATCTTATTTAACAGTCTATGCCTAACACTCAATGCTGGGCCTCTCAGATTGGAGAGTTTCCAAACAATGCTGGGCTCACCCAAGCTTGGAATTGGTTTTCTGTGGAACGTCTCCCTCCTCCCTTTGGGCACTTTACCAATTTGACCAAATTTGTTCCATCACTGGCTCTAAGTAGCAAGAGTGTTTTTCGGCTTCGTACTGCAGACTGGCACTTGCAATTTGCACATTCTTTGCAGAACATTAACAGCTTTGTTAAGGGCTGAAACCGACTTGGTACAGAATGGCTTGCTCAGAACTAGGACTAGGTTTATTTCTCTGTCAGTTCCTCGAGGCAAACTCAAATCAAGCTTAAAAGTTCCTCAAGCTCATCTCAAAATCCCTCTTGACTCAATCAGCGGATCCAGTTTTGAAGGAGCTGAATCATTCAAGGTTATGCATATGATTTTTTTCCCCCTTTATATATTTATATATTCATATACCCTCGACCTAATCATGTTTAAACTGAAGAAACCTTCAGTGTTATTAAAAAATAATGGAATGTCTTTGTCCTGCCTGACTGTGACTTACTGTATTACAACAGACATGCTCTATTGCCCCTTATCCCACTCTATTAAAATTGCAATGTGCCTTCCTCATTATCACCCACGGGTAGGACATTACATCTATGTGAACTTTTGTTTGTTTTGTTTTTTTACCGTCTAATGCAAGACAAATACTCCATAGCCAAGGCACCTGTCTACTTGATGTATTACAGGCGTACAATAGGCTACTAAAAGTTGATATACTGTAATTGTGCATGATAATTAGAGTTATAAACCCACCTGTAAATGCCCCATTGGGATCTGGGATATTAGCTTGTTCACTGAAACGCACGCCCACTGCTTTTTTAATTTTAGGGATGAGTGTTAGTGGAAATATCATTTAAGAGCCATGATTGCATTGGAGGTGTACATATAGATAAAGACCAGAATGCTTCATAAACCATTACTTTACAATTGGAAGATAAGTGCACGAATTAGGCTAACGCTAATGGAAGAGTGTGTAAACTCAGCAGTAAGTTTAACAGCAGCGAGACTCGAGCTGCAGCCGAGAACAGCTTCAGGCAGCAAAAGCAATTAAGAAAACTTAAAATAATTTGAACTAATTCTTTTCTCGTTATCTGTGGAAAATAATGCATTATGTGTTGATTATGAGCGGGGAGGAAGTCCTTTATCAGGAGTGGGAATACCTTATGCTGAGACTGCTTCTTTCAGGAGGCTGCTTGAGGGTATTGCAGCGCTGGATTTCTATTTGGTCTGACTCTCTTGCTTTCATTTGCAGGCTTTGCTCTTTTTCTACTCTATAGTTCCCCCCCCCCACCACCACCACCACCACCACCTCACATTCAGAGTTCAAATTCATTAAACACGGTGTCATCACGCGTTAGTCTTCACCTATCGGCGGCAGCCATTTCCTCCCTCACGTTACTTTTAGAAACAATTTGCTTGTGAATAGCAAGAGCATAACAAAGTGGAATGAATCGGAGTGAAAGCGTAGTGTTTCCTGGAGATGCATGTTGGCAAATGGAGTTCCGTGCCTCTGTGTGACATCTAAACTCGCTGTATCCCTCAAACGGATGGTGCGTTTGTTTGTGGGGTGTCTGGTTGCAGGGATTTCCAGTAATCTTTAGTGGCTTGCTTATACACACACCACCCCGTATGCCTGTGAAGTTGTGAATGCTGGTGTCGATCCAGAAAATCCAGTTGCCTTTGGATGCTCGAACCACATCAAGACCTTTTGATGAGGGGCAGAAATCCTTTTCAAATGTCAAACTTTGGTGATGTTTACCTTTAATAACCCAGATCTAAATATTTATTTTTAATTTTGAGCGAATCATTTGTTCGTGCTTCGAGACATTTTGTTGATATTTCATTCAGGCGGGCGTACACAATGAAACGGGCCTCTTAGGTAGCAGTTTATTTATTTGATTCTCTGTGGAAGCTGCTGCCATCAGCTAGGCCTCGTCTGAACCCGGCGCGGTAATCTCGCCTCAGTCACGTCACAGTGAGGACTCTGCTCAATTTCAGAGACACTAGTGAGCAGTCATGAGAGGATCCAAACCCCATTTAATGTCCTCTGATGGCTTTTGCCTGTTCGCTATCTCTCGGTGTATCAGAGTGAACTTAATAGGATAATGGAGTAATCCGGTTAGTTTACCTTCACTCTTAGACCATTTATTCAGCCTCTTTGATGCATTTGTTTCAGAGAACACCAATGGAGATGTTTAACCCGCAGATGCTAGACTGTGGAATGGTTGCGTAACACATTCAATTTTGGCAGAGCAGCAGGCATGAGCACGGTGTGTCATGAGTACCAGAGTTCATGTAACCTAATGGAGTGCAAATAGAGTCATTATGCACTGTAATAGGAAGCACTCTCTGCAATATAAGCTGAGCATGTTTTCACCACTTTTCTCAGTTTTTACTTGCCCTTCCCTTCACTTCCCCCATTATGCAAAATGGATTTGTAAAAAGCAGGCCAACTAATCTTTTCATGCCTGTATCTTTTATTCTCTTCAAGCCTATTCCAAGCCTTTTTGTGTTGTGTTGTATGTCTGGGAAGATGAATCCTGAATTTACAGAGGCTGCGTGACACCTTGCTTCACGTGTTTGGGTTTAATTACATAGAAATAATCAATCGACTAATGATGGCATAATTTAGAGCTCACATTAATCTACTGTCTAGAGGTGTTAATCAGAGCAGAGCCCAGTCTGGATGTGGGGAATGTAACCAGGGAGAAAGTTATTCATGGAAGACCGGGTCACAGACCATGATGGAAGAGCAAGGCCAGTGATTGATTCTGAATGTTATGGTTCAGCCTATTGGCAGATTTTTCACACAGGTTTTATTGCGATAAGGGAGTCATTATATATATTACATTTGTTACATTTGTTGCATATCCACAGTTGTTTCTGTGTTCAAAATATTCAAAACTGTATTTTGATTTGAAATACGGTTAAAACATTATTATTATTATTATTATTATTAGATTTAAATCAGTATTTTCTATTTTAATATATTTTAAAAATTTACTCTGATGGCAAAGCTGAATTTTTAGCAGCATGACTCATGATATGACATCATGCTGATTTTGTTCTCAAGAAACATTTCTTATTATTATCAATATTTATTTTAAATATTTTTTTTTTATCAATATTTTTTGATGAATAGAAAGTTAAAAATAGCAGAATTTATTTGAAATAGAAATCTTTTGTAATTTCATAAATGTCTTTACTGTCACAGATAAATTTAATGCATTCTTGCATTGCATAAAAGTATTCTCTTTTTTTGTTGAAAATCAAACCAACTTCAAACTTTTAAACGCCAGTGTACTTATGACAGAGAGAACAGTTTAGGATGAGTGAATTTAGTAAAATGACTCATTTTCTCATATTTATAGTAATCATTGATTTATGTAATTCAGTGCATTTTAATTGAATGATTATGCAAACACCAAATATATTATTTCCAAACTTTGTTTTATTGTATTTTGAGTGAAGTAAACAAACCAAAGCCTTAGTTCCTTTAAATTATGGCCAATATCCCTGTAGGTTGGAATTTAATATTGGAAGACCTTGTCCATGCAGGATTATTGTTTAAGCCAAGCCTATGAGTTTTGTACTTTCAGTGGGACAAATGGGGCATTGAGGTACACAGATTTTCAATAACCTGTGCAACGTCCCGCAGTGGCTCATGGGAAGGCACACATTGCTCTTCCTTCCTTTTCAGCAGGAAGCTCATGGGGGACCCAGCACGTGTTTACAGGTACAAGTACCAAGCACGGAAACAAGTGCCCTCGATCCCTCCTAAACCCCAAACATACACACCAAATGAATTCTGCCCCAGCAGTCCTTTACTGGAAATATCTAGAGGAAAGCGACGCTTAACACAAGCAAACATTACTTAAAAAAATGTCACATATTCAGGACAGCGGAAGATAACTGCATTGCACAAGAGACCTGCACTAATGTCAGCTGAAGGGCATTGGAATAAACAGCCGCTTGTCTTTTCTTGGTTAGGGAACTAGGGATTGGATGGGGTAACTGGGGATAGAGATAGCCAGCCTCTTCCAGCTGTCTCAGAGCTTCACATGACTTTCTCAGTCCTCTCTCTCTCTCTCTCTCTCTCTCTCTCTCTCTCTCTCTCTCTCTCTCTCTCTCTCTCTCTCTCTCTCTCTTTCTTTGCACTCATTTTTATTCTTTTTTGGACTCCTTTCATTGTGTACCAGAGTTTGGCCTTACACATCCTTCTTCTTAGTTTATAAAGGCCAACATATTTTAACTTATTCATTTTCCGTTTTAGCTCTGTTACGAGACTCAGTGGTAAGTTTGCCATGGCTTTCATTAAGGCTGAGGTAGGATGAAATATGGATGTGTAGGGAGTAGATTAGAGTGATGGAATGGCTTGAATATTGCTTTCCTGGCGCCTGGGCAATATTGTCTTGGGGGTGTAAGACACTTAGGCCCATAGAAACTTGAGCCATTTTCAAAATACCATCACACTCATCGTCGGGGCAGAAAAGAAGTTTGACTCATCCACAACTGATGAATATCATCTTGAGACGCAGCAGACTTCAAAGTGTAAGAGAGGCTCCATCATCATGATACATACAGTCTTGGGTTGAGAGAGGGGCTGACCTGAACAAAATGTCTGGGAGAACTTTCAAATTACTTATACAAATCCATTCTAACCATGATGCTCAACCGACAGACGGTGATGTGCTTTTAATGACATTTTGCTAATGAACAATGCAGCTAAGACAGCAGTGTCATCAAATCGCTTGACATTTCTGTTATGTATCGTTACCAACACCAATATTGGAAACTAAGCAAAGTCCTTGTCATACATCAAAGGCTTGATACATAACCGAATGGAAAATGGCATGCTAGACTTTCCTTGCTGTATTTGCCAGTAGACAATGGACAATAAAATAAAATAAAGTAAAAGTATATGTGCTTTCTCTCTGAGCCACATGCAGTATTTTTTGTTCCTGAATGAATCAGTGATTCATTCTCTCAACCGATTTGTTAAAAAACAATAACTCACTTATTGTTTTTGAACAAATCAGTTGAAGGAATGATTCAGTGATCCACTCAGACTGTTGCTTGCTTCAATCCTGATGGAAGTGTTTTTGAATGAATCATGATTCAAAGACTCATTCATAAAGATAAAGACAGTCACATGTTTTGTACTTCAATGATTCAGTGTGTTTTAACTCACTCACTTATTGCCATCTACTTACAAAACGATGTAACTTGCAGAAAGAGTCATGTTTGGGAGATTGTACATTTCAATATTTGTGTTGACCTTTTGTTTATTTTTATTTTTATTTGTACAGTCAGTATTCTTCTCTATTATATGCTCTGTCTTTGTGTTCTAAAGAGAGGATAAAAACAGAAAAAGCAGGCCAGCAATTAAAACCCCACTGAATCACCTTAAAAATTATTTGCCAGCAAAGACATTCAGAGATTCCAGAGAATTTATGAAATCCTCCAAAATGAGGGTGAAATGGACGTTTTAGTGATGCACAGGAAGTGCCTCTGGAGGGAGGATTTCTTGTGAGACTGTGGAAAGTGTAATAGAGTAGGGTAATAAGTTCCAGTGTTTATCTGTGAGCCAGTGTTTATCTATGCAACATTCATAAAAAATAATAAGAATAAGAAAAAATAAACAAATTAATGTCTCAGTCTAGGGGAAAAGGGTGGCAGGATGCAAACTGTGGGAGTAACTACTAACTTTTTTAGAAGTGTAACAGCAGATCAGTTTTTCTCCAGTGAGTAGCAGTATATGATGTTACTTCACTGAATTTGTCACATTTTGTATGCTGCACTATAGGCATCACAAGGCATTTATGTCTTCTTTTTTGTATCGAAATATTTAGTTAAATGGTATTGTTGTTATATAAATATGCACTTTATAGTTTTAAAGGCCATATATACACTCACCTAAAGGATTATTTGGAACACATGTTCAATTTCTCATTAATGCAATTATCTAATCAACCAATCACATGGCAGTTGCTTCAATGCATTTAGGGGTGTGGTCCTGGTCAAGACAATCTCCTGAACTCCAAACTGAATGTCAGAATGCTCAATTTTGAGCGTGGCATGGTTGTTGGTGCCAGACGGGCCGGTCTGAGTATTTCACAATCTGTTCAGTTACTGGGATTTTCACACACAAACATTTCTAGGGTTTACAAAGAATGGTGTAAAAAGGGAAAAACATCCAGTATGCGGCAGTCCTGTGGCCTTGTTGATGCTAGAGGTCAGAGGAGACTGGGCCGACTGATTCAAGCTGATAGAAGAGCAACTTTGACTGAAATAACCACTCGTTACAACCAAGGTATGCAGCAAAGCATTTGTGAAGCCACAACACGCACAACCTTGAGGCGGATGGACTACAACAGCAGAAGACCCCACTGGGTACCACTCATCTCCACTACAAATAGGAAAAAGACAATTTGCTCACCAAAATTGGACAGTTGAAGACTGGAAAAATGTTGCCTGGTCTGATGAGTCTCGATTTCTGTGGAGACATTCAGATGGTAGAGTCAGAATTTGGCGTAAACAGAATGAAAACATGGATCCATCGTGCCTTGTTACCAAGGCTGGTGGTGGTGGTGTAATGGTGTGGGGAATGTTTTCTTGGCACACTTTAGGCCTCTTAGTACCAATTGGGCATCATTTAAATGCCACGGCCTAACTGAGCATTGTTTCTGACCATTTCCATCCCTTTATGACCACCATGTACCCATCCTCTGATGGCTACTTCCAGCAGGATAATGCACCATGTCACAAAGGGTGAATCATTTCAAATTGGTTTCTTGAATATGACTATGAGTTCACTGTACTAAAATGGCCCCCACAGTCACCAGATCTCAACCCAATAGAGCATCTTTGGGATGTGGTGGAACGGGAGCTTCGTGCCCTGGATGTGCATCCCACAAATCTCCATCAACTGCAAGATGCTATCCTATCAATATGGGCCAACATTTCTAAAGAATGCTTTCAGCACCTTGTTAAATCAATGCCACATAGAATTAAGGCAGTTCTGAAGGCGAAAGGGGGTCAAACACAGTATTAGTATGGTGTTCCTAATAATCCTTTAGGTGAGTGTATATTAGCTATACATTGTGTATAGCCTACCTGGAGTCCCTTTATTTGTGCCATTTTACCAACTCTCTCTGCTCAGTTCAGTTCCTTATCACTTTTGTTCCCAAGTAATACTGATCTAATTGTAACAATCAATATATAATAATAATAAATAAAGCTGCAAGCAGCCATTAAAGGGCCAAGCACAAAGAAGCAAGCAAGAAGTAAAATAATCAGTAAAATATAGCATTTTATTTCATATACTTTATTGTTTTATTAGTGGCAATTTAATTAGTGGCAATTTAATATTTTGCTCAGTTATTGCGTCACCAACAGGCACAATCCCACCACTTTTTTTATGTGTCCTCAGAGTGTGCCCATAAATAAGTGTCAAATTTGGTGAAAATATCTCATTTAGTTTAGGAATTATAGACATGTATATGAGTACATACAAAATTACGTATAAGTTAATAAAAATTATTTTTGCACTTATTATAAAAATTTTGCCATTTGGGCTTCTAAGTTATGCCAAAAACCTATGATTTTGAATTTCCTACAGTGGATTCGTCTCGATCGGACTAACGGTTTTGAAGATATTCGCAAACGTTGTTTTAATGCCAAATCGCAATGTTGCACAAAACATAAGGCGAAAACTATCATGTTAGGTACCGTTGGACTTGGCAAGGATTCAGGAATCTAAGGAGATGACTCCCTTGAAAATAGTAGGACAGTGGCGCTGTCTCGAAACTTCTCAGGCTCGTTCAGGGCATCGTGCTGATGATCTATACCGAGTTTCGTAAGGATACGCTAATGTGTTAAAAAAATACAGCATTTTGCTACAAAATGCAAAATGGCTGACGGATATGCTATTGGATATCATTCAAATTCAGCTGGCTACCCTGAATTTAACAAGACCAGTTTTATATAGCCATTTTTGCTATCTCCGGACCATAGGTGGCGCTGTGCCGAAACGCAGCATGTAGGCTCAGGTCATGTTTGTGATGACGTACCAAGTTTGGTCAGAATATGCTAAAGCATTGTGGAGGTGGCATGCTCTTCTTTGAATTTGTTTGCACGTTATTCAAGAATGGTTAGGTTTATCAAAAAGCTTTTGATAACTTTTTGCCAGCATAGTCTGAGGATGATCTGATATGATGTTCATGAAAATGGGAGCAGCCGTCTAGGAGGAGTTTGAAAAAGTTTCTAGCCCTTATGGGTCAAAAGTTATTAGCATAAATGTAAATTAATCTTTGGACAGTTGGTGGATTGAGTTAGAGACTTGAAGACTAGAAGAATTTCAGCGTTGAATGTTTGGACTGTCCTCTTTCTGTGTGCCAAAATTCATAACTTTCTCACAAGCGGTTCTAAGTAAAGTGACACGTGACGGCCAAGTAAGACGGCCATACTTGGAATTTGACCTCTGCATTTAACCCATCCAGTTAATGCACACACATTAGGAGCAGAGTAGTGAGTAGTGAGGAGCAGAGAACACACACACACTGCAAACGTGTATACAAACACCCAGAGCAGCGGGCAGCCTTGTGTGGCGCCCGGGGAGCGATTAGGGGTTAGGTGCCTTGCTCAAGGGCACCTCAGTCATTTCCCACCGGTTCTGGAATCGAACCAGCAACCTTTGGGTTACCAGTTTAACTCCCTAACCACTAGGCCATGACTGCCCCTGACTGCCCCTGTAGGCTGCCATAGACTTCCAGAGCAGAAGAAGAAGAATAAGAACGCCAACGATTACAAAAGGTGCCAAAGCACCTTCGGTGCTTGGCCCCTAATAATAATAATCACTGTTCTGTTCTGTCAGGCGGCTCAATGAAGCAAGAGAGAGTGGCCGACTGAGGCCGACTATCTTATTATGACCTCTGAACTGTAAAGCAGCCAGAATAATAATAATAATACGCTGTTTGTTAATTGGCCAGAGGAGAACTGGCACCCCGACTGAGCCTGGTTTCTCCCAAGGTTTATTTTTCTCCATTAGGTCACCTAATGGGGTTTTGGTTTCCTTGCCACTGTTGCCTCTGGCTTGGCGTGCTCAGTTGGGGACACTATATTTTTTCAACTAAACATCGAAATAAATCTAATTAATAAACTAATTTAACCATATAAACTAAATTACTGATCTAATTATTGATCTAAAGCCCACACTGTCACCGTATGGAAATTGAAATGAACTGATGACATCAAATGGCTATACAGCTGAATAAAATTAGGTTGCATTATTTTCCTGTTTAACACTGTAAAGCTGCTTTGAAACAATCTCCATTGTTAAAAGCGCTATATAAATAAAGTTGACTTGACTTGACTTATGATCAGCCAGGCTCACCCCCTTGTGCTTCTCTATGGGAGGCCTTGTGCTTCTCTATGTGCACGCTGCATGAGACCCACAGGATGCTTGTAATTTAACGTCTATCTGGTTGCCTGTTTTCGATCCTGTTGGTAATGTGCTTGTCTCAGTGATTAAGACATACAAGCAGAGGTGTAAAAAGTACTCAAAAATGTTACTCAATTAAAAGTAAAAGTATCTGGCCAGTATCATACTTGAGTAAAAGTAAAAAAGTACCACATTAAAATTGTACTTGAGTATTAAAAAAGTAAAAGTAGCGTAAAAGTAGAAGTAAGAATGAAAACTAGAGATTCTTCTTTAAGCTTCTAATCTCTAAAAACATGAAGTGAATGAACCACATACAAGGTTTTATCCTGCTTTAGAACTGTTTGAATTTAATGGTATTTAATTATCAAACTATAAGACTACTACCTAATGCCAGTATGCAACATGCTACTCAAAGTTGTAAAACCCCAGATTTAACTTAAAGGGAAAGTTCGCCCAAAAATGGAAATTTTATGTCTATCTGCTTATCTCCAGGGCATCCAAGATGTGGGTGTCTTTGTTTCTTCAATAGAACACAAATTAAGATTTTTAACTCCAACAGTTGCAGTCTGTCAGTCGTATAATGCATGTGAATGGAAACAAAATCTATGAGAGTAAAAAAAAACATGCACAGACAAATCCATATTAAACCCTGCAGCTTGTGATGACATATTGATGTCCTAAGACACGAAACAATCGGTTTGTGCGAGAAACCGAACAGTATTTGTAAAAATGTTTGGTAACACTTTAGAATAATGGTCATTAGTTAACATTAGTTAATGTATTAACTAACATGATTAACTATGGCAGTGTGGCTTAGTTGGTCAAAGCGCCTGTCTAGTAAACTTGAGATCCTGGGTTCGAATCCCAGCAGTGCCTAATGTGTGGCTTCTAGGAGTAGACATACAAACTTTTGAGCTTTCCTGTAGCTCAAACAGTAGAGCATGGTGCTAGCAACGCCAAGGTCATGGGTTCGATTCCCAGGGAAAGCAAGAATTGACAAAAATGTACAATGTGTACCTTGCAGTGTAAGTCGCTTTGGATAAAAGCGTCTGCCAAATGCGTAAATGTAAATGTAAACATGAACTAACCATGAGCAGTACATTTGTTACTGTATTTGTTCATATTTGTTAACGTTAGTTAATATAAATACAGCTGTTCATGGTTTGTTATTGTTAGTTCACAGTGCATTAACTAATGTTAACAAGATTTTAATAATGCATTAGTAAATGTTGAAATTAACATTAACAAAGATTAATAAACGCTTTATAAGTGCAGTACATTATTAGTTAATGTTAACTAATGTAGTTAACTAATGTTAACTAATGACCATTATTCTAAAGTGTTACCAAGTGTTTTACCTCAAATACGTTCCATGTCCGATACCCGTTCAGCATGCCATCACTTCTGGTAAGTGAGGTCAATGTACACATCTGGTGTAGAGATATGTGCGAGAGATCACTTCCGGCACACTGTCTGATCATTTGCCAGCAGCCATATCACCCTTTTGCCCAAGACTTGTTTCCCACTGAAGCTAAGCAGGGCTGAGCATGGTCAGTACCCAGATGGGAGACAGGAAAACCAGGTGTCTGCTGGTAGGTGTGTTAGTGAGGCCAGCAGGGGGTGCTCACCCTGTGGTCTGTATGGGTCCTAACGCCCCAGTAGGGGACACTATACTGTCAAAGAGCACCGTCCTTCGGATGAGACGTTAAACCGAGGTCCTGACTCTCTGTGGTCTTAAAAAAATCCTAGGATGTCCTTCGGAAAAAGAGTAGGGTTGTAACCCCGGCATCCTTGTCAAATTGGCCTCTTTCCATTATGGCCTCCTAATCATCCCCATATACCGATTGGCCTCATCACTCCGTCTCCTCTCCACCATAAGCTGGTGTGTGGTGGGCGTTCTGGCGCAATATGGCTGCTGTCGATTCATCCAGGTGGATGCTGCACATTGGTGTTGGTTGAGGAGATTTCCCCCTTCTATATGTAACGTGATTTGAGTACCCAAAAAAGCGCTATATAAATGTAACAAAGTATTATTATTATTATTATTATGTACATTGACCACACTTACCGGAAGTGATGGCGCGCTGAACGGGTTTCGGAAAAATCTTAATTTGTGTTCTACTGAAGAAACAAAGACACCTACACTCACCTAAAGGATTATTAGGAACAGGGCCGTTTCTAGCCATTCTGACGCCCTAGGCGAAATCCTTATTGGTGCCCCCAGTCAAATTTTAAAAAGCAACATTATTATAACAGTATTACTGGTATTAATTAACAAATACATACATACCAAATTATATTTGTAATATTTGTTAATAAGGATTCAAATTAATAGCCAGGTGCCTGTATAGCCCTAGGCCTAAAATATATAGCCTATATTTGTGCAGTCCCTAGTTGCTAAGAAATTGTTCTCAGACATAACTACATAATTATTATGTGTTATTAGTACATTTTACATGAAAGTAATAAGAATAAATACTGATTCAGTGTGGTTTTTGTTACCCATTTATGCATGAACTTCCCCTTTAAATAACTCAACACTTTGCCCTCTGTGTGTACGACACTGCTTGCATTAAGCACTAATAGAACTGAATGAATCGATTCAGCATTCAACACCATCCGTAAAGATACTTTAAATTTGTCAACGTGATTTAATAAAGGATGTATTCATGTTGTATTCATGCACATTTTATTATACCATTTTTAAATTGGCCGCTAAAGTTTTATATGGGACAATTACAAAACACACTGATTCTTTTAACAATGCATTGGCGCAAAAATCATGAAATGCTGAAGTAAGTGTGCAGTTATATTTTGCCTCTAACATACACACCGAGCAATGCTATCTGCCCATTCACAGCGTGATTTCTAGACTGCCTCAAATACTGCCCTAACAAAATACAGATTTGTACCTGTTATTTTAATTGGCCTTTAGTTTGAATTTAGCTTTATTTTATGGTTAAAAAAAGTGTTACTGTGCCAAAGCATTGACCGAGTTCATTGATCTAATGGTGTTGTTGAGCGCTCCAAACGCGAACTTTTTTGACAGTAGCCTACTCTGATCTGATGGCATATAGGAATCGTCAGATTGACAGTTCTCTGATCCAATAGTGTGGGGGAACTAGTGGGGGCGGCAATAACATTTTAGGGTGGCCGTGACACCCTTTACACACAAACATCTAGCGCCAGATATGCGCTTATTGGCGCCCCCCTTCTGATGGCGCCCTAGGCGACCGCCTAGTTTGCCTATGCCTAAAAACGGCCCTGATTAGGAACACCATACTAATACTGTGTTTGACCCCCTTTCGCCTACAGAACTGCCTTAATTCTATGTGGCATTGATTCAACAAGGTGCTGAAAGCATTCTTTAGAAATTTTGGCCCATATTGATTGGATAGCATCTTGCAGTTGATTGGAGATTTGTGGGATGCACATCCAGGGCACGAAGCTCCCGTTCCACCACATCCCAAAGATGCTCTATTGGGTTGAGATCTGGTGACTGTGGGGGCCATTTTAGTACAGCGAACTCATTGTCATGTTCAAGAAACCAATTTGAAATGATTCAAGCTTTGTTACATGGTGCATTATCCTGCTGGAAGTAGCCATCAGAGGATGGGTACATGGTGGTCATAAAGGGATGGACATGGTCAGAAACAATGCTCAGTTAGGCCGTGGCATTTAAACGATGCCCAATTGGCACTAAGGGGCCTAAAGTGTGCCAAGAAAACATCCCCCACACCATTACACCACCACCACCAGCCTGCACAGTTGTAACAAGGCATGATGGATCCATGTTCTCATTCTGTTTACGCCAAATTCTGACTCTACCATCTGAATGTCTCAACAGAAATCGAGACTCATCAGACCAGGCAACATTTTTGACACCCGGTGGGGTCTTCTGCTGTTGTAGCCCATCCGCCTCAAGGTTGTGCGTGTTGTGGCTTCACAAATGCTTTGCTGCATACCTCGGTTGTAACGAGTGGTTATTTCAGTCAAAGTTGCTCTTCTATCAGCTTGAATCAGTCGGCCCATTCTCCTCTGACCTCTAGCATCAACAAGGCATTTTCGCCCACAGGACATTCTTTGTAAACCCCTGAGCAGATTGTGAAATACTCAGACCGGCCCGTCTGGCACCAACAACCATGCCATGCTCAAAATTGCTTAAATCACCTTTCTTTCCCATTCTGACATTCAGTTTGGAGTTCAGGAGATTGTCTTGACCAGGACCACACCCCTAAATGCATTGAAGCAACTGCCATGTGATTGATTGATTAGATAATTGTGATTAATTAATGATAAATTGAACAGGTGTTCCTAATAATCCTTTAGGTGAGTGTATATGTAAGTAGATCAACATCACTATCCCTTTAAGCAGAAGCTGATTTTCAAAATTGTAAGTGTCTTTTGGGGCTGAAAAACTATCTTGCAGTGCTGAAAAGCCTCTCACTCTAATTTCCAGGGCTGCCTTTCCCAAAACCATTGTAAGCTTAAGTTGATCGTAGAACAATTGCCACCAATGGTCTCTATGATCAACTTAGGCTTACGATGGTTTTGGGAAATGCAGCCCAGGTCAAGGTGCTGCATTGTGGTAATTGATGCGACATGACGTCACTTCCAAAGGACCAATTAACATGTCTGACCAATTTCATGGAATGTGAAAATGAATCTCATTGGCAGAAATAAATAATAAAATTGTAAGGAGTAAAAAGTACTTTTTTTTTCTTCTTAAAAAATGTAATTAAGTAAAAGTATTGATTTTTGATTGTACTCAAGTAAAGTAAAAATCCCCAAAAATAATACTTAAGTACAGTAATCAAGTAAAATTACTCAAGTACTTTACACCTCTGCATATAAGCGTAATTGAGAAAATAAGTGTAAATAAGACACTGTTGCTGTACTGAGAGAACTATTAAAATTAATTATTCTTACTGTAAAAATGAATGTTTAAAAAAACTGACAGCTCATTCAAACTGGGAGAGCTGATTTGGACAGAGACAGAAACATCACTACAGTATATTGCTATGGTGAACGTGATTTCAACAAGTGCAACATGTTTCTGGATCAACATGTTTGTTGACATTGGAACAACATTCCAATAAACCAATCAGATTTGAGGGACACGTTTACAGTTTATGTCAGCCAGGTGCTTCTACATCAGTGTAAATCCCCTATAATTTCCCTCTGATTTTAGTGATAAGATATGGTTAGGACAGGGATAAGTTTTGGACAGGGATAAGTTAGGACAGGGGTAAGTTTTGGACTGGAATGTTGTTCCAGGATCAACAAAATATGTTGATCCAGGAACATGTCTTACTTGGCAAAATCACTGTGCTTTACTTACTACACTATATACAACCCCATTCATATTAAAGGTATTAATGGGGTTATGGGAATATTGTTGTACTAAATAAAAAGTTGATATATTTTTAAGCCTATTAAATGTTAAAAATGACAGCTATCAATTATACTGAATGGCAATAATTACTTGTATTAAAATAAATTAACAACAATTAAATTGTATTATGTAGAAAATAATGTAATATAATATAATATTAAATCACCTTAATTGTGTTAACTTATATATTTTAAAATATGTTTTCCTTTTTGAGTTTTTCCCCCAGTACTGGTGGGATGACAGGCTTCTTCCACCAAAATCCTCAAACTCAGCTCTGACTTGAACCACACAACAACCAGCACCCAAGCCAAAATATCAGCAGGCTGTGTGAAATGGGCGGGTGACATGGAATGCAGAAACTTTCAGGTGAAATCTGAGGTAGAGCAGGACATGTTAAGGCATGTCTGTTCCTGGTTTATGTGGAGGACAAATGCATTTGTGACAGAAAGCCGTAATGATAGAAGTGCTGCTGTCATTTCACGCTGCAAACATCAAATAATCACACAATCACAATTGTATCCACATCCAGCAGTATTAGAACCCTAATCGACTCTCATCCAATGAGCCAGAGAGAAGACAAACAGCCTACCTGGTGTCTCTCTCTTCATGCCATATGTCACCAGCTTTCTCCAGCAGCCCATCCTCAGTGATACATGGGCAAATACCTGTCACTAACTGCCTGCTCTGGTAATAGGCTGTTCAACAATCCAGTCGTAATTCATTAAAACATGTAAAGTAGACATTTGGACGAGAGAACCAGCTTGCCCATCACAGCTCGCAGTGCAGTAAGATGTATTGCGCGGACTGTCATGATAAGGGCCTATCTGGCAGTGGGACAGTGTGGGCGAGTCAGAGGTTGGCTCTATCTCGGTCCTGGAGAGGCAGAGGCCTCGTCGGCTACGTCTGCCATCCGCTTGATGGTCCCGCGATCTATAAATGAAGTCATCACTCAAGTTCGTCGCCCATAACTGTGCCAAGCCAGTGGAAGTCAACGCGAGTCTGAGCACCCTTTCCCTGACATTAATTACACAGAAAATTAAACAAAATCTATTGCAGTGATTGAGGTGTTTACCGAGAGCAAGCAGCCACGAGGATGACTCTCTATCTATCATTCCACAGATAAGAGGACATAAAACACAAGGTGCTGTGTTGACATATTAAATTACCTCTGAAAATGTGTAGTTTCGGTGCAACACGTGAACTAGCATTTTGTGTTTTATACTGTGTGTATGTAATGCAGTAAGGAAACAGAATCCACATGTGGCATAAAGCCAGCAGTTACTTGAAAGGATTTTCAATGCAGAATACAAAGCACAGTGTTTCGCATCTGTGAATACGGAGGAATCCAATAATTGTGCTTGCAATAATGACGGTTGGCTTGTGACATCTGTCACTTTAAAACGTCTCTAGCAAAATTAAGAGAAATTAATAGTGAATGCTCCCTCTCGTATGAAATAGTGTAATCCTCTTTAAAGAAAGACTTTGCCTTGCAAACCCTTTCTTCTTTAATTGTAACAATGATAATTGCAGTTTTGTGTTTGACGACTTTCAAGGACTTATCTCCTCTATTTTGTATTATTAACTTTCCTGCTTCCGCTAAATCCGAAAGTTTTATGCTTTGTTACTTCTATTGTCATTGTTCATTTTCAATTGCCTATATTTCCTTTTTGAAATATAAAGTCATTATTTTCTTCCTTTTCTTGTGTTTCCCTTGAAGCCCTCTCTTTCTATTATGGCTGAACTGAAAAGTTTTTTCCACAGATTTTCAACTCTGAAATCACCATGAAACACCGTGGCTCTATTTACAGACAACCCATTTGGGTCTGTGAGTGTGAAACTGGCCTTTTTTCCCCCCCAGCATTCACCTCGCTCTTTTAAAATGCCTGCCCGGCAAAACGTCAGCGGCAAGCTCCCGTGTCTCAAACCCAAAAGTCATGTGTGAATTTTGCCCCTTGGCCTTGTTATCAAAGTTAAACGGCTAGTTTAACAGATTCCTATGGGCCTGTTTTTGAGAGGTCGCTCGTTCATATCCAGGCTTCCTTGTTCATCTACACAGACAATGAGTGATTAGCACACAGTGGTAAGTGCTTTTCCCTGGCTTCAAAGGCCTAGCCGTGTGGCCGGCTTCAGAGGCAGGGGTGGCTTTTAATCTGGGCACACCACCTGTGAGAAGCGTCAGAAGTTGCGGTTGGCGTGGCAGCAGTAGAACTTCATTATGTCTGAGCCAGGCTTGGCCTGAGTTATGCTGCCTGGCTGTACCTCTCAGGCAACACACACACACACACACTTCGCTTGGGCCTTTCCCTTTCACGCGGCGCCCGCAATTTGTCACTTTTCACATGAGATGAAGCCTTTTATGAAGCGAAATGAGTTTCCCGAGAAAGAAGTGCCACAAAAGCCCCATGATTAATTTGCTTGTTAGGCTATTGCAGCTGTCACCTGTGTAAGACATCTGGACAGCAGATTGACTAATGCCATAAGTGGGACCGAAACATGGCTCACACTCTCTCACAGTTAGCTTTCCCTGCAGTCAGTCTTTTAGTGGGCTTTTAAAGGGGGACTACTTGCTGTCTAAAATTGGCCTTTTTCTAAGGGGTAATTAATAAGCATTACTTTTGATTGACATGGTAATTAGTTGTATTAATGTGCCGCTAAGAGGGTCTGTACAGGAAGGAGGCCAATGGGTGTGAGGTGGGATAGTCTGACTCAAAGTGACCTCACTTATGTTTAATTGCCTTTTCTAATAATAATCTGGCTTTTACAGGCATGGACTAAACAAAAAAGAAAGAGCATATAGTCTGACGGTGGTTAAGATTATGTGAAATCACTTTGAGGGTCTGTTGTCAGATCTCTGATATTGTACTCATCTTTAATCTGCTGCATTGGAGCACTACTAGGAGGTGTTTAACATTTTAAAAAGACTTTCACCAGATTTCTTATATACCTCTATCCTGTTATATTCTTTTGTCCATTTTTAGGAGTGATGTAGCTAACAGTTCAAGTTTGAATGTAAGGAAGTGGAATTAAAATGAAATTTAAAGAAAGTCAAGACAAACATTGAATGACGTGCCAAAGCCTTGTTTGAAAATTCAAAAGGTTTTGCAGTATGGCTGGATGGATTAGAGCAATTCAATACATTCCCATTCCCATATAATTCAAATTCCAATTTAACCCCCTGTTGGGTGTGGCCAATTCAATTCAAATTCCTACTCATGAATTAAAAGGAAACCAGTTCTTCAACAGTTATAAAGCATTCACACATGAATATCAGTAGCAGTTGTATTGTTATTGTATGGAGCCTTTAATGTGATTTGTTCGGTTACAAATGTAGTGCATAAAGTGCATAGAAAAGTACAGCTGTAAGGAGCAATTTCCACACAGCAACGAGAGCAACTGAGTTACAGCAACGAGATGCAATTTTGAATGAGTCCCCTCCCTTAATTTTTAATTATTGCGGAATTAGCTGGTGGTAGCATCAGTTTATTTATGTTTTCTGTGTAATCAGGAGATTCATCTGAGAAAACAGAGGCCCAAGGGCCAGTGACATACAAAAAATGCAACACAATACTCTCCCATTCACATACCTCCCGTTTGATTAAAACCGTTTTGAAATATAGATAAACAAATCCGGCAGGTCCCATTATGTGCCTAGGGCCTACCGTGACCAATTCCTGTTTTTACTAAATATAAACAAAAAACAGCAAATTCCAGCTAGAGTGAAAAAAGAGGGGATTTACAAAATGGCGGTCTTCAATCCAACTTGCAAACAATTCATTCAGCAGAAGCTACAATAACAACATCAGTGGATGGGGCTTTAGTAAATGTTTAAAAACATACACTGTAGAGCCTGCATTTCTTTCCCGGAATCAATTTGCTGTTGAAAGACACATTTCGCACTGATGGAGCAATTTGAGAAATGGAAATAACACCTGAGAACTTGTGAATCACCCTGTGCATTGATCAGAAGGTCCAGGGCTTTTTGTGGATGTGCTGTTGAGTGTAAGCAGGTCACTAAATCAGATTCATGAACAGCTGGTAGATGGAGAGTGTTGGCATCAGAGGGGGTGTTGATAACCTAATATCAGGCTCGTGGAAAATAACCCTGCAAAAAAGATCATGTACCACCAACTTCCTTGTCTTGCACCCACCCAATACCATTACTATGAAAGATCTATGAATCACACATATGGAAATGATACAATATAATGTACTTTATTAATGCCCGGGGGGTGAATTATCTTTTCCTTTGATCTGTGTGGTGCATTTCTTTTTCTGTCATTTCCTCTTGTAGATCCATTGCTCACTTTCAAGTTGGATTACTTTTATTGTGCAGTGTGTGCAGTGTGTTTGGGCTTCAAGTGATCAATTCCCCATAGCAGCATCGGTCATATCAGAGCTACTCGATGAAACTAATCAGATACGTCTGTTTTGTTTAGTATCTGCTGACCAACCAGTATCAACATAACTTTAATAAAAACCTCTACATACTGCTTTTTCCACTCCGCTGTCTCTGTGGTGCCTTTTTTGGGCCTATTTCAATAATCCTCAACATGTATGTTTAATGGCAAGGGCCCCGACAGGAAATGATCAGCAAATGAAACGAAGCGGCAGGTTATTACGCAGCACTGCGGTGTCAGCCCGGGCTTCGCCGCCATTAATTTTATTGTAACTCATTTCACCGGCCGAAGTACGCCGGGATTTAATGTTTCCATTCCCCCAGTCCTGTTCTGCATGACAAATTGTTTTAATAAACATATACTGGGTCATAATACAGTAATAATAAGCCTACCAGTCACCTTATATCACTGCAGTTAAATTCTCCCTCCCCATAAGCCAACATTGGTTACAATGACAATTACATGGGGAGCCAATCCTTAGCAGCGGCAAGCACAATGGACAGATTTAATATAGTTTGTAAATATGATTAGTGTGCTGTCGAGTTATTGGAGTCGGGTATTTACATTTCTCTCAGGGTTATTCACTATATGGGCTCTACGTTGAACAGAGGGGCCTTTTTTCCCTCTTTCTTTTCCCTCGTAGCCTTTTTTTCTTCGAAGGGCTTCCTCCGCTCCCCTTCACAACTTAATGAAAAACACGGTTGACCGTTAATATTCCATGGATCAATCACCATTTTTAATTTTGAGGATAAATGTGCAATTGTGCAACCCTCCAAACCTTTCTCCCACCTACACTGTGTGTGTGTGTGTGAGCGCGTGCAGTCATGTGGATACTTGTTTGCAGCCGGATGCAGACTGGTGTTAATGGAAAAGAGAAAGAATGTGTTCTTGTAATGGCTGCTGGTTATTTACAGGGGTAATTTCATGCTACATTTCAATTATTGCCTAGGTTTGTTTTTAGCTCCTCAAGCTGTTGCTCCTACCTGCAATTGAGCAGAGAAAGGAAATTTATAATCAGTGCACAGTCGGTTCTGTGCATAGTGAAGACTGCAGATTGTTTGTTAGTTACATCCGTCTCCAACATTTGGATAATGAAATACTCAAGTGGGGATTGCTGAGGTCAATAAATGCTGAAGCAATGCATTTAACCCATTCCCTTATTTCTGAGTCAGCAAAGGGACCAATTTGGCTGCACACAGGAAAGCACATTTGTAGACCTGCACAACTAAGTGCAGCGCATACGCTCCGAGTTCAATATGTTGTAGAGGAGCTGACTCTTTGTCTAATTATTCACAGCTTTTCACACAGAGAATTTCAATGATTCCAGAGTCATTCAAGATATGAATCTGTTTGCAGAAAATATTAACCCATCCCCACTCTTTCAAATATGTGAAGTAATAAACTTGGCCATATTATGAAGTCTAGTCCACAATGCAGCCAAATAACTAACTCAAATATTGATATGATAATCCAAAGATGTCAATAGAGGACAAAACACACTAATCTAGTCCAGAGTACAAGCCTGTCTGTTGATCTATTAGTTCTTCGTCTGAAAGATGAGAAATTTAGATCCTGTTCTGTTTTCATGTTGAGCTGTTTGTGCCATATGGGAGGCTGTTGTGGGAATGTACACAGGTAATTAGAACATGGCCCCCAGAATCTCATCATATTTCTTTTGTTCTCATAGTTAGATTTTTTTTAACAACCCATGGGAACTCAATAGTGTGTCAATGTTGTAGCAGATTAATAGGATTATAATTGCGAGCAATGTTTTCTTTGTGAAAGTCAACAGTCTTTTATTGGTTAATTTTGATGTGCCAGTTAGAAAGAGGCTAAAGTATAATTTACCATGGTAACAGTGTTTCTGTCATCATCAAAAAAAGTAAGGTGAGACTTGATTTTGTCCATTGGGAATTGATTGGGTCATAGTTGTTTGCTATAGGTTGTTTGCACGTGACGTCACTGCGGAGGCGCGAAATCCAGCTTGAGGGCAGGAAGTGATTTTTCTATATAGGAATCTATAGCAGGAACTCAAAATGCCTATGGTTTGTGCTGTTTATGGATGCTCAAATCGGTCAAACCGAGAAACCACAAAGAGTTACCATCGCGTACCAAAAGTTGTTGCTCATAAGGGGGACAAATTCAAGAAATTTACTGAAACCCGTAGGAAAAAGTGGCTAGAAAACCTGCGTCTGCGGTCAGGAGGAGCTGAGTCTCATAATGCTTGTGTGTGCAGTGACCACTTTATCAAAGGTAAGTTAATATAACGTACATATGCTATGTTTATGTTTGTATAACTTTAGCTTTTACGTACTTTGTGAAGTTTTCTCTTTTCATTTTCTTTGTTTGAGTTTTTACCTATGGTTTTTACCGATGTAACTGAACAAAATTATGTAACGTTTACATTAGCATAGCTAACTACAAAGTTTTTGTAGGGTGCAATTCCTATGTTGTTGTTCTCTTTAGGCTGCCCTAGCGCTTTAAACGATGCTGAGTCTGTAGACTGGGCTCCTACAGTTAACCTAGGTTATCAGAAAGACAAGTCCACGTCAGAAGCATCAAGTAAACGACAGCAGAGGATGAAGGCCAGAGACGATCAACATAGACACACAGAAGGTGCAGAGACCTTGCTGGATCTCCAGGAGTCAGCTGAGAACCCAGAGCAAGACAACACAGAAATGTTACATTATCAACAAAAGTAAAGTAATTGTATTAATAAGTTGCCAGTATTTGTTTAAGGCAGACAGGATTCTTACAACAAATAATGGATATTTATATCACAATAGACACAATAGATAATATATTTCTCTATAAACTCACCTGGGTGTACAAAAATGTGTGTAGTCTATAAAAATATAAATGAGCAAATAAATTGGACCAGATACATTGAAACTTTGTAAGAATGCTGACTACTAAGAAGAAATAGACAACAATTCACATCATTATTAATATGTATAGTAATTTAAATAACCAATCCCTCTCCCTACTGCTATATATTGTATGCAGATACAGAATGCCAGAAAGACCTAACCATGGATGACATTGAGAGGATGGAAGATGTACTCAATCAAACCACAACAGAGCTGGGTGATCTTAGAACTAAAGCACTGGGCACACGGTTTAGCCAAGAGTCTTTTCAGAAGAATGAAGATTTGACTAGGTTTTACACTGGACTCAATGCAGGTTTTTCAGCTGTGTGAGCCTTATATCACCTGTAGCCACATGTCTGTGCTTTCTAAATTTGAACAGGTAATTTTAGTTTTTCTGTGGTTGAGACTAAACCTTCCTCTAAAAGATTTGGCTTTCATGTTCAATGTCTCTTACTCCACTGTTTCCAGAATTTGGCACAAGTTAATTGGCATACTTAATGAGAGATTGGAGTTTTTAATTAAGTGGCCAGAGCGACATGTACTTCAAGCCACAATGCCAGTGGCATTTAGGCAAGCATTTGGTTGTAGAGTTGCTGTGATCATAGATTGTTTTGAAGTATTTATTGAAAGACCTTCTAATTTGCTTGCTAGAGCACAAACATGGTCAAACTATAAGCATCACCACACTGTTAAGTTTCTGATCGGTGTTGCTCCCCAAGGGTATGTCTCTTACATATCTTCTGCTTGGGGAGGAAGAGTTAGTGATAAGCACATTACTGAAGAAAGTGACCTCCTAAAAAAACTTGCTACCTGGAGATATTGTTTTGGCAGACCGTGGGTTTAATGTTGGGTATAGTGTAGGATTCTACTGTGCTTCATTACAGATGCCGGCATTCACTAAGGGAAAAACAACAGTTGTCAGCACACAAGGTGGAAAAAAACGAGAGAAATAGCTAATGTTCGCATTCATGTCGAAAGGGTTATTGGATTAGTTAGAAGAAAATATCATATTCTGCAAAGTAGGGCCATGCCCATCGAGCACATGGCAACAAAACCAGGCGAGTCACTGTCTTTGATTGATAAGATTGGAGTTATTCGCTGTTCTTTGTCAAATTTATCAGAGTCTGTGGTCACACTGGAGTAGTAATGAACTTTTTCTGTCTAAAAAAACCTGCTGAGCTGTTAAGATTATCATTTCAGAATGGTATTAAAAAATAATTTGAGAATTATGAAATGAGAACTTTGGATGTTAATGATAAATTATACATACATTTCAGTATACTACAGAATAATAACATAACAGTACATTGTTTTAGTGAATTTTGTATATAACCCTAAGGGCTGAATTCAATCAAATGTAGCTTTGTTCAAATTTTTCTTCAGACTTTATTCAATTTATTCCAATGTACAAAGTGCACTGTTTTTTAATCTTTTTTTTAATCTCCTCAATAAACATCTGATTGTCAAAAATATACATGTTTTTCAGTGTTTTTCTTTAAAAAAAACAAGTGCCTGAGCTGATGTAAGGTTGTGCCCTTTAGTTATTTTACATGTTAATATGTTATTTTGTAACTTGCTGTCCCAACACTTCTGGAAGGATACAGTTTCTGAAATAATTCTCAACTCTGGGGATCACATCATCCCAAAAGCCCATCTCAGGTGTAATTCTTTAAAAAAAAAATCATTAGCGTTTCACACCACAAAGTCACAAAACTCAGCATCTACAATGTGAAGCTGTGCCTGGACTTGGAAGTAGTAAGCATGGCTCCTGTCCAGTGTAACCTCATCTCCATTTTTGATAAGGCAGAATCCCTTGTCTCCAGCACATAGGCGCAGATTAACTTCGTCTTGCTTGCAGTGTGGGCACTAAAATTCACAGTAAATAAGAACATGTAAACAACTGATGTGACTAACTTTTTATTTCACTGATTCTTATACAGTCAAATATGTTCTATGTGACATTGACTACCAAGCCTTGCACACACAAAAAAACCTGTAATACATTTTCAAAGTTCTTTCTTACAGAAATTTTAATTTTACATGTCTTTTTTTTTTTTTTTTTTTTTTTTTACATTTAGAATTAAATCGCAATATTACCTTTATCTCACAAATCCCAGTTCCATGACAATCACATGTGACAATCCCATCAGGCAAGGCTCCCATGTATGGCCACTTGGGATTCAGTCAGAGACCACTTTCCATACAGGTGAAGCCCTCATGCTCCAGACGCATCAGTCTTTCATACACTCCTCTGGCTTGTGCCTCATGCTTGCATCCATAACTGAAAAAAGTACACAGAAACAATCAACACCAAATTAAATGGTAATTTGACATTTAGTGTTGAATTTAGAAACTTTAAAGTGGGTCAGTATTTTAGGTAAAATTATTACAATTCAATGGTTTAAATATTTACCACTATCCTAACCCCTGCCTAATCATTGTTTTACAAACCCATACCTTTATGGAGACTCTTCTTACCGAAAATCGCAGCTCTGTCTTATCCTAATTCAAGTCCTAAATTCCTTGTCGCGACTGTGGTGAACTTGTGTGCCTCTGGGTAGCATATGGCCATAATCAAGCTCTTGGATGTTTTCAGAAGGTTCGTTTGAAGAACTTGTTGAAGCTTAGAGGCAGTTACGCGTCCAGCTCTTTGTCGATACCAAATCCTGGATGCACCCTGGCTTCGAGTTGCCTTCTCTACAGCCTGTACCTGAGATGGGGTAAGCTCTTCTAGCTGGAAATCCTGACATAGCTCTGCAAGCTCTTTGGGGGGTAGCTGCAGAGTCTTTGGTGTTCTGTACTCAAGAACAGTTTTAGGCAGCATACAAGATTTAGGAACAAATTCCTTGTAGTACTTCTCCCTAGCCATCAGTGCAGCACTCCTTGGACAGTTTCTGCTTAAGGACTCAAAAAACCTAGCGTACGTTTCTGACCCTCTCTGTACTCTTGGACATTGAACTGGTTTCTCAGCCTTGGCTTGTTCAGTT
This sequence comes from Romanogobio albipinnatus, assembly GCA_023566225.1. Taxonomy (NCBI): domain Eukaryota; kingdom Metazoa; phylum Chordata; class Actinopteri; order Cypriniformes; family Gobionidae; genus Romanogobio; species Romanogobio albipinnatus. Next base: position 26,704,969 of record CM042239.1, read on the forward strand.
GATTTCCCAGCGATGGCATAATTTTTTTTTTGTTTTTGTTTTTTGTGGAGGAAAAGTCTATAAGAGCCACGGGAGCAGCAGGAATCTGGAAAATTTGAAAAGCATAAAGATCATTAAGTTCTGCCCATTTAAAGGAAATCGCAGTTTCTGGTCAATGACCTGAAAAGAGCTGGGACCACCGTTTCCAAGGTTACTGTTGGTAATACACTAAGACATGTCATGGTTTGAAATCATGCATGGCACGGAAGGTTTCCCTGCTTAAACCAGCACATGTCAAGGCCCGTCTTAAGTTTCCCAATGAACATTTGGATGATCCAGAGGAGTCATGGGAGAAAGTCATGTGGTCAGATGAGACCAAAATAGAACCTTTTGGTCATAATTCCACTAAACGTGTTTGGAGGAAGAAGAATGATGAGTACCATCCCAAGAACACCATCCCTACTGTGAAGCATGGGGGTGGTAGCATCATGCTTTGGGGGTGTTTTTCTGCACATGGGACAGGGCGACTGCACTGTATTAAGGAGAGGATGTATGTATTGCGGGGCCATGTATTGCGAGATTTTAGGGAACAACCTCCTTCCCTCAGTTAGAGCATTGAAGATGGGTCGAGGCTGCACACAGCCAGGATAACCAAGGAGTGGCTCTGTAAGAAGCATATCAAGGTTCTGGCGTGGCCTAGCCAGTCTCCAGACCTAAACCCAATAGAGAATCTTTGGTGGGAGCTCAAACTCCTTGTTTCTCAGCGACAGGCCAGAAACCTGACTGATCTAGAGAAGATCTGTGTGGAGGAGTGGGCCAAAATCCCTCCTGCAGTGTGTGCAAACCTGGTGAAAAACTACAGGAAACGTTTGACCTCTGTAATTGCAAACAAAGGCTACTGCACCAAATATTAACATTGACTTTCTCAGGTGTTCAAATACTTATTTGCAGCTGTATCATACAAATAAATAGTTAAAAAATCATATATTGTGATTTCTGGATTTTTTTTATTTATATTATGTCTCTCACAGTGGACATGCACCTACGATGACAATTTCAGACCCCTTCATGATTTCCAAGTGGGAGAACTTGCAAAATAGCAGGGTGTTCAAATAGTTATTTTCCTCACTGTATATATATATATATATATTAGGAACACCATACTAATACTGTGTTTGACCCCCTTTCGCCTTCAGAACTGCCTTAATTCTACGTGGCATTGATTCAACAAGGTGCTGAAAGCATTCTTTAGAAATGTTGGCCCATATGGTCAGAAACAATGCTCAGGTAGGCCGTGGCATTTAAACGATGCCCAATTGGCACTAAGGGGCCTAAAGTGTGCCAAGAAAACATCCCCCACACCGTTACACCACCACCACCAGCCTGCACAGTGGCATGATGGATCCATGTTCTCATTCTGTTTACGCCAAATTCTGACTCAACCATCTGAATGTATCAACAGAAATCGAGACTCATCAGACCAGGCAACATTTTTCCAGTCTTCAACTGTCCAATTTTGGTGAGCTTGTGCAAATTGTAGCCTCTTTTTCCTATTTGTAATGGAGATGAGTGGTACCCGGTGGGGTCTTCTGCTGTTGTAGCCCATCCGCCTCAAGGTTGTGCATGTTGTGGCTTCACAAATGCTTTGCTGCATACCTCGGTTGTAACGAGTGGTTATTTCAGTCAAAGTTGCTCTTCTATCAGCTTGAATCAGTCGGCTCATTCTCCTCTGACCTCTAGCATCAACAAGGCATTTTCGCCCACAGGACTGCCGCATACTGGATGTTTTTCCCTTTTCACACCATTCTTTGTAAACCCTAGAAACGGTTGTGCGTGAAAATCCCAGTAACTGAGCAGATTGTGAAATACTCAGACCGGCCCGTCTGGCACCAACAACCATGCCACGCTCAAAAGTGCTTAAATCACCTTTCTTTCCCGTTCTGACATTCAGTTTGGAGTTCAGGAGATCACACCCCTAAATGCATTGAAAGCAACTGCCATGTGATTGGTTGATTAGATAATTGCATTAATGAGAAATTGAACAGGTGTTCCTAATAATCTAATATATAATAATATTCCTAATATATAATATTTATTTCACGTAATATTAGATTTAAAACAATAGATAATACTAGCAACACCACACTACTTTCAACAGTCAGTTACACAAAATACAGGCGAACGTAAATAAACTTACCCTGCCATGCAATTGCAATGAGCTGCAATGACTTCTCCGTCTTGTTTAGCGATGATCCTTTGAGAGTGGTTAACCTAATAAAGTAAACAACCGTAATGCTAACATCGATAGGCGCAGAAGCGTTGGATGATTGTTGCTATGGATAGAAGGATAGAAAAGAAATGCTACTCACCCAGGCAAAAACCAAACGATTGTCATTATGGAGCACTTTGGTACAGAGGTCGTTGACCCAACCACTAACAAAAAAGTTGAATGCATCCATACTTTTGTACGATTTCATCTTGATTTCTTGAGTAGAAGGATGTCTGGAGGACAAGGTAGTTGCTTATATCTACCGCCTCGATGGCAGGCAAATTTTTCAGTTCAGAAGAAAATTTGTTTCTCTTCATTACATAGGGATCACGTCCAACATATATGGAGATTTTCTGTTTATATCTTTCTCTTGAAATCGTGTCTAAACTGCCACAATACGGACTTTATTCTATCTCTTCCATTCTGTTTATTTACTTCCTGCCCTCCAGCTGAATTTTGCACGTCATCAGAATCACTTGATTGCAAACAACCTATTGCTGGAATCTTATTTGAGTGACGGGTTACTGGAGGGGAGGGGTTATTGCTCTAGCACTGGTGCATAAAAAAAATTGTACATTTTTATTTCATGGTGACTTAAAGAGCACCTTAAAAATATAATAAAAGTAGTCTGCTTTATTAGGGTGTACTCACACTTGGCGAGCTGAACCGTGCCCGGTTGAGTCTGGTTCGGTTGACTAGTGTGAGTGCTCTGCACCCTGTTTGGTTGGTTTAGCCGGCCCTGGCCCTCTTGGAAGAGGTGGGCCAGAGCGCGGTTCTGTTGGCGGAGCACGGAACAGCTGTGCGCTACTGTCATCATTACAAAAGCAAACACCAAACTATTTCTACTTGGATACACATTTTTTCATTTAATTGAGAAAAAAAAGTATATTTAGGTTTATAACGGAAAATCGTGCTCGGGCACGGTACAAGGCAACCGTGCCTAATGTGAGTACACCCTAATCCAAATGACAGGCAAAGGTCAAAACCACAAGGAAGACAATCCAAAATAGAACAGAGTCCATGATACAGGCAAACAGGGAAATCCAGGGAACCAGGCAGAAGATCAAAAACCTAGGGATGGCTGACACGAAACGTCTCATTTACGGATGTAACCCTCGTTCCCTGAGGAGGGAACGGAGACGTAACGTTAGTGACTAACGAATGGGGGTTTTGCTTAGAAGCCTATCATCTTCGAGATCTTAGAAAATGCCCAATGGCGTGCCAATGCCATGGGCATGCGGAATTTGCATACATAACTCCGCCTCACCGCGTGAGTATAAAAGGAAGTACGAGGCAATATCGCATTACGTTACCTGCTGAGGAGCCAAGACTGAACTCCGGCCGTTCCAGCAGCACAGCGGATGTGGCAAAGGGACATTACATCTCCGTTCCCTCCTCAGGGAACGAGGGTTACATCCGTAACCGAGACGTTCCCTTTCGTTCAGTCACTACGACGTAACGTTAGTGACTAACGAATGGGGGTCGACAGTGCTGGAGGGACTCAGGGCTTTCAGGAAGGTCACCTGAGGAAAATATTGCACGTATCCAGTCCGTGGAGTGGAATGGCAAGCAAGCGAAGACACCTGAGCCTGGTCCATTACCGGCCACTAGTAGAGGCGAGTACATAGTCGGACACTGGCTCCACTCAGAGATTGTAGAATCTGGCAAATGTGTTCGGTGTCGCCCAGCCTGCAGCTCTGCAGATGTCTGCTAGCGATGCGCCATGCGCTAAAGCCCAAGAGGAGGCCACACTCCGAGTAGAGTGGGCCCTAACCCCAAGGGGACATGGTCGACCTTGCTGCTGGTAAGCCCACTATCCAGTGAGACTCTTCCCTTCCGCTCTCCACCATAACAGACAAAGAGCTGGTCTGAGGTCCTGAAACATTGCGTCCGGTCTACGTAAGCACGGAGAGCACGTACTGGACAGAGCAATGCCAAGGCTGGGTCTGCCCCCTCCATGGGCAGCGCTTGCAGGTTCACCACCTGGTCTCGGAAAGGAGTGGTGGGAACCTTGGGCACATATCCGGGCCGGGGTCTCAGGATCACGTGAGAGTTAGCCGGCCCGAACTCCAGGCACGCTTCGTCAACCGAAAATGCCTGCAGGTCCCCTACCCTCTTGATGGAGGCCAATGCAGTCAGGATCGCTGTCTTCATTGACAGGAATTTAAGATCGACTGACTGCAAAGGCTCAAAGGGAGGCCTCTGCAGAGAATCTAAAACTACTGAGAGGTCCCAAGAGGGTACGAGGGGAGAGCGAGGAGGATTTAGTCTCCTCGCTCCTCTCAGGAAACCGATGACCAGGTCGTGCTGACTTACCTTTTTGTCCTCCAAGAGATTGTGGTAGGCAGATATTGCGGCCACATAACTTTAAGGGTGGAGGGAGACAGCCTTCGCTCCAACCCTTCCTGGATGAATGAGAGCACAGACCCGATCTGGCATTTCCAGGGGTCTTCTTGGCTTGAAGAACACCAGGTGACGAAGAGGCTCCACTTCAACGCATAGGCATGCTGAGTGGACTCTGCCCTAGCGGAAGTGATGGTAGCCACCACCGTAGGTGGTAGGTTACTCAAACCTGCCGCGTCCCGTCCAGGAGCCACACGGGGAGGTTCCAAAGATTCGGATGTGGGTGCCAAAGGGTTCCCCGGCTCTGAGTGAGGAGGTCCTGTCTCAGAGGGATAGGCCAGGGAGGGGCTGTCGCAAGGAGTAAGAGTTCGGGGAACCAGGTCCGGCCATGCCAGTACGGGGCGACCAAAAAGACCTTCTCCTTGTCCTCCCTGATCTTGCACAAGAGCTGTGCGAGAAGGCTCACTGGGGGGAACGCATATTTGCGCAGGCCCCGTGGCCAGCTGTGCGCCAGTGCATCCATGCCGAGCGTGCCCTCAGTCAGGGAATAAAACAGGCTGCAATGGGAAGAGTCGTGGGAGGCAAACAGATCTATCTGTGCGTCGCCAAACTGTTCCCAAATCAGCTGGACCGTCTGGGGATGGAGTCTCCATTCTCCCGGAAGCGGCTGAACCCGTGAGAGCTCGTCGGCTGCATGGTTCAGTACTCCCGGAATATGGACAGCACGAAGGGACCTCAGGCGCTTCTGACTCCATAAAACGAGATGGCGGGCAAGTTGTGACATACGGCGGGAGCGTAGACCGCCCTGGTGGTTGATGTACGCTACAACGGCCGTGTTGTCTGTCCTGACTAGCACATGTTGACCGTTCAGCAATGCTCGGAAGTGGTGCAGGGCGAACCGTACTGCCAGCAACTCGAGGCAATGACATGCAGAAGGCGCTGGGGTCCTGTCCAGGAGCCTGCGGCTGCTTGTCCATTGCACATGGCTCGATATGACAACATGCCTGGAAACTCATTCTAAGGGCACACTGGCCCGTAGAAAGCTGAGGTTCGACCACGGGGTGAGAGTCTGCAGGCAGGCCCGAGTCACTTGTACCCGGAGCGTGCCAGACTGCCATGTCCATCTCGGGACTCGGTCGCGAAGCTAGTGCTGAAGCGGTCTCATATGAAGCAATCCGAGCGGCGTTACCGCGGCTGCAGATGCCATATGCCACAGGAGCCTGTGAAATAACTTCAGTGGAACCGCACTCTTACTCTCGATTTGACGGAGGCAAGTCAGCAGCGACTGCGTGCGCTCACTCGAAAGCTGCGCGAACGTGGCAACCAAGTCGATGTTCATACCGAGAAAAGAGATCCTCTGCGCTGGGCAGAGTTTGCTCTTCTCCCAGTTGACCTGAAGGCCCAGACGGGCTAAATGTTGGAGCACTAGATCTCTGTGTTCGCAAACCTGCACTCAAGAGTGGCCCAGTATAAGCCAGTCGTAGAGGTAATTCAGGATGCGAACCCCGTGCTGCCTGAGTGGCGCAAGGGCAATCTTCGAGAAGACGCAAGGGGACAGAGATAGCCCGAATGGGAGGACCGTGTACTGATATGCCCGCCCCTCGAAAGCAAACCGTAGGAACGGTCTGTGTCGAGGAAGGATGGAGACATGGAAGTAGGCATCCTTCAGGTCAATCGCTGCAAACGAATCGGCCGGACGAACACATTCGAAAAGGCGTTTCGCAGACAATATCTTGAATGGAAGCCTGTGAAGGGATCGGTTCAAGATGCGAAGGTCCAGGATTTGTCGTAACCCACCGGTTTTCTTGGGTACAATGAAGTAGGGGCTGTAGAACCCGGACTTCATTTCGGCTGGAGGGACAGGCTCGATAGCACCCTTCGCCAGCAGGGTGGCAACCTCCGCACGCATGACGGAGGCGTTGGCCCCGACCATGGTATGGCGGACTCCCTTGTAGCAGGGAGGAGCCTGCGAGAACTGAATCGCGTAGCCGAGCCTGATGGTCTTTGTGACCCAGCGGGACAGTCCCGGATGCTGAAGCCAGGCTCCCAGGAACTGCACCAGCGGGGTCATTCGGACCACAGACATACACAGGGTGGGGAAGCGAGGCAGCGTTACCGGCCCGGTCAGGAGCGCCACTTGGCCTGGCATTTTATCGCGGGCTGTGGGGCTGGAGCGAAAAAATGCCAGGCAACTTGGCCTGGTAGGCCTGAAGAGTTGCCATGGTGTGCAAAGAAGCCTGCCCCGCAGCTCTATAGGTCTTCGCCACCAGGGATGACGAAAACCTACAGGCTTTGGAAGGGTGCTTTGGGTCACCGCACCAGGTCGAAGCACTCACAGTTGCATCGCAACAGAGCGTTCGACTGGGGGGACCCCAGTGTACCCTTTAGCCGCGGCTCCATCGAGGGTGGAGAAGGCGGAGGAGGTCGCCGAACGGTCGCGGAAAGACAACGAGTTCTTCCAGGACTGCGCGATCTCCTCGTGCACAATTCAAAGGAATTGGAGGGGTGGCCGGATGGGTGTCTGAACGCGCCACCCCCAAAAACCAATCGTCCAACCGCGAGCGCTCAAGTCGGGGCGGAGGGTTCCACTACAACCCAAGCGTCGCAGCTGCCCGGGAGAGCATGGCTGTCAACTCTGGGTCCGACTCGAGCAATGCTGGCACACCCGAAGGCAGCAGCACAGCCGAATCATCATCCTCAGATGACTCCAGCCCACCTTGTGACCTCCGTGGCGCCAAACTCGACAGTCGGGACAGCAGGAGCCGGCCCCGATGTACACGACTCAACGCTTGGCGGGTTCGGTGCGTGAGAGGGGGGTGTGGGCCGAGGCATGAGTGTCGGAGCTTGATTCCACACCATCACCCTCAGGTCACCCTGGCCACCAGCCAAAGTGCCGCCTCTCGTGGAGACCGCAGATTGGGGTGTGGTATAGGGGACTCTCGCTCCGGCATCAGCATGAAATTCACGGAGTCTCGACCGTAACACAGAGATGATCATGTTCCCGCAGCTGCCTGAGCGTGCTGAAAGCCCAAACACGTCACACAGCGCTCATGCCCATCAGAGGGTGAGAGAAACCAACCGCACCCAGAAGTACACGGGCGAGACATCCTGAAAAGGACGTGCCACGTGCAAGCTCTTTTGTGAGAGGAAGCCTTGCAGTTGATGCCGAAGTGCCCAGGGAAACACACACCAGCTGGATGCAGACCACTGCACAGATCAGCAGGCAGGAAGTATACGATCACTGGAACGCGCCGTCACACCAACACCAACTGGAAAGCTGCTCGAGTCTCAGAAGGCTTGTGAGGAGTGAAGAGGTAGGTACTCTTGACTCCGAAGCAGAAACGTAATGCGATATTGCCACGTACTTCCTTTTATACTCACGCGGTGAGGCGGAGTTACGTATGCGAATTCCGCATGCCCATGGCATTGGCACGCCATTGAGCGTTTTCTAAGATCTCGAAGATGATAGGCTTATAAGCGAAACCCCCATTCGTTAGTCACTAACGTTACGTCGTAGTGACTGAACGAAAGGGAACTGACGTTTCAACGCTTTTTCGAGATCGCGAAGCGCAGATGTTTCGAAACACTGCTCCGAACTGTGATTCGAAACACTGACCATGTCACACTAAATGAAGCTTTGAAGTGTTTCATCAGGTGGCGCCTGTCGAAACGGCCTTTGATTGAAAGGGGTGGGAACAAACCACACAGTCACACATCTGTATAAACCTAATTCCCCACAGTTTAAAAGTGAAGTTAATCCATCTTCACCTTGTGGGTTTTTGAAAGAAGAGAGATTTTGTGATAGTGATTTTGTAATAGAAGTATTTTTCCCTCATTTGTATGTACTTGCTAAAAACTATTTGTGCATGCCAGCAACAAGTGTCCCTTGTGAGAGGATTTTTTCAAAGGCTGGAGAAATTATATGTAAAATAAAAGTTATATGTGAAAAGTCCTTCAGCAGCAGAGCAAATAATATTTTTGAATAAAAATGTTATGTAACAAATGTGACACATTATGGCTTTATTTATTGTATTCATCTTCATTGTCATTACCAAAAAAAAACAAACCTATAGTTATTCACAATGAGGAGGCCACAGGTTACAAAACCAAGATCAATTAGTCGTCAGACAGATGTTACATCTTTTTTTTTTTTTTTACATGGATCAATGTCAAGGTTATTTCAGATCAACATGCAAGTGACCACTAGGTGTCGCCGTAGAGATGGGTGTCGGATTGATGCGAAGCTTCGAAACAATATGGCACATTTGCTTCAACTGTTTCAGTGCTTCACAAAGCCTCGGTCTGTCCATCACTACAAAAAACATGACACAGGGAAAATAGAGAGTGCGCACAGAAATGCAGTGTGACACTTACAAGACTTTGCCAAGAATGAGTGAAAACTCATTCTTACATAGGCCTGCATTAACAAGATAATGAGACACAGATGTAAGTAATCATTAAATTAAGTCCATGCAATGGGTTATGGGAAATGCAGTTCATGATAAGGAGTTGGTAGATAATGGAGCACTCCAGCTGGCGGATGTGACAAAATCAGTAACAAGTTCTTAACATTCAGTAACATTGTTAAAAAAATGTACCTTCTTGGTTCCACAAAACAAAAAAATGCTTTTTTAAAAAGGTTTTTTTTTTTTAAACAACATGAGGATGAGTAATCGATGATGGAACTTTATATTAAATTATGCATTTTGCCAGAATCAGCTATTACCATAGTCAATTTTTGGCATAGTCTCTATTCATGTATTAAATATTCTCTTATGGTGTCTCGCAATGTCTAGTTTTTTCCTGGCACTATCATTTCAAGCTCAAATTGTAAAACCTCATATCTGAGGTCATGTAGTCATTAGTGGCATGATGAGTTCAGAATGTGTGCAGAGCAGACACCATACTCGTTCTGACAGGGGTTTGTCCAAAGTGTCCTCTGTGAACTGCCTATCACGACTGAAACTTACTGTGTTAATTGTTGTCAAGCAAAGCCTGATCCCGCCTGGCCCACTGTGCCCAGCCTCTTTGATGAAAGGAGTTCTCGCTTCCCTCTTGCTTAGGAAAGAGAAGGATGCCTCCAGTTCACTAGCAGTGGCCCTCCACATGTTGACAGGCCCCCCTCTAAACTGCCATCACATGAAAGACGCCGGCGCTCATCCCACAGAACTGACAGTTAAATGAAATATTTATTTTCAATATCTAAAAACATACATTCTGTCCTCAGCAGTAGTTTGAGAACATAGACTTCTGAAACACCTCATTGCCACTGGAGTCTTGGCCCTCCAGTGAGTCAATTAGGGAGGCTTAGAAATGTTGGCAGGTCTCCTTTCCTTTTAGCTTCAGTCTAGGTCTAATTTTTCATCTTCCAATTCTTTTCATCTAGTGTGCACTTATGATTAATTTCTTGTGGCTAATCAATTGTAGGTGAAATACATGTAGAACAGGCCGGTTCAAAGCTCGCCATGGCAGACAGATAACTGGGGCGGAAAGGTCGAGACTGACATTTGGTGATTTTCAGCCTTCATATCTCTCCAGCGCTTGCTTGTTTAAAAAAAATAATAAATTATATTACGTGTGTGTCATGCGTGCCAAAGCTGCTGAAAAACTTTGGAGACCTCAACACAACAAGAACTTATAAAAATAACCTACCCTCTCATAAACCTGCTTCCTCACTCTGTTCTGCAAGTTAGGTCCAATTCTTTACTGACTGGAATAATATTTGAGTTGGCATTACCATTAATACACTTCCAGCGGTGTTGGCTCACATCAGAAGGGCTATCTAAAGGATGCGTGACCTTTTAAATGAATTCATATTTCTGTAATTGTTTCATGCTTGTTACCCAGCATTGAGTTGGTTGTTGTTTTATTGCATTTTCACCCTGAATTCTGAGCAATTGAGATACCATTTATAAAACAAATGGTCAAAAGTGATCTCTTCATTATGTTTTTTTTCTTGTAAACAGTTTCAGATAAAACTGAAAACGTTTTTGGCGCCTTTCAATAGACATTTCACTCTGAAAGTGTTGCGAAACGTGCAGGAAGCAACATAATATTATTTTGCAGAAAGATTCTATTCAACTATTTCAACACACCTGGGTTGTAAAATTCCGGGCAATAATTATTTCATGGCTGATATAAAATTTCTATACTATTTTGAATAGTAATAAACGCCAGCAGCCATATCACCCTGTAGCCCAAGACTGGTTTCCCACTGAAGCTAAGCAGGGCTGAGCCTGGTCAGTACCTGGATGGGAGACCAACTGGGAAAACTAGGTTGCTGCTGGTAGAGGTGTTAGTGAGGCCAGCAGGGCGTGCTCACCCTGTGGTCTGTGTGGGTCCTTACACCCCATTATAGTGATGGGGATACTATACTGTAACAAGCACCGTCCTTTGGTTGAGACGTTAAACTGAGGTCCTGACTCTGTGGTCATTAAAAATCCCAGGATGTCCTTCGATAAAGAGTAGGGGTGTAATCCTGGCCAAATTTGCCCATTGGCCCCTGTCCATCATGGCCTCCTAATCCTCCCCATATATATATATATATATATATATATATATATATATATATATATATATATGTGGCAGCGAGGCCGAGGGACCGTGAGGGCGGGACGAGACGGCGCTCATCAGGGAGGATGAGCGCCAGCTGCGCGCCGCAGCGATCTCGGCTCTCGTGGAGGAGTGAGGGAGTATAAAGGAGGAGCGACGAGAGAGGACCAGGCCTGGATTTTGTGTTGTGTTTTATTTTTGTTATGTTATGTGTACACTGCAGTCGTCCGTGAGGGGCTGCAGATTTTTCTTTTCATTTTGTGTTTTGTTTGTATGTAGGCGGCAGTCGGCCGCGAGGGGCTGCCGCCGCCATTTTATTTTGATTAAAAGTTTTTGAATGTCTTACTACAAGCTCAAGCTTTACTACAATATATATATATATATATAGTACTGTGCAAAAGTCTTAGGCACGTTAGTATTTTCACCCCCAAAAATGGTTTTAAGCCAGTTATTTATAACTTTTGTAATAGTGTGTCTGTAGGTTATATCAGTTTACATTTTCAAACATTAATTTTGCCATTAATTGTAATAATCCATTCCAGTGAGATTTTTGTATGCAGAAGGAGTCTGACAACAGAGCTATGATCCACACAGAGATCTGATCTCACCATCATCGAGTCCGTCTGGGATTACATGAAGAAACAGAAAAAACTGAGACTAAATCCAGAAGAACTGTGGCAGCGTCTCCAAGACGCTTGAAGAAACCTTCCTGCAAAGCTCCCTAAAAAAACTATGAGAAAGTGTCCCAAAACAAAAGCTGTTTTCAACGCAAAGGGTGGTCACACAAACACTGATTTGATTTAGTTAATAGAAGTTAATTGATCAAAAAAATTAACAGTCTATTATGACATTATTTTTGAAAGCTTCCTGACTTTACAGCATTTTTACACAAGTGTCTAAGTACTGTAGCTTTGCAGGAAGGTTTCTTCAAGCGTCTTGGAGACGCTGCCACAGTTCTTCTGGATTTAGTCTCAGTTTTTTCTGTTTCTTCATGTAATCCCAGACAGACTCGATGATGGTGAGATCAGATCTCTGTGTGGATCATAGCTCTGTTGTCAGACTCCTTCTGCATACAAAAATCTCACTGGAATGGATTATTACAATTAATGGCAAAATGAACGTTTGAAAATGTAAACTGATATAACCTACAGACACACTATTACAAAATGTATAAATAACTGGCTTAACCATTTTTGGGGGTGAAAATACTAACGTGCCTAAGACTTTTGCACAGTACTATATATATATATATATATATATATATATATATATATATATATATATATATATATATATATATATATATATATATACAATTGGCTTCATCACTCTGTCTCCTCTCCACCAATCAGCTGGTGTGTGGTGGGTGTTCTGGCGCAATATGGTGGATGCTGCACATTAGTGGTGGTTGAGGAGATCCCCCCCTTCTTTGTAAAGCTATATAAATGTAACAAATTATTATTATTATTATTAATAATAATAAAATAAACCATTAAAAGCATTAGGATTTAGGCATCAACATTTGGATTTAGGCATCACCATTATGAAAAATGGTTATTAATGTTTTTAAGTGAGTGTTATCGACAAAGGTTGTAAATAGTTTTGACAGGTACAATAAAAAATTTAAAAAATCTCTAATAGCCAATAACCTGTCTGGTACCGATATATTGGGCATTTATATTCAGAGCTGTTGGATTTGATTCGAAAATTTCAGACTTCCACCCTCCGTCCTTGTATTTATGCCATGTCCATAAACAAAGGTGCAGCTACTATGATGCCAGATATGATTTACTACAGTATCTGTGATTTATATATATAAATTCAAGACAGGCAACACAAATGGCAGGTGTGGTTGTGATATAATTATTCCAATGATGAAGTATGTAGCAGTGGGCTACACAGAGTGGTAATTGACTGGATTAAGTTGGCTCTGCTCTTGTCTCAATTAATCTGTAAAGAATTCCACTCAGCATCTTGACATTCATGTAAAGAGCAGGCGGATGAAAGTATGGAAGCTCAGAAGCACTGGCTGTGCAGACAGAAAATAAATATTATGGATCAAGAGGGAAAAGTCTAACAAACCACCTTTTTGTGTTTCTCATCTTTCTCAGACCCCCCACCCTCCATTTCTCTATATTTCTCTTTTCTCTATCCAAACCTCCCACGATCTATCCCGCTCATCCTTATCTTCCTAGCCCCTGTCCTCAATTCTCCATGTTTCCTTCTTACTATTGTCTACTCTCCCAACCTGCTTTATCTTTTCACCTCTCTTTCGCTTCCCAGTGTCTTAGTATCACTAATAGAAACTCACTCCATCCCTCTTTGCTCTCCGCTGACATCCTACATTTTGAAGAGTCGTGCCCCCGCCTCCTCATCTCACCCTCATGCTCTTCAGCCTTGGCAGAGTCTTTTCCTGTTAGTTTAATTCTCATTTCAACTAATTAATATTTTTGCATATAGCATCTGCAGCTCCCCTGGGACATTCCTTAATTAATCATTTATAAATCTACACAGCCTGCTAGTTTATTTGGTTCTGCCTTTAGCACAGACCTGCTGCATTGGGAAACAAATGAATGATTAGTTAAAAGAATTAAAGATTTTTTAGCCCCACCACTTCCAAAATGATCAGGGTCTCACAAAAAAAGCACATATAAGTCCTTGCTTTGTACTATAAGTGTTTGGGTGACAGTAGTCACTCATTTTTGCCTGGCCTGTCTTTTTCGCTGGATATACTGTCAGTAAGTATGCACTATAGTTAGATTCAGTCAGAGTAAACCAATAATATTTTTAACAGTAACCAGACATAGCAGTCCTATAATAATTTGTGTAACAGTAATCGGACATATTTAAGCACAGACAGTTGTCTGAGAGTGTGTGCTGAAATATGCATGTAATTATGTAAATAGATGAGGTGGCAATAATCACATCTTCAGAGTGTGTGTCAGTGTTATTCTACGCAGCAGCAAACTTTTTCTCGACTCTTGATTCAGTTCTTTTTAACAAGTCAGTAAAAAAGATTCACAACACAGTGGGTTTGAATCAAACTCACTCAGTCTATGAACCATTCACAGACCATTATACATATATTTACAGTTGCAAGAAAAAGTAAGTGAACTGCTTGCAGTATCTGTGAAAATGTGAATCGTTTTAACAAAAAAAAGAGATCATACAAAATGCATTTTATTTTTTACTTTGCACTATCCTGAATAAGATATTTTACATAAAATATGTTTACATTTAGCCCACAAGGCAAAAAAAATTGCTGAATGTATTAAAATGACCCTGTTCCAAAGTTTATGAACCATTGATTCTCAATACTGTGTGTTGTTACCTGGATGATCCACGACTGCTTTTTTGTTTTGTGATGGTTGTTCATGAGTCTCTTGTCTTGTTTTCCAGCATATTTTGCATATTTGAAGCCTCTCCAGCAGAGACTGTATGATTTTGAGATCCATCTTTTCACACTGAGGACGAATGAGGGACTCAAACACAACTATTAAAAAAAGGTTCAAACATTCACTGATGCTCCAGAAGGAAATACGATGCACTAAGAGCTGGGGGTGAAAGCGTATTGAATTTGAAGATCAAGGTAAATTGTACTTAATTTGTCTTCCGGGAAACATGTAAGTATCTTCTGTTGCTTCTGAAGGGCAGTACTAAATTAAAAAAAATATATATAGCCTATTTAAACAAAATGTAACAACAACAAAAAATTCATCCTGTTCAAAAGTTTTCACCCCCTGACTCTTAATGCCTCTTGTTTCCTTCTGGAGTATCAGTGAATGTTTGAACCTTTTTAAAAAGCTGTGTTTGAGTCCCTCAATCATCCTCAGTGTGAAAAGATGGATCTCAAAACCATACAGTCACTGCCAGAAAGGGTTCAAATATGCAAAATATGCTGGAAAACTGAAGAATTTGCAGGACCTGGAGGAATTTTCTACAAAATATTTGTCAGTTTAACTGCTCAGGACAAACAAGAGACTCATGAACAACCATCACAAAACAAAACAAAAAAAATAGCTGTGGATCATCCAGGCAGCAACACACTGTATTAAGAATCAAGGGTCGTTTTAATAAATTCAGCTACTTTTTTGTCTTGTGGACTAAATGTAAACATCTTTTATGTCAAATATCTTATTATAATATTATTATTACAATAACATGCATTTTGTATCATCTCTCTTATTTTGTTAAAATTCTTGCTGCTCGACGCAACCACAGGGCCAGAGATGGGGGAGGTGGGGGTAAAATTATCCACTATTAATTCTGCTAAACTCTGACAGGGCAAATGGTGACAGGGTGCTGAAACTGTCTGAGTTTTTATTGGAAAAGAGGCAGTATTTCCATCACTTAGAAGCGAAATAAATTAATTGAATCAACTGGAGGCGTTGTGGGAGCATTTCATAATGTCTCTCCACTCTGACAGGAAAGTGTGCCTTCTTCAACAGGGTTCCACCAAGCAATTAAACCTCCACTGGCTCCAGCAGGCTGGACTCACACAGGCCGCTGTTGCCTGCTATCAGTGCTTTCTCTCCCCCTCTTATCATCAAAGAGGCTGCACTTTAGTACAGAGAGGAGGTATATCTAGTAATAAGGTAACAGCGTAAAAGCCATCCACACTATATAATGCACTTACCGAGCTCTTGACCACACTAAACCGACCTGAATCCAACTCCATAAAACTGTGCGCTATAAATCATGCCCACTGGCCTCTTTTCCACTAACAGCCCAATACTACATTAACCAGAATTCCTCTCATTTTAAGCTACGCTGTGTCCCAGATTTCTATGCACTCACTGTAGGCATATGGGCCTCTGGCTCATTAGCGCCTCAGTTGTCAGCCAGACCTTGTGCTGCAGCACACGCAAGCCTCCCAGATAACACTGACAGAAAAGAATAATCATAACAGAGGAGGGGGAGAAACAGAGTGGGTCTTGCAGCCTCAGTAATTACACTGCATTCATCTGAGGGGCTGAAAAAGAGTGCGTGTGTGTGTTTGTGTGAGCTAGACACCATATGCAGGACTGCACAACTACACAACAAGAACCAATCACTTTTATTGAAATGCATCTCAATTTCCCTTTTTTAATACTGAGGGGTCCATTAAGGATTCATAGGCAGACACAATAAATGGGAGGGAGGGATGGTGGCACACAGCTGTCTCCGCTCTGTCTTCATTACCCAGCATCCCTCTGTGCTGCTCACCATTTCCAGCCAACCAAATATCCCCATAATGTCTCTGTTATAATAGAGTCTGCATAGATTCTGTGCATTGCACCCTTTGTTTTGTACTCACGCAACGAACGCACTCATCAAATCGAGACCAGAAAATACTGAGGAAACATGTGAGCACTTAGATCCGACTCCACTACTTAAGCTTTATGTTTTTACACGTAAGTGTTAACAGCACTCTATGACATTTCTGATGGGGCAGAAAGCTCTGAGACCACATAATTCTTCTGCTTTGCTTATGTGCAACGGATTCAAGAGCGACTTCATGCTGGCTAGTGAGATGAACAGGCAGTAACCTGATCCTTGCTGGAAACTTTTCAAACACCAGGATTTTTCTCGCTGTTTTCTCTGGCAACCCACTCACAATATAATACCCACATCTACATCATAAATCTCCCCCAGCCTCTCAGGCTTTAAACACTGCTGAGTAGTAGGATTAGATATGAATTTGGCAATTGCCAGGACTGGAGATTTCTTGACATAGTGACTTATAACAGTTCTTTCAAATTAAATACCATGCTGACAGGATGGTAGAGTTGTAAGTTATTGATTTAATTTCGATTTTCATTTCTCATAATTGCATCAGATTCTGTGTCCACACTGGGCCATGGTGGTGATGGAGGTGTTAATCCTCAGAACTTTGAAAGGTCTGGTGGAATAAGAAGGTATTACATATTTTTCTTAAGAAGGAATCACTTTTCAGCATTTAATCACAGTTTCAGTGATAGGGAAATATAGCAGATTCAATAATATCTATTACTTTTTGGTTATTTAATATATAATGTAAGTAAAACAAAAAGGTACTTTAGGCTTTACGATAAGCCTCAATTTGTTAACATTAGTTATTGCATTAGGCTTCATAAACTTACAACGAACAATACTTTTACAGAATTGATTAATCGAAGTTAAGTTAATGTTAAATTCCATGTACAATAATATATTTTTAACATTTGAAGTTGTATTAATGAATATTAGTTAACAACATAGTTAATGAATTTGGAGATGAATTAACAATAAACAATACTATATTTATATTTCAACATTAACCAATTCGCCTAGATTACAAAATATAAAATAATTAAATAATAAAAAGGATTAATGTATGTAAAAAATACATGCATTTATATAGTGTATTTTCCAATATTTGTATGTTCTTTTAAACAATATTTTTTTATAGTGTACCTAATGCATTAACTAATGTTAATGAATTTTGTGTGTGGGTAGATGTGGAGAGAGAAAGAAGGCGAGATTTCTCTTTACAGCTGTTTAACATCTTGCAGAAGCTGGACAGTTCTTTCCTCTTAAAATCTCAACCATTACTATTTGCTCATTTATAGCAGTTCAAAACATTCAGCCCCATATTCCCTATGCCTGCATACAGATTATGTCATCTCTCAATGAATGTGTTGGAAACAAAAGATTGTGTTTATGAATGTGGAACTGATGGATTCATCATCTTGGAGTGAACTGATTTCAGTCATGGTGCCTTTTCAGAATCCATTAGAGTCATGTGTGATGACTGAGGCTTGTGGAAAGAGGAGTCTGAAAGACAGGTGATTATTCAATGACTAGAGTAAACAAGCAGCAGCAGACTCAGAACATGCTTGATGGCTGTCAGATACGGTACTCTTACCTGTATAAAAATATACATCAATGTCTTGTGAGTTTATATGGTGTTGTGATTTGCCTCTGGGGATGTTTACTTGGAGTTTTAGTACTCAGCTTAGTATTTTGCCATTGTACCAGCTGATGTAGCTGATCTACCAGATAGTGTCTTTGCACATGCAAGTTAAAGCTGCTCTGAGCAGACTCTGTGTTAGCTCCAAATTCTGTGTAAAGACCAATACAGCATTAAAGCCATAAAGAAATATGCCAGCTCAGCCTCTTGCTTCAAAGGCAGCTTGATGCTATTTTGCTTCTTTGTAGGTTAAATACAACATCAATGAGAGTAAATCAGAGTATGTATGATTTATAATTTCTACATCTATTTTTAAAATGTCTTATTTAAAACATATAATGCATAACTTATTTCTGCAGTTTAATTTCTGTGAAATTGCATTCATGTCACAGTCTGTGTTCTTCTTCTTCTTCTTCTTCCTCTTCCTCCGCTCTTCAGTCTATGGCAGCCTATAGAACCGTTTGCGGGAAAGTTATGAAATTTGGCACACTCATAGAGGACAGTCTGAAGTGTCAACAAAGCAAATTTGGAGTCTCTAACTCAGTCCCTCTAGCGCAACCACCTGTCCAAAGTTGCACTCATGTTTATGCTAATAACTTTTGAACCATAAGGGCTAGAAACAAAATAATTTTTTCCTCTGATTCCTTGGCTGATTCGACGTCATTTTCCGTCATGAAATAAAAAATAAAAAAAAACTACTTTTGTGAACTCATCCTAGACAGTTCATCCGATTTGCACGAAAATTGAACCAGATCATCTTCAGACCATGCTGACAAAAAATTGAATTCAAGTTGATTCGTTTGTTCATTTTCGATAAACACGTGAACAAATTTTACGTAGCGGTTGTGAAAACACACTTAATGCTATATCTCTGCAACGCTTTATCGTATTCAAACCAAACTTGGTACATGTTATCACAAGCATGACCTGAGGCAACGTGCAGCGTTTCGGCGCAGCGCCACCTATTGGTCCGGAGATACGAAAAATGGCTATTTTTGCTTATAACTTTTGAACCGTTTGTCCAAAAATCATAATTCAGGACGGCATGCTGAGTCGTCTGATATCCAATTTTCCCATTTTGACTGTCGCCCATTTTGAATTATGTGCTAAAATGCTGTATTTTATGAACGCATGAACGGATTGTTACGAAACTCGGTATGGGTCATCAGCACGATGCTATGAAGGAGCCTGAGAAGTTTCAAATTTTTTTTTCAAAGCTTATAACTTTGGGTGGGGTTGACTTATTTTCATGGGACTAACTTTTTTAGTCTCCTGAATCCTTGCCGAGTCCAACAATACCAGACTTGCCAGGTTTCGGCGTATGGTTTGTGCAGTGCTGTAATTTAGCACTTAAAAAACGTTAGCTGATATCGTCGAAACCGCTAGTCCGATCGAGACAAAACCAGCGCCAGAAAATCGGAAACATAGGTCGATAGTTAAATATGTAAGCCCAAATGTCAAAATATTGATAGTAACGGGTAGTAAAATCCAATCAAAGTCAGGTGTCAGTCATTTTTTACATGTTTTTTCATATAAATGTCTATAACTCCAAAACGAAATGATATATTTTCACCAAAATTAACACACCCATGTATGGGCTCACTCCGATGACACATAAAAAATCAAATCAATCAAATAAAATCAAATCACTTTTTTGTCACACAACCATATACACAAGTGCAACAGCAGGTGAAATTCTTAGGTGCAGTTCCGAGCAACTTAGTAGTCATGACATGACATGTACAACATTTAAAGCAGCATCAGATTACACATCTGATGCGCCCACAATTACTCACAGCACGGTAAACTCTACAATAAACAATAAATAATTTACACAATGTGAGTGTAGTTCTCACAGCTTTAAACAATATACACATACTTACAATATACATATACTTTAAACAATATACACTAAACATACATTAAACAGTATACATTAAGCTATAATAATAATAATAATATACAATGTACAGTTTACAATATTATTCACAGTAGAGATCCAATGTACAATAGGTGCTATATGATAAATAAATGTGTATATAATGTGTGTGTATCTACAGTGGGTTGTGCTGAGTGATATTCTGTCAGTGTGTGTTATGAACTGATGGATCAAGAGTTGAGGAGTCTAATTGCTTGTGGGAAGAAGCTGTTCTGGAGTCGGCTGGTGCGTGTTCTGATGCTGCGGTACCGCCTGCCTGATGGCAGCAGTGAGAGCAGCCCATGGTTCGGGTGGCTAGATTCTCTGATGATCCTCTGAGCTCTCTTCACACACCGCCTGGCATAAATGTCCTGGAGGGAGGGAAGCTCACCTCCGATGATGCAGCTGGCCGTGCGCACTATCCTTTGCAGGGCTTTGCGGTTGCGGGCGGTACTGTTGCCGTACCAGGTGGTGATGCAGCCAGTCAGCAGGCTCTCTATGGTGCTGCTGTAGAAGCGTGTGAGGATGTGGCGGTTCATTCCAAACCTCCTCAGCCGTCGCAGGAAGAAAAGGCGCTGATGAGCCATCTTCACAACGGCCTCGGTGTGGACGGACCATGAGAGTTCCTCTGTGATGTGGACACCGAGGAACTTGAAGCTGCTGACTCTCTCCACCGGTGCTCCATTTATGGTGATGGGGCGGTGTTCTCTCTCATTCCTCCTGAAGTCGACCACCAGCTCCTTGGTCTTGCTGACGTTGAGGGAGAGGTTGTGCTCCTGACACCATCGTGTCAGAGTGTGCACCTCCTCTCTGTAGGCCGTTTCATCATTGTCAGTGATGAGACCTACCACCGTCGTATCGTCAGCAAACTTGATGATGGTGTTGGAGCTGTGGGTTGCCACACAGTCATGTGTGTACAAGGAATACAGGAGTGGGCTGAGAACACAGCCCTGATGGGCTCCAGTGTTGAGAGTCAGTGATGAGGAGATGTTACTGCCCATTCTGACCACCTGGCGTCTGTTTGACAGGAAGTCCAGGATCCAGCTGCATAACAAGCTGTTTAAGCCTAGAGCCCGGAGTTTCCCGTCAAGTATGGAGGGCACAATGGTGTTGAATGCTGAGCTGTAGTCTACAAACAGCATTCTCACATATGTGTTCCTCTTTTCCAGGTGGGAGAGAGCAGTGTGAATTGTAGATGAAATGGCATCATCAGTGGAGCGGTTTATGCGGTATGCAAACTGCAGTGGGTCCAGTGAGGGGGGGAGAACAGAGCAGATGTGGTTTCTGATTAGTCTCTCAAAGCATTTACTGATGATGGGGGTCAGAGCAACAGGACGCCAGTCGTTTAAGCAGAGTGTTTTTGATTGCTTCGGTACAGGAACAATGGTGGACGTTTTGAAGCATGTGGGGACCACAGACAGGGAGAGGGACAGGTTAAAAATATCCGTGAAAACTCCAGCCAGTTGGTGCACGCACGCTCTGATGACGCGGCCCGGAATGCCGTCTGGACCCGCGGCTTTACGGATGTTCACCCGCCGGAAGGATCAGGTTACATCCACTACAGTTACAGAGAGTGAACTAACCTCTGCATCTTCAGCCACAAGCTCTCTCTCTCCGCGAGGGCGGTGTTAGTTCCCTCAAAGCGAGCATAAAAGGTGTTGAGCTCATCCGGGAGAGAGGCAGCGGTGTTCACGGTGGAGTTTGTGTTCCCTTTATAGTCCGTGATGGTGTTAATTCCCCACCACATGCTTCTGGAGTCGGTGGTGTTGAACTGTCCTTCAATCTTGTCCCTGTACTGGCGTTTTGCTGCTCTGATGGTTTTCCGGAGGGCATAACTTACTTGTTTATGCTCCTCCTCATTACCGGAGTTAAAAGTGAAGGTCCGCGCATTGAGTGCCGCGCGAACATCCCCATTTAGCCACGGCTTCTGGTTTGGGTACAGCCGAATTGTTTTGGTCGGAACAACGTCTTCTACGCACTTCCTGATTAAACACGTTGCGCTATCAGCGTAGACCTCGATGTCGTCATCAGAGGCCGACCGGAACATCTCCTAGTCCGCGTGATCAAAACAGTCCTGTAGCATAGAGTCCGATTGGTCCGACCAGACCATGAGAATGGAAGAGTGATCCGATTTGCCAAATGGTGGGCACGGGAGGGATTTGTAACCATCCCGGAAGGGAGAGTAACAGTGATCCAGGACACGGTTCCCTCGCGTGTTGAAGTTAACATGTTGGTGGTATTTAGGTGCAATGCGTTTGAAGTTGGCTTTGTTAAAGTCCCCGGTCACAATAAACGCAGCCTCAGGATGCGCGGTTTCCTGCTCACTCACTGTCCTATACAGTTCCTTTAGTGCCCGGTCTGTGTCGGCTTGTGGGGGAATATACACAGCTGTGATGACGACCGCTGTGAATTCCCTCGGTAGCCAGAATGGTCGGCACAGAACCATGAGAAGTTCCAGATCAGGAGAACAGAAAGACTTGATAGAATGTACATTCCTCTGATCACACCAGGATCTGTTGATCATAAAACACACACCCCCGCCTTTGCTTTTCCCTGAGAGATCTTTTTCTCTGTCCATTCGATGCACGGATAACCCCTTGGTGTCAATGGCCGAATCTGGAATCTCAGCAGACATCCAAGTTTCTGTAAGGCAGATAATGCAGCAGTCTCTCGTTGGAAAGAGATCCGCGCTCTCAGCTCGCAGAGTTTATTGTCCAGAGACTGAACATTAGCCAGTAAAATACTGGGAAGCGGGGGTCGGTTTGCGCGGCGTCTTACTCTGATGAGCACGCCGGCTCTGCTTCCCCTTCTCCGGCGGCGTTTCCGCGGTCGGACTGCGCAGACAAAGGGCTCCGCTGCCGTGTTTGTAAGCAGCGGGTCATCGTTGAAGAATTTAAAGTCCGGTTTTCGGTGTGTGATTGCCGAACCAATGTCCAAAAGTGTCTGTCTGTCGTACGTAGTAAGGCAGACAACATTCAAGACCAAAAACACAAGAACTGTAAACAGAACAAACAAAAAACTACAATGTTTCAGCGGAGCTCGCAACGTAGCAGCCATCCTCGGCGCCATCTTGAGTCAGGAAATTGTAGGATTGTGCCTCTTGGTGGCGCTATAATAGAACAAAACATGACATTGGCTCTATACAACTCAATGTTTTAATGTGGTGTTTAAACGTTTTTGCTTCAAATGTCTTCACTCAATTTTTCAGTTGGTCTGCTGCTATCTTCCTTGTTTGCTTCTGTTGCGCTTGGCCCTGTTAATGGCTGCTTGCAGCTATATTTTTTTTTATGTTTTTGAAAGAAGTTTTTTATGTGTTCATCAAGGCTAATTTGATCAAAATTACAGTAAAAACAGTAATATTGTAAAAAAAAAATATATATATATATATATGTCACACACATGATCCTTCAGAAATCATTCTAATACGCAGATTTGGTGCACAAGAAACATTCCTTATTATTATCAATGCTGAAAACCGTTGAGCTGCTTAATATTTTTACAAAAACCTGGATATATTTTTTCAGGATTCTTTGATGAATAAAAAAAAAATCCTTTGCAAAATTATAAATGTTTTTACTGTCACTTTTTATCAATTTAATGCATCCTTGCAAAGTTTCGTACTGACCCCAAATTTTTGAAGGGTGTTGTATTTTTACCTAGACTGGGTAAACCCAGCCTGATCTGCCGGCGATTTGATTTCGCCCTGCAACTCAGCCTGGAAACCTGTACATTCATTTCTACTGCTTCTGTTACACTTTTGCGGGAACCAATCAGAGACTGGCTTATCCACCTGGTGTGCTATTTGCAGGTTTAACACGATGACGGATAGAGAAGCGTTGGGTAGTTGCCCGTTGATCACGCCTCTTGTGGTCTGATTGGTTGAAGGACTATCCAATTGCGTACAGAGTCATTTGAATTATGCTCGTTTATCACGCCTCTTTTGCAGTATAAAATACATAGCAGACTCCCCAGGCCAATGTTCAATCTTAAATTGAGCTTGGTCTGGTGATAGCCAGACACATTTTTACCTGATCTAACCCTTTAAAAAAAAATTTACACTGAGATGAAATTGAAAGCAAGATGTTTTTAGGCTTGTTCGACTTCATGCGGCACTGCGCAGACCGGCGGCTAACTTGAAGCTGTGCATGTTGGTTAGAAATTGTGTCCAACTTGAGATAGCACTGGCGGCTCGTGACTGTGACATATGCATTCAAAGTATTGCGAGAACCAGGGCCGTGCACAGACATTTTGAGGGGCAGTGGCCCAAACCAAAAAAAGGGGCACTATAAAGGGGTTGAGTATCACCTTAATATAGAGAATGAATAACAAACCTTTTTAAATCATATTGTAAAAACAGGTTTTAGTGCTAATTTATGTTGTTGTAATTATTCCTCCAAAAAGTTGATTCTGCGCTAATTTGATCTCATATATATATATATATTTTTTTAAATGTTGTAGATTTATGTAGCAAATGAGAATTGCTAAAACTATTGAATATATTTTGAAACAAATGTCTTGTTAATGATTTTCAGTTTGTTCAAGGTATTTAGAAGTTGTTGTTGTGGCGAGCAGCGAGGCCGAGGGACCGTGAGGGCGGGACGAGGCGGCGCTCATCAGGGATGATGAGCGCCAGCTGCGAGCCGCAGCGATCTCGGCCCTTGCGGAGGAGTGAGGGAGTATAAAGGAGGAGCGACGACAGTGAGGGACGAGAGAGGACCAGGCCTGGATTTTATATTGTGTTTTATTTATGTTTTGTTATATGTTCGCTGCAGTCGTCCGTGAGGGGCTGCAGATTTTTATTTTCATTTTGTGTTTGTTTGTGTATAGGCGGCAGTCGTCCGCGAGGGGCTGTCGCCGACATTTTATTTTGTGTTTATTTATTAAAGCTTTGTTTAATGTTCGCCGGTTACCGCCTCCTTCTTCCCGTACAAACAAGCTTTACTACAGTTGTTTTTTTCAATAAAAGAAGAATATTTAAAAGTATGGTATTTGGGGTAAAGGACACAATTATTAACATGATAATAAACAGCCAGTTGACTTTTCCATTTGTTGACATGACATGGTTAGATTTAGATGGGAAATATCATATATTAAGTTGGGTGTCCACCTTAGAGATAATCATCATATTTATGAAACTATCATATTTAAAAATATAATATTAATCATATCATCATAATAAAATATCACATTTTAATTATTTGTTACTTCTGTAAAGCTTTGTAAAAAAATATATATATTTAATTGAATTATCGGCCCCACTTTATATTAGGTGGCCTTAAGTACTATGTACTTACATCAAAAAATAAGTACAATGTACTTACTGTGTTCAAATTGTATTGCAAAACACCTTTGCTGATATTGAGGTGGGATACAGGTAGGGTTAGGGAAAGGTGTGGTGGTGTGGGTTAGTTTAAGGGTAGGGTTAGGTGTAAGGGAAGTGTCAACTGTGTAATTACAAGTGTAACTACAGAAATTAATTACAGATGTAATTACATGCAGGTATTTTTTCAAATGTAAGTACAATGTAAAAACATGTACACAATAAGTTGTATCAATTGTATCAAATGATTAATTAAAATGTTAGTACATAGTATTTAAGGCCACCTAATATAAAGTGGGTCCGAATTTTCATTCAATGGTTTCAGAATCGTTACTTTTTGAAATAATTTCTGTATTTTGAAAATATATTTCTATACTAACATATTTTAATGACAGTATTTATTGAACAATAATGAATTATTTATCAAAATAGACAGAAAATAGTACATACTTTGCTAAAGCGATTGTTTTGAACAATATTAACTAAGACTAAGATTAAAACATTATTTTAGCTAAAGTATTTGTATCAATACTGTGTCTTTTGCCCCATGGTGGTTTGACCCTGGGGTAAAAGGCCCACCTTACCACCCCATACACATTTATAAGATTTTTAAACAAACAAACCATTTTTATGATTTATTTTTTACAGAAACTCTGTTGCTCCAGCACTGTTTAATACAAACATATATATTTTTTGAAAAGCACATTTTTCTTAGGGTGTGCATTAAGCCCTAAGCCCTACTATGCTAAGATACAACTCATTTAGAACATTTAAAGTATATTGTCTTTTAATTGTGTATATAGGCTACTTATTAATAGGGTCTAAATAAAACATTATAAAAATGATGCATGTTAGAGATACTATATTTCCTCACAATTGATTATAATGGGAAATTTACTTTACAGGAGTTAAAGTGTGACAAACTGTCTGCTAAATATTCTATATGATGATTTGCTGGAGCTTTGAATCCATATTTGCAATGTTAAACTGACTTTAGCCTCCCTTTGCTCTTTCTCACAGTCTTCTTTTTTGAGAAGTTTTTGTCTACAAAGTGTGCCGACAACAGCAAATGTGGTGTTATTTAGCTCAGATCAGGTATAATAATTTGATTTGACAATTATCTTCCAAGAACGTGAATAGGCTACTTTGCATACGTTGTTAGCACTATTAGAAGACCAGCCGCGGATTAACCACTCTCTGTAATGTAGTTTTTGTAGTTTGTAGCTTTAGCCACCGGGCCACCCCCCTGTGCACGGCTCTGTGCGAGAACGATTTGAGAACACCCGGCTGGATCATTCTGCGCAGCTTCTGAGCGGCTGCACGAGCGCTAATGACGACACCGCTGTTCCACATTTTTTCCGGATTCACCGCATGACAATGATCACGTATGTTTTGTGTCTATTCTGACACCTTCAGTTCCACTAATGCTCACAAATCAGTTTTTTTTATAACAGTAAAACCGTTTTTCATGTAGTTGCGGTGTTATAGTGTAATTTTTATCAATATAAAACTGATAAAAAACGTAGACCCCCACATCACTGATAGTATCGTAAACTTATGTTGAACTTTTTTCTTGTACAAAGAGAAGCTGTATTAAGCAGTAGGCCTACATAAAGTATTGAATAAAAATGTCTCTAAAATATCTGTGTATTTGACAAATATTGCGTTTATTTCACTTCATCTGCGAGAAAGTATGCGAACACAGCGAATTGTCACTACGGGAAGTAGAAAGTGTCCGACTTCATGTGTCTGCTCCCCGACTGCACGCGGCAACTCTCACTGATCAGTTACATCCAGCCACAGCCGATGCCGAACACACCTTTTGTCACAGACCAGCCAGGCTCTCCCCCAGCCAATCACAATGGTCACTCTCACCTGAATACTAATCACACACACCTGCACAGCATCTCCCTCGTCTACAGAACTGCTACTTAAGCACAAACCTTGCACCATTTCAGCATCCGATCTCATTTACAGACATTTTTGGACTATCACTCCTGTGATTCCCTCTAGCATTATATCTCCAACTTTATTCCTCTCCAAGTATCTCCAGCATCTGGTCCCTTCATGTCCCCTGGTCCTTCGTATATGTGTTCACTTACCTTCCCATCCAGGAAGGTGTGTACTCCGTCTGCTTCAGCCATCCATGGTCTCATGCACATGTAAGACAAAGACTTTTCATTATCATCCATCTCAAGTCAACGACAACTATCATTGCCCTGCTTACTCACCTGTTTCCCACCATTACCCTTTGTGCTGCAAAATAATGAACCTGTTACTGCATTTCCCTGTTTCTGAGTCTGTGTTCCATAACAGTTTTTGAGGTCAAGATGGAGAAGAAAAACATTAATTGACTGAACTATCTATGGAAAGATCTTGCTTTATTTCTCTTCTAACTTAATGGAAGATTCTATCTATTCAAATGTATTCACTATAAAGCTGTCAAGATGCAATCAAGATCAAGCCAGACATTATGGCCTTTTCTAGACTTGCATTACACCAAGTGCAAAAAGTGGTACTTTAATGTTTAGTACTTTGAATTATGAGATATACACTATATTGCCAATGGTATTGGGACACCCCTCCAAATCATTGAATTCAGGTGTTCCAATCACTTTCATGGCCACATGTGTATAAAATCAAGCACCTGGGCACTCAGACTGCTTCTACAAACATTTGTGAAAGAATGGGTCGCTCTCAGGAGCTCAGTGAATTCAAGTGTGGTACCGTGATACGTTGCCATCTGTGCAATAAGGCTATTCGTGAAATTTCCTCACTGCAAATTTTCCACGATCAACTGTTAGTGGTATTATTACAAAGTGGAAGTAATTGGAAACAACAGCAACTCTGCCACAAAGTGGTAGGCCATGTAAAATCACAGAGTGGGGTCAACCCATGTTGAGGCGCACAGTGCGCAGAACTTGCCAACTTTCTGCAGAGTCAATAGCTACAGACCTCCAAACTTTGTGTGGCCTTCAGATTAGCTCAAGAACAGTGCGTAGAGAGCTTCATGGAATGGGTTTCCATGGCCGAGCAGCTGCATCCAAGCCTGCAAACATCACCAAGTGCAATGCAAATCTTAGGATGCAGTGGAGTAAAACATGCAGCCAGTGGACGCTAGAGCAGTGGAAACGTGTTCTCTGGAGTGATGAATCACACTCCGAGTCTGTGTTTGGGAGTTGCCAGGAGAACAGTACTTGCCTGACTGCATTGTGCCAAGTGTAAAGTTTGGTGGAGGGGGGATAATGGTGTGGGGTTGTTTTCCAGGGGTTGGGCTTGGCCCCTTAGTTCCAGTGAAAAGAACTCTTAATGCTTCAGCATACCAAGACATTTTGGAAATTTCATGCTGGCCCCTTCCTGTTCCAGCATGACTGCGCACCAGTGCACAAAGCAAGGTCCGTAATACATGGATGAGCGAGTTTGTTGTGGAGGAACTTGACTGTCCTGACCTCAACTCGATAGAACACCTTTGGGATGAATTAGATTGTGGAGACTGCGAGCCAGGCCTTCTCGTCCAACATCAGTGCCTGACCTCACAAATGCGCTTCTAGAAGAATGGTCAAAAATTCCCATAGACACACTCCTAAACCTTGTGGAAATCCTTCCAAAAGAGTTGAAGCTGTTATAGCTGCAAAGGGTGAGCCAACTCCATATGAAACCCTACAGATTAAGATTTCCTTCAAGTTCATGTGCATGTAAAGGCAGGCGTCCCAAAACATTTGGCAGTATAGTGTATGTATGGTCACTGAATAGCACCGTCGACTTTGATGTTGACATGTTGAGTTAATATGAGGAAAGAAACAGATACAGTGTTGATATACAGACTGAACATTTGTAATTGTAATTTCGAATCCATATATGCTGGCCTTTGTATAATTGTTTCCCCCAAATGTACCCCATCAAAACCAAAGCCCCTTGCGAAACTAGTGAAGCCATTAAAGGAAATTGAAAAACCAGGTCAGTTTCAAATGGATGTTGTCAACCACTATTAGCAACATTCACAGTAGATAGAATAATCTACTCTCTACAACACAAACACAGATCAGTTGAAGCTTTAAAAAGCCACTGCGAGGCCACACGCTGCAAGGACGTCACCTCCATCAAAGCGCAAGCAACAAATAACCTTCCGATGCCGTTGAGAGAGCATGTTAGCTCTGCGAAAGACAATCATCTCTTACTTCCTCTTTACAAATGAAATGAAATGGCTAATAAAATTACTTGGCACACCTCGCACACCTCATAAAGAGCACGCAGGCTCAACTTTAAGACTGTTTACCCATCTGACTCCGTGCAAGGCTGCGATTTGGCCTCTTTGTCCAGATTGCACGGGAAAATGACTTGCTAATCTGTTTACTTATTTGGAGTAATTGGGTTGGGTGCCAGTGGAGGGGATTTCCTTGACTGTTAAAAGTCTCGGTGAGTAGTCCATTCCCAGCTCCTTGGGATAATTACTCTGACTGAGCCATGGCCACAGGGCCCACGCACAGGGCTGCTTTTTAAACTGTAAATTATGAAGGATTAGCATTTATGAATTTTAAATCAGGACTGTGGTAGGAGACACTAAAGCTGCTTAGTGATTGCAAACGGCAGCATTTAAGCAGGCAGGCAGACGGGTAACCTGTTCCTTGCCAGTCTGCACACACACATTGAGCGCAGTCACACTTCTGACTGCAGTTATCAGCTTTAAGTGAATGAGGGGCTGACATCTTAACATCCCGTACATCACAGAGGAGTCTGCTAAGGGAGATGTTTGAGCCAGCCGCTGGGTATGTCTCTCTCTCTCTCTCTCTCAAATGCTCTCGCTCTTCACCCCTACCAGAGTCACGGCTTTGCCACTTGCCGAAGTGTCACAGTGAGCGGCATATCCAGTGGGTGATTATGATAATGTGGGATTTGATCCAAAATAAATTATGCATAATGGATTGATGTGGCACCAAGTCATCAATTAGACGGATATCAACATTAAGAAATTTGACGCAGCGCAATATTTTCTTTTCTTTGGTCAAATTAATTTGTAAATTAGCTGCGATTCTCTCCATTTTACGGAGCCCCTAAGGGGACATGATGATGGAAAAAATATGAGCTGGGAGGGAAAAATTATATTTACATGTTTTTTGCGTATGCTTGCAAAGCTTTTGCGTTCTCGCTGAAAATGATTGCGTTCTCCCAGGAAACGTTGTTATCTCGCAAAAGTATTGGGTAACACATTAGTTTAGGGTCCAATCCTCAATATTAACTAGTTGCTTATTAGCATATTACTAGGACATTGGCTGTTTGTTAGTACTTATAAAGCACATATTAATGCCTTGTTCTGCATGACCATATTCTACATATGCAGTAAATTAGGAGTTTGAGGCAAAAGTCATAGTTAATAGTTAATAGTGAGAATCAGACCATAATCTAAAGGATGACCAAGTATTGTGTTCCCAGAGAAACTTTATTCGCGCGCAGAACATTTGAGTTCGCTCACGCAACATTTGCGTTCTCTCACAAAAATATTGCATTCCCCAGATAAAAATGTGCATTCGTAAAAGCACTAAAATATAGTTTTTCCTCATATCTCACATTTTTTTCCATCACCATGTCCCCTTACTAAGGGCTCTGTACCATTTTGTCGGGCCTGATATTGTCTTTGGCCGACGCGTTCAAGGACGAGTGTCGCTCACCCCGTCACCCAGCGACTTTCGGCAGAAGGTGCAAGTCCAAAAAGTGCCACAGCACATTATTAGCTAGTGTGTGGGCTGCATCTTACCACCGGCATCCCTTGCTCATATCACACATCTGGGGCTGCGTGTCCCTCACTGGCGGGCCATGACCTGAATGTGTGGTGTTAACTGGCTGGGCCAAGCAGCTGGGGGATTCACTAAGGTCTTGTTGGTCTCTCTGCGCCACGCGTCGTCTCTATGCTACATGACACATGAGCTGATTAACCTCCATCTCAACACCTCAGCCACCTTCAGTACAGGGCTCAATGACACATTATACCAGCCAATGTGCTGACACTCGACACACAGGCGGCGATAGCATGTCAAGCAGGTAACTTTACACTAAGAAAGTATCATTGTCAATGCCGAGAAAAAGTGCATGTTAACAACTTGGGTGGGTGGGTGGGCTACAAAATATCTTTTGAAGGTTGTTTGCAACTACATATATCTCCCTGCGAATGCATGGTGATATAGTATACAAAAGGCCTTTGTCCAAAAACAACTTTCGTGGTTTAAATCTACAAGGTAGATAAATTAAAAAATCTAAATCTAAACCAGGATCTGCTTAATGAATAAATATAAAAGCACAAGAATTTGTTCAATTTGTTAACGTTAGTGAAATTTTGTGAAATTTTGAGATGTTAAAATTAATATTATACATTTTAAATAGTAAATAAATATTCAACATAAAATACTATGAATGAACGCAAATAAACATTAACCTAGAATAATAAATGCTGTGAAAAATAATGAAAAAAAAAACTATGTTTATTGCTATTTCATGATTCTCTTAAAGCATGGAATTTCTTTGTTTTGGCCACTTTTACATTTATTTATTTATTTATTTATTTATTTAACAGATCCTATTTTAGATCCTAGTTATGACTCTTACTGGAATTTGAAAACTTGTTTGCTTATAACTTTCCACTGCAAATATCATAAACACATTTATAAATTGTTCTGCTGGTATCTTAACAGAAACAGGGTGTGAAACAAGCTGAAATAATAAACAATCTAGTGTGAGGGAAAAGAAGGATTGTTTAGATGGAAAACTACAGCAAATCTTTCAATTTGTTGTAAAGACAACAAAGTAGGAGGGAGAATTCTGTCCTATTAAATCTTGTGTTTGTTCAGCATGCTAGGCCTCCTCTGGCCTTGTTCCTTCAATTGGAAGCATAAATGGACATATCTTATTGATTTTCTTTCAAACCAGATCGCAGTGATTCCTGTGACTATGGTAGACTAATTCAGCTGGTGATGTCCACCGGGAGAGCATGAGTTATTGGGGGGGGGGGGTCCACTAGCACTTCTGCAGCATGGCTGTTGGCCTCATTACACCAAACAGGGGCCTAATTGCTTTTCCCTCCTGTCCCATCTCGCACTCCTTTCCTTCATGTCCAAATTAAATGGAAAGTTTTTTAATTATTTATCAATACCACGTCTTCTAGTGGATCAATCAGTGTGAATGGTTATCAAATATAATGGGATCAAGTGGGCTGATGGAACGCTGTGAAACATTGATCGCAGTGTTAAGCATTTCTATGTGTTCCTTAAGAAACCCAATTATTTTTCTTTGGCAGGGGGAGAGTGACAGTGGCTTTGTTAATTTGGGCATGGAAGACGCAGGATGGGGATAGTGCCCCAAGGGGGGACAGTTGACCTACTGAAGTGTGGCTGACTTCAAGGTCTTGTCATTCATCGCCATGAATCAACCCCCTATAGCCAGCACATTGTACATTCAATGAAGAAAGCTCCGCTCAAGGTTTATAGCTCTTCACATCTGCACATAGAAGGGTGTTTCTTCGACTATTGGCACTTTAAGACCTGGGAAAAAATAAATCTCTAGTATATTTATTTGTCCAACAGTGAACATGCATGCATCACAAGTTTTTTTTCCTGAATGTCACAGTGTAATTTTTACCACACCTCAAATGATGTATTGTGGTATTGTTTTTAATAGCTAAATAACACATTTCTGGAATAAAATGGCTCACTTTTGTCTTGTTAAAGTTAATTTTATAGCTTCCATTTTGTATATCCTAAATACACAAAATTAAATAATAATTTTAACGTTTTAATGATTGGAAATTACACACCCAAAAATATGAAGTTCACAAATTATTTTAACCATTTTTTTTTCTGCATACATCACGTTTCATCTCAAGCATGATCTCCTTGGTAAACAAGTATGTTCACTTTTGAAACCTTCATATAGCAAAAAGAAAAACGTTAATATCAGTTAATATAACAATCTTTGCTTGGGACATAAAAGTTGAAGAAACACCCAGAAATGGATCTTTGATTTCTCCATTTGATCTTTCTTTTTATGTCAAGCAAATTGTGTAACATAAAAGAGCTCTTTACGTGACAAGACAATCTGGCCTTTTACACACTCAAGGGCAAAGCCAGATTTTTAATAAAGCTTCTTATTCTGATTGTCAAGATTAGAAAATGTTATAACTATAGCACAGGCATCGTTGATGGAAACTTCCCCTGCTCATGCTACTTCTATCAGGCTGTGTGAGGTCGTGTGCTGTCGGGAATTATTAGCCGACAACACACAATGCAATCTTATTTAATACAACAGGTATTCAATCACAGAAGAATTCACTGTTTCAGGTGTTGCAAACAAGACAAGAGATGGTTCCGGCATTTCAAATAAATGAAGTCCACGAGATGAATTTCTTTTCCCTAATATGTAGATATTAATGACTTTCACATAGGTGCTCCCTTAACATATTCATTCACCCATGGACCAGTAAGTAAACAATCAAATATTGAATTCAGAAGACAAGCTAACATAAAAGGAAAGATATGAGATTTCAGTTCATCTGTTTTTTTTTGTGTTTTTTTTTACTCGGGTTCTGCTGAAATTGGATTATGGACCTGGAAAGGAGGGGCACTGATTTGTAAGGGGAATTGAGCACCACAAAATAAATTCTCACCTATTCATATTTAAATCACACCTAGGTGCTGCAGATAATCCATTTTAAGACAGTATGAACTCAAAATGAAGGTCCAGGACCCATACATCTGAAATAAACACATTATCGTATTCTCCGCGAAGAGATAGAGAGAGAGAGAATGCATGCCCCATCCCGGCGCCATTCCAGGTTGTATTTATGTAAACCCCCCCCCCCCCCCCCCCCCCCCCCAAAAAAAAACCTGCTGAACGTAGTTGATTATTTTCCAAAAGGCATAAACCTTCCCATCCATATTCATTAGGAATTTGAAGCTGTTTCTCCAATCAACATGTCATATGGATTCTCAGCCAAAGCGCCTTCCAGCAGCAGTGCTGTTTAGCAGGATCAAGTA
This sequence comes from Romanogobio albipinnatus, assembly GCA_023566225.1. Classification (NCBI taxonomy): domain Eukaryota; kingdom Metazoa; phylum Chordata; class Actinopteri; order Cypriniformes; family Gobionidae; genus Romanogobio; species Romanogobio albipinnatus. Next base: position 26,739,280 of record CM042239.1, read on the forward strand.
AACCTGATTTTGTTTTGACTTCTCTCCATTCAAATGTCATTTCCTATCAGTCCCTCGTCTCGTGATGGTTGTGCTTACATGTCGGTTACTGATTCATTAATCCCTTGGAATGGCTTTTTTGGGTGAACACAGAAGACTTAAGCTTTGAAGAGGGACAAGGTTTACTGTGAAGATGAGCTGTGGGCGGCAGCAGTGATGGTGGCAGCGCCAGCCTCTAATGTGAGAAGAGAAATATAAGAAAGCGTGTGCAGGGGTTTGTGGGTATGTATTCAACCCTCTCGTGAACTCAGTGAGTGTAAAATCAAGTCAAGTACTTGTGGGATTACATCAGTGTGCAGGTTTTTGGTGTTTGTGTGTGGGGGTATAAGTGTTTATCCCAATATAAGTGTTTATACATATTTAAGCGTCTCTTTTGGATGCACACCTCCACCAGAAACATAACTTGCAGAATTTTCTGAGATGAGATGCTCTGTAAAAGTATTTGGAGCAGACATTCTTCTCCATATTATAGTGCCACGTGCCACTAACTGATACAGTATACAACATAGTTGTCACATTCATGTTTAGTTCATAGTTTTATTGTCATGTTCTATTTCCCTGTCACCATTTGCCTGGGTTCTAATTTATAGTTAGTTATAGTGAATCTCTTGTGTCATCGTCATTCTGCGTCACGTATTTCTCTCATTGTCGGAGTTTACTGCACTCAACCGTTACAATCGTAGTTGTATATGGGGGTGGACAAAATGACAAAAACACTTAGCAACTCTTCTTTAGACTGGTTTAGACCTAGACTCAAGTTGTTTTGCAATTTATATTTTGGTATATACATTTTAGATCCTAGTCAAGATGTTAAAATTGGCTTTTATATTTATAAATATATCAAAGTAATTTATGGAATAAAAATTCCATTTACTTTTTTCACATGTAGCCGTGTGAATTTAGCTTAAGAAGGAGAAAGGTGCACTCGTGGATCATGGCCACTGTAAGAAAGGAAACCCCACCTTTTGTCAACTTGACAAATTGATGATTGAAAAAAAGTAATAGTCGTACATAATAAAGTAAATAAACTGTGCTTGCATGACTAGCCTGGACTGTCTTGTTTTGCAAATAACTTGACCAAATGACACCCAACTTTAGGCTACATGTCAAAAGTTGGTCTAGCCAGCAGGGCATCCCGATCTAATAAGAAAACTTAACTAGTTGACACTTTGGTGGTATATAGTCGTTTGAATCCGTACAAATTGAGTCATAGGAAAACATATGATAAAGTAATGTCAATATGAAGGTCCACTCCTAACCCCTAAACTTAACCCTCAGTTGGGCATTTGCCAACAATTTGCCAAAACGTACAATAGTTACGGATTGCTAGGCAAGTGTATATTGTACCAGGCTGATCCTGGCACATCCTGGGACCTCTCCACCCCAACAGGAGAAGAGCACAGGGTACAGTAATATTGCCAGAGAAACATTTTATAGTTAAGAGTTGCTCTATCATAGCTCAGGTCTTTTTATGTAAATCTCAGCTTTCTTTTGAAAAAAAAAAAAAAGAATAAATCTATCGGTAAGAATATATAGCTATAAAATGATGTGGATAACATTGCTTAAATAATTCGTTTTTGTATGAGCTTGATAAGAAATGATTGAGTTCATATTGAAACGACTTTTGATTGCAGAATTTGGTGCCCTGAGCACAGTTTGAGACCAAACTCACAGTGTAAAGAGCACAACATACACAAAAAAGGCCATGTGCATCAAGAATATAAATAAGGATAGGGTGAAAACAGTTACTTTCGTTTGTAATGGCTGACCTTTCTCCAAAGCAGCACCCATGCATTTTTATGCACAGGCATAAATAGCTGAGCTACATAACAATTAAGGTAACCTTTCTGTTTGAATAAGAGGCAATTTCTCTGCACGCTGAAATTACATGAGTGATGAATTATTTTTGTGTCGGAGAGCAGAGATGTGGAGAAAGGGACGAGATAAAGAGGATAAAAAGGAAAGGGAGGGAAAGACCTGCATTGTCTATAATTCCCAGTTTTTAAGGCCTTAAAAATTTTGGGAAGCAAAACCGAGGTACATACAGTACATGGTACTTTTTTATTTTATTTTGATGTCTCCGTGGGATTCATTAATGCGTGTCCCAGTAGGAGTCTCACTTGCACTGTACATTCGGCTGGGTTAGCGTTCATCCCCAAATTACATTTAATTGGACAATTACTCAAACTCAGAAAACCTCCCCACAAGAAGCCAACAAGGCTGCTAATAAACACCCTGTCTTCTCAATAAAAACAAGGAAGTCATTTACCTGACCCAAGAGGCACAATTTTTATCTGTGCTAAATTTATTTTCAAAATAATTGCGGTACACGGCGTGAGGAAGAATATTAAAAAGGCGGCTATGCGAAGGAAGAGTAATGCAGGCCAACCCCAGGCCTGCTGTGCAGCCCTCTCCCCTGGGAGAGAGGCTCATTTGTTCCCAAGATAAGAGCATTTCACACACTTGCACAACTATAATATTATTGCTGTCATGGCATAATGAAATAATTACAGGTTTGGCCATGTTCGCAAAGACGCAAACACACACACGCGCACACACCCCCATCTTCAATCCCCTCTGCCTCTACCCCCCACACTGAACAAAACTACTTTGTGCTTTTGAATGAGATTGTTAATTAAAGATTGCTGGTGGAGGATGTCCATATTGGCCACATTATTCCTTTAGAATGAGCAACGATTGTTGAACAGTGTACTGCGCCTCAAGACTCACAGCTATTTGTGAGGTAGGATTTAAAATAGTGAGGTGTGGTTTAAAATAGGTTTTTGGAGGAAAAAGTGACCACTGAAAGTTTCTGGCACTCAGTCGTATCTTTGCACTGGAGATACTTGGGAATTGCTCACCTCTGTCACTGCTAAACCTCCTAGATACGGACACAGAAAATGGATATGGTGCTAGATTTTTTGGCTTTATCTAGCAGTTAATGCATTGCCTTCAACAAGTAATGATTTGTTATCTGGCATCCAGGGCCCGGGACAAGAATCGTTTGGTTGGGCCCCTCTCACCAATCCCAAGTAGGCTGTACCGTACAGGGTTGTGAGGAATTCTATCTATTTGTCTATCTGTCTGTCTGTCTGTCTGTCTGTCTGTCTGTCTGTCTGTCTGTCTGTCTGTCTGTCTGTCTGTCTGCTGTCTGTCTGTCTGTCTGTCTGTCTATCTATCTATCTGTCTATCTATCTATCTATCTATCTATCTATCTATCTATCTATCTATCTATCTATCTATCTATCTATCTATCTATCTATCTATCTATCTATCTATCTATCTATCTATCTATCTATCTATCTATCTATCTATCTATCTATCTATCTATCTATCTATCTATCTATCTACATTTTGGCCATTCATTTACACGACAACGCCATTTTGGGGCCTGAAAAGCAAGCTTTTGAAAATGATGAATATACCGTCTACATGTAAACAACAAAATGGGTTTGTGAATTTGTGAAAACGATGACGTCATGCGCGTGCATATTACATTAGGTGGGTCTCAATCAGCTCCCTAGTGCAGTAGTCAGGGCACTGATCAGGGAGTCGGCCACATTCATGTACACGATATACTGATTCACAACCTAGGAAGCTAGGGAGCTGATTGAGATGCACCCATTCCACACATGCGTATTACGTGTTCGTGGGGTGTTTCTCGACAAAATGACATCGCCAACTACTGGCTGGAATGCATAATACAGCCTTTTTAGTCATTTTCGCAGATCCGTGTGAACGGGGGTCATTTTGACAATGATGTCGTCTGTTTTTAGTACATCATTGTTGAGTAAACGTACCCTCAGTCAGGTAAAACAAGAACAGAACACAGTGAAACAAAACCAAAACTGAACATACACATTACAATGCTCAACAAAGCTGGATTCAATTGATACAGTAAAAATAGTAACATTGTGAAATATTACTACAATTTAAAATAGCTTTAAAATAGTATTTATTTATGTGTTGGCAAAGCTGAATTTTCATCAGCCATTACTCTGTTGACACATGATCCTTCAGAATCATTATCCTTCTTAATTATTATCAATTTTGAAAATAGATGTGCTGCTTAATATTTTTGTGGAAAAACATTTTTTCAGGATTTTTGATGAATAAAAAGTTTGGGAATAAGTAAAATAAAACGAATATATATATATATATATATATATATATATATATATATATATATATATATATATATATATATATATATATATATATATATATATATATATATATATATATATAGTATTAATTAGAAATTATAATATAATTATAAATGTCTTTACAGTCTATTTTGATCAATTTAATGCATCCTTACTGAATAAAAGGTATTCATTTCTTTAAAGCAAATCTTACTGACCCCAAAATGTTGAACTGTTGTGTATACAGACAATTTACCTTAATGATGGCCCTGATAGTAGACCACAAGCCAGAATAAAAGAAGACTAACTATTAGAGGCATGACTAGATCACCTCCTATTGACTCAAGGCTGCACACAGCTCTGTTTCTCTCTCACTGTTTCTCCTTTTTTCTGTTTGCCCTCCACTCTTCCCAAAGCTCATAGGCCACAGGACGGACCTTTTCACATCTTTGAGTAGTAGTGAGAGAACAGCAGGATGAATAAATAATCGTATGACCTCACACATTCAGGGACAGCGGTCTAACACCTTAACTGACAAGAGTTCATCCAAATGCCACTCCCTGGTGAAACAGAAACAGAGATGGAGAGAAACTGTGGGACCAGTGAGAGAGCAAGTCCAGCCCAGGAGAGTTAGATTATGACAAATGGTGTGGAAAAAACAACAGCAGCAGCAGTCTGAGGGAAAGACAAGAGTAAAACTCACAAATAATTAACTGGGTAAATATTGGAGAGCGCACTGACTAATTACCTCACACGTCTGGCTGCGCTCTCATTACTGTTCTTGTCAGAGTTAACCCCCGTACTGCCGGCTCACAGTACACACACAAACACACACATTGCATAGATTAATAAGGTCACGATGATGGGAATTCGGTGATCGTAAGTGGTGCTGGAAATATCCCCAGCAGGTGAAATCTAGAAAATGAGGAGACACAGGTCAACTGGGTTTTGTCATTTTAAAATATATATCCGTCTACATTAATTTGTATGTCCTAATTAGTATATTAGTTTAGATATAGTATAAAAAATATTAGGGATGCACTGATATTAATATTGTTTGATACCAAATAAGCCAATAATTATTTAATTTATTTTTTGATGGTCAATAACCAAATATCTTCTTTTTTTTTTTTTTTCATTTTTGGACAGAAATGTATTGATCACACTAAAAATAATATCACTGCTTTGTTCTAGGAAATTTAGCCAACATTATGAAATAAAACAGTGTGGAAGAAGTTTATAAATTAGTTTATTGACACAATTTTAAATACATCCACAATATTAACAGATACATATAAATATAAAAATGCTAATAAACAGTATGATACCGATTTAAAATGCATCCCTTGGCTACAACATAGTAGCATATTGTGTATTTTACCAGAAGCTCATGAAGTTGAACCATTTTCCATAGATCTCTAGTTGTACAACTTACGTTGTATCAAGTTTGGCTGTACTGTCATACACAATAATCCTGACTTTAATGGATGTGATATAATACATCAAACTAGATTCATGTGAAGCAGAATGTTGTTCCTGTGCTGTCTCTCTCATACACACACACACACACACACACACACACACACACACACACACACACACACACACACACACACACACACACACACACACACACACACACACACAGACAGGCATTTCTCCAATAATCTCCAGGCCACTGGCTAATGACAGCAGCTGTGAGCCAAGCATGCACCACTTCCAAAGCTGATTCAAGTTTAACGAGCCACTCTAGAATAGTATTGATTCAAATCTGTGTTTGACAGGATACTCTCAGAATGTGTATTTAATGGCTAAGGACTTCAGATACTCAGTAAAGCATCTTAAAGGAGAAGGCTGTTAACAGGGGCTGTGTCTCATTTGTGTTGGAGGTGGTCTGCCATCTCCAAAGAGGGTGAGGGGAGTTTAAACTTATGCAACTTTATTTTCTCTCACATTATCTCTGTCTATCTTTGCATCACTTTATTTTATGTCATGCTTTTCTCTTCTGAATAAGCAAGTGTATGATAGCCTGATAGAAATTCTGATCTCCATAATTCTGTTTTCTATAAATGCTACTTATTTACAGTGCAAGTATATATATATATATATATAATATACTTGCACTGTAAATAAGTAGCATTTATAGAAAACAGAATTGTGGAGATCAGAATTTCTGTCATATTATCATAACATGGACAATATACATCCATTGTATGGATGGCTCTTGGCAATTATAATGTTCATCTTTCATTTGGCGGCATGATGACCTCTTTTCAATATGGTGTTAATTGAAATGGGCGTGGGTGGATCATAACACAGCTCTCTACACAGCAGGGTCAGGTGAGGTAACTTGGTGTTATTTATTACGGCATGAAGGATTTTGGGATGTTGCAATTGTATACTCTTTCAAAAGCATCCTCAACCTTGCTTGTAAGTCAATTACGACAACATGCTTCTCTTGGTTCCTTTTGAATATTTATTGAAACCGCAAAATTAGAACCATTAAACAAGACCTCAGCATAATAAACACAGCTAATTGCATGCATGCATAAACAAATGTATGCGTGCTTTGCGAGCAAACATACACAGATGTGCTCGCACACTGGGATATTGTGAATAGTTCATTAAAGAAACAGAAAAAAAGCTCTCATGGGGGAATGCGCATCCAGGTCTAAACTGCCAAAATATTAAGTCATATAGTTGTAATGTACATCTAGCCACAGCACATTTTCCCTGAGGGTGTCTCTGTCATAGCTCTCCTGATGATATGCACAGGGACAGGACACTCCACACTCCCACATAGTGTGATTTAGGTCATCCCTACCTGAGTTGACAGCCATGAAGAGAGAAACATACATCTCGCTGTCATCTTCTAAACTCTTTTCTCCATCAGCTATCACAGAAAACAAAAGTTTTGATTAGTGTGGAGTGTACAAGTTTGATTTGTACGTGACTATAACGAATTCTTTTGTGATCGGCTATGAATTCAAGCCGGTTTTCCTCCGCACCAGACTAGCTGACAGCTTCTTAATGCTGCCACATTAAAGTGCTTTTGCAGCATGTGTGATGCAGCTTTAACTAGGTCCTGGGGGCATTGTTAGTTATCATTGCCTGCTGCAGGAGCGGACGGCCCGGGCCCCGGTGAAAGCAATTTCAGCTTTTCCTCCCAATCAGCCCACACTACATAAGAGGGAGTGGAGAACAAACGGGGTGTGCTCGCTCGATGTTATCCGGACCCCGCTGCTGAAGTCCGCACGGTATGCGTACTTCCGTTCCCCCATAAGACACGGGACAGGTCGCCTTGGTCCTCCGAGCTCACGCAGATATCCGTAAATTAGACTCTCAACGGCCGATGAAACGGCTCCTTTACCCTGGTGCTAGTGCATCAGGGCATGTGTGCAGCATGCCAGTTAGAGAAAGCATTGAGGTTTGTGTAGTCTGAAGGAATTGTGTGTGGCTGTGGATTCCAGAAACAAAAATTCCCTCTAAGTACCTTCAGTATCAGACACATAATGAGTTCAACTACACTTCAAATGCTCACCCTCCAGAGAATAGTCAGGGGAAAGGATTTGAACTCAGTATGGAATGAAAGAGACTTAATAAATGGCATGGGCAGTGTGTTGAGCAATAATGAGAACTTTTTCAGTTTGATACATATCGGGTACTATATGAAACAGATGACTCCACTCTTGTATCGGAGTGACAGTGCATGGGGGTGATTGGAGTGGTTGTATAGATTACGGCTTCTGAGATTTTAGGACAGGGCTCTTTCTCCCGTGTTGTTCCAGGAGGCCTATCATTAATCTTATGTCAGATGTCAGATAGTGAAGGTACAAACTCACACAGCTGCTGTCAGATGCTAGAGTTATGAAGCGGTGGAGGTATTACTCTAAGGGAGAAGCTTTTGGCCTGTTACCCATTAAGGAGTAAATTTGGCGTGGTTTATTCAAAAATGCATCACAGCTGTGTACTCTGGCGAGTGTTCAGTTTTCAGTTGGGGTCAGAGTCAGACCTTTTTAACAACTTGAGATCAGTTTTGTGGTCCTTTTATGACAAGAGTGTGAAAGTTTAACATATGTAGGGCTGCAACTAATCATTTTGATAATTGATTTAATCTGTAGAGAATTTCAGTCAAAATAAAAAAATATATATATTAAAGCATGTACTATTTTATATTTGTATTTTTTTCATTAATGTAATTTTTAAAAATCGAAATTATATTATACATAATATCTATCTATATTCTATTTTGGCTCCTGCCATGGGTAGGGGGGTGTCCTATCCCTGTGCGTTGAGCCGACCAGATGAACCAGTTGTTTCCAGTGCTGACGGTCTTGTGCCAGCTGCTCTGCATCCTCTACAGCAACTCCATGTTGTTGGAGGTCGCCCGCAAGGACGTCAAGCCATCGGGTGCGGGGTTCACCTCGTGGTCGCCTCCAACCTGCGGCCCTCGGATCAAACTGGAGAATGGCTCTCGTTGGATGGTCAGGAGGGAGGCGGAGGACATGGCCGGACCAGCGGGTGCGACATTGCGCAGCTAGGCAGGATGCTCTGGGCTGGCACATGCGGGCTCTAAGCACTTGATTGGAAACCCGCTGGGGCCACCTGATGTTCTCGATGGTTCTGAGAGCCCTGCTATCAAAGCCATCTAATCTTGCAGCCAGTGTCTTGTTTAAGGGCCAAATCTCAGAGCCATAAAGCAGGATGGAGAGTACTGCTGAGTTGTAAATCCGAAGCTTTGTCTTGCGTGAGATGGTCTGGTGCCGCCAGAGTGGTTTCCAGAGAGACTGCAGGGCTGACGCAGCCAGCGCTCTTCTGCGGGTAATCTCTGGTTTTAGGTCCCTGTTGTCTGTCACTATGGATCCCAGATACACAAAGTTCTTGACAGGCTCTACAATGTCATTGCCAAGCCGCAGGGAAGGTGGATGCGGTCTGGCACCGACGTACATGAACTTGGTTTTCGTCCAGCTCACCTGGAGGCCAAGCTTCTCAGTCTCTTCACTGTATATGCCCAGAGCGTCTCTCAGCTGGCTGTAGGACGTGCTGAGCAGGATGGTGTCATCAGCGTACTCCAGGTCAGTCAGATTGTAACTGCCGAAGGACACTCCGGGGACCCGCTCACAAACCCTGGACATCAGATGGTCAATGATGTAGTTGAAGAGGTCAGGAGCAGCCATGCAGCCCTGGCGAACGCCACTGGAGATGGGAAACCAGTCTGAGTCTCTGCCGTTGATGCAGACACAGCTCTGAGCATTGCTGTAAAGCAACTTAAACAGGGCAACGATCTTGGGTGGTGCTCCAAGGGCGTGTAGGATACTCCACAGTGAAGTGTGGCAAACGGTGTCAAAGGCAGCCTTCAGATCTATGAACCCGATGTAAAGATGGCGGTCTTTACGGAATTCATAGGTCTTCTCTATCAGCAAGCGAACGGCAGAGATTTGGTCTGTTGTGGAGCGGTTAGGCATGAAGCTAGCCTGCTGGGGACGGCGGCTGCTTCTGATGGCTGGGAGAGCACGAGTGAGCAAGATCCTGGTAAAGAGCTTGCCGGGGATGGAGAGAAGGGTAATGCCTCTGTTGTTGCCACAGACTAGCCTGTCACCCTTACGTTTCCAGAAGGGCAAGATGACTCCTCTGGTCCAGTTGTTGGGAAGCCTCTCTGTCTCCCACACCTCATTAAATTTGTGGGTAAGCCACTCGACAATGCTTTCACCGCCTGATTTTAGCATCTCAGCGGTTATTGCACAGATGCTGGGGGCTTTCCTGTTGATAAGTTTTTCCAGAGTGGCTCTGACTTCCTCAGGTGTTACAGGGTCTGTTCTGCAGACAGCACTGGGGGCTGCAGCGTTAGCGGCCGATGAGATGGCGGGATCAGCCGGGGAGGTACCGTGCTGCAGAAGGAGGCTGAAGTGCCCTTTCCAGCGTTCGAGGCAGTTTGCCTCATTTGCTATAAGGTTGCCATCAGAATCTTTCACCAGGACTGTTTTGATGCGTGTGCCATTATGAGCTTTGCGCAGCAGACTAAAGACACGGCTCATATTGTTGTTATTGGCCGCGGACTCTAGATGTTTAGCTTCTGCTTGCCAGAACTTCTCCCTATCCTCGGCTATAGCCACATTGCGCTGGCGGTTCAGTCGCTGATACTCCGTCAGGTCACCTCGGAGCTGGGCCTCACGCCGCCGGTCGATGATGTTAAGTGTCTTCTCCGATATCCAAGGCTTTTTCGGGGAAGGTTGAAAGCATCCGAAGACATTGTGAGCTGACTGGATGACACTTTCCTTGAAGGTCTGCCAATCGTTCACCTTGTCGGTAGCCAGGTTATCAAAGGTGCAGCGGATGGCGCGACTCAAGTCTGTGGCAATGTTTGGGTCACTGAGTAGGGAGGAGTCCAGGCGAGGCTGTGTCTTGGTGTGCTGGTTAGCTCGCAGCTTTAACTTGAGCTGGGCCACCAGCAGGCGATGGTCTATGTTGCCAAGCTCTGCTCCTCTGTACACACGGCAGTTGGTGACAAATGGCTTCCAGCGTCGAGAGATGAGGATATGGTCTAGCGCTTTCCTGGTTCTGCCATCTGGGCTGTACCATGTCCAGTGATGGATAAGCTTCCGGGGAAAACAGGTATCAGCAATGCAGAGGTTGTTATAGTGGCAGAGAAGGAGTAGACGGTTACCATTGTCGTTTGTGGACCTGTCAGCAAAGGTTGTGCCGACAGGTGAGCCGGTGCACAGATCATTGCTAGACAGAGTGGCATTGGCATCGGTGAGGATGATGGTGATGTCGTGGTGAGGCTTGGCCAACAGCCTGATGGAGTTGGTCAAAGAAGGCATCCTTTGCATCCTCATCAGCGACATCGGTGGGGGCATAAGCAACAATTACTGTCATCTTGCCGTGTTAGTGAAAAAGGCGGGCCGACAGTAATCTGTTGCTCAGGGGAGTCCAGCTGATGAGGGTCTTGCAAAGTGCCTTTGGGATGGCAAGTGCCACGCCATAAAGGCCTGTCCGTCTCTTGGGCCACTCCAGAAGTAGCAATGGTCGCCTGCTGTTGTTTCGCCATTGCCGTGCCACCGAACTTCACAGAGCCCTGCCAAGGAGATGTTATAGCGGCAGAGCTCTCGGGACAGCAGGGTGGCTGCTCCGGGGTGAAGGAGTGTCTGGAAATTCCATGTGGCGACTCGGGTCCTGCAACGAAGGTTGATCTGTACACGGTCCATTACCATGTTGGGTAGTCCGGCTACTTTCTCTGATCGGTTTCGTAACAAAAGGGTTTCTCCTGGGTTGGTTGTTAGCCCTCCGCAGGATAGTCGGTTGGTGGGGCTGCCACCTCACAGCGTACCGACATGCTGGGGTCTTTGTTTGTCTGGAACCTACCCTGTAGACCGGCCCGCCTAGGGTGACCCTACCAGGAGCAAGCTCCCGACGGTATCGCTCTCCAGGGTCACTGGAACACGCAAGCCCCCTCGCCACGTCAAGGCCAGACCCAATACATAATATGCATATATTATTTATAATATAATATAATTAGGGCTGTCAAACGATTAATCGCGATTAATCGCATCCAAAATAAAAGTTTGTGTTTGCATAATATGTGTGTGTGTATAATTATTGTATATTTGAATACACACACATACATGTATATATAAATTTAAGAAATATTTTCATGTACTGTATATATAATTTATATTATATATAAACATAAATATTTTATATATATAAATATAACAAATATTTCTTAAATATATACACGTGTGTGTACATAATAATTATACACAGTACACTCACATATATTATGTAAACACAAACTTTTATTTTGGATGCAATTAATCGCCATTAATCGTTTGACAGCACTAAATATAATATAATTAATATAATATAAATAATATAATTAACATAATAAATACAAAAATAAATTAATCCAAGATAGAATGCAATGGAAATGTTGATTTATATATAAATAATTATATACATATATAATAGTTACATTATATATAAATCAACATTTCCTTCCATTGCCCACTGTTTATTAGTTGTTTTTTTTTTGCATATTTAATTTATCATTTAACTAATAAGGCAGAGTTGCTGTCTTTGTAGGTTGTTGCAAATTCATTACTTTTAAGGTTACGTGACATTAAACGGCAGGTTCCTATGAAGACAGCGAGGCAGTTCACTAGGTTCTGGAACAATGTGTGATTTTCTGCAGAAATCTTTCTTTAGGAGTGTGTGACTCAAACAATACTTGTGAAGGGCGTTGGCATTCTCCTACTAAGTGGCATTTTCAAATGTCTTTTCCCATTTCACACATCACGATAATCTTTTCCCTGATTTCCTTTCACATTTAACAGCCTTGTCTATGTCAGGGAAGCAATTGGTAAGAATCATCCTCTTGTCGGATTGTGCACAAATTTTATACAATCACTCCACCGTAAAGTGTTATCTTGGGGAACCAATTAAACGCCCTGTAACAACCATGCTGTTTGTGTTTGTGATTTTGATGTGAAATAATCTTTCCGGGTTCATACGGGCAACGGTTAAAGGTAGTGGAGGGTGATGATTAAGATAAACCATATTGTGGTGCGTTGAGGTAAGTGACCTGCCACTTGGAGCAGATAAGGCTCCAATTAATCTGCAGCAAAATGCGCCAGGGTAAAATAAAGATAATTACTAAATCACCAGGCTACATAGCCTCGATAGATTTTTTTTTCTCCCTATTATTGCTGTAAGGGAGGAGAAATTAAATGGGTTACATCACAGTCCCTTTCAGATGGATTACAACTGCTTTTAAATAACAACAAGACAGCAAGTGCTATTTCATCAGTGCCTGGCAGTCCAAGAAGCCACTGACAGCCTCTGTGTGATTCAGATTGAACTCTTTCTCTCTCTTCATTTAAATAAACCCTCGGATATGGACGTGCACACAGACACAATGTTGGCTGGAAGTATATGGGAGAAAAGGCTTTTAATTCATTTCAGGAAATGGCCAAACAATTAGATGCTTGATGATCTAATGTGGGATTTTTCCCTTTTTTTATTAATTACAAAAAGGATTCAGGGATTGCACAGAAGGAATGATTAGAGAGCATTGTTGGAACCATTTTATTTCGACAGACATGGGCCGGACTCTTGATAGCAGCAGAGAGATGGAGGTGGGGGAGTTGAAAGGGAGGTGAAAGATTATGAAAAACTAAATCATGTTTATTTACTGCATCTGGGGTTGGGGGTTAAAAACAGTAAATTGTGGATGAGTAATCAAAGGCATGTGATGGCAGATTTCATGGCTATTTATCTGCAGGTTCTCACTGTTCCTTCACTCTGTGTGCCGGGAGATTGCGGGAAGAGCCGGCGTGCCAAGTGCCCAAGGCTTTGGGCCCTTCCTTTAAAGCCCTGCTGGAACGCAGCCCCCTATCGGAGCCAGAGCGCTGCGCTGTATGCACTCATTATGGCCTCCATTAGAGTAAACATTTCAACAGACCCCGCATACAAACACATCACCCCCACCCCCCTGACACCCGCTTTTATACTCTTACTGCCAGTCTGCATCTAAGCCGCCATGAAAAGATGAGAAATAGGCCCACTCTTCATTTTATTTACTTATTCATTTATGTGTTTAGAAGAGTATTTTTCAGCCAGAGCATTTCTGATGTTTTACGTAAAGAGCTTTTACATGTCACGGCTCTGGCTTGAGTGCTGTTATCTAGGTTGCTAACAAAGAGGATAGAAGAGAGACCTGCATGTTCATTAGCTTCTTCTGCTAATTCCTGCCCAGTCAGAGGTCATATGAAACACTTTTACAGTAACTGAGAATATATATTCTTTAATTACCCTAATACAGGGAGTGCAGAATTATTAGGCAAGTTGTATTTTTGAGGATTAATTTTACAACATTAATAATTAAACAACAACCATGTTGTCAATGAACACAAAAAACTCATTAATATCAAAGCTGAATATTTTTGGAAGTAGTTTTTAGTTTTAGCTATTTTAGGGGGATATCTGTGTGTGCAGGTGACTATTGCTGTGCATAATTATTAGGCAACTTAACAAAAAACAAATTTATACCCATTTCAATTATTTATTTTTACCAGTGAAACCAATATAACATCTCAACATTCACAAATATACATTTCTGACATTCAAAAACCAAACAAAAACAAATCAGTGACCAATATAGCCACCTTTCTTTGCAAGGACACTCAAAAGCCTGCCATCCATGGATTCTGTCAGTGTTTTGATCTGTTCACCATCAACATTGCGTGCAGCAGCAACCACAGCCTCCCAGACACTGTTCAGAGAGGTGTACTGTTTTCCCTCCTTGTAAATCGCACATTTGATGATGGACCACAGGTTCTCAATGGGGTTCAGATCAGGTGAACAAGGAGGCCATATCATTAGATTTTCTTCTTTTATACCCTTTCTTGCCAGCCACGCTGTGGAGTACTTGGACGCGTGTGATGGAGCATTGTCCTGCATGAAAATCATGTTTTTCTTGAAGGATGCAGACTTCTTCCTGTACCACTGCTTGAAGAAGGTGTCTTCCAGAAACTGGCAGTAGGACTGGGAGTTGAGCTTGACTCCATCCTCAACCCGAAAAGGCCCCACAAGCTCATCTTTGATGATACCAGCCCAAACCAGTACTCCACCTCCACCTTGCTGGCGTCTGAGTCGGACTGGAGCTCTCTGCCCTTTACCAATCCAGCCACGGGCCAATCCATCTGGCCCATCAAGACTCACTCTCATTTCATCAGTCCATAAAACCTTAGAAAAATCAGTCTTGAGATATTTCTTGGCCCAGTCTTGACGTTTCAGCTTGTGTGTCTTGTTCAGTGGTGGTTGACTTTCTGCCTTTCTTACCTTGGCCATGTCTCTGAGTATTGCACACCTTGTGCTTTTGGGCACTCCAGTGACGTTGCAGCTCTGAAATATGGCCAAACTGGTGGCAAGTGGCATCTTGGCAGCTGCACGCTTGACTTTTCTCAGTTCACGGGCAGTTATTTTGCGCATTGGTTTTTCCACACGCTTCTTGCGACCCTGTTGACTATTTTGAATGAAATGCTTGATTGTTCGATGATCACGCTTCAGAAGCTTGGCTATTTTAAGACTGCTGCATCCCTCTGCAATATATCTCACTATTTTTGACTTTTCTGAGCCTGTCAAGTCCTTCTTTTGACCCATTTTGCCAAAGGAAAGGAAGTTGCCTAATAATTATGCACACCTGATATAGGGTGTTGATGTCATTAGACCACACCCCTTCTCATTACAGAGATGCACATCACCTAATATGCGTAGTAGGCTTTCCAGCCTATACAGCTTGGAGTAAGACAACATGCATAACGAGGATGATGTGGTCAAAATACTAATTTGCCTAATAATTCTGCACTCCCTGTAGAAAGGGTCTGTTTTTTCTGTTTCTTTTTTAATTTAGGAAGATGGATGTAGCACAATGAACATCTTGTCTGATTACTAGTAAAGAGTTCTTCAGAAAATTTGAAGGAATTGTTCACCTGAAAATGAACCCTTGTCATTATTTACTTGTGCCATTTCCAACTGTGGAAGTAAAAATCTGCAAGCCACAAATTAAGAGTTCATTCTCATGACTTATTAATTTGTGGCCACGTTTTATTAATTAATTCCCTCATTTTAGTCAAATTGTGGCCGTGTTGTTCCCTCATTTTCACCTTTCATTCCCTTGTTTTAAATCTTTATTACAGTTGAACTAAAACGAGGGAATTAATAAATGTGTCATGGGAACAAATTCTTAATTTGTAGCCACAATATCTCCCCCCCCCCACATATCATGTATGGGGCTCCATGGAAAGTCTGTGTGAGGAATAGGCTGAAATTAAAGTTGATATTTACAACAACAACAAAAAAAGAAAGAAAGAAGAAGAAGAAAAAAGAGGCTGCGCTTGGCCCAAAAAGCTGTGCTTGGACATTCAAAAAAAGGAAAACTACAGATATACAAACAGTACAGGTAAGATTACGTGCAATTAAAACAGTTTTCTGTTTGTGCCGTCTTTGCTCGCTTAATTTTTTTGCTCGCTTTCAATTTCGCTTTTATTCTTGTTTGCTAAACTGAACATCCAATCAGAGTGAACTCTCACCGACGGCCCCAGCATCAATTCAACATGCTGAATCGCGTGAACTTTCACCGACTAGAGCCACCACAAAAAAGTAGCCCAACAGCCGACCGTCGGCTTGGTGCCCCTTAAAGGTCCCCTTCTTCGTGATCCCATTGTTCAAACTTTAGTTAGTGTGTAATGTTGCTGTTAGAGCATAAATAATACCTGTAAAATTATAAAGCTCAAAGTTCAATGCCAAGCGAGATATTTTATTTAACAGAAGTTCCCTTTCAAAGCCTACAGCGAACGGCTGGCTTGGACTACATCCTGGTACTTCCTTCATAAATGACGTCAGTAGAACAGTAGAACAGACTAACCTCCGCCCACAAGAATACGCGAAAAAAGGGGGCGTGGTCTTGTTGCTGTCCCACGTGGAGAAGAGGACGTGTCGCGTGGAGAAAAGGAAGTGTTGCGTTTGACTGTGTTTGTCGCCATGCCGTCGAGACGCTGTTATTATTCCCGGAGTCAAATCACCTTTGTTTGGCTTTCCCAGGGACGCTGTAGAGATCATTAAGCGCATACATCACCCCGTTAAGAGGCGTGACCTTTCCACGTGTGCTAAGCTGCTGTCGAATCACAACACAGGACCGTGCCACGTTCGCTAAGCTGCTGTCAAATCACAACACGGGAAGCGCTGGCACAATCAGAACTCGTTACGTATTTCTGAAGGAGGGACTTCATAGAATAAAGGAAGTCATCAGCCGTTTTTAGGACAGTGAAAACAGCGGTGTACAGATAAGTAAATTGTGTTAAAAATACTGGGTTTTTTTACACGCGAAACATGAACACGTTATATTGCACACTGTAAACACAATCAAAGCTTCAAAAAGACACGAAGAACGGGACCTTTAATGAGAAAAGCATCAATGTGAATGAATCATTATTCTGAGTCAGATCTTTTCAATGAATCAGATGATCCAGTTCACCAAACCTGAGGTGCGTTTCCCAAAAGCATCGTTAGCCAACTATGGTCGCAAGTTCCGTCGTTATCAACATAGTTCAACCAGTCGGTGTTTCCCGAAACCAGCAAGACTACTACTTAGTCCAGTAATCACGTGTTTGACAGGCGTTTAGTGTGCGCGCTCGGAAAAGCACATGTTAAAACCGTGCATATGCACGCGAATTAAATGTTTAACCGGCAAAGAATTTAAAACACACAAATAATGAACTTTCTTGATTGTGAATAACTATAGTGTTCCGTGAGTAGGGGAGAGCGGGGCACAACCTAACACTTTTTGTCTTTCTTAGTTTGTGTAAATCCACTTAGGGTTCAGAGTATTTATTTTTTTCCACATTAATTGCACACATGTCTAGCACAATTGTGTGGTTTTGTTTCATTAATACAGTGTATACTTTTTTTCTTGATTTCCCCCGAAAGAAATGGAAGTGAAATGTGACAACATGCCCCATAGGTGGGGTACATTGTAACATGTGGTGGGGCACAATGTAACATGACCAAATAACAGCTTAAAATGTTACCTGATATAATCAAAAGAATATACAAGACAAACTAAAATATTTTGTCAACAAAATGCAATTAACTTTTAAAATAATGGCATTTTTTAATAAAATAAATATTTGAGTTTGACTACTAACACATCGCTAAATACAAACAAAGTATTAACAAAGTATAGAATATAATGGCATATTTCTAATAGGGGCTCATTGTAACGCAGTGTTACAACACACCCCATCTGCACAACTGGGATTTAAATTGCGGCTCGTGTCTTCTGCTGGTTAGATCAGCATTAAAGAACGATCTCAACTGTTAAATAACAGATATAAGATTAAAATAATATTGGATTTGTCTTATTTTAAAGGGGTGGTAAACCACGATTTCACTTTTCTAACTTTAGCTAGTGTGTAATGTTACTGTTTGATCATAAACAACATCTGCAAAGTTACAACATTCAAAGTTTAAAGCAAACGGAGATATTTGCTTTTAAAGAAATCGATTTTCTACGGCCGCTAGGGACTACTACACATTCCTCCAGGGTTGCTGACATCACCAGCCCCAATATTTACATAAACCCCTCCTCAGAGAATATGAAATAAGGGGGGGGGGGGGGGGGGGGGGGCGAGGCCATTTTGTATCGCAGCAGGGAAGCGTTGTTGTGGTTAGTAGGCTGGAGTGCTGTTGCCAATGCCGACGAAACGCTGTTATTTTCATCTGGAGTGCAAGTCCACTTTCTTCAGCCTTCCTAGGGACGGGGCAGCGTTGCAGTGCGTTTAACATACAACGTCATATGCATGTGTGTAATGGTGCGTTCACACCGGACGCGATTCGCGCGAGTGATTTACATGTTAAGTCAATGCAGAGACGCGAAATGGCATTCTGCGGCGCGATTCGCGCGAATGAGGCGGCGAGATTTGCGCGATTCGCGCGATTGAGGCGACGCGAATTGAGCGTTTTGAACACGCGTTTCGCGCGAATCGCTCAAGTTGAAAAATCTGAACTCTGGCGGATATTTCGTGCCGCGTTAACCAATCACAAGCTTGCTCTAGTAGTGACGCATTTACAAGCGGAGATAATCGTGGCCGTATGTGGATACCCGGAGCTGTATGATACATCATCCTATCACTACAGGAACAGGAATAAAAGGATCTTGCTTGGAAGAAAGTGAGTTATTGTGAGCCATTGTGAGCCAAGTGAGCCATTTCACAACGAGACAGGAGCAGAAAAAAAGAGCCAGAGCCAGCGGCAAATGTGAGAAGGACTAGCCGAGGAAAGGCGGGTCTCCCCGGGTAAACGAGCGCTGAGCGCCGCTGATCCCCTGGATCTCACAACTCCGAAAACGCCAGATAAAATGCTCAAATAGGCACTCTTTTTATAAATTAACCACAGATTTGAGCTTTAAACAACTATATCGCCTGAAAAAGTCTTGAAACTACGTTTTGTCACACATTAATAGTAGTATTTTTTACAAAAAGAGCTGGCTCATATAGGGCAGAAGCCCCTCACTTGACGCGAATTTGCGTCTGTTGTGTAGTTGTCACACGCGAATTTCACGCGTGATTCGCGCGAATGAAGCGAGTAAACTCAAAATGTTCAAGCGTCCACCTTCGCGCGAATCGCGTCCGGTGTGAACGCACCATAAGAGACATGAGGGGAACACGATCGCATTTGCATCGGATATATGCTGCCCATCACAAATCAAAGCACGAGACAGACAGGGGTTGGAGGAGAAGATCGGAAAATGTGACATTATGGACAATATTCATCTGTATTTGCAATACATGAGCCTTCAGCTGCACGAGTTCAGCTGCACGCGGCTACCGCGGCACATCTCGCGGAGGAAAGCTTCCACAATCTTCGCGAGTACGGGCTACAACCTGTAAGTGTGATTTATTTTTCGTCGATGTGTTTTCTGTAATAGTTTGTGTTGTTAATTGTAGCCTACGTTGTAGCAATGAAGTAGACATGACAGCGCTGTTTGGCTCTGCAAACCAGTCTGTTAAATGCTCATTCATACTTAACGTTATCTGACAAACACCTAACATTACAAACTTTTTAAAATCTCAACAGCGAACTTGGCATTAGTGTAAATTATTCTTTGATTAGAGCTTTTATGTATTGTTTATCTACAGGCAAGCTAAACATGGTTCTGTGTTTGATTTGGCTAGTAAAGCCAATGTTTAGTGTTCGTTCTTGCGACAGATATTTGGCAAATCGTTATGTTATGGTGTGGGGTTGTTTTTCAGGGGTTGGGCTTGGCGCCTTAGTTCCAGTGAAAGGAACTCTTAATGCTTCAGCATACCAAGACATTTTAGACAATTTCATGCTCCCAACTTTGTGGGAACAGTTTGGGGATGGCCCCTTCCTGTTCCAACATGATTGCGCACCAGTGCACAAAGCAAGGTCCATAAAGACATGGATGAGCGAGTTTGGTGTGGAGGAACTTGACTGGCCTGCAGAGTCCTGACCTCAACCCGATAAGACATGAATTTGAGTGAAGACTGCGAGCCACACTCCTAAACCTTGTGGAAAGCCTTCCCAGAAGAGTTGAAGCTGTTATAGCTGCAAAGGGTGGGCCGATTCAATATTAAACCCCACGGATTAAGAATGGGATGTCATTAAAGTTCATGTGCATGTAAAGGCAGGGTCCCAAAACTTTTGGCAATATAGTGTAGCTGTCATCACACTCAAACAATTGAGTGACACTATCTCAACAAGAATGCATGGCAGAAGATTTACGATATAACCCCGAGATGTAGAGAACTGTCTCTTCTCTAATGATGACAAGGAAAACATTTCCTCCGTATATTCCCAATTTATGAAAATGAAAACATTTTACTGAAAAAGGCGAGGGAGAAGGTGTTCCTTTGATATCACTGATGTGTCACTCTGTTCTGTTACTTTTTCAAATACTAAAATACACTCATTTATGTGAAAGTAAGGTAGTAGCATCCATGCAGACAGGTGCCCCAGGCTTTCCCCTTGGCGATGGTTAGCCCAGCGACTTCTGTCAATGTAAACACCTCACTGACCAAATGTATAACTTGGGAAATGGCTAGCGGTGTACGGCGCAGCCTGTAATGATAGTCTGTCACCTCTTTGGCACACACACCCGCATATACTTTCTCTCTCACACACACACAAACTTGCAAAGATAGAGAGAGACAGACTTTTTTTTCCCTTTCTCACGATGAGCTCTCGATGTTAGACGATGTTACAAGACCCCCTTGCCTTTCCCTCTCGTCAGTCAGACACTCGCTGTCAGCGAAACACATGTAGAGCTAACGAGCATCTGTGTAGCTCGGGTCGGCCACTCATCCCGCCCAAGGCATGCCACAAGACAAGCCAGTGAGCAAGGAGGATGCAAAAGCCACATGACACTTGCTTTTGTGTATCATATCATTTTTCAATCATCTGCATTTCATTTATCTCTCAGACACAGAGCTGCGAGCTAACATGGCAGGCCTGCTTGCTTAGTTATGAAGGGAGGAGAGAGAGAGACACATAGGCTGATGAAACACTGTGATTTGTGCTTTTCTGACAGAGATGGCTTACAACATGCAATGCTGTGCATTGGCCTTATTGTGTGTGAGGACAGAAAGGGAGATGAATACAAGTTGAGTTGGGGGTGGATGTCCATTGTTGTTGTCTTCATTTTGTTTCGTATTGTGGTAAGTTTCATCTACACTGCTGAAGACACTTAGCCTACATCAGATTTTTTTTGTGCCTTTGTCATTCTTGTTATGCAGTACCTTTTGAGCTCTGCAACTCTGTTTATATGCATCTACAGTGTCATTTAAGTATTTAATTTAATAAAATAATCAGGCACTTAAACTTTATTTATTATTACTTGATTATTTACACAGGGGCAAGCAGGGCCGTTTCTAGCCATTTTGACGCCCTAGGCGAAATCCTTATTGGCACCCCCCAGTCAAATCTTAAAAAGCAACATGGTATTACTGGTATTCATTTTAATCCTTATTAACAAATACATACATACATACCATTTTGGAACTGTAATCCTTATTAACAAATATATACAAATACAATTTGGAAACTATGTATAAAAGCTGTTCCAGTCACATGAAAGTAACAAGAATAAATATTGATTCAGTGCGGTCTTTGTTTCTCATTGACGCTTGAACTTCCCCTTTAAATAACGCAACTCTATGCCCTGTACGACACTATTAGAACTGAATGAATCGATTCAGCTTTCAACACCACCCGTAAAGATGCATTAAATTCAACAAAGCGGTTTAATAAAGGATAATAAATATTGTGAATTAGCACATTTTATTATACTATTTTTAAATTGGCCGTTGAAGTTTTATATGGGACGATTACACTCTGATCCTTTAACAATGCATTAGCGCAAAAACACACCTTTTGGAGGTGCAAGTAAGAGAAGAAAGCTTAATTGAGTCTAAATACACTCACCTAAAGGATTATAAGGAACACCTGTTCAATTTCTCATTAATGCAATTATCTAATCAATCAATCACATGGCAGTTGCTTCAATGCATTTAGGGGTGTGGTCCTGGTCAAGACAATCTCCTGAACTCCAAACTGAATGTCAGAATGGGAAAGAAAGGGGATTTAAGCAATTTTGAGCGTGGCATGGTTGTTGGTGCCAGACGGGGCGGTCTGAGTATTTCACAATCTGCTCAGTTACTGGGATTTTCACACACAACCATTTCTAGGGTTTACAAAGAATGGTGTGAAAAGGGAAAAACATCCAGTATGCGGCAGTCCTGTGGGGCAAAAATGCCTTGTTGCCTGGTCTGATGAGTCTCGATTTCTGTTGAGACATTCAGATGGTAGAGTCAGAATTTGGCGTAAACAGAATGAGAACATGGATCCATCATGCCTTGTTACCACTGTGCAGACTGGTGGTGGTGGTGTAATGGTGTGGGGGATGTTTTCTTGGCACACTTTAGGCCCCTTAGTGCCAATTGGGCATGGTTTAAATGCCACGGCCTACCTGAGCATTGTTTCTGACCATGTCCATCCCTTTATGACCACCATGTACCCATCCACTGATGGCTACTTCCAGCAGGATAATGCACCATGTCACAAAGCTTGAATCATTTCAAATTGGTTTCTTGAACATGACAATGAGTTCACTGTACTAAAATGGCCCCCACAGTCACCATATCTCAACCCAATAGAGCATCTTTGGGATGTGGTGGAACGGGAGCTTCGTGCCCTGGATGTGCATCCCACAAATCTCCATCAACTGCAAAATGCTATCCTATCAATATGGGCCAGCATTTCTAAAGAATACTTTCAGCACCTTGTTGAATCAATGCCACGTAGAATTAAAGCAGTTCTGAAGGCGAAAGGGGGTCAAACACAGTATTAGTATGGTGTTCCTAATAATCTTTTAGGTAAGTGTATAATGATAACATGAAATGCTAAAGTGAGTGTGATTAGCCTATATCTTGCCTCTATAATACACACCGAGCAATATTACGCTATCTGCCCATTTCACAACATGATTTCTTGACTGCCACAAATACGGCCCTAACAAAATACAGATTTGTGCACTTTTTATTGTACCTGTTTTTTTAATTGGCCTTTGAATTTAGCTTTATTGTGTGGTTAAAAAAAGCGTTACCTTGCCAAAGCTTTGACCGAGCTCTTTGATCTAATCTCTTTGAGCGCTCCAAATGCAAACTTTACATGCAACATTCAGACAGTAATCGACAGTACTCTGATCCAATAGTGTTAGGGGAACCAGTGGGGGCGGCAATCATATTTCAGGGTGGCCTTGACACCCTTTACACACACCCCTGATATGCGTTCATTGGCGCCCCTTCAGCTGATGGCGCCCTAGGCAAACGCCTTGTTCGCCTATGCCTAAAAACGGCCCTGGGGGCAAGGACAGAAATAAAGAGTTTTTTTTTAAATAAGCTTTAAATATTGCACGTTTAATGTTCCATCAAATATATTAAGACATATACTATATGATGGGATATGAAAATGTACTGAATGACCAAGATACAATAAATATGTATATTGCAGAAAAAGAAGTAAACATGAGCGATCAGCCTGGCTTGGATTTGGCCAGTTCTTGTGTAGGACAATGTTTCGGTCCCCATAAATATTTCAGGGCTGTTCTTTATGTTTTGCATCCGCTAATGTTTTTTTGTTTTGAGGTTAATGCAGCATAAACTCCCACTGTTTATGGTCTGAAGTTGCCTCATATTTAAAGCGAATCTAATAATGGAAATTGTTTGTAATATATCCCGTGATCCTGCATTATTGATATCCTCTTTCAGTCAGACTGCCCTATTGAGAGGTTAAATGCAATACTTCTGTTGTCATAGAATATTTACCATCAGCTCTGTCTGTATTGATTCCTTTTATTTTTTTAATAAATAACTAGAAATACTCTAAATTTTTAATGCACGAATCGGCTCATGAGAAAGAAGGGGAAATTAAAAGGCCGTTTGTAGGGTGTGAACGGATTGGGAGGGTGCTGTGGGGGCGTTTGAAACTAACATTTGTCGGAGATGAGGTGAAATTGGATAATTTACTGCTTGGATGCAGAAGAGCGATGTTCCTCTTCTGCAAATTTACAAGTAAAGTACCTAATAATGCCAGGCAATTAGAAGCTGACTTCTGCTCAAAAACAGGGGCTGGAGTTGCCAGGACGGATTAGGGGGCATTATCCAACCAATGCAGAGAGAGTGAGAGAGAGAGAGAGAGAGAGAGAGAGAGAGAGAGAGAGAGAGAGAGAGATGGAGCAAAAAGGGAATGAGAGAACCGTTGTTGAAAGGTGGCATTACACAAGCTACAAGGACAATGCCTTTAAATGCCACACTTCAACAGCAAGAAGGGATTTGCCTCTAATTAATTTCCAAAGATTTCTCCCTCTGTGGAGGAACGTTGGCGGGAGAAGCGCATACGGGAACTCTTCTGTCGTGAGCAAATGCTCAACGCTGTTAAAAAAAAAATCAAGTGCCATCGCTTCTCGAGCCAAACTTACTTGGATCACTACTTCCATCTGCACAAGAAATTACAACATTATTGGAAATCCTTCTCTAGGCGCTCTAAACATACCACCTGCTCATGACCTACATCACCAGATAGGAGGATTAGGAGAAATGTTTCTCAAGGACACATTTTGAGGAGTGCATTTTATTTATTTTATTCAAACGTGAATTTTAAAAGTTTTAGCTGTTTACTCATGCATGTATTCACATCCAGTTTTAAGATGATAAAAAGTTGAAGGGTCTGTTAGACTCAGACAAACATGGTTTCACCCCCACTGCAAAACAGTCATATTTTTATACTTGACTTTAAACAGGCACCTATTATGCCCCTTTTTACAAGATGTAATATAAGTCTTGGGTGTCCCCAGAGTGTGTCTGTAAAGTATTTAATATACCATTTTGAAAATGTCAATTTTTGGGTGTGAGAAAATGTTTCTGTTTTGTGTGTGTCTCCTTTAAATGCAAATGAGCTGCTGCTCCCCACTCCAGAGGGCGGAGCCTTCACAGCTTGTGAAGACCAGTGAACAGTGAAACTGAAAAATTATACATATGTTTGGCTTTGATTATCATCTCTATCGCGGACACGCTCACGTGACATTGCAGTTCTTCATCATCATGAAATATAATCATCTGCATGCATTTTAAAGCCATATCACTCTCAACCTTACAGTCTATGCTCTCAACTTGAGCACACACGATCGACGCATGGGCACAGAGAACTGGATGTCGGTGTGTCCGTGAGTAGGCTATTAAACTAGACAAGTTCTCTTTCATGTGTTATTGCGAATAAACTGTCAAATGCACACAAGGTTATGTCAGAAACACACAAGTTTATTTATAGGGATTTTTAAAAAAAAGTCGTGGGTTGATTTTTACCATTTATAGGGTGGTTGTAAAACACCATGTAAAAGTGAATTTCGCATAATAGGTGCCCTTTAATATCAATTCTTTCCTTCTGTCTGTTTGTCACTTTCTTCATGCGGTTGGGAACTCCATTAGGGTTGGGAACTGAGAAAAGGTTGTTCTTTAGAACACAAAATACCAGAAACAAATTAATTGTATGACATCAATTCTTATAATGTTTCTCAAAAGTGCATTTTTCTGTCAATGCCGAGGGAACTGAAGATGTTCTCTGCATTACTATTTAGTGCAAAACACAATGCAATCAGTGAAGTCTGATTCTTAAATCAGATTATTTTTTTATTTTTTTTATCAGATTATTTTTACTGAATCAAAACCATATCAGTGGTGAAGTCCGATCAAAAACATGCCCGCGACTAGTGACGTTTGATTCCCAAATGATTGACTCTAAGCCGGTTCTTTTTAGTGAATCAAAATCCGACTCACTTACTGAACTTCAAGTCTTTGAAGAGCTTGTAGGCTACTTGATGTTATCAGCAGACAAATGGGAAACTTACTGGTCATTTTCTGCCGGGACATTATCCGTTAAGTTTACACGCATTACCTTTAACCTTAAAACACACAATATGCCTAATTCAAAATACGGGTAAAACAGCTGTAAAAAAAAAAAAAAAAATCAATGTGAAATGTCAGTTGTACTTTATAAAACTAAATGTTACCTCATTTTTGGTTCTTTGTTTTGAATTTATTACAAAATTGCATTTCTGTTTCCCAAATATTCCTCGAATTCAAAAGAATCGATTGAATTTGACACAATATGTTAAGGAATCGTTAAGAGTAATCAGAAATGAAATTCCTTATGATTCCCTTCTCTGCTCTTATGCACACACCCATTTCCTCTGTCTACACACACGTGCATCGCACACACCCTCCTGGCAGTTTATCTGAGTGCCATCTGATGGGTTGTTTTAATGGAGAGGAGGACTGTGGTTCTGGATGAAAGCTTTTAATTACACACACACACGCACACGCAGACACACACACACAGTCTAGTCGCACAAGAATGTCCGGGTTCAGTTGTCCCATCAGCCAATAGAAAGGCAGATAAAGTCACAAAGATAAAAGGAGCACAACATGATTATGTTCTTGACAATTGTGAATGGGCAGCACTGATGTGGCACAGACCAAACTACCAAACACACGCACAAATACAAAGACCTGCTCTCTGTGGAGCCACTATAAATGTTCTCCATATATATTGCAGAGACTTTATTGCTCCGTCTAGTTTACTCTAAATACTCATCTCATGAAAAAAGAACAGAAATTAATCAGTCCCAGTACGTTACTGTAGACATTTAACTGTGTTAAATGTGAGAAAATGAGACATGAGAGGCCTTAACTAAGGAGAAACCAACACCACAAGTGAGAAAGAGGTGAAAATCACAGGAGGTGTCAAAAATATATTATCAAAAAAAAAAGATAAAATGGCAGCTACTGTAAAGAGAGGTTGGACCAGCAACTTCTGAGCCTCCACTGTTTTTAATTAACATTAATTTGGCAAGTAATGAGCAACAAATGATTATCAGCCTGATGGCTTATATTATAAATTGACCCCTTGATTTTTCCCAAAGCAAATGTTGTCTCCATTGCCGAGTCTGGTGTATCATTGAATAATCTTGGCCATGAAAGAAGACTCTTTTTGCCAACAGAATAAATTATTTGATTAATCATAGTGGCTTTGCACAAGCTTGATCTGGTCCGATTTCCAGCATGACGCATTACCTAAATGTTTTGTATGCCAGTAGGATTTTAAATGGGCCAACTTTGAAATGAATAAGCTAGTTCTTTTTGCAATGCTACAACATTTGTTTTCTTTTTACCTCAGAAGAGAAATAAGTACCAGACTTACCACACACTTGTAACACTTTCAACAAACTTAAAGTACTTGTACTTTTCTTAGCACTTCTTTACAGCACTCTGGCTTTGTACAGGTTTTCCAGGATCAACATACTGTGACCATCTCTTGTCATAAAGGGTTCCATGTGCACTCTCTGATCAATAAACCATTGAATTAACTTTCCTACTACGATGCATGCCACTGACTCTGTGGGAATGTACAGAAATAAACATAGATGCAGCCAAAGTCATTGGCAGAGCCTCTCCCGCCGTCTGCGGAGCATGGAGTGTATCTCCAGCACCGATTCTTTTTTCGTTATTCCGCAGTCGCAGCCTGGTGCTCTGCAGATACATTGAGGTCTGCGCGGCTGAATCGCTAGAGCTAGAGCAGTGTGAACAGTAACACCCAGGACAAATTACACAGCGCGGGGAACAGGCCCTCTCTGCCGCTGAGCCATGGTGGCATCACAGGGGCGGAAAATGACAATTCCCTGAAAAGGTCATACAAGACACTCGTGCCCACCGATTCAAGCTTACAGCCAATCTGACAATCTTAATTCAAATCATGACATCCCTTTGCCCCCCCAAAAAAATCATTTTCATCCCCTGTCAAAATGGCAGGTTGACCTTCAGTATTTCAGCACTTTCACTGAGTTGTAACCTAATGCTAATCAAAAGGAGTCATTAGCACTTGCACATTCTCACAATGTGGCTGTATTTATATAGTGATTGATTTTATGAGATCACCGACAGGTTTTATGCTAATTCTGCTGGACAGAAATTGACATCTCTCAATGTTGATACAATGACATATGCTAATGGATAAGTGCGTGAGGAGTGCTAATGCATTGCAGAGACTTTTTATTTTTGCATGCACAATATTTAAGCACAAAAGATCTAATTGTAAGAAATGGAGAGAATAATATGCCCTGGTGCCCATAGAATTGCCATAAAACCTGCAGATTTCACATTATATTGCATCTAAAGTTTCTGGGCATTGTAGCATGAAGAGACGATCGCCAAATAATGGTGTAATAAAGTGAGGCTCCTGCAGGAGATAATAGGCTTTCCTCTGAAAAGCGTCTGTGCAGCCACTGTGTGGTGCTACTCTGTGCTTCAGCCCGCGACACCAAGGCATGCTGATACCTGAGCCAGGAGTGTGTGTGTGTGTGGATGTGAATTCTGACAGAAGGACAGAGAAACGCTTGCTTATACAGGCAATTGCTCCTCCAGCCTGTATCTGGTATGATCCACGTCTCCGCAATGAGTCACAGATCCCAATGAAATCCAAATCCCAATGAAGTGTTTGTGCCCCAGACTGTTGCCCAGGGGAGGTTTTGCTGGGAGAGATATAGTACTCACTCTCTTTTCACAACACAGCTCGGTGCCCAGATTAATTGGGAAGATAGGCATATGCGCTCGCTCATCAGTCTGATTGTGTGAACAGGCTGCAGTTTGTATGGATGGTGTTTTGAGAGAAGTGATCATGGCTTTGGTAAATGAAGACGTGCTGAACGAGTTCTTGTTGTAGCATAAAAAATCCTGTTCCCTCCATAAACTCACGTCATGTATCTCCTTTCCTCACCCGTAATCACACCCAGGGGCACTTGTCATTACATCACCTCTTTTTCCCAGGTGTTGGCAAACTTTTGAATGCCAAGGACCCCAAAATATGATGTACAAACAAAGACCTATTTAGACTGTTTGAGAAAAGTATGTCATATTATTGGACAGCATTTTTTTTTGTAAAATTAAACAATTACCATTTCTATTGTAAAGATATAAAAATTGTAGCAATAAAAGAAAAATATACACTATATTGCCAAAAGTGGGACACCCCTCCAAATCATTGAGTTCAGGTGTCCCAATCACTTCCATGGCCACAGGTATATAAAATCAAGCCCCTAGGCATGCAGACTGCTTCTACAAACATTTGTGAAAGAATGGGTCGCTCTCAGGAGCTGCATTGAATTCAAGCCGTGATAGGTTGCCATCTGTGGAATAAGTCCATACGTGAAATTTCCTCAGTACTAAATGAAGAGTTTCGTTGCAAAACGAGATATATCCATTTTGAGAAAATTGGTTATTTGCCATTATTATTTGACATCAACAGTCAAGTTCATTCACATTTTTTTTGTACATTAAACTATTACTTGAGCTCAGTGAAGGCCAGGGACACAATATTCTTCAAATCCAGGATATTTTTTATTTAATTTTATGTCCATAAATAGTTCATAAATAAGTCAAAAACCATGCCAAAATGCAACATATTTATCTTAACATTGTCAAACATCTTAAATTGGTTAAAAAAACAATACATCATAAATATATGGAATAGTATATACAAAGATTGATTAATAATAATAAGATTCTGAGTTAGTTTTGGCCAGAACATACACAACATAACCACTTTTTTTTTTTTTTTTGCAAAACGCTATATATCCCCTGAATGCCTTGCCCGTTTGGTCTTCTCCCTTTTATGATTTTCTTTAGATGCCTTCCTCTTTCTCCCAACAGCAGCTTGAATGACCGGCTCCAATCCGTCATCGAAATCCATAATGTTACTGACTCTGAAGCTTTGATTCTCTGACTGACAGACAGCTGTTGATCAGTGACGTAACCTACGTGACTGACAGCTCGCCTACAGTATAAACAATTAAATGATAAACGTTTTTTAGTTAGCCTATTGAATCCTCTTTTTAAAAATATGTTATTTGTTTTGATATTATCGTTAAATCACTGAGCAAACTCGGAGCACTTCACCGGCGGTGACTCTCTCCTCGCGTGACATCCTGAGCTCGCGCACGACGCGCAGCATCCAGAACGCTCTATAGCCTAACCGTTATATCGCACTTTGTAAAGAAACTGGGCTGGCGGATATCGCGTTTTGTGAAAAAATACATTTTGTAGTAGGCTTAAAATGTAAATTTTTAAATCTTATTAATGGCAGCAATTCACACATAGATTAAGGTACATCTGAACATTGATTTCCAATAATAAAATGCAAATGTCAAAAAATGGCGTTTATCGCGTTTTGCAACCAAACTCTTCAAATATTCCATGGTCAACTGTTATTGCTATTATAACAAAGTGGAAGCAATTGAGAACAACAGCAACTCAGCCACGAGTCAATAGCTACAGACCTCCAGACTTCGTTTGGCCTTCACATTAGCTCAAGAACAGTGCGTAGAGAGCTTCATGGAATGGGTTTCCATGACCGAGCAGCTGCATCCAAGCCTTACATCACCAAGTGCAATGCAAAGCATGGGATGCAGTGGGAGTAAAGCACTTTAAAGGACTAAAGGACACAGTAAAGGAATCTAGAGCAGTGGAGACGTGTTCTCTGGAGTGACAAATCATGCTTCTCCATCTAGCAATCCGATGGACGAGTCTGGGTTAGGCGGTTTCCAGGAGAAGGGTACTTGCCTGACTGCATTGTGCCAAGTGTAAAGTTGTTCCCACAAAGTTTCCCAACTTTGTGGGAACATTTTGGGGATGACATGGATGAGCGAGTGTGGTGTGGAGGAACTTGACTGGCCTGCACAGAGTCCTGACCTCAACCCGATAGAACACCTTTGGGATGAATTAGAGCGGAGACTGTGAACCAGGTCTTCTCGTCCAACATCAGTGCCTGACCTCACAAATGCGCTTCTAGACGAATGGTCAAATATTCCCATAAACACACTCCTAGACCTTGTGGAAAGCCTTCCCAGAAGAGTTGAAGCTGTTATAGCTGCAAAGGGTGGGCCAACTCCATATTAAACCCCATGAATTAAGAATGGGTTCTCATTAAAGTTCATGTGCATATAAAGGCACGCGTCCCAAAACTTTTGGCAATATAGTGTATATATAAATTATACAGTATATGTTATATGTCATGTTAAAATCTTGTCATGAGTATTGGTGCTAAAATTCAGACAGCTTATTTTATCCTGGTTCAGTTCAAGTTTATTGCAATCTGGTTTTAAACAGGTTGTCTGTTACTGTTCTCTTCTTTCTCACTCCTGGCCTCCTCTGAGTTCAACATCGTGCTCTCCATACCTTCAGCCAGAGGTTTAAACTCGTCAGCTCCTGAAGGTCACCTGTGCTCTCAAGGCTGTTTAGGAAGGTCAGCCAGTAATGAGCTGCAACTATTTTATTTGCCACGCGGAAGCTTGGAGGGATTAATTGTCCCCGCTCTGTCTCATCCGCCATCGGAGGGCCCTTTGTCAAAATGATCCATGGCTCTCGTCCCTCAGGCCCCCACTTTCATTATTAAGGTGCTCTCCAATCGATCTGACCATTTTTAACATTGTGCCCTGTAACTTTTATCAATCCTTATTATCTAATGACCAATACGGCTCCTATCTGCAACAGCCGAGAAGCTTATGCATTTTTAATTGGACCTGATTGTTGCATTAACAGCTGAATATGCAGATGGTCTCCTTCTCCCGGGCGTGGACCAATAGTAAGTGAAAGTTCTAAATTAAAAGACCTAAGAAATCAATAGAGGGGGTGAAGGTGTGTGAGCGAGAAGACGTTCTGTTCAAAGCAGGATAATGTTTGCAAATGCACCAGGAATGACCAGTGAGGAAGCTATTGCTTGAAAAATCAAAATCAAACACTTTATAAGTTCAGTTTTTTTTAAAGACTGCATCAGACAGTTGTCCAACTGCAGCTTTTTCGAGATCGAGAACGATGCATCATGCAAAGCCACACTGTCAGAAAATATTTTATGGGCAAACAGCACGCAAAGCGCTAATTTAAAGCTTGAATCCCTCTCATCGTGACACAACAAAGAGGGAGGTTGACAAACAGCTGGCAAGTGGGCAATTACTAGTGACAGAATACATTTTGAAGCTGCATTAGGCAAATTCATTTGACAGTTGCTCAATACGATTCTATAACATGACTGGATTATATGCTGAAAGCTCCAGCAGATGCTGCAAAGTGCATGAAAGTATTTTTAATAATGCATCTTTGAATCGCACCGAATGGAATTGGCGGAAGAGCCGCTTCAGCGTGATCAGAGCGCCTCAGGATCTGAGCTATCATCAGGACAATTGGAGAAATGACTCAGTTCCTTTGTAGCAATAGGTCATTTACTTAGATCAGAAACTTCTTGTAACTACTAAATGTGAAAAAGCATTAGAAAAGATTTTTCTTCTCTGCATTACAGATTTCGACTTAATTCTCCTCTGTATTAATCCTCTTCTTAAGTTTATGGTCATCATTCCCTAACCCTCCCAAAAGGGGGAAAGAAAGCTTGTTTTAACTACTTAACTGTTAATTCAGTGGTATCATTTCCGTTAAATGTACAAGAGGGGGCGAGATCTGTTCCGGTAAAATTGTGACTAAACTTGACAACCTGTGATCATCATGCATTTTCAGTGCATAAATGCAAATGCTTTTGACATTTTTATAATAACAACCTGTGTTCTACAGAAAAAGTCATATGAGTTTCAAACATCATGAGGATTGGTAGATCATGACAGAATTTCCGAATTATCTGTGGAAGGTGCGTTGTAAATGCATGATTTCTGCCACTTAGAAAAGCACTTTTTTTTACCTTCACTTAATTGCACAACTGAATGATCAAAGATGCACTAAATAAATAAATAGAATTGCCATAAAAAATTCAGCTGACTAAAAGAATTGGAGAAGATACATTGTCCATGTTCTCTTATTCTGTACGGCTTATTCTGCATGAATGCATGAGATACAGATTTAAAGGAGGCAATCATGAAATCATACAGTGCTGACCATTCACATACGAACTAGAACTCAGTGAGAGTTAATGAACTAAATCACCTGAGCGCTTTCTCTCTCTCTCTCTCTCTCTCTCTCTCTCTCTCTCTCTCTCTCTCTCTCTCTCTCTCTCTCTCTCTCTCTCTCTCTCTCTCTCTCTCTCTCTCTCACTCCCCCTTTCTCACTCCCCCTTTCTCACTGTCACATACACAGAAGCTCAAAATGAGGCTAATTTGTGAAGGGATCCAAGGCTGTATTGGCCGGCAACACATTTCTAATTATCACTGCAGCTCTAGAGTGATTACTCACTCAATCTCTTTCAGTGGCCTCCTGAAGTGTGTGTGGCTGAAAAATAGATGAGATCTTTGTCACTCAAATCACTATATGTTTTTAAGTGCTTTGGATGGGTCCATCATGCATTATGGAGCACTAAAGAGGGACTAAGGGAACGTTAACTATTTCTCAGCTTCCTTGTTGCTTTTAGGACTCTTTAAGTGGCACGGGTATTGTGGGCAGAATGAGAGATGCATGGCACTGGCTGTTTTAATATAGATTTATGTTTAATGTAAAGTTTAAACCTAATTAATCTGAGCAATAACACATGCTTAAAGATTCATTCTACGCTAGCTGAGGCAGCTAATGCCACCCATCTGTGGTGCTGAGGAGGAGCTTTTGGTGGGGTTTGCAGATTAGGCATGTCAGCCTCAGTTTGATATTAGCTGCTGTTTTCTTTAGAATGCAGATGTACAGCCCTTGTGTAAATCACAGAGATAAGATTAAAAGAGGAGTATTGTGCCACAGCACACTGGCCTAAGCTAAAGCGCTAATAATAGAAGCCGTTTTCACAAAAAGGGCATGAGCAAGACTTGCCTTTGCAGTGAATGACAAAACTTTAATCCTCAAATATTGTGATAGTTATATTGCCATTTTACCATTGGAAATATGTCAAAACTAAGACTTGATCTGTTGCTTGAGATTTCCACAGCCATAGTAATTGTCTCCAAATATGAGAGCACATCATACGAATGGTGACCGTAAATTAATGCGGTAAGAGGATTGTAATCATGTGCCAACAGTTTGTAGTTTCCATCAAGAGCAGTAGCCTTATCGCAAAGTCGAGCCAAAAGTTGTAATTCCTTCAGTGTTAATGCAAAAGCATTGTTAACATCCTGACTGTAAGTGTTGTCCGGGATTAGTGTCCAAACACACAGTAGACCCTCATTATGTGTTTTTCGTGAGCATGTGTGTGTAGTGTATTTGATTTCCCTTAAGGGCTCTAGCAGAGGCTCTGGTACAGTTAGAGAAACTTGGCAGGTTCCTATCTGCTCAGGGTTATCCATTATTGAAGGCTTGATGGGGAATAAGTCAGACTTCATGGGCAATGAGAGCACAGTCAAGCCTGAAGCTTGTGGGGTTGTTCTAGCAGTCAGACAGGTGAGTTAGCAGAGAAGCCGCAGCACTGCAATTGGACGAATACTTTCTGTAGCACTCAGAAGGGCTTTTCACACATAAAGTGATAGTACACCCCAAAATGAACATTTTTATCATCATTTATGTCATTTCAAACCTGCATGATTATTTCTTCTGCTGAACACAAAAGTTTTTTTGGTCCATACAAGGAAAGTCAGTGGGATTGGACTGCTCTTTGTACAATCCAGTTTATCCTTGACCTTTCAGACCATGAGTTTTTTAGATTTTAATGGCTGCAACAAAGTAAAGCACATACAAGTTTCTTTGACTGTACAAAGTGCATGAATATTTAATGAAGCAAGCAATGTTCAGTTTATCATTGGTTGTTGCTAATCAATTAGCATTATGTTCTAATGGTTCATTCACACAACACTTTTTTTTTTGCATGACAGTGAAATGAAACAAAGTGCAAAGCTTAGAGATGTGTTTTTAAAAAGTTGAGGAAGTTTGTGGAATTATGGCAAGCGCAAGACATGAACGCAACAGTCAGCCTTATCAGTTTAGTGCATGCTAACATGGAAACACAACAGATAATTAGTGCAGTCTATCATTTCACTAAAAAAGTCGTAATGCCCTTTCAAAATTCCTTATTTATTAAAGGGTTAGTTAACCCAAAAATGAAAATGATGTCATCATTTAATCTTCTTTTGTGTTCCACATAGGAAATAAAGCCATGCAGGTTTGGATGATGACACATTTTTATTTACAGTGAATTATGCCTTTAAAATCAAGGTTCAAAAAACGATAACGTCTCGGTTACGTATGGTAACCCTCGTTCCCTGAAGGAGGGAACGGAGACGTACGTCGGACGTACCAACGAACTGGGATCACTTCTGGGAGCCCCTATCAGCTTCGAGCTATATAGAACTGGCCAATGAACAATTGGCGTGAGAGATTTACATCTCGCGCTCCGCCCCGCGCCACGGGTATAAACAGGAAGCGAGAGTGAATGCACGCTGTTTTTCACTGAGGAGCCGAACTGAGTGGCTCGGCCCTGCAGTGATGGCACAGCAACTGTGGCGACGGGACGTACGTCTCCGTTCCCTCCTTCAGGGAACGAGGGTTACCATACGTAACCGAGACGTTCCCTTTCAGTCGGTCACGTTCGACGTACGTACCAACGAATTGGGATCCCTTTGGAAAACGCCATAGTTACTACCACTTCCAGCGCCCAGCGATGAGCCCCTCAGACCCCGATCTGATGCAGGCGGGGAAATTCACGCAGGGAGAGTCAAAGCTGCTATTCCGCAAGACCCACTCAGCTGACTGTATTGGATAACGCTGGGAAAGCATGCCTGTGAAGGCCGCTGCGGAAGCCACATCATGCCCAGAGGGAGTTAACATGTGGAAAATACACGTATGGGCTGGCGTGGGCAGCCCAACATACGGAAGTCCCAGGGGTGGCCCCGGCCAATTAGAGGAGGGGGACAACACCTTCCTGAGATGGCAGAGGAGACTCTGCCGAGGGAAAGACACAGGCTCGCCATAGGGAGCCGTACCGTGGAAGAATACACATATGGGACCGCCGTGGGGGTCACAACATATGGAACCCAGCCTAACACAAGTTCCACCAATGCATACGAGTGTAGACCTGTCGTCGAACGCTCCGCCACGTCCGACTGCTGCGGGTTGCGGAGGACTCAACAGGGTTCGCCGTTCTGGGGAACTCGACTGGAGCAGATAAGCGCACATATCCGTACCATGAGGGAGGGAATGGAGCAGCAAGCCGACACTAGAAC
Source organism: Romanogobio albipinnatus (assembly GCA_023566225.1). Lineage (NCBI taxonomy): Eukaryota > Metazoa > Chordata > Actinopteri > Cypriniformes > Gobionidae > Romanogobio > Romanogobio albipinnatus. The sequence continues at coordinate 26,775,718 of CM042239.1, forward strand.
GGGGACTTCGGTGTTACTGACTATGGGAAGTGAGCACACAGGAAGATACCGGCTCTACACGGAGGCTATAAAATCTAGCGAACGTGTTAGGTGTCGCCCAGCCCGCAGCTCTACAAATATCTGTCAGCGAGGCGCCACGAGCCAGCGCCCAGGAAAAAGCAACACCCCTAGTGGAGTGGGCTCTTACCTCGAGCGGGCAAGGCACGTCTTGGGACTCATACGCCAAGACGATGGCATCCACTATCCAGTGGGCCATCCTCTGCTTGGAGACAGCCTTTCCCTTCTGCTGTCCTCCGTAACAGACGAAGAGCTGCTCTGAGGTCCTGAAGCTTTGCGCCTGTGTTCGCACAACTGCTCTCGCGACTGGGCAAGGATCAGCCAGTCGTCGAGGTAGTTGAGAATGCGAACACCATGCTCTCTCATGGGAGCAATGGCCGCCTCCGCAACCTACGTAAAGACGCGGGGCAACAGGGACAGGCCGAAGGGTAAGACACGGTACTGATATGCCCGTCCCTCGAACGCGAAGCGCAGAAAGGGCCGGTGTCGAGGGAGAATCGAGACATGAAAGTACGCGTCCTTCAGGTCGATCGCTGCAAACCAATATTGGGGACGGATGCACCTGAAGATGCGTTTCTGCGTTAGCATTCTGAACGGCAGCCTGTGAAGGGACCGGTTCAAGAACCGCAGATCCAAGATCGGCCGTAACCCGCCGCCTTTCTTGGGTACAACGAAATACGGGCTGTAGAACCCGGACCTCATATCGGCTGGAGGGACCGGCTCTATCGCGTCCTTCGCCAGTAGGACTGCGATCTCCGCCCTGAGCACGGGGGCGTTCGCCTCCACTACTGTCGTGAAGTGAACGCCCCTGAACTTGGGGGGACGCCGGGCGAACTGAATCGCATAGCCGAGTCTGATGGTACGGAGGAGCCACCGAGACGGGCTGGGAAGCGCTAGCCAGGCTCCCAAACTCCGAACTAGGGGGATCAACGGCACCACAGACGTACCCGCAGCGTGGCAGCGAGGCGGAACGCAGGGATCCGGCTCGGACGACATGGGAGCGGCCCGAAGCGGGATCTGAGTGTGCTGTGCAACACTTACCTGCATCCGCGGAGGGGACGTGCGAGTGTGGGGAGGCTGCTTGAGTGTTTTCCCACAGCCGGCGTCCCCTGCTGGCGAAGGGAGAGGTACCTGAGGGTGGCGAGGCATGGGAGCGTCGACCACCGCCAAGCGTGCTCTCTTGGCACCCAGAGATATTGGAAACTACTCTTTTACTGAAGTTTTGGGTACCGCTGGCGCTGGGGCCAGTGGCGGAACAGAAATCAAACTGGAACAAAAGATTCTCCCCCGGCCCTCCTCCGGGGGAGGGAGTGGTGCTGCAGCCATCTCCCGAAGAGCAGTTTCCTCCATCTCTGGGTGGCCCGTCTCAGGGTCGCTTGCGACGACGCTTGCCACCTGGCTTGGCAGCGGCCTGAGCGGGCTGGATATCCTTCCCACGGCCGGCCCCACGCCGCCGGCTGGTGGAAGGCTGCTGCGGGCCGCCGGGGCAGGATGTGTTTGATGGCCTCCGTCTGCTTCTGGGCGGCCGAGAACTGCTGGGCAAAGCTCTCGACCGTGTCGCCGAACAACCCGGCTGACGAAATGGGGGAGTCCAGGAACCGATACTTGTCGGTCTCCCTCATGTCGGCCAGGTTGAGCCAGAGATGACGCTCCTGGACCACAAGCGTGGACATCGCCTGACCGATGGAACGGGCGGTGACTTTCGCCTGGGCCTGGTGGACCTGAAGCAACGCCATGGCATGCAAGGCAGACGCAGCCTGTCCGCAAGCCTTGTAAGCCTTCCCAGTCAGACCGGAGGAGAACTTACAGGCTCGGGACGGGAGACGCGGGTCACCACGCCAGTTAGAGGCAGTCGCCGGACACCATTGCATTGCGACGGCGCGCTCCACTGGCGGGATCCCCGCGTACCCCTTGGCCGTACCGCCGTCGAGGGTAGTGAGGGGGGAGGAGTCACTCGGCCGGTTTCTGGGAGAAAAAGGTGCCGTCCACGACCGTCGCCCCTCCGGGAACAATGGTGTCGGGGCGGGACGCTGAGAACCAGCGCGACCCTCCCCGAGGAACCAATCATCCAACCTAGAGGTTTCGGGGCACGGTGGAGGGTTCCACACGAGCCCTACCCTTTCGGCGGCCCGTGCAAGCATAGTAGTCATCTCGGGGTCCGGTACGGCCGAAGCGACTCTACCAGAGGGAGGTAGCCCAGCCGAACCCTCATCCTCCGAGGACTGAAACTCCCCCTCCGATGCAGCGATCGACATCTGCTCGTCTGCCAGAGCTCCGAAAGTCACCGCTGGCCGCCCGTGGGAGGGACCAGCGACTTCTCCCGTGAGCTCTACCGGTTGCAGAACTGAGGGAATAGGGGCCTGTGGAGATTGACTCGGCGGGTGTGCCCTAAACGTAATCCTCAGATCACCCTGGCCATCCGAAGAAGTAGGTCTATTCTGGTTAGGAATAGCACTAGATCGTGGGATGGGTCTCGATCTTAGTTCCGAGATAGTAATGTTCTATATAGTAGTAATACGATAGTAATCTCGCAGTGGGAACACGAACTATCCACAAACGCCGCCTCAGCGTGCTGTTTGCCCAAACACGTGAGACAGCAATTGTGACCGTCAACAGGCGCCAGGGAACGACCGCATCCAGAAACACACGGGTGGATCCCGCTGAAGTGTGCCGTCTCTCCAACATGGATGATCCCCGATCTCCGGTCTTCTCTATAACTTTGCTGATAGCAGCTGGAAACTCAATGATGAGATTCTAGTCCTCTTCATACGCCATTCAGCTCCGAAGTGAATGACAGCGTGCATTCACTCTCGCTTCCTGTTTATACCCGCGGTGCGGGGCGGAGCGCGAGATGCAAATCTCGCACGCCAATTGTTCTTTGGTCGGTTCTATATAGCTCAAAGCTGATAGGGGCTCCCAGAATTGATCCCAATTCGTCGGTACGTCCGACGTACGTCGAACGTGACCAACTGAAATTGAACTGAGTTTGGCTAGCCTAGAAATCGAGATGAATATAATTTGCAGCCAGGGCGTCAAGCAACTCTCCTTTGGGTTGTGAGCTGAAAAACCAAACTCCGACCAGATACGGCAAAAGTTTAATCTATCAACTAGCTCCGCTTCACCTTCTTCGTTGCTCTGGTTGTTTGTAGCGCTATCCTATTGCGTGCAGATGGAATTTGAAAGACAACCGTTTATCCCGCCCCTCGGATTGAGCCCTGCCAATGGTCTGGCTTGCCAGGCTAGAGTTTGGCTGCAGTGTGAAAAGCCCAAGAGGGACTGGATCTGGAAAGTAGAAATTGTAGGCTCTAACATGGTAGGAAACCGTGGCAGTTAAAAAAGTCATTAACAGTGCTTTTCAACACCTATGGTTCATACTGGAGGTTGTCAGCTGATAAGAATATCCGAAGTGGCCACAGACCTGTAGTTTTACCTCGATCATGCACTTTCCTAATGGCTATTTAACATTATAACATCAAACATAGGACTCTGTACATGAGAGACTTTGGATTTGTTAGATAAATTCTTCCCTGTGTCATTTAGCCAAGTCCTGTCAGTGTCAGCCTGTCACTCAGCCAGATCTGACTCATTGGTGAGACTGTTGTGACAGCAGCTGTCTTGCGTGGTCTTCCATCTCTTTGCCTTCTAAGCCCACATTGGGTCTAAACGTCAAGATTCTGTTAAAGGTGCCTTCATCAGACATCAGAATCATTGGCGCTCTCTTGTTCTCGCTCTCCTAGTTCCCTTTCCTCCCCCGCAGACGCACCTCGGGATGGTGGAAGCCTCCGTCGTTTCCTTTGTAGTGCACATCTGTTCAGCATTAAGTGACACAGCTGATTAGCCTCACTCAGGTCTTAATAAGACAAGCTCAGCTCCTCGCCAAACCGAAATCAGTACTCTCGGGCTTGTCCCCGAGCCACATCCCATCACGAAAGTCCTGACTCAGATTAACACATCATCCAGGTTCCATATTCTGGAAGTCTCATTACTAGGAATGAATGTTATGTGGCCTTGTCACCTGGGCGGCAGAGTGAATTTCTGTTATTGTTTGTTTTTTCTCTGTGTGTCGGCTTCAGCAGTTTTGTAGGTAATGATTATGTGTTTATGACATCTTCCCCTCCAGGTGTGTCAGAGGCGATTCGCCGACTCTCGTTTGCTCTCAAGTTGCTGCGTGACTTCTGTGTGATCTGATTGGACTGACACAGAGGCTTCACACCAGAAATTGCTTACAGTCTATTTTAAATATATGCCAAGACGCCACAAGCATTTGTTATCCACAGTCCTCCAGTTCAAATGCGTATATGGGTTGTCTGTTTAAGTACATCATGCATTATGAATACAGTCAGACATAAATAACATGTTTTTGGTCATATTGTGATTTATATAGAGCGGTACACTGCTGTTATTATTCCCCTCCACTACAGCTATGGCCACATTTGCCTAATTGCACCAGGTGTTCATGTGTATGTGTGCAAGGAGAACAAAGCCGAACAGGCAGGGCTACGCGCATGTGTTTCTAAGTTTGACCGTCAATGCTGAAGCGTGTGGGTGTACGCTCACTCCCGACTCTCTTTCTCATCGTAGCGGCAAGGGGTCGAACTTCTTTTCACTATCTGCCGTTGTCTCCGTGCTGCCCCCCTCCTCGTCGATGCCCCAACTTTGTGATCTGTGTGTCCCAGCCCACCTGTTCAGTGCTCATTACTGTCAGCAGCATGGTTAATAAATATCCAGGTGGAGAGATCTTCCCATCGGCCCTGCTTCATCTCCATAAGTCTCCCTCTACACACACACACACCGTGGACGAGCCTGACAGCATTCATGATTACACTGTAAGTACAGCCGTTTTTCACCCCATGCCCAAACACTGACATTGCACTCCATCTTGCACACACACACATACAGGAAAGTACTGAACTTACAAAGGCCAGGAATTTGTAAAGTGAGTTTGAGTTTGAAAGCTAATGTGTAAATGCCAGCTTTAATTCTTCTTTTTTTTTTTTTGGCCTGATATTTATGTGTACTGGTATGATGCAAGTTGCATTGAACAGAGAAAAAAATCTTTTCATTCACCAACTCTTTAAAACTTTGTGAACTCTTTTGAATTCTGAACTTCTTTTCACTTCAGAATGTCTTGTTAATGTTTCCAAATGTAATAGATTACTAGCACTGGTTTGCCGACCTAATAGAGTACCAAAACTGTATTCCTTTTTCTGCTTAGAAGATAACCGAGCCTTTAAATATCCTTTGTAAAAGCTTTACTAGGCATAGTCCTCACTTTAGATGAGCTCACAAAGATAGTTTACTGACAACTACTAAATGTTTTATAACTACCTGAATTAATCTAGCCTGGTCTTACCAGTCTCTCGTACATTTCATTTGTACATAGAGTCTGGCCACTCTCCATTGACAAGCGTTTACTTCCTTGAAGCCGGGTACTCTGTTGAAGTTTAAAACTATTGGATCTACCAAGAGTCACTCTGGATTTGCCTAACCAATCGCTAACGTTTGGTCGTGACGTATGTCATGCGCCGTTCGCCTTTGATTCTCTCACATTAACTGTGCACACCACCTCAGTGTCAGTGATAAAACCTTGTGCATTCGGATTGTTATTTATTCACGGTGGAGAGGAGAGTTTTGTGATCAGAATGCGCTGCTCTCATGGTGCATATCTTGTGCAATCATAACATGATTGTATATGCTGTAAATAAAATGTCATATGCTTGGTATGATAAGAATAAATGCTGCCATAAATAACAAATGTTCAAATGTTTACGTGCTTTTCTTCTTTTATTTTTTGAGCGGTGATGAAATATTTTGCTCTTGTAAACACTTGCCAGCATTTAAAGAAATACAAGTCTAGAAATGCATCCAAATTATACCGCACGCAACCGCACGGTGCTCTGAAGGAGTCTAAAAAGGATATAAACAGTGAACTTTGAAGTGATATATTCTTGAAAACTCAGAGATGTGGATTTGGAAAGCAATTACATTACCACACGACCTTTTTGTCAAAAGCAGTAGGTAATTCAGCCTGGGTTTTTTTCGCAGGTGGTGGGAGACGGACGGCTTCAGCCAACTCCTTCACCACTAACGGAGCGAGCTGAAAAAGACTTTTCCCGGACCACAACATTATGGCCACCAACAAAACTCAGCAGTGATTGTTCTTGCTCCATGTAACGGAGTTAGTTTGTTCAGGGAAGAAGGAGGCGGGAACCGGCGAACGTTTAACAACTTTTAATCAAATAATAAACACAAAATGAAAGTAAAAGTGCACATAGATAACAAAGCGTAAACAAAACAACTTCAAATCCAGGCCTGGTCCTCTCTCGTCCTTCACCGGTGTCGCTCGTCCTTATATGCCTCCGTACTCCCTCATGAGAGGACTCGAGACCGGTGTGTCTCATTCTCAATCACACACACCGATCTCGCTCGCTCGTCACACTCCGGCTTTAACTTCTGGACATTCGTCAGCGGTGCCAGTGCCACACACTCGCATCTTACACCGCCGCCATTACTGAACTACAACTCAAACTAGCGCACGACATCAACGTCATCGCTCTCAGCCACTCCCTCTGTTCGCTGATTGGACCGGTAAAAAATTGTTCGGGAGAAAACCTAAGCATATACAGCAGTGCCAGACGTAGTCCTGAAGGAAAATGAAAATTGAGCAGAAGGGCGGAGCCAGGCTAGAATTAATCATGAATTAGGAATACGTGTTAATAAAGCATTTATCAACACACTATTACTATATGTCTAAATAATAATATGTATAAATGTATGTATAAATGTACATTTAAAGAGTTTATTAATCATTTACTTACACTTTCTAAACGATCTTATGAACCACTGACAACTCATAAATAACTAGTTTGTAAATAATGTAATACTTAATTTAGAAATGATAAATTTATAATTAATAAAGTATGAAAAACCAATTATTAACCACATTATAGATATTCTTATAAATCAAGAGCAATGCATATACAGATGTCTTATAAACTGCCTACTAATGTCTATTAATGCTTTATAAATGATGAATTGACTATTTAATGTTTAACTAATGATTCATAGCGTGCAGTTATTATAAAGTGTTACCGATGGTTTATAAGTTATTAGTTGATACAAGGGATACAACAATACAGTTAGTCCACAGTTCAATACATACCTCGGTTTTTTAACCACAGTTTTCGGTTCGGTTCTATTAGCTTGTCACAAGTGTTTTGTTATTCTATTCTTAGGAACAGCAAGAGGTTAATGAGGATTGTTGTTTTTTTATTGCATCTCTTTCTTTATTTTACTTAAAAGACCTTACTTAAACAAAAAATGTTCCTTAAAAAAAAACCTTGTACACATTCCTAGTGTATAGTATAATATAAAATAAATATATATAAAGATTTACACTGGCAGCTCAGAGCAGTACAGCAGAATTTAAGTATGAAATTGAATGAATAAATGTAAAAATAAAACACTACATAGATTTCACTATAAAATATACATTGATTCTTATTAAAAGGTTAGTTCACCCAAAAATTAAAATTCTGTCATTAATTACTTACCCTCATGTCGTTCGACACCCGTAAGACCTCCGTTCATCTTCAGAACACAAATGAAGATATTTTAGTTGAACACTTTCTACATCCCCTAATCTAAAGTGTAATCTATTCATCACGGATATATACTGTATATATAGCAAACCACTTATTAATAATTTATGCCTAATCATTTATAAATGACTTATAACTGAATTGACAAAGCATTCATAAAATGTTAGCATTTCACTTAATTTATGAATGTATAATTTATGAATGTATAGTCGTGTTTTGTAAATGATTAGTTCATCCTCAACTAATAACTTATAAGTGACTTATAATTTAACGCTATTATAAAAAGTTACCATTTAATGCAGTCTGCTTCATTTATGGTGCATAGTATATCTATATAGAGGATAGAGAGGAACAGGATCAAGAAAGGACCAGGACTCGCCTGTGGCTCCGACTCTATCAAGATACTTTGACTACGATACCACAAATACGCAAGCATGTATATTATGGAGAGAGAAAAAATGTGTCTACATCAAGAGTGAGATTTAGTTTGTGCAAATGTTCGGTAAATAAAAATGAACTTTGACAAGTATTGTGACGGTTTCCTGTTTGAAGGATTTACATAAATGTATCATGCACATAGGCTAGATGGGGTGTTAGAGTGACCAGCTTTCCTTAGTACTCCAAACTCTACTAGGCCATGACTGCTGCCTGTAAAGACTGCGAAAATGACAGTGAGTACACAGACACTTGATTCTGAAGAAGCAATCAAACTCTAAGGCGTTTAATGCACTGCCTTGAGTCTGAGCCACAGCAATTGGGTTTGATAGCCGTGTCATTATGAGAGGAGGGCGTCTGGAGGTCTTCAGGAGTTAGGGATTACAGAGGGGAGTGGGTAAGAGTGCGCGTGTCACTCCAAGCCCTCTCAGCAAAACTCCCACCTTTCCACTGATTCCCCCTCTGTCAAGAGTCTGGGCTGGAGAGCAGCACTTGACCAGAAGATAGTGTGTCTGCACAGAGAGCACCAAGGACACTCAGGAATTCATGCAAAAAGTTAGGATTGCGATTCATTGACATTGAGAAGACACTGTTTAGACGATAACTATAAAGCACAGTGTCTTGATTAAACGGAAGATGTTTGATCAAAACTCTACCCATGATTCTATATTTATGGCGGTGGACTGTAACCTATGACCTCCACAAAGTCTCAGCCAAATCTGTAGCATAAGTGAAGGTATATATCTGATGCTGTAAATGCAGCGAAATGATGCAGATGTATGAGTGTCATCATCAGTGTACAGATGTGTGGAGAAGAGCCCAGGCCTCTCTCTCTCTCTCTCTCTCTCTCTCTTTGATTGGGCTATCTTTGTGGCACCCGTCGTTTGCCACTACTTCACTTTGATTAGCGGCTCCATGAAAATGTATACTCTGCTCTCACGGAAAACTGGGGGAGTTGCTACATGTCAGGAAATTCACAAACAAGCCTATGTAAAGCTGGGCACGCTGCATACATTAAACTCTAATCTACCTAGCCATTTCCTTGTGGGGCTGATTTGCTAAATCCCCCCCTGAATCCCCCCTTCCCAGCGTTCTTCCCACATCTGACGCGCACATCCCAGGACGACAGGAAAGGAGGTGCAGAACCAGCCCCCCAAACCATGATCGGGGGGAGAGAGAGCGTTCTGCAAAGCGTACTACAAAGGCATCCCAACAGATGCTGTGAATACCAAAAAAGCCCCTCTCTCTCCTTTGTGAAACTCCGACAGTATATGAATTAATCAGAGAACAGGTAGATAAATAAATAATGTATATAAGGAGCTAATTAAACGTGTTTATTCCTGTTATCATATGCTGCCCCCATTTTCCCCTTTCTCAAAGCCATGAATCTTTAAGTGCTTGTTAAATTGGTCTCAGGGGCCAGCGTGGTGGCAGAGCGGCGGTCAGCACCTGTCTCTGCTGAAGGCAGGTGCATGACCAACGGCCCATGATCCTCCACTGTGCCGGGCTCCGTGAGGGGAGAAGGGAGGAGGCAGGCATCACGCTGGGAGGTTAGCGTCCAGACGAGGAACGGCTGACAGGGCTGGCCGTCACAGCCCCAGCTCGGCTTTGATTAATGAGGGCATTTGAAAGACAATTAGCAGGAGCAGATTTACCTTCAACCGCCTTATCAATCAGAGCCCTTTAATTCAAAGTAGAGCACCCCCTGTCACAAAACGGGTGTATCAGCACAGAGCCTCCGATGCGCAGACAGCTAAACAGAGCCAGCGGGGGGCGAGGAGAAAGAGGGCGTCGGGAGCTTCATAAACAAAGCAAACTTTCAGGCCTTACAGTCCAAGAACTCTTGTATAACTTTGACTGTATGTTTTTCAAACTGCCTCCTTGGCCTTTTATGGAGCCCCTTAAGGGACATGGTGAAAGGAAAATTATTTGTCAATATTTTTGCGTTCCCCCGAGAAACTTTGCGTTCGCTCACAAAAACTTTTGCGCTCCGCCAAAAAACTTTGCGTCCGCTCGCAAAGAGCTCAAAAGGTCTTGTGAGTAAACTCAGAGGCTCTAAGAGGGAACGGTTTTGTGAGTGAACGCAAAGTTTCTTGTGGGAACGTAAAAATTTAACAGATCACATAACACAAAAGCATTCACTTATTATTTTTTCTCCCTTCTAATTTTTTTCCCCACCACCATGTCCCTTTAGGGGCTCTGTAGCTTTTGCTACGAGAGCCTAGGGTTTATTGATCAATGCAAGGGGAAAAAAACGGTCTTATTAAAGCAGACCATATTTCACTGCATGCATAAAGACTGAATTGTGAATGTGTAAATTGTACCATCTGTGGGTAGATTTAATAAAATACAGCCATGCTGACATTTAACAAGGTTTTAAGCCTCCTAATTATTAAGTAATGATCCCAAATTGCAGGCATAAATCATGTTGGTGTGTGTTACGCTGAGGACTTTGTACAGTGTTCACATTCATACACATGTAGCCCATTGCAGTACAGAATTCTTGTTCTGTAAAAAAACTATATATATATATATATGAAGAGTTCAGATGCAAAAGCCACTTCGGTCAAAAATTAGATAACGATAACGATACTGAGTGAATGCTCTCTGCATATAGTATACGTTCATAAAATACATTCACTTTAAATCCACTAAATCCCAGCCTCAGCCCATTCAGAAGTACCGGTATAGGTAGAAACCTATACATAAAAGCCTGACAAAAATGCTTATTTTAAAGAAAAACGTCAGACAGACTTAGAGGCTTTTGCATCCGAAGTCTTCTTATATATAACCTATATAATATAATAATTTCTTTAACTAGAAAAGCAAATGCAAACTGCAGGCAGGCAGGTATCATTTCCCAGACTGCATATTACCTGTGTTGAAGGTTTACAATCAAAGTCCCTTTCAAGCAAAGTCTGTTCACTCGGCGGCCATATTTGCAACGGCTCTGGGCAGCTATTTGGTCATCCAAGTCCTATCTATTTCAATGGGGGACTCCTGAAATCTCAAAAACTGCTTGGCAAACTCACAATTAGATAACATATTTCAATCAGCAACAAAATCTGACATGAACTATCAGACAATAAATATTGTTTCTTATACTCAAATAGCATAAAAAAGTGTCGTTTTTGAAAAACGCTGTTGAAAGTGTATCAGACCAAGCACCACAACAAACTTGTAGCCAATCAACACTAGGGGTCATGTCCACTCATGCTGGGAGCAAGAGGGAGATTTGAAGACTTTAGTAAGAGATATGGCTGAGAGAGACATTACAAAAGAGGAATATCAGAGGAATATCAGTGGAAAAAGAAGGGTTTTGTAAGTGAACGCAAAGTTTTTTGTGGGAATGCAAAAATTTGCCAGATAAAACACAAAAGCATTCAAGCATAAATGTTTTATATGGATTGATTCCAAACATCAAGAGTGTTCAACAACGATTTTGAAACCGCACCTTTAATAAGTAATAGGGGTGCATTGTCTTTGTATATCTAAATTCTTTGTTACAATTCAGTAAATTCCCCTTCCTGTCATTCCAGTTCAACTTCTTGTGGGGTGTGGCCAATTTAATTCACATTCATATATTGAAAGGGAACCGTTTCTTCGCCCAGCCATGGTAAAAGCATATAAAAAGTGATATTCTCAAGATAGTTCCTCTAGTTTTTGACAGCCCTCGAAAAATATATCTGGACTTACTCTCTTTAGGAACTGTACGCAATTACACACTTCAGTCATTCAAACTCAAATTATTTGAACCACTGGAGGAATGATGAACAGTCAATTCACCAGTGCGCTTAAGGGTGTTTAAAACAGAAATGTGTTTTTATAAAGCCAGAACAAGTGAGTAAAGAAGCATCTCTATCGATCTGACTCCTTGTAGATTAAGCAAGTGCAAGGGGTGAAAAGAAACAAACACATGATGTAGACAGTACTTCTGGGAGGAAAATCAATATGGCTGCCCCACTCGGCCTTCTCTGGTCAGACTATTCTCACTGGGCTACGGAAGCTGCTGGTGGAGTGAGTGGACGGACATTTCTTACACTGACATATAGAAAGATTTAGTTTAGACAGACAACAAAAATGGTTAGATGATTATTTTAAATACAGCTGAATAGATTTGAAACAAATACAATAATGACACCAAAGTTCTCATTTGTCTGGACTGCCGAGAGCTATTAGAAAAGCACAGCAGACACGTAGAAATGAGACCGAATCTTGACGCCACTCGTCTGACCCCGAGAAAGAACTTGAAAATGGCTGTAGTTTGCCAGCTGGCATTAACAGTCAGACCTGCCTTCATAGGGACATGACATCATTAGAGAAGAGGTCAGCTAGGGAAGAGAACCGCTCCAACATAGAAAGCGAGGGAATTACTCCACAAAAGACTTCTCTTGGGAAAATGAAGAAAAACCTGACAATGAGAGGAGAGATCTGTTAGTCATACACCCTCGTTTGTGCTATGACTGACATTAAGCCCACAGGCAAGGCCAGCCCTCTCTGCTGCACCAGCCCACTAGCTCTCCTTCAGCTGTAGCCCGGTTCGCTGGCGCCCCTCTATTTTCCATTAGCCATTTATTTCACGGAGAATTTACTTGCTGTATGCCATAATTGGTATGTAGGGCTTTCCTAATGCAATTGGGTGCATTGGACATTTGGAAGGTGATCTTTTACACAGGTGAAGGATGCAAAAAATTACCCTTAAGCTAGACTTTATTGGATTTTAATTGTCCATTATTTGCTGCAAATACTTTAACACTTGATTTCACTTCAAGATTGGATTATGGAAAATAACTAATTATTAGTTCACTTTTATCCAAAGCAACTTAGATCGCAGTCAAGGTGTACATTTTATCAGTTCATAATATTTCACAGAAATTTCACTCAATATTGTTTGGAGAAGTACTTATATCATTGTTGTATTATTTGTATGTTTATGCAATGATTCAATTATGTAATCAGTTCATTAATTTTTTGGAGATTGTTTGTTCAAATTGCCGTTCTCTGTATTTATATGTATTTATTATGCTATTGATTTATAAAAAAATTATACTCACCAAAGATGCATTTATTTGATCAAAATTAAAGTAAAACCAGTACTATTTTGAAATATTATTACAATTTAAGAACTTTTTCAATTTTAATATATTAATAAATAATAAAAAATATCTAATAATAAAACATAGTAGTACCACGGTACTATTTGGAGGTTTTTGTAAATGAACAATATTAAAGCATTGCTGTGTGACAAACTCTTTACTAATTCCCATATATTTAGCAGGCAGTTAAATGGAAAAAAAAAATCTGTATTAGTTTAATGGTTAATGTAGTATTTAAAGTCCTAATTTGTGGTTTGCCGTTTTCAGGGCAAACCACAAATTAGGACTGTAAATTCAGTCCTAATAAATCCTGTAAATACATTAAACACATGGTGTCATACAGTGTACGACACCACGTGTTAAATATATTTACAGGACGAAAGAGAGCGCACACGTGTCATTAACCCACATTTCCCAGTAGTAAGCCATAGTGTGTGTAGCTTTGAGGTTTCATTAGTGATGTTTTATAAGGAGCCGTTTGCGTAGAAACCCATGATTTGTTTTCCAATACTTGCTGTATCCAGGAGACAGAGCGATGTAAATTTATTTAGTTTCATAATAGATATTTGCTCTCAGAGAGGAATAAAAAAAAGATAATTTTATTTTTCAATAACGAGGGCACCTTAATTATCTCTCTTGCTTTCATAACTTTCTGGGGCCCAGTTACTGCAAATTAGTCATCCATTGTGTGTTTGGAATTCCACATGCATACAGCAAGTATTGAATGACAAATTGCAATAAGTCTTTGTCTCTGGTGCAGACCAAACTAGGGACTGTAATGATATTCATTTTCAAACAGGAGAACATTCTAATGGGCAATTAAGACGATCAAGCCTGCCAAGCTACATGTGAAGAATGGAGACCCAGTGCCAGCCATTACGTGTCCACCCCCTTTCCACTTCTCCCCAGCTGGATCTTTGTCTAACATGTGTGCGCGTACGACACGAGGAGCGGGAGGGTGCGCGGGGCTGTCGGGGGGAGCTCCAAAAGCACAATATAATTGAACTTTCCACATTACTTCTCACTAATATGTGCTGCCACTTGGTCTCATTAGTGGAATGATGTGCTCTCCAGTTTAGGAATGAACTCTTTGCCCGAGTAATTAAAGCTCCTAAAGTTTCCAGTCCTTTGTTTAAAGAATTCGTCCTTGTGCTCTCCATGCCCCATCAGCTGCCTAATTAGCAGGGCCTTTGTGTGATTAAAAATTCTCACAGAGATTCCATTGGATATTTTCCTCTGTTAATGAGTGTTTGTGGACAGCTGGGAACAGGCGCCGGCTCCCTCCTCACCGGACCTCCTGTGCACCGGGCCAGACCTCTGTCAGGGCCCAAGAGTGAAAGCTGTCATTTCTGTAATGGGGATGGAAATTGGTCAAAACCAGCGCTCGCCTCCCGTAGGACTGGAAATGCCTTGAAATATAAATGAGGATGAATATTCATATTTCTCCTTCACTCTTTTTCAGCCCCTGATTCAATAAAAGTGCTGAGTATTAATATACATGTCAGTCAGATTAGGAAGCCCCTTTAGAACTCGGCGCCAACGTCTGCCCATTAATGCGTCCCTGGCTTCATTTGCTATTATTCTCAGGTTCTTTCTCTCCCCAAAGTTGGGGTCACCTTCTCCACTGAGAATTGCTCACTGGAATCTTTCCCTTTTGTAATGTTTCTCCCCACTAAGTGAGCGAGAGAGTGGAGAGAGAAGCAGAGAGGCATTTAATGAAGCCCACTCGGAAGTACGAAAAGTAGGGGTCAAACTCAAATGAAAGAGGAAAGAAAAGCAGGGCGTGCACTTGCAAGAACTGGAACCTGGAGTGGGGAAAGGGGGTGGGAGGACCTAAAAAAAAGAGAGACTTGGCTAGTGTCTCTGGACTGTTCCAAAAAAGCTACTTGTAATGGAGGCCAGCTAGTAAGAGCTGTGCAAGTAAACCTCACTCCCCTGGCCTCAAGACTGACGCTAGAGGTCTTTATCGTACTTGTTAAAGCGCCCGCCTCACATGGCGGTGATACTGGTTCGAATCCCGCTCAGAGCAGTGCAAGTAGGACCAGTCACATACCATTGTATATGGTAGTGCAGTGGTTCTCAACTGGTTTTGATTCAAGACTTGATTTGACATCAGAAGTACACAAAATGTCTGTAAAAATTTTTTTTAAATGTATTCATTGAGTAAGTGATCCACTGAATTATTAATTCAACTGAATCTTTTGAAAACATCAGGGAATGAAACTAGTGGCTGTCCTTATGAGTTAGTCAGTGAATCATTCACTTAACCGATTTGCTGTAAACATTAGCAAACAGAAATATTTACATATTAGTTTATCACTATTTAACACTATTTTTCCTACATTTTTCCTAATTCCTATACCGAAATTAGGTGCAGGATGGGCTTGAGGATATGTGAGCTCACCACTCACAAGGCTTCAGGCAGCACAAGACAAATCAATGATGTTTTAAGTACTTGACATGGGTTTGGAGAAACTGTTGAAGCAGGCGATTCTGTGAAAGTTTAATTGCAGTTAAGGAGCAATAGATAGATTTCTGGAAACATCATTATAAACAGGCCGCCCGCCTGATTATCCTTCTATTTAAAGCGTCACAGTTCCAGAGAACAGGTGATCTGATGACAGAACATCTTACTGAATAATCTACACCTGAAAGGACATGTTTTGCTTTGAAATTTAATTGAACAAAATTACAGGAAATGATTCCTTGCCTCGACTTAATATGATTTTCAAAAGAAGTCTGATGTGTCTTATGATAAAGGCCCTGTAGTGAAGGTTAAACTGATTAGACTTGATTATCAAATAATAAATGAGACACTGATGTAGTCTTAATTGCATGCTCAGATGACTGCGTTGTTTGACACGCATCATGTGTTCGCTTTGTAAATATAATCCAGCTCTTTATTCTTCAGCCTTTGGTTTTTACCCTCTCTGGTACTACACTGCTCTGCTTGGAGATGTCGGTGTCTTAAAGTCGGAATGAAATGTAAATTCACCTTACTACAGTTATATATCTCATTGTGATATATTCTTCCAGGTATACGTTTCATTTTTGTTTAAAAAAATAATAATAATAATAATATAAAAAAAAAAAAAAAAATAATAATAATAATAATAATAATATATATATATATATATATATATATATATATATATATATATATATATATACAGTGAGGAAAATAAGTATTTGAACACCCTGCTATTTTGCAAGTTCTCCCACTTGGAAATCATGGAGGGGTCTGAAATTGTCATCGTAGGTGCATGTCCACTGTGAGAGACATAATCTAAAAAAAAAAAAATCCAGAAATCACAATATATGATTTTTTAACTATTTATTTGTATGATACAGCTGCAAATAAGTATTTGAACACCTGTCTATCAGCTAGAATTCTGACCCTCAAAGACCTGTTAGTCTGCCTTTAAAATGTCCACCTCCACTCCATTTATTATCCTAAATTAGATGCACCTGTTTGAGGTCGTTAGCTGCATAAAGACACCTGTCCACCCCATACAATCAGTAAGAATCCAACTACTAACATGGCCAAGACCAAATAGCTGTCCAAAGACACTAGAGACAAAATTGTACACCTCCACAAGGCTGGAAAGGGCTACGGGGAAATTGCCAAGCAGCTTGGTGAAAAAAGGTCCACTGTTGGAGCAATCATTAGAAAATGGAAGAAGCTAAACATGACTGTCAATCTCCCTCGGACTGGGGCTCCATGCAAGATCTCACCTCGTGGGGTCTCAATGATCCTAAGAAAGGTGATAAATCAGCCCAGAACTACCCGGGAGGAGCTGGTCAATGACCTGAAAAGAGCTGGGACCACCGTTTCCAAGGTTACTGTTGGTAATACACTAAGACGTCATGGTTTGAAATCATGCATGGCACGGAAGGTTCCCCTGCTTAAACCAGCACATGTCAAGGCCCGTCTTAAGTTTGCCAATGACCATTTGGATGATCCAGGGGAGTCATGGGAGAAAGTCATGTGGTCAGATGAGACCAAAATAGAACGTTTTGGTCATAACGTGTTTGGAGGAAGAAGAATGATGAGTACCATCCTAAGAACACCATCCCTACTGTGAAGCATGGGGGTGGTAGCATCATGCTTTGGGGGTGTTTTTCTGCACATGGGACGGGGCGACTGCACTGTATTAAGGAGAGGATGACCGGGGCCATGTATTGCGAGATTTTGGGGAACAACCTCCTTCCCTCAGTTAGAGCATTGAAGATGGGTCGAGGCTGGGTCTTCCAACATGACAATGACCCGAAGCACACAGCCAGGATAACCAAGGAGTGGCTCTGTAAGAAGCATATCAAGGTTCTGGCGTGGCCTAGCCAGTCTCCAGAGAATCTTTGGAGGGAGCTCAAACTCTGTGTTTCTCAGCGACAGGCCAGAAACCTGACTGATCTAGAGAAGATCTGTGTAGAGGAGTGGGCCAAAATCCCTCCTGCAGTGTGTGCAAACCTGGTGAAAAACTGCAGGAAACGTTTGACCTCTGTAATTGCAAACAAAGGCTACTGTACCAAATATTAACATTGATTTTCTCAGGTGTTCAAATACTTATTTGCAGCTGTATCATACAAATAATTAAAAAATCATACATTGTGATTTCTGGATTTTTTTTTTTTAGATTTTGTCTCTCACAGTGGACATGCACCTACGATGACAATTTCAGACCGCTCCATGATTTCTAAGTGGGAGAACTTGCAAAAAAAAAAAATATATATATATATATATATATATATATATATATATATAATTATTATTATTTTGTATTTTTTTTATTAAATGTTTAACTCAATCTTCCAGTGAAAAATGCAGATTTCTCTCTGGTGAAGTATGCAGGACTTCTCCATAATTCAAATCTCTCCAAATTCTTCACATTTAGATCTGCCTCAATCAACCGTGGAAGTCCCGCCCTTTCATTTCTCTTTTATATTTCAATAATCCATTTCACTCGGATGAATCTCACAATATGAAAGTAAAGGTACAAAAATGATTTAAACTTAACCAGGTTTGCAATATGTGGAGAAGAAAAAAAATTGTTTTTAATATTTGACATCCCCAGTTCCCCACCTTCTTTTGGTTTCTTATGATTTGGTTTTGCTTAAAATTAAATGTTTTTCAGCTGCGGCTGCTAGATTGTCCTGTTTGGTGACTTGAGCGTGTGTAATCAGCAGCGGTGCTAAATGTTGTTTCATTAGGTGTGAAAAAGCCCAATAACTCAAACACCACCAGACAAACCTCCTCCTGGCGTTGGCTGGTTACTAATCTGCTTTTCATTTCGTCTGCATCAATGCAGGAGCTTCGTAGGGAGAACGACATACATCACTGTGAAGTTGAGGGTCAGATGTGGAAGCATGGTTGAGAAGCTCTTAAACACTCCAGCCGTGAGTGATGATGAGCTATTGTCACCAAGTAAGTGACTGGTTTGAACGATTTTGTTGTAATGTGATTCAGTCCACACAATACAGTACTGAACATTAACTGAAACTCATGTAAATGACTGTTCTTTTAAAAGACACTGTAATGTAATGACAAATACAGAGCGCTAGTACTGTATATTATTATTTGAAAATGGTGAATGAGGTTCCCTCATACAATATATTAGCGCAAAAGCATTGTACAGTCCGTACATTCCGCCCTCCCTATAGCGCAGGAAGTGTTGTTTGTTGTACAAAATAAATCATACTGTGGAAGTGGCTAGACAGAGCAGAGATAGAAGGCCCTTGAGGTAAGAAGCAAGTGAGGAGATATGACCTGTTTTTTCCCTCCGAAAGACTTGACGGTATGAGTGTCTTCTACTTGTCTTTTTTCATCCTGAATAGATTATCGCAGGGCCTAATTTGCTTGGTGAGAGCCATGGAAGAGTGAACCAAGCCCTCCCCTCTCATTTCTTCAGGGATGACTTCTGAAGCTCTTAATAAGGCGACAAGTACGCCTTCCCGTATTGAAATACATCAAAACCACTAATCCTTGTAGATTGGAGCCACCCACTGATTCAGATTGTCATTATGTATTTCATAAACGTTCCAGTCTGAGGTTTTTATGCTCCTAGATAAAAGAAAGTAGAGAAACCTCAAGAAGTGGTGGGTGGAGGAGGAAGGTGTAAATGTTCTTTTCATTAGCATTCCTTGCTTTCTGCCGAGTTAAACCCGAAATGGCTGACTACCGAAACATTCTCTGTTTTCCACCGAAGATGAAAGCCCCATTTGCGGTGGCGATAATGGTTGTGGAGCCATGTCACTTGACGTGGCTTGTATTTCTCTGTTCTCCATCATTTAATTGGGTTTAAGGAGCGTGAGAACACTGCAGACTTTGTGACCATCGCAACTAATTGACCATGCGAACATTACTTACAGTGGTGCACCACTGTGAAAACAAAGGAGGTGGAGAGAGCCTTCACTTTGCCCTATTTGTAGGAATTAAGCAGTTTCATGTTACCATTTTACATTTAAAGCCAAGAAATACAGGGAACCGGCAAACATGTAGCACTGCAGTCTGGAGTCATTTTCATTAGGCTCATTTCTCTTTACTCACGCTGATAAGTCGATTACTGATAAAGTATGATTTATTTCAATAAGCCAACTAATTAAAGTGGAATTTTATCTAAATAAGTCAGCTTTGATAGCTATAGACATGAATTTTAAGTTGAAACTAAAGTTGGCGGTTGACATTTGTTATTTAATTTTCTTCTGTAGAGCCACTCTAACAGGATTTTCTCATTGTCTTCCATTATACCCAATGTGCTTTTCCTATTCAATTAGCCTTTAAGCAACTAAGAGAAGTCCACGAAGCAGTATTGTTCTGGCATTTCTTTACCGAAATTAAATGTATAATTAAACGTAATTGAAGACATAATTGTTCCTGGCAGCAAATAATAGAACTAAATTGTGCCTGTAAGGAGAATCAATATAAATGCTGACATTCCTCTTGCGTCTGAAAAGAAGTTTGTCAATTCAGGACCCGACGAGAATAACTCGGGGCGAAACACAATTGGACCTCTTTGGGGGGAGAAAAGAAGGTAGCTGTTGAAATGGACTCCTCTATTTTTCATGAACAAGGTCACTTATCAGTGACCGGAAAGTCACCAAGTTCTCTTCATCAATTTAATAAGGATTCAAAGTAGAAAAATAGTACGGTCATTTCTTTGTAATACACCCCTGGGCTTTTTATTATGACTTCATTTCCCAGTGTAATATTGGAATGTCGCTATAATTGTAAAAGTGTAATAGACTCTAATAGAATTTCATTTTGAACCCTGAATGGTCTATGCCATCGCTGCTCAATTTGAGTAGAATAATGATTTTTAATGTCCACACATGGCTTCCTGTGACCTTATTCAATCTGAGGTCTGATCAGGAAATATATCGATTCAATTACAGCCTGATGACAAGCCAACTGAGAAGAGGGAGGAAAAAAGGTCAGCATATATTTGAAAATGTAAATCTTAACAATGTCTTTTGGGTTTGCTGAAAAAAGCCATTATCAAATGCCATTTGGGTCCAACAGCACCAGGCCTCTTTTCCTCCCTCTCCCTCTCTTTTCCCTGAGCGATGGGAATCGTTACAACATGTTCAACGCTGAGGACGGACTTTCACATTGTCTGGAGTTGTTATATGCCAAGTCATTTCACAGTAGGGGCCTGTTTATTGGGTTGTGTCTGCTACTTGTCATGCACCGAAAAGATGTTTTGCTGTTTGACGGCCTTGCTGCTTTATTTCCTCTTCATAAGTGCAAGGATGCAGCTCTGTGTTTGTAGTTATTGGCAGAATTTAAAAATGCGCCGAAGTGCTCCAATTCCACTCAGAGCAAATTACATGCACATCACAACGGCTGCTAATTCTTAGTTTGGTCATTAAAAACTCATTAAAATTAAAGTGTTCATTTGCATAGCTCTGTGTGTTGCATCATAAATTATTAATTGAAAATAAATAAATGAATGCAATTTGGAGGAATAAGTGGTGGAACACATGCACCTGCAGAGCTGTGTTGACTGTTTTTTGTTGACACGCTGAGAAAAGAAAAAAAAAAACAGAAGGGGGAAGTTGGTGCATCTGATGTTATTCAAGGTTGTTTTGTGGACTTTTTTGCATGATAGCTCTTAGAAACTGATTTTAATATATAAACAATTTTTTGAAAGTAAGCACTAGAGCTTTTTTCAAAAAGCCTGTCTAGAGCTCAACACAAATCTTTTACCTGCTCGTACAATGAATTTTTCTTCCTAAATGTTGAAATCCATTAACTGCGGTTGTTCACTAGCACTTATATTGCACTTAGGATTGCCTCAGAAACTAGGATTTGACATTCAGCGTTGGATTCAATACTTGATTAAAGTACGTACTGTTATGTGTCAGGCGCCGTGCCTTTATGCCTCGTTTGATATTTTTTGCTGTTATATTGTCTCTTTTTTTCATTTGTGAGCATTGGTAATTGCAGCCCTTTTTCGAATCACTTCATTAATTAAATGAGATTGGAAAATGTTTTGTGCTAATGGATTACGCAGGGGCCTGGTGGCTCAGCCTTGTTTACCCGAGGTCACATTTCATTTGCTGCCTATGTCAAGCGACTAGCGGCAGGACCCTCTGAGGCAGGCCAATCAATGTCTCCGTGCCCAAGCCCTCAAATGAATCCATTAAAGTTATGCGGATGCATCCTGCCTGGGTGGAGAGGGAGAAAAAAAAGGTCTCCTGATACCTCTGATAGAAATTAGCCATGAATTAGGAGCAAGGCTGCCTCAGTCTGGAAACAGGCCAAAGCAGAATTAATAGGCCATCAGTGCCTCTTGTGTGTTAAATCCCATTTGTTCGCAGTGTTTCATGAGAGTGTTTTTTTTTTTCTTCTGCCATGTTTGGCCTTGCCTATAAGGAAGGACCCCCATGCTCCAACCACCACAACTTCAGCCTGTTAAAGAGCTCGCCCCAAAATCAAAATTGTGTATTAACTCACCATTGTTTTATTCCAAACCTGTTAGCTGTTATTTGTTTTCTGTCAAACACAAACTCTGAATATGAACAATGACAGTTCATATGCTCATTTCCATCCAGGTCCAAAATAACGCTATTGGTTATTGTCAGTTATGATGTCATAACTGGTACACCATTTTTAGAGTCCATACTGTTTTGTAGTCCATTTAGAGATTATTAAGTTAAACATGTTATAATGTTGTTTTAAAAAATACATTACATAGCTATTTTATGGAAAACAATGCATTGACTTTTGCTTTTTTTTTCTGCCTGTCCGCTGATCTGAGCTTTAAAGGGGTCATGAACTAGCTTTTTTTATACTGTTGTCTGAGGTCTACTTGTGACGTTTGCGGGGTATCAAAAACATCATAATGAATAAGTAATAGGCTATTATCTGCCATGGTTTTGAGGCTCTCTCAAGGCACAGTCGGTTTTGATGGGCGTGCCGCACTGAAGACTTGGAAGTAAACTCCCACTGCTATGATTGGATAAGCTTTGCATATTTAATGAGCTTCGGCTCCCACATAAGTGGGCGTGAGGCATTGTTTTGAAAGTGTGTGACAAACGGCAACCGGAACACCGGAACAAACACAAGGATTTATCTCTCATCCACCCGCAATTAACCCCTAGGAGTCTGAGCTGTTTTGGGGCCCTTTAGAAGTTTTGACATGCTCTGACATTTGTGTTGTTTTTTTCAGTTGCTTATAAACACATTAATGGCAAAAGTGTAATTACACTGTATTCAGCACAAACTGGGCTACCATAATATGCAACATGTATGTACATGCTTGTATTTTTGAGAGAAAAATGTTTATGCATGGTTTTTGAGAAAACAAAAAATATGTGTTCACAAAACTTTTGAATAATAGGTGTTGTTGCCAAGAGTTTTTACTTCAAACTAATGTTGTCACGATACTGGAATTTCTAACTTTGATACGATACCTAAAAAAGTATCGATATTCGATACCATTTTCGATACCACAGGGGGGGAAAAACGCTTATACTGTCAAATAGATATTTTTATATAATTTAGTTTTTTGTCCATCTATTGAAAGTCTAGGCAATTAAACATTTCTTCAGAAGAGATCACTTTATATGATAAAGCTTTTAGGCTATTTCTCATATATAAACGTTGATCAAATACCATTACAATTATCTCACAAATATTTACTAACTAATTTTGTTGCAATAGCTTACATAAAGCACAAGGAAGCTTGATTTCAAATTGAATTTAAAAAGACGAGTAAACAGTAATAAAATAAGAACAAATAAACAAATTACAAACAATAGCACAAATAAATTAGACTGTAGGTCTAACAGTATTCAGGTAATAAACTGAATTTAAAAACATAAACAAAGTAATCAACTTTAAAATAACATTGGATAATCTTTATTGTAAAAAATGTAATACAGATGAATCCATTAGAGTTACACAAGTTAATCAGTCAAGAGCAGCAAGTGATCGTTTGTCTTTTTGTAGTGTGAATAACAAATAACTGTCCCAATAAGTCCCGACGCACGCATGGATCCCAAACACTGTTCCTGCTACACATTCTTCCTGAACTGTTTACGACTGTGTTTATGTTAATACTCACCAAGATGGGCATTGAGACATTTTTGAGTGTATTTAACCATTAATAAGCTGGAAAAAGGGGCTCATTTTTGCACTTGTATGTCAGAGGTGGCTTTATTATGGTATGTGTGTGCGCGCTTCAGATGCGAGCGTGAAATCTGCGGGAATGTGCATTCCTGCGCAAAATTCAGACCGGTCACACCAACACTAAGACGCTGTCCGTGTTCAGAGGGTTAACCGGACTGAACGAGAGTGTCAACTTGCTGACGGTCGGAGAGGAGAATGCAGCTGGTATCGATACTGTTGAAAAGCAGTATCGTATCGTTTCAGATATTTCAGTATCGATACATATCGAAATATCTATATTTTTGACAACACTACTTCAAACTGATATGAGAATCATATGAGCCTACTCATTCACATAAAACAATACACTGATTTAAAATTTGTGAGACAGTTTTTCTTCACAAAACCTGTATGTGAGGAGGTGTGATATCTAATGAATAATGATGAGTATCACCTGAGAGGGCAAAATAACATAATAGCCCGCATAATGAGCTGCATAATGAGCTGTATAAGGAATGAGCTTCAGGTACCTAGATAAGTATTATATATATATATATATATATATATATATATATATATATATATATATATATATATATATATATATATATATATATATATATATATATATATATATATATATATATATATATATATATATATATATATATATATATTATACTTATCTAGTAAATGCATCTTGATTTAATAATGTTTAAATATTAACTTAATTTTGTACTTAAAAAAAAAATTACATTTTTTTCTACATTTCTTGTACTATTTTTGTTTTGTTTTTGAAAGTAGTCTCATGCTAAAAAATTTAATAATAAATCATTCAAATTAAGATACAATTTATACAAAACGAAATTCACTGTAAAGAAAGCAATTCACTTTCTACCAAAAAAAAAGGAGAAAAAAATCACTTTCTACAAAACAAAACTCCAGAAAAATGTATTTAGAATGTAGTCAACAAAGGCCTATTATATTTTAAATGATCAAAAGATTTGGCTACACTGCAAAAAATGCTCTTCTTATTCAGTTCAAAATTTTACTAATCTAGTTAATGCATCTTGATTTAAGAATGTTTAAATATTTAGACTAGAAACAAGACAAAAATTACATCTACAGTGCAATTACATTGCATTTTTCCTACAGTTACTTAACAGTTGTGTTAAATTGATCAAGTAAGATGTTTCCATGATTTTTTTAAGTTATAAAGTTTCTGTTCTCATTTCAATAAATGACATGCATCAATAAACACAAGCGTTCGGTCCAACATTTTAGCTAGTGAACAGTTGGCTCATTTAGTTTCATTAGATAAAATAAGCAGCCAGTCACTGAAATAAAGATCTCAGTGAAATAAAAACAAAACAACAGTGGAGCAGATTGGTTCTAAAGATTGATAAAAAAAAGGTTATTTCAACATATATGATATATACAAAGGATAAATTGGATTTCACCTGTAAGACTGCATGAATTCGCTCCAAGGATCGGTAGCGAAACGCTGTGAAGGCCGCATGCGCGTTCAGTGTCTCAGCTAGAAAAATGGATTTAATTATAATATTCTTTATCTGACTCCATTTATCCTAGTTGTCGCATTTAGAAGAGAATGCCAACTGGTTGTTTGGTCATTTATATTTGATAGTTAATCATACATTTAATCATTCCGTTTTAACCCTTTGTTGCAATTATACCGTTCCGTATTGGAGATAGTTAATAATTACAGATTAATTCAGAAAGGATCAAAAATGTAACAATTTATTAACAATCAAGTAAATGTAAAATGTCAATTACATAATAGACAGAAAGTTTCAAATAGATGTAAACTTAAACCCTTAATTATACTCAGTGAGAGGGAGAGAGAGAGAGAGAGAGAGAGAGAGAGAGAGAGAGAGAGAGAGAGAGAGAGAGAGAGAGAGAGAAAGAAAAGAAAGAGAGAGCTAAAGAGCAGCTCTCTCTAGAGAAAGCAGAGAATCAAAAGAGGAAGAGCTACAGTTCGGATCTTCTTTTATCCTCTTGCCTGATGTCACCAAACTCAAATATGACTCTTTTAAAACTGACCTATCAGACCAAACCGTGAGACGTTTGAAAGTAACCAATCAGACGAAACTTCTCCCACTGTACCAAAGGTGTGAAAAGCATTTGGCCGGCAAGCCATTATTTTGTCATTAGAAATCCCAAATGGCCCTTCTGATGGCGTTAAGGGGGGAGGGGATTGAGACAATTTCAAATATCTTGGTCACGACGATGGTTGCTAACAGTAAAGCAGATGATTTTTTTCTATTTCAAATATCTTTGATTATTTTCCACCTTACACACCAAATTCAGAAATTAGTTGCCAGTTCCTAGATTAGTTTGGCCGCTTGATTTTGGTGGGCAAAAGTTCATTTAGAGGTTACCTTTGCTGCTGGTCAGTGACATGGAAGCATACACAATCAGCCAAGCTCGGCTGGGGAACAGAATAAATGATAAAGCTTTTTCTGTTGTATCCACTCCTTCTGCAAACTTTCACAGGCTCTGAAACAGTGTGGAGAAAACAGCTTGATCCATCAGTTTAAATGATTACACTGCACTAAACAAAGGCTGCTAATTGATCTTTAAGGGACAAAACTACCCTCTGCAACAGCCAAAGTGAACAGAGAGACAGAACTGTACATGGTAAAGCCTCACAGTACGACTCTGTGCTTTATTAAGGGCAACATTCCAATGAATTATGCAGAGCTTCAATATGAGTGGGCATGAGAAAAGGAGCCAGACAGCCCCTCTGAATCACAGATGCCAAGAGCCATTACTTTATGTATAAAGTATATGTCTAATAATTATCTCATGTCTCATATCTCATGCCTCTCCACACAGCGAAAATAATGATGCTGCACTAAGGGGTCGCATCTGCAGTCAGAGGAGGGAGATCTACAGTTAAGATTAGTTCCGATCATGAAAATACAGCTTGAGTCGTCCACTTTTGTGGACCAGAGGCAAGTGGATGTTCTACACGTCTCCAAAGCCTCTGTCAAATACTGCCTCCTTGCATCTTACCCCAAGATTTAAATTGTGTTGCTTACTCTCATGTTGCTTCAAACTTGAATGCCTTTATTTTTTTTCTGTTATTTTGAAGGATTTTCATAAAAACAGTTCATAGTGTCCACCAGTGTTTTGGTGTAATGCACAATATGAAATGAACGAGTACAGCAATGCATTGCTTTTTAAAATATTACTATAATACCTTAATGACTTTTTCAAATTCAAGTCATGCATATATTAAATAATTTACTAACATATACGATTGAAAACCTCACACTTCCCAATGTTGGGAAGCATATATCATTACATGTTTTAATGTAATATTATACATACTTGTCCACATCAATAACAACCTCTATTGTCTAAATCTTCCACTGTGATGAATTGAGAAATCAACTTTCCCTTGAGCCTTTGATATATAAAAGTTCATCATGATATATGAATATCCTGTAAGTTTCAGAGCTGAAAACGTCCTTGTTAGTCAAAGAAAAGCTTTTATTGACTCCAGGCCCAGAAAATGAGAGATCTCAGAATATGTCGACCACTGACGTCATAGAATGCAGAAACGCCGCTGTAATGAGGTTCGATGTATGTGGGTGAGGAAAGGAAGAAGGCGGGGTCGGCGTGACTGGGACTCACGATTTTATTCTCAGAACTTTATATACAAACAAAACAGGCGCTCGTGGGCACATCAACACAGCCAACACTCTCAGCAATACGTCAGCTTAATCACTCAGTTTCAAATGCGTTTCTCAGGCAGGCAGTCACGTGAGGTCCCAGTCTCTCTCCCATCTCTCTCCCCGCTGCGGCTTATATGCAGTCTCTCCATGACAATTACTGCAATCAGACACAGGTGTTATTCATCTGCACTTGACTTATTTACTCACCGCTCGGCTCTGCTCTCTCTCTCCCGCTACAGACCTCGCAAAACCACGCCCCCTCCGCCACAGCCGCCTCAACAGATAACTTCTATAGCCCCGTCCACCGATTCGTGGAGCTAAAAACATGCCGAAGAGAGTAATACATTGCGCTATGCCTGGTTGTGGAAGAACACAGTCCCTGCATAAGCTTCCTTCGGATTATAATATTAGGAATGAGTGGTTAAACCAGCTCGCGTGGGGAAGAAATTGCACGTATGTTCATTTCACCGGATTCGTTTGTAAATAGGAGACTGGATTTGCAGACAGGATGAGATTACATAAATGCATGAAGCTAATCACTAATGTGAGTAAAAATGTTTTATATGTGATAGTATTGCATTGTTACAGATCAAATACAACGTTACATTGTATACATGTCTAACTAAACATAACTTAACACTGTCACAGGGCAGCCCAACGTCCCGGGGCTATGTGTTTTCCAGACAGGCCACCAATACATATCATCATAAATAGTGAAATAACATTCCTTTCTTGATGTGTGTTCACTCTCTTGACTTGATGTTTGAAGGAAAAATACAATCGCAGAAGTTTTGATCATGCTGTCTGCAACGTTGGCGCATGCACATATCCACATTCATTAACAACAGTTAAAGGAACACGCCGACTATTTGGGACTTTAGCTTATTCATAGTAAGTCCATACATACCATTCTCATCTCCGTGCGTGCCATAACGCTGTCTGACGCACCCACCGCTAGCCTAGCTTAGCACAAAGACTGAAGGTAAACGGCTCCAGATAGCCTATTGCTCAATAAGTGACAAAATAACACCAACATTTTCCTATTTACATGTTGTGATGTGTGTAGTTACATCATGTAGTACTAAGCCCGGCGGAAAATGAAAAGTTGCGATTTTTCTAGACCGAAATGGCTAGGAACTATTCTCTCATTCCTGCGTAATAATCACAGAACTTTGCTGCCATACCATGGGTGCAGCAGCGCAATGAAATTACACAGCACCTGCAACTTTTCATTTTTCTATGCAAATAGAAAATTAACATTATGCTGTAGAAGTATTGTTCATTGTTCATTCATGCAACTAATGTTAATTAACAAATGAAATGTTATCCCTTTTTTAAAATCACCCAATTAACTTGCGGAACAGAGCTTGAGAACCACTGGCATAAGCAACGACAGCTAGCGTTCTCTGCTCCTCTCTAGCCTTAATGTGGGCCGGTCCATCTGAGCAAGTCCACATAAAATGACCCGCTGTAATAGATTGAACTGCACATTCACATTTTCTTCCATAGCTGCCATCCCACACACGCGAAATACGAACACATCCGCATACACAAGCTCAAAGAGACACGTAAATGAGATCTTAAACGGCTCTATGCTTTGCCCCCTCTCTCCAGCGCCAGAGTCACGCATCATAGTCCGCAGCCAGCAAAACAAGATGAAATAAAATTCTAAGCCGTCCTGGCAGTCAAGGACACCATTCCCTCACCGTAATAGCCTGTATCGTCTGGACACTCCATGTGTAGCTTTTCTTCATTGCTCTGAGCTTTTCTTCCAACAATAAGCTCTTTATCACTCCTCAACACAATTCATTTAAAGCCACCGTCAAGAAGCAATCAAACCTTAAGTAAGAGGATTCAAAGTCAATGTGTTATTGTTCAGCAAAGTACCATTGCTTCATTTCCATAATGCACACAAGGAAGATGCCAGGGAAGTCACACTTTAGTGATAGGACACATGAAAAGAAACCATTTACTTGATTCTATTTATTGTCATATTATTCGCATTCTTTTGTGTGTACGTTATGATTTAATTGTTCCTATTGTTTCCACTCCGTAATGTCCTTGTTTTCACTCGCACTTCTCTAATTTTCTTCCTCTTTCTCCAGGATGACATTATGTTTGGCTTTCTTGTCTCTCTGCCCTGAACACCAGTGATTTAGCAACTCTTGACATATCCATTACACAGTACAGATTGGCTATTCTCTCCTCCTCATGTCTCAGCACCTATAGAAATGACATGTACCTTTCTATTTTTTCTCTAATGCCCTCAATTCGTGGACCGATGCTTTTAGCTGGAAATGGATTCAAATTTCAGGAATCCTCCTGTAGCCTACCATTAACTAGAGATTCAATCTTGACAAAGTCTTTTTGGAAAATGCTTTCCATTTCGCATTGCCTCTATTTTATGGCTCTTTATTATTTCCTTTCATCCTTGTTTGTGCATGTCCTTTACGTATGCAGGCCAGGCCGTGATTAGTAGTGTTCTTGATTTCATGCACTTGTTTTGTTAAACTATGCAACTTGCTGTAAATATGCCTATACGTTCACTTCAAGCTTCGCTGCCACTGTCTTTACTTGCATGAAGACTGTCACAACAGCGCTATGCTAATTCCTAAGAATGCTGAATTTCACCTTGCCTCATGCTATAGGCTGCTGTGCGTGACCTTAAGAGCCATCTGGCCCTGTCTGAAGTCCAGAGTGTCTCCTGTAACTGTCTGCTGTTTAAATCACCCTCACCGCCAATATAGCATGAGGCATATTGCGGTTAATGGTCTGACAAACATGTCTCAGGCAGGTCCTGTCCACTCTCTCCTTTCTCACCCAGCCACTACTCCATCACAAGGGGATTAGAGCTAATGCTTTAAATGAGCACGGCCCAGAACCAAAGGGAATTAAAGGCAATTAGCATGCTAACAAACGGCTAATAACATGTCGTTTTTACTGTTTATAAGGCTTTACCTGTACTCTTTTGACAAGAGCTTATATTCTCCCCTCTAATGAATGTACTCGGATGGTCTATCAATTATTGAACACAACTATTTTAATATTAATAATTCTGTTTTGTTAAAAGCCTAGCTAACACACAAGGATCACAGGATTAATATTTGCACATTTTATCACTACTCTGCCATGACATCACAGGGGGCTTGCGTTTTGTTCACAGTAAACAGTGAAACTGTTTACTTAGCGGGCTTGCGAAAGAGGAGTTATGAGGGCCGTAGTGAACACTAATTAATCCCGTGTAATTAGCACTAGTGTTCTATCACGGTGTGTTTTACACTAGATTTCCCGGAAGCCACACACAACATTATTTATGTCTAATATTATGTATGCGGGTTTTCAAGACAGCAGATCTCTAGCAAGTCTGTGTTTATCTGTGTGATAAATCTATGATTTATCTCCGCCATCATCTTTGCGCTCACCCAATAAGCAAGCACTACTAATTACAATAATAATGATGATATTAGTAATAGCATCATTTCAATCTCACTTTCAGTAATTGCATTGTTCCACCCGTTTCCGTTTCTGCTTAAATTGTATTTAACTTCATCTATCCCCGGCCCTGCAAACAGGATTACTGGTACTTATCTGAAATGAAAGTGCATCTTTGACGCACTGTAATAACAGGGAGTGGAAAACCAGTCTATCGCAATAAAGCTGAAACTAATTCATTAGAATGGCTGTCTGCGAGGAGTGTTTTTCGATTCCGCCATGTGGCGCGTGGCTCGGGCCCGCCACACCAGCGATCTCCTGTCTACACCCCCCGCAACCCTTCCCTGAAGCAAATAATAAAGGCGATGATGAAGGCCATTTGTGTGATGTGCCATGCCCTGAGATGGGGAAAGGAACTGTGGAAAAGATCACAGCAGCTGCATCAACAGCCATGTGCGTCAGGCCTCTTCAAAGGGCGCTGCTAAAAGGCCATGCTGAACGCAAACAAGACTATCAAACTCTGCAACTTCTCCAGAGATGCTCAGGAAAAAAGAGTGACGAGAAGGAGGGAGGAAGGAGCCGTGTCGTTCGTGCCTCCTGTTCCATAATGGAATAGAAACACAAGGGCCCTGTTTGGTCGCCAAACACAATTAACAGGGTTTCTTCGTCCACATCAATACTGCTATTTGCATAGAGTATTGATCAGGGGTCCTTATAATCACAAAATGTTAAGTGCACCAATTAATTCTCAATCTGTTTGTGCCCTTGTCTGTTCACCAGGAGCTCTGAAGGTCAGCGTGAAAATGAACTGCTCTTTGATTTGCCTCCCTTTTTTTTTAGTTAGACAATGCCATTCTCTTTGAGACAGCCGAAAAGGCCCATCCCAGGTTTTTCATTATCATTCCTGGCGAGTACAGATTAAAGTGTTTGAAATCTTGCAATCTGATTTGTCCTTTTAAACAAGGTGTTTCTTTCCCTGTTCACTAATAGGCCTCGGTTCCTGCTCTCTCAGCCAGGCCTTGGCTTTTTACAGTCTGAAAGCCTCAATATCTACCTCATATTGTCTAATAAGTCTATGACAGAGCGTTTCACTGTTGATTCATACCCTTAACGGCATGAGTCCAATGTCACAAAACACTCTTGTCTGGCCTTGTTAAAGCATTACGGAACATGACCTTGCGCCTGCTCCTCTATTTGAGTTGATCATAGCAATAAGTTAGCAGCTGCTCCCATTCTCTTGTTTGTGACATCTCAATCCATTGGGAGAATGAAGGCTGCATCTGCATGTGAGGATTATGAATGTGAATGTACCTTTCACTTCTCATAATAGGTACTGCATATTTCTATCTTTATCTAATGAAAGCCTGAGGTTAGAGTTGAGCTGTAACATAAGACATCCCCTCTCTCCCTATGATTGAGAATTTGCTTGTTTATTTAGAATTATACACAGAAAGGAAGAACTGTAGAGTCCTTTGTACACATTTACCCTTCCACATCTACTAAAGCTTCTGGTTTGCGAGATCTGTTTGTGTTGCAGATGTGAAGAGAGGTGCCAATTGAATTCGCAACTCAATAGCTCTCACTTGTATCTCACCTTTGTGTATGAGATTGGCAGTGCGTATCCAACTGATATAGCTATAGAGCGCAAGCAAAAGATTGTGGAGCGTTCTCCATGTTCTGGCGCTGTCACGTGTCCTCGCATGTCAGGTACGGCTGTGGCGCTCCGCTCTGCCCATTCTCTTGTTCTCCATCAATGTGGCAGTCAGCGGTTACGGCCAAGTGACAAATGAGCTCGCCTTCAGCGAAAGATGAATTTCAATCCACTACACCTGTGCCACCTCACCAAATGAAAGGCCTGATTGCTCGCTATTGCGTATTTGAAATGCTTAATTCCTCCATTAAAAAACCTATTTACATGAATTAGGGACAATTAGCGTTTTCAGACCCATTTCGGCTTTGTTCGCCCTGTCCATTAACATTTAAAAGTGTCGGCTGCCAGACACAAGAAAAGCCCCACAATCTGATTTCAGCTGACCCCCCACGTTGGGTGCCTGGATGGACCCTTTTCATCTCGCCTGCACAGATGAGAAGGAGCTGGCCTTGCTTCTCAGATTTGCCTCAATTAAATATAATCAACAAAAGCAATTCAGACAAAAAAGAGAAAAAGAAATGTCCTGAAAGAAGAGGTCTGTTAGAGATGGACAGGGCAGAGCTGCTCTCAGACTTTATTCAATGGCAGACTGTAAATGTGCACAACATTACTGAGGCTTCATTCTCTGCTTTATAAATGGATTTAGATCCAGATGAACAGTCCAGAATGTGAGGAAAAGTTAAAGAATGTGCAACTAGAAGGAAAAGGTGAAGGTAGAGGTGACTCAAGATGCACAGATTTAATGAGCTCACATGAGATTAATTAATTACTTTACTATCAGTTTTGTAATTTCTTGCATGCTTAAAAGTGAAATCAACTCCATTGAGATCATTTATACCCAGCCACCGGTCTTCATCTGCTGCCCTTCTGCCCATCCACAAATTACACTGGCTGACCCCTGCAGTAGCTGATACATTTAAAAGGCCTTCTCTCTGCAAGGATCGGTTAGACTGAACGATTCAAAATGTCATGGTTTTTACGAGAGGGTTACTGAGCTGAAAATTATTATTTTTATTCTCACTTCAAGTTCACGAAATCAAAAAATGGTGAGCAATAGTGTACTTTTCATGCTCTTTCTATCACTGGCTTGCCTTATTCAACAAGCTTTCCAAGGGTTCAGCCTGTAAACACAGGTCTAATGTAAGTGTTGTATGAAAATGTTTCCACTTTTTAGTGGTGGGAAGTTAGTTCAAAAGAGGTTGAGGCTGCAGGATCAAAGCAGAATGCTGGATGCTCATAGAACAGCACAAAAGAAAGCAGACAGAGTGGGCTTCATCAAAACTAAAAGTCCACTGTTGTTTATCTTGTGCTTGAGATCGCTTATAAAGGTAAGAATATATATTTTTTATATATACACTACCGTTCAAAAGTTGAAGGTTGACTGATCAAAATATTTCTATTTCAAATAAGTGCTGATCTTTTGAACTTTCTATTCATTACAGAATCCTGGAAATAAAACATATTACCAGCTCAACTTAATATTGATAATAAAAATAAATGTTTCTTGAACACAAACTCAGCATTAGAATGATTTCTGAAGGATCATGTGACACTGAAAACTGGAGTAGGCTAATGATGCTGAAAATTCAGCTTTAAATGAAATAAACGAAATTACATTTTTTAAATATATTAAATAATAATAATTCACAATTGTAGTGTGTTACAGTATTTTGTAGGGGTATGACGCGAGACTAAACTGTGACGAAATTTCTCGTGGAGGTGAAAAGCTGTCTCATGTCATATTTTCATGACCTGGTCATGACGGAGTGTGAGTGTGAAGTTAGGATAGAATATGCCAACGCTAAGTTTATATTACACCTCCACTCTAGTTTTGCTTTTTATAGAAATAAAAACAATTTAATTCAGGTTGATAACAGTCACTTCAATTCCATCAGCTCATCCAACACGAGCTGTTCGAGTCGTGCAGCACTGATCACGTAACGAGAAGACACTGAGCGCGTGTTACGAGTGTGTCGCTGCGTCCCAATTCGCATACTATCCGTACTAAATAGTATTCGAAAAAAGTCAAGTCAAGTCAACTTTATTTATATAGCGCTTTTAACAATGGAGATTGTTTCAAAGCAGCTTTACAGTGTTAAACAGGAAAATAATGCAGCCTAATTTTATTCAGCTGTATAGCCATTTGATGTCATCAGTTCATTTCAATTTCCATACGGTGACAGTGTGGGCTTTAGATCAATAATTAGATCAGTAATTTAGTTTATATGGTTAAATTAGTTTATTAATTAGATTTATTTCGATGTTTAGTTGAAAAATATAGTGTCCCCAACTGAGCACGCCAAGCCAGAGGCAACAGTGGCAAGGAAACCAAAACCCCATTAGGTGACCTAATGGAGAAAAATAAACCTTGGGAGAAACCAGGCTCAGTAAGGGTGCCAGTTCTCCTCTGGCCAAAAAAAAGAATTAGTATGTCCCAAATCGTAGTATGTTGAAAATGGTATTCCAAAGATTCCCGGATGGTCTACTATTTCCGGTCAGAATCCGAAGTGCAGATCGATGCGCACTCTAACTGCTGATATTGCCCACAACCCATTGCAAGATGGACGAGGATTCGATTAGAACTACAAACGCGGATAAAAAGTGTTAAAAAACTACAAACATGACGGTTACACTAGTCTGACGGCTAAGTAGAGAGGATTAGAGAAAGGGGTTTGAGTGAGCAATTATCAGCATTTAACCTGACAAAAAGATATTTATTCAATGTTAGCCACATTGTATTTCACCTGCAGCAGCTTTGAGAACTTTTGTAATGATACGTTTGGCCATTAACTTGAGCAAACACATGAGAGGAGTCTCTGCATTAAAGACCCGCGAATGGCAGATCAACGCTACATTATCCGTCTGCAATACCGGATGCTGCAATCCCAGGAATGCATTTCCAGGACCCTAGTTTTGGAGAACCAAAACAAGTGCCACCAAGGTAGTATTTTAACACTTTTTTTTTTTTGAGGTTTTAAAAAGTTTATTACACCCAAATGCTGCTTTCTTTATTGCAATTAAATCTGGTTTCTAGGAATGTTGAGTAATTATTGGGTCCAAGTTGCATAATTTAATAACTCATCAAGTAAAATAAACAAGGAATGGTATAGCCTTTTCAGTCAATCACATTTTCAAGTACAGAGGGAATACAAAAGGATGACTCTGGGGGTAGATTTAGAATTGTGTATATTTGATAAAATATTGCAACAGTTGAATTTGAACACACAAAAACAAATTTGTTCATGATGTGAACCACATAGGAAGAACTTCATGGACAACGTCTTCACTGACTCCTAAGAGAGAGAAAGATAGAGAAGTGAATGAAATAAGGAACATTGAGTTGAACTTGTTCAACTCTCTAATTTTTAATTTCAAATGTTAAAGATCTTAGTCACCACAGAGCACACTACAAAATTATATCAATCTTCATACCAAATAATGTTCATATTACTGTTATTGCATACTGTACAGGTTCTTGAAACATTCATGTCAATAAAGCGCATCTGAACTGAGAAAAAAAAATAGAGATAGATGCAAGAAATCTGAATAGAAATAACATGTAATTTCTACAATAACATGACTTTTCCTGTCCTTTAAATATTTAAAGCACACATTGTGATGTATACAGCAGCACTAACAAACAACTGGATGCTCTCCCCACTTTTCAACAAGTTCATTTTATATAAATAAATATACATAAATTAGGGATAAGTCTAGGACTTGACCAATTAATTCATCTTTTGTCATACTTCTGCCTGCCCTGAGCTGTGTCCTTGAAAGCACTTCATATAGAGTACAGTACACAGTAGGCCTACAAGACACAATCTAACACGTGGTATTTTAACAGTCAATTATTATGATGGCCTCTCTTATGCCTGACTATAAAAACGTCATATGTCTCAATCAACATTATAAAACCATATCAAAATGAAGAGACGTACTCATAACATGTATTGTGTGGTAACGTTAAACAGGCTGACTGTGAGCACGTTACAGCAAAAACTAAGATTATTTTAACTTACTTAAAATGAAGAAAAAAACTACGAGTAACTAACAAGCTTTCACAACGAACGTAATACAGTTGTCTTGTGCTGTCACTAAGTCAACACAAGCTTTCATGCAAGTTTAGTTAAACGAACGTGCTAACAATTAATTTACAGCACTATCTAATATACGTATGATAGCTATGCATTCAAGACTATTTAGCAAATCACGATCACTTCGGCTACATTAACTTTCCAATGAAATGCATCACGATTGTTTTTAATGTTAAAATACAAATGGATTCACATGTGATACTCACACTCTGATCGTCATCCATCTTTGCTGGTCCTCTAATTCGCTAGGTGGCGTTGTCAATAAAAACCTAGGGTCCTAGAAATGCGGTCCTAGGACTGCGGTCCTGAAAATGCAGCCTCCGGTTGTGCAGGCAGATGCTACTCGATCAACGTGCGACTACGCTTCTCTCCGATACGGTACGAAATTAAATTGAATGTGGAGGATTTGAACTGTGACGATGATTGACAGGGCAGTTTAAACGGTGACGGGACGCACGTAACTAAGCAACAGAGTCTGTTAAAGATGACGAAGTAGTATGTCCCAAAGCTTGCATACTCTTCTGCTACACACTAAAAAGTATGTACTTTTTCTTCACAAAAAGAGTACATACTTTTAGGACGTAGTATAAGTAGGCGAATTGGGACGCAGCACGTGTTACCCACAATTCAGTTCGGCAACGCATGACGTCACCCATTCAAAGTAAACGAGAAGCGTTGACGCCGATGCCCCGTGTGAATGTGGCGTTAGTGGACTGGACCGTGGCGGAGGATTCGTTGCACTGCAGAAGCATCAGACTTGTATTTTAAAATACGCATTCAGCACCACCTATTCACAGACTACGCACGATTGCGAAATTGAAAGTAAAAATAAACGGGAGCTTCAATACGTTGCCGCTGTTTGAAAGCGGCTCCGTGAGGCACGCAAATATCTCCCAATTTTTCTCGTTGTAACTATGTGTTCTGTATCATGCTTGAAGAAAAACGTGGTCTCTATTTGCCCGTTGAATATTGAGTAACGTTACTTTGATTATGGTTATCGTTTGCACTTAATATCTATGATCAATTTTTGGGAAGGAGTTCTGAGGTCTGAAGAGACAATCATACAGGAAAGAAGCCAGTCAGTTGAGTTTTTAGCAAAACCTTTACGGTGCTTGTTGTTTTTTTACTGCATATGATAATTCATACTCAGAAAGTAGAACTGAATGACATTCTTTACAATTTTTCTAGTCATGTATTTCATCATTGAGGATTTCTTAAAAATACTATGTAAAAATCTAGTCTCATTCTCGTGAAGCCAATCTTGTGTCTCGTCTCGTGAGATAAGGGTCTTGTCACACCCCTAGT
This sequence comes from Romanogobio albipinnatus, assembly GCA_023566225.1. Lineage (NCBI taxonomy): Eukaryota > Metazoa > Chordata > Actinopteri > Cypriniformes > Gobionidae > Romanogobio > Romanogobio albipinnatus. The sequence goes on from CM042239.1 coordinate 26,813,702, forward strand.
ATTTTTCATCAGGTAAATGTAGAGAACATTAAAATCTTACAGACATCACATTTTTGAATAATACACTACCACTATGTTCATAAATAAATATATCATAGTTTTACTATTTAAAATCTCCTTTGTACTCTTGTGTCTTCAGAATCGTCCATACCTACAGTATGTGCTAACAACTGAACACCAGCTGCTAATCTGACTTCCCAGCTCTTCAAGATGACTACAACATGCTAAATCTGACTATATTCAGTGATAGTCAAAAATATCATGGCCAATATGATGAAGATTATTTGAAAGCACATAAAAACTAGAGACACTGTTTTACACAATGGGGCCATTTTGACCTAGGAGTCTTAACATATTTACTTGTAACATTCAAGTCTCTAGTTTAAGGCCTATCAGCTATATTTTAAGATTTGTTGAATGAACAATAAAACTGAAATATAAATCCAAGAGTCGACATAAACACATTCAGTCATTAAGCTATAGAATGATGCAATCAAAAGCTGAAATGTATCCTAGAGTTTCCAATTCTCAACTAAACCCTCCAGCAATCCTGCCAATATCACAGGTTTCCGCAAAGGACACAGTCAAATGCCATTGTCTCTTCAGCTATGGTACAAATATTGTATTCTCTACCAGACACTCCTTTTCCAATATGGTTCGACTGAAAGAATGGAGGAGGCAGAGGTTCCAATATCCCCACACACACCAAAATCATAGACATATACACATACAGTTTCTTTTCAATTTGGCATATATGCAGCATTATAACCAGCTGTTTTTGATACGAAATACACTTTTACACTGGCAGTATTGGGCTAGGTTGTCTTCAAATTAGGAGTAATTAGCAATATCTCTGACTTGGACATTTGTTTTATTTATTTATATATTTATTCTGTGTTCTATAGGGTCTAGCGTGGACTTTTTCAGTTACTTCTCACTTTATAAAGTGGGTTGTGTAATAGAAAAACTAAAAGGGTCGCTCAAGCTATATTTCACAAATGGCCATTTAGCCCCAGCCTTTGCAGGGGAGTCTATTAGCATAATTGTGTTATTGATTAGGAATAGCTCACTTTTCCTCATTATGATTGCATTCAGTTGTTGACTTCACCTATACAATGAATTCATTTTTATGTCAGTCTTGTTGACTGGTATGATCTATGGCTTATCTATATCATCGATTCCTGCAAAGTTCATCCATCCATAGGTGAGTGGCATAAAAATGTTTTACATAAAAAGATTGAAGAGGGACAATGTGCATGTAAGCGAAATGTCACTGTTGTGGAGACAGGCCTCAAAGGCATCGTCCCTTGAGGAATGTCCTAGTGGCTTTGGCCACATTGTGATATAACGCTAATTATGAAAGGTTGCATAACGGATTGCTGCATATGAAATGCGTACAAGAGCATGTCTGTATTTAGGGAGTGCTTAATGTACACTGCAGATCTCTAGTTTTAATTCCTCAGTGGTCTGATTTGCAGACTAAAAGCTAAATAAAGCATTCTCTAAATAAACACTTTGCCTGTTGTGTGGTGGCCGTTACGCCAGTGGTGGAAAAGCAGCTGTTGTGACAATGGACTGCCCTCAGAGAACCTGTGGATATCCAGTCTAAATCCAGCCCAGGTAGCTGTGAAAAAGCTAATAATGCGTTATTGCTGCTCAGGTCTTCTCTGTCATCTCTCTATCAGTCACCCTATACAGGGCTGGCCGAGTGATAATGGGTAATAATGCAACGGGGAGAGAGTCCAATCTCAGCAGGTCCTGAGTGGTGTGAGAAGGGCCTGGGTGTTAGCCTCCATATCCCACGTGTGATCCAGGGAGGAAATGAGGAATCTTTCTGGCTACAGATTCACGGGGCACACATTAGAGAGTGAATGTGGATTTATTTGACTAAGTTTGTGTACAAAGGAGATTACAACCTATGGGATATAGCCGAGCATGAGAGAGACATTTTGGATTTATCCCAAGTCAACACTTGGATTCTTTTAAAGTCAGATATATGGTTTCCTAAAAAAAAACCTGACATCTCCGACTTGGGAAGTTTGTTTTTTTTAGCCATTCAGTCCCTCGTTTGAGGGATTTAACGTTTCAAAGTTGCATTTTGCACTGTTTTCTGTTTTATTCCACTTAATTAACAGCATGGGCATGTTGCTGTTGCGTTCAGCTTGTGTATTCACAGGGGTAATCGGAACAAGGCGCCATCCTTAATTCTAACCCAATTACATCTTTCTTGACATTATATCCATATTTAATAAAGCTATATTCCCCCCACCCCGGACTGAACGGGGGAAAAAAAAGCGAGAGATCAGAGATTAGTTTGGCGCTAATACAAACTGGTGGATTTGATGTGAGGGCGTTTAAATCGTTCAAAGAGAATGGGAAATCAGGAGGAGTATGGTATTGCTATAACTTCAGGCTTACTCAAAGAATATTGCAGCCTTTTTAAGTGTCAACGCCTTTTGTTCCTTTTTGTTTTACTGCAAAGTTTTAAAACAGCCCTAAGATCTGACTTGAATATTATCTGCATTTTCAAACCTAAACAAATTAAATATTCTCCTCTTTGATCGCAACAAATGTGTTTTTACTTTTCTCACTATGGTTTACTATAATATATTTTGCTCTAGAGTATTTGACAAATTGAAAACAACAACGAACTTAAAACAACACTGCAACTGCACGCAAACAGCATCAGCTGAGGGGTTGGGGTTGAGTTGGGGGAACTGTTTACCTCGATGTAAAACACAGAAAGACCCCCTGGTGCAACTAGTACACATGCTGATAATCTACACAGACATGGCTGACAATCATCATGCTGTTATGATTGGTACACAGTTACATTAGATATTCACACAGCGTATTGTTCTCATTTTAAAACACATTGCTGGATGTCAATTGTTGTGATGTGTCGCACTTTACTCCCATAATCAACCCAGCGAGGAAAAACAACCAATACTTTCCCCATACATGCGTGAATATTCCTATGGTACTGGACTGAAGGAGTTAAACCACATCACACTCATAAATAGTACTTTTGCACATTAAAATCTCCTCTCACGTGACTTTTTTGATATAAATGACTTGGTATTGCTTCTGGCATGTGATAAAGTGGGTCTGTGTTTTTGCTGTCAGTAGCGCTGGTGGATGTGGGATTCTTCTGAAAGTCTGCTCTCTGGGTAATGGATGGTGAATCTATACTGACTCAATAGTCCCAGAGTGAATTCTACGGTCATAGTCCAACCTGATACACACAATTCACAGCAGAGCCTGTGTTCTAAAGCAAATAATTTGTCTCAGTGTGTCATTTGTCTCTCAATTGATCTACACCGGTCACAGTGTATGTATACGTTTTCAAACTCAATTAACAGGCTTGTTGTTGCGTATAACTTACATATTTCTGCTTAGTTTCCTGTTCTGCTTTTCAGCATCAGCGCTCCTTATGGGATGCATGCATGTATACAGTAACAATCCAAGTGAGACGGTTCTGTACCAGTTTGAATCCGTCTAACACATTATTCACTGAATGAACACTGAAAAAATATGGTAAAATGTTTCTTGAGCACAAAATCAGAGTTCGGAAGGATCGTGTGAAACTAAAGACTTTTTGCTGCAAATTTGGCTAGCAAAATAGGAATTTATTTGATTGAATAAATGCAGCCTTGGTGAGCATAAGAAAATACTTTCAAAAACATTTTTTTTTTTAAATCATACAAACCTCAACTTTTGAGTTGTAGTCTTTTCTCAGAGTTCCATGCTTAAAAACAACTTGATCACCCACAAGGATTGGTCATGGCCTCTCAGGACACTTTTCGACTGGGCTTTTCTCTGAAGTAGCTCTTGTAATCGGGCTGGATTTATCACAGGCCACTAATAAATGCCCCAATTACTGTAAGGGCAACAGCAGAGATTTTCCTATGATAGAAGATCTGATGCTCGATTTCTATACAGCATCCCTTTCCATCCTCTTCAGAAACCCTCTCAGCTATTACGCCGAAAGTGCCCCCAAACTCTGGTCAGTGCACCCTCTCCACACAATGCCTGCAAAACAAGAATAAAGTACTCGAAAAGAAATTGATTCATAGCAACAGAAACGCGTCAGATGACCTTTTACAATGCTCATTACACATGGCGCACATCACGGCGCAAGAATGTTCCCACTCTTCGGACCTTTTGTCTCGCTCGCTCCTCTTCTTCTCCTCGGCCTTCTTCTCCGGGGAAATGGTAATTAATTGAAATCATTTCCATGTGTAAGGTTGCCCAAGTCCCTCCTTACACTGTGTCAATGGGTCGATAGGTATTTGGAGCATACAGTGCACACAGGTGATAAGAACTCAAGTCACACTGTGTTAAATGATTGCCAAAGCAGCAAGTGAGAGAGGGAAAAAAAAACGAATCAGATTCAAGGGCAGAGGAGTTTGCGGAGAGGGAACGAGGGATATGGAAGAGGAGGGGGAGGAGAGCAGTCCTCTGTGGATGGCATTCTGGCAGCAGGGGCTGATGGTCAGCACCCGCAAAATTGAAATATTTCAGGTGATTCAAGGCTGGCCACATTTCTCGCTCCTTTTTCCTCTCACTCTCTCGCTTTCAATTATCAAAAGGTTGTCAATGGGAATCAAACAGTCTCCTTGGGGGAGTTCATGCGTGTGTCTCGGCACTGTCCTCAGTGTTCAGAGCGCCTTCTCGGAGACGAGGGCCACTCGCGTTCCGCCGCCTGCCAAAGAGCGCTGTATCTTTAAGAGGCCTGTTACATGCTGTTGATTAGTTTTGCTGAGTGGGTATGCAGAGACCAATAAATTAAATATGAATAAATTAAGAATGTACTGTAGCAGAAAATTGCTTGGAAAACAACCACCTCCCCATTAAAATATGTATAGTAATGCCTTTTATGTCTGGCGACGTGGGATTAGATATCACTGTAAATTAACACTCCATCCGACCGTAGTCGAGAACTTTTCACTTTTAACAAGGACTTATAAAAAAAGCATTTACTCTAGTGTGTTCGCTAATTAATTTGATATTCAAATGAGCTTATGAATTATAATTGCAAATATCCCAAATAAGAGCAGTTTGGAAGAAAAAAAAGAGGGATAGTGTCAACAAAGATTGATGAAGCTTGCTTTGAAAATGCCATCTGTTTGGAATGTTTACTCGAGGCGGAGCATTTCTCCTCTCAAGGAACGCATGTCTGTGGTTGTGTCAGCACCTAACGTGCCACACCGGCTCCGCTTTGCATTGAAGGGGATCAGGGACATCAGCATGTGAGATGAGCTCCCACAGATAATGGCCCTGCAACGTTGGTGTGACATTGTAGCCGCATTAGCTCATTACTACAATGTCATGGGTGACATGGTGAGGATGCTGTGCATTAGGAAGAACTCGACTGCAGGTATCGGGTCTCTGCAGATGAGCTGCTTAATTAAGAGAAGCACCATTAAGGTTATTGAGATGCGACTCCCTGTACGAGGAGATGCTGGGTCCCGCGTGGGTGGGAGACCGGAGGGGGGCACTTACAATCCCTTCTTTCTCTATTCCTCAACCTCAAGTGACATTAGCAGCTCCTGCACACCTGCAAACTCCTGGAGTCACACAGTGGGCCGCATCTCCGCATCCTTCGGTGCCTCTGACTCCAGGATCTAAAAGAGGCGACCGATTTTTAATTCCTCCTCCCCTCCTCCTCCTCCCCGGTGCCCATCTGTCAGGCTACACTACTGCAGAGGAGGAGGAAGGCAAGCACCTTGTTCCAAGTGGGCGCCTTTCTAATTTCTGTGCCTCTACAGCTTGTCCCAGACAAACGCCCCTTTCTCAGCTGCCATGCTACCCTGCCTGCTGCGTGCACACTAGCTTTTCGAAAGAAAAGTTTGGGGGATAAAGACCCCCCCTCCCCAAAAGAAAAAACTAAATCAATTTTACAACAAACTAAAGTGTGGATGCATGTGATGGCAAAGAGGAATGTGAGGATATCAGGGTCATTTCTCCAGCCGAACTCCAACCAAGTTTTTTTTTTAATCTACTAAATTTCTGCTCTCTTTCACTCTCTCCCTGAGGCCTACAGATGCACTCCTGTAATTTACTGCAGGTCACATTCCACCAGCACAATTCAATTTGAAGATTTCTCTCTATCTCTCTCCCTCTCCCTCACTGATATAATGAATTAAAAGTCTGGCACAAGAAAATGAGGGCCATATGTTGAAATCCTATCCCTGTTACTGACAAGGCATTAGCCGTACATGAGGTTCTCTAAACAGACCTTATGCAAATTCACTCCCTAGCTTCGAGGGGGTTGAGATTTTCTTTAAATATATAAATCATTCTTATCGTCCCCCTTTTTGCCATCAATGGATCAGTTTAGCTGGACGGTAGTCGAAAGTCCATCTTGTTGTTGTACAATCGCTCAGATCAGGTTGTGGATATGATTCATTGTGTACGGGTAATAAACACTGTCATACACTATAATTATTTAATGGCTCAATCCATCAAAAGTGACCATGGCCAGACACGCAGGAAACTCAATATGGGGCTATTGTGATCCAACACTCGTCTCTGTACCTAGCGTGACAGTGCTTTGTGTTTTCTACAGCTCCATCCAGTGGTATCGCTCCGCTCACAACGTTTAGAGTTATATAAGTCTGAGACGGAACAATCACTGAGCTTAGTTCAGTATTATACGATAGTTCCCGTCCACTTTGATTGGAAAAGCCAAAAGTGATGATATTTGGAACTGGACTGTTTCACTATTTGTATCACACAACCATCAACTTTTTTTTTGTTGCGAAAAACCTGGTCAAATTGTTTCTGAAATATCAGTTACTTTATATTAAAGGGTTAGTTCACCCAAAAATTTTAATTCTGTCATTAATGAAATTCTGTTTTAATCCTCATGTCGTTTTAAACCCGTAAGAACACAAATGAAGATATGAAATCTGTGACCCCACATAGACTGCAACGTAATCACCACTTTCAAGGCCCAGAAAGGTAGTAAAGACATTGTTAAAATAGTCCATGTGACTACAGTGGTTCAACCCTAATGTTATGAAGCGACGAGAATACCTTTTATGCAAAAGTAACGACTTTATTCAACAATTTCTTCTCTTCCGTATCAGTCTCTGAAGCTGTTCACGTTGTAAACACTGTGCAGCACTTCCCGGTTCTACGTCAGAACGCCGGCTCCTGCGTCAGCATCACACACATGCATCGTGGTGCTCATGTGAACAGTGTTAGAAACTAACACAGAAGAGATGAAATTGTTAAGTCGTCGCTTCATAACATTAAGTTTGCACCAGTGTAGTCACATGGATTATTATAAGGTCTTTATTACCTTTCTGGGCCTTGAAAGTGGTGATTACGTTGCAGTCTATATGGGCGCATTTACACTGCAGGTCTTGATGCAAGATTTGGTGACTATATCCGATTTTTTGGACGACCCGCTTATATCATCTTTTAAAAGCGACCCGTATCCAATATTTGCATTTACACTATACACTGGCGAAACAGCCCAAGACGTTCTGACCCGGAAAAGAGGTAAAATGGCGTGATATGAAATGGACGCAGATGAAATGAATATACTGTACAGTGTCTTCGCCCCAAAGGCTTAAAAGACATGAAACCACCGCATTACTCCACTGTGTCATACCTTCGGCATTAGTGGCATGTGATTGCAGTTTGTGTCCACCTGAGATGACGTCATTCGCCTCCATCCCTTTTTCAAATGATGTACGACTCGCATTTACTGGGGAATATCTGATTTGACCGCTTACATGGCAGAAGCAAATGCACATATCCGAATCATATTTTTTAATCACCACATGAGTGAGGCCTGAATCCAATCTGAGGATATCGGAATTCATGCGTTTTTTTCCCTGCTTACACGTTCAAATGCCATATCCGATCTGTGCCACATGAGAGGGAAAAATCGGAATTGGGTCACTTGAACCATGCAGTGTAAATGGGGCCTATTTGTTTCAGAAAGCTTTCGGATTTCATCAAAAATATCTTCATTTGTGTAAGGTCTTACGGGTTTGGAACGACATGAGGTTGAGTAATTAATGACAGAATTTTCATTTTTTGGGTGAGCTATCCCTTTAATTTCTAACAACAATCACAAACAAAGGTATTCTGATGTACTGAATACCGACACCTCGGCCACAGGTTAGAGGTTAGATTGCAAGTGTGATATAGGTTTAATACAGTTCTATAAACAATAAGTTAATGCTGTATAAAAGTTTGGGGTCAGTACGTTTTTTTTAATCATGGTTTTCACAAAAATAATAAGCAGCACTTAACTGGTTTTAACATAAATAAGAAATGTTTCTTGAGCACCAAATCAGCATATTAGAATGATTTCTGAAGGATCATGTGACACTGAAGACTGGAGTTATGATGCTGGAAACTCAGCTTCACCAGGAATAAATTACATTTTTAAATATATTCAAATAGAAAACAGTTATAATAATAATAATGTTTCACAATAATACTGTATTTTTTATAAAAAATAAATGCAGCCTCGAAAAAAATGAATTTTTTGGATGGCTAAGAAAGAAATTTTTTCCTTGAAAAAAAAAAGTCAAGGAAATCTAGTATTAAAAAAATAAATATTTGAAACACAAAATACTGTTTTGTCCCATAAGAAGTAAACAAGCAGGATTAGAATTTCAATTCTATGTACACAAACATGTGGAGTGATTCCAACATTGAAACGTTCCAGTGCTTGTCCAAATGAGTTGCCTTAATATTATATTTCAAGACCCAAAAGATAATTATCTTCATATCAACTACTAAATTTGTTATCCAGGTAATCTCTCACACCTGATGGTCTGTTATATACACAGCTGTAATAGCAAATCATTATTTTTGTTTCATAGCAACATTCTATAAAATATTCATGGCACTTTATGAATGTGCTTGGCAAAAAAAAGAAAATATTTTAATAAAAATAAACATTGATGCGTAAATGATGTACTAAACTGAAAACAACAACACACTCAAGGCCTCATTCGTAACACGGCCCTTTATTTATAATAAAGAAAGCCTTTCATACCTTTTTGCACCTTGATTAATGCAGTCCATCACATCTTCTTTTACTATAAAAGGACAAATTGAAAACATAACAAATGAGTGCAAAGTAATAATGCATTTAAAAGGGTTATTTGAACGGAACCTTCAATCTTCTCCCTGGAATTCCCATGAACACAAACACACACATCCACATGCAAATAGGAGGATTGTAATACAGTCTGTGTGAGTTCTGCTTGACTATTTTAATATTGTATCCATCTTGGGGATTATTCTCTCTTCAGCAGAGAGACCAGTGCTGGAGTGCTGCAGTACTCACAGTATACCCTGCTGCTCTCAACAAGATTAGAGACCCTGCACTTTGACTCCCAATCCTGCTCTCTTCATGGTGTCTAACCACTTTGCGCCCCACCGCTCACAGTTATAGCATATGGCTAACATTAAAGTTCCCTCACCCCCTGACTTATTTATTTGTGATGCAAGCATTCCGCACATCTAATGACGGTAGTAAAAATTAATATTGTGTACGCGAGTCACACGAGTGAGTTACTGTTGGATGGTTTCATTTTAATGGATAACAAAAAAGAACTATTCGTGTACAACAGCTACCTGATGTGATTTGGCAAATGATGATCAACACAACTGCAGAAGAAACAACAGATCTTCGTAAAATTAATAGACAGAAAACCTGAAGTCCATCAGGATAGCTGTTACATGTACTGTTGTGGCAATTGCTCTCATTTAAAAGTGGTGAATACTATGTTCTGTTTGAATATTGCATCAAATTACTCTGTTATTGCCTATTCACCATTGCAAAACACAGAGCTAAACCCTGTTACATTCTTCACAGTCCTGAACTTCCTTTACTCTCTATAGAGAATTTATTCCCTAATAGCATTTCAATGTGCTTCAAGATGACTTATGCACCTTGTGTTAGATGCCATGAACAGGCAAATCGATCTCGTGCCATGCCACGCGATTAGTTCATCTGTTCCAGGTCCATGAAAATAAAGCAGCAAACACCTCCCGCCCCCCTCCAAAAAAACCCTAGTAGCTCATCCTCAAAACAGGAGGCCTTTGTGTAATTCATACAAGGGAAAAAAATAACTATTAAAATACATCCTAATAAGGAGACTAAAAACATCTTCACATTGGAGGAAGTACAGTTTTACTTTTGATTCACTGGTTTGGCTTAAAAAGTCATATGTGTATCCTGCGGGCCCACCACGCTGCAGTGACCCCCCCAAGACTTCCTCATCTTTGGCACTGGATGAAACTGCGAGGTCTAGCTGCGTTTTTTAGCCCGGAAGCCAACAGCTGGATTGGTGGAACGGTGAATAGAACTGGTGGAGGGACGTGGGGACAAGCTTTCGTGCCTGTTTGAGTTGGATGCTGCAGCGGCTGCTTCTGCCGATGATGTTTTGAGACAGGATCCTGAGATGGAGGAGGCCTTGCTGTAGCTTTTTGTGCTTGGCTGAGCAGGGGGTTTGTTACCTGTGTGGGACTGCGGAGATAAGACACTCTCATTCATCTCACAAAAACGCAACAAACCACACTAGAGGACAGTGCTACATTGCTGTATGACAGCTGCCGGAGAAGGGTTATCTTGGCACCATCTAGTGGCCATTTAGAAAACAAGCAGATTGGTCGCATTTAAAAAAAAAACATTTTCATTAGGCATGAAATAGCCAGGATTTCTGTCACATACCTTTTAAGAGACAAAATATCTCTCTTTGACTGAGCACAAATATTTTAGAAAATCAACTGCAAAGCATTTGGAAGCTTGTGAAGTGAATGACTGACCTGTGTAGTGGATGTATTGGGAGTGTTGCAGGCCTTTGCACCAGACACACACTTCTTAACACCATTAGAGGATGAGGCTGATAGTTTTTTCTTCAGAGGCTATAGGAATTAAATGTATAAATGTAAATATAAATGTATTCAAGCAAGTTGGTCCACATAGCAGCCATATTAGTATTTCTGATCATGCAAATGCAGCTCCTATCTACTTAAATAGGGATAGAAAAATGACAACATAAACTTTGTTTCTTAAGCTCAAATCAGGGAAAAAAGTACGTATTTAAGCAATACAAGAAGCTGTGTTCTCTTATTTTCTAATATTGTCACAGCTAAAGGCTGTTGTTCTCTGCATTTCACCTCTGCTCTAGCTTCTTTTCTAATCTAGCTTTCTAATAAACGTGATTTTGCATACTATGAATATTGTTGGCTGTGTGATGAATTGCTGTGATGTTCCTCTTTTGTAAGTCACTTTGGATAACAGCATCTGCTAAATGCATAAATGTAAATGCAAAGATATACATTTTTATTAAACATTTGATTCAATTAAGTTTATTAAATGGAATCATTTAACTAGATACTGTATTGTCCTTAAGTAAACAATAACAGAATGTGTTCTATATGGCTGCAGTGGTATATACAGTATTATTTGCATCACAGCCTTTACTGTTTTTAGAAATTCCATCCCTATGAAATTTGGACTGATCTTTCATGATTAGGGTATACAAAAACATTTTTTTTTAATGCATGAACATGCAACATGCAGAAATGCTTCACTTTTGAATCTGTATGAGCTACCTATGAAGTACAATAACTTGTATTACAATATCTTTACCTTCTTGTTTGGGGTGGAGGGTTTCCTGCTATTGCTGCTGTCTGTGATGTCGTCAGGAGATGCTGGGGTTATTGAGAGTTCTTCAGAATTTCTCGGCCCTGACCCTGTGTCCTGAGAAGAATTGAGAGAGAAGCTCTGCAGTGCCTCGCTCATCTCCACACTCTCTTTGTCCTGTGGAGCATTCAGGAACTCGCGCATCATCTCTAAGACGTTTGTTTGTGTAACCGTGGTTGAGGTGTCCCCCTTTGAAAACAGATTTTCTTTCTTTCAGGTCTTTCTTTCTGACAGGTTCCACATTTAGTCATCCGTCAAATTGAAGAGTGCTAATTAGCTAATTTCTGAATCTATAATATGCATGACCTCATTTGAACAAGAGAAAAGAGTAATTGAGTTCTCTTACTGTAATCCAAGGGTTATCAAGCAGCTCATTGGCTGTGATGCGGTGAGCTGGGTCAACTTTCAACAAACTCCGAATTACATTTTTGGCTGTAAGACAGAACATAAAATAGTTACCACACTTGCTGAACTGAAATCATAATAGAACGGTTTGGATAGCAGAGGCAGTTCTAACCTGCATCACTAATGGTGTGCCACGTAGGGCCAGAGAAGGTGAGCTCTCCTTTCATAAACATCTCAGAAAGCCTTTCCTTAGAGCTGTATATGAATGGAGGCTCTCCACACAGCCTGAAAACACAAACATACACACAAAGTGCAAGTCTTTCTTTTGCGGGAATAAAAATCTCCATGGATCCAAACAACCCGTTTGTGTCATGAAAGTAGAGAAAGCTTGGGAAATTTTAAGCTTGGTTTTCGGATTCGAACGATCTATTCAGATTCCCACCAAAAATTAAGCGGTTTGGGTTTGAGTTGGGTAAGTGTGAAATCATTTAATAAATGAAATTAACATCGTCCCAGTTGGGGGCGTAAACTAGGGCAACAGGAGTGTGAAACAAATAACCTGTCACAATAACAGAACTGTTCCTGTTGCTTTACATTTGAAGTAGGAATGAAAGACCAATCCAAGGTTTTCTGAGTCTCACGTGATCTGCTACCTGTAAATGCGTTTCTTGCAGAAATTATATTTCAGTATTACATTTTTTTACGAGCTCTTTTATTTGGCCCATTCATACCTTTAATATTACAAAGTGCAAGTCACAGCACCTGATTGCATGCAAGTCTGTGTGTGTGCAAGAGAAGGAAAACAACAGAAGAGATCTTCTTACAGCATGTACATGATGACACCGATGCTCCACAAGTCACACTGCTGGCTGTATGCATGACCATCAACCACCTCAGGTGCTGAAAGGACAAGTCCATGTGTCAATAATGAAAGATGTTTGAGGCTGGTGTAAAGTGTGATATCTGATGTGTGACGCCGTTGACAGCTTTCAGCCTCTACCCCTTCTCGAATGTTATCAGCTTCACATCACTTAAATTAGGTCATCTCTTCTTTACTGCTCATTTTAATCAGCCTTTCATTCAATTTATTAACACCCCCGCCCCGCCAATGGTAATTTATCAAATCACACATACATGGAACATGTGACTGTATGCAATTGAGTATGTGAATTACCCATGTACATAGGTGTCCCACAAGTGGCCTGCAGCATGTTTTCACTGCCCACACCGCCCTTCTGCACAGAGAGTCCGAAATCTGTGACCTGAGACCAGAGAGGACAGGACTTAAATGTTACTCACAATCTTAGCCATTCAAAAATTAAACATTATTCAACATAAACACATACACACTCAAACTTTTCTTTCTTTCCTTGATACCTTTCATCATTAGATTCTGATCTAGTGGAATAGTGAAAGCGATGAACTGCAGACATGCTGAAATTGATCACCATATCGCCCTCGCATTCACTTCTAGATCTCAATTAAAATATTTACGGCCCAAACAGACTTCCATAGAGCAGCCAGTACACACACACACTCACACAGACTATGAGCTCCTGAGCCATATGAATAATATATATGAGGAGTGTATATCGTTTCATTGGTGCGTCAGGGGCGGGCAGGATTAATATCCAGGAGAGATGACCACCTTCTGCCAGATAAAAGCTTTTAATACAGTGCCAGGACAGCGCTGTCTTTGGGCCCCTGTTCTACTCTGATTTATAACACATCGCTGCCCTGATTCAACCCTCCGCTCCAGGTAGCGGCTTCAGTCGGCTCCCATCAACGCTCTATTCTGCTCCACGCTGTGCCCCGGCTGGTAATTTGTCTCAGAAAAGCCACTTGTGATTCATTTTCTTTGAGAATGTGATATGAAAGGAGTTAGGCAGGAGGTCTGGTGTAATGAGACAGTATTTAAAAAGCAGTTAAAAGGTTTGGGCAGGGAGGACGGTGGGAGAACTAAACAACAGACGAGAATGTCCAGAGGTCCCGCCGCGTTTGAATGCCATACCACATGCCTGCGCAGAAGTTTTTACCGTCTCTCTCACCTTGATATTGACCATATCGTTATCGTTGCCTTGGTGACAACTCTTCACAAGAATGTTTTCCAGTTTGAGGTCACGATGAACAATGTCTGAGAGAGAGAAAGAGGAAACAGAGCAAGGGAGAAATGGGTTTGTATTATTCATAAAGACGAGAGTATGGCAAAAATGCAACGCACTGGAATGGTAAGAGTTTTAAAAATGCTTTAATGACCAATTCAAGTTAAATGTTTTGCTCCATTCCCTTTTAAATTGCAATTCATTCTGTCACACAATGTAGTTCTCATGTGAGCCCAGCAGACAGGGCCCACCTCTTCTTACCACTTTCATCTGCATCATGATTCTTCATTACTGATTCACACTTTAACTGTATGTACTTAAATAGAAATGTGAAATGTGAAAATAATCAAATTATAATCAGCATGTGAGGCTAATATACTGCAATCTCATAAAACACTCTAGTCCAATATACACATTGCAAGTGGCATCATTAGCTCCTCTAGATGTGAGACACACCAGCACTCGGGGACTGTTGAAAAACACACCTATTAATCAGTATTCCTCCCCTGCTCGTTGTTAATGACTCATTAGCCCCATGTAATGGTGTCTCATTGCCAAGCAACGTCCTAAATTACCTCTAACTGCAGATTTCACAAGAAGGAGAGAGAAAGAGAAAAAAACCCTAATAAACCCCTCAGACTCAATTAAAATGGGCTGATATTTTGTCTGACAGTTGTTCATTATTATCTTATTATTAAAACAAGCCTGATTCTCCGTAATGACAGATGCAATGGAGTCCACGATGTGGATGCAATCATCAGAGTGATTATCAAATATGGGGGAACAAAGGAATCCAGGCCGTTGCATATGATTTAACAATTATTCAAACTTTAGGGTTTTCTTTTCACACATTTTAATGCCAATTAAATAAATAAATCAAATTTGAATTATATGTTTTCAGGGTATGGATTAGGAAGCATCAAAACATTTGATAATTTCCTCAGAAAACTCAACCACAGGCTCATGAGAAGCATTTACTGACAGGAGAAGGGTGCTGGGTTTTGTGAGCGTCACCTTTTTTGTGCAGATATACAATAGCTTCCAATAAGCTTTTGATGATGTGTCTGGTTTCCTCCTCAGTGAAGTGCTTGTTCTTCTGCAGGAGATCCTTTAGATCACCTCCTTCACAAAGTTCAGTCACGAGGTACATCCTCTGAAGAACAGAACACAAACTTGTACATTTCTGACATCAAACGGGAAACCATTGCATACACAGTAATATGATGTGGTTCACAATAGCACAGCTGAGCAAACCTTAAAGGAAAGAGAACAGAATAGATTTTCATGTTTTTGCTCTCACCTTTGGTGTTTCAAAGACTTCCTCCAGATGTATAATATGTTCATGTTTCACATGTTTCATGATGCTGACTTCTCTTTCCAGATGTTTCACACCAGAAGTGCCCGCCTGCATGGATACAAAGCATTTCTGACACTTAACCCATCTTTGACAACCATGTGAGCAGCTCTCCATCCATCACCTCTGTCAACAGGTGAAACATAATGACCAGACACTTACCTTCTCTTTGTTCACCTTCTTAATTGCCCACTTCCTCTGCGTCTCAATGTGAGTGGCTTCGCAAACGACGCCAAAGCCGCCTTGACCTAATTTCCTCCCAAAGGAATAGATTTTCTGGGTATCCAAATAAAGAGGGCCGCATTAGTTGAAGTATTACATACACACTCCTTCTCCTATAGTGACAGTAAACAATGCTCCAGCTCTGACTAATGGGGACAGAATGAGGGTGGGTTTGTTTTTCAGCTTCTCTATACTCCATTAAGTTGAGACCTGAATCCTTAAAGTGGAACTTAATTTTCAAGTTTGCCAGTCTCTGGAGTTTGGGAGAATATAGTATTTCTAATCAAGTTACAAATGATTAAGTTGCTGCCGCAGTTCATTCAATCTCAGGTCTAATTAACTTGATCATTATCTCTGCGCATGCAAGGCTGAGCACTGCCTGCTGCGGATTTGGCAAAGACAGCAGTCAGAAACCTCCTGAGAGGGCGAGGGCAATCAACAGCATAAAGAGGTGTAATTTCCCTCCAGGCCTGATGAGGGCACTACCATATTGTAGGGAGGTCAGACCATGGCGATCAAGGATATGGCTCTGGTGTAAGATAGAAGTGGCCTTTTGACACTGATTTAAAGCCACAGACTTCTGGTGGCTAAAAAAAGACTTCAGCACAGCAAGAGCAAACATTTGTTTGGGACAAATGCACTGCATTTAGATCACGTGTCAAACACCGCTCCTGGAGGAGTGTAGTTCTAACCAGCCCAAAAAACACCTGCCTGGAAGTTTTTTTTACTAATCCTGAAGACCTTGATTAGCTGGTTCAGGTGTGTTTAATAAGCGTGAGAGCTAAAATCCTAAAGACAGTGGCCCTGTCCCAGATGGCACACTTCATATGCACTTTCGGTCTTATGGACTTACAATGGCCACTGCGTGCGCGTGTCCGTTAAGTCCACAAGACCGTAGGGTGTCCCATTTGTCATTATAGGTCTCAGAAGGGTGCCCCCTTAGCGGTCGATATGCGTCCTCGATGCGCACTTCTACCAACCCCACAGTGGTGCGGGTTCCGCACGGACTTCTTCCCAACAGTCAAAGCGGCATTACGTCATGAAAGTGCAGACTCGTAGGAAGACCGTGAGGGTTTAGGGTGCCATTTGGGACAGGCCCATTGGCCCTCTAGGAGTTGAGTTTGACACTCCTGATCTAGATCAATAAGGGTTCTACCTGTAAGTTGGATTCATCCTCAATGCGAGTGTGGGGCACCTCTTTCTCTGCACTGTTTGCACGAGTCCACTGAGTAGCCATTTTCTTTTCAGCTCCAGGCACATTTGTATGTGTCATCTAAAAGATTAATAAATTTGTAATAATTTGCATATATAGAGCAACAACATAATCGCAAACATGGAAACTCCCACAAAAAGAGATCACTAACCATGCATGCACCTACATTTGTGAATATTTTCACACAGAAATCAAGATTTATCAATAAATTTATTCTAAATTTGCACACACACACACACACACACACACACACACACACACACACACACATAAAAACAGCAACCATACACACACAAAAGAAAATCATTACCTATGTCCTTAAAAACGTGTCAAGCCAAAAATGTATTATAATAGCTAATAGAATAATAAAAACTGTAAGAACAAGACTTCTAATAAATTATTATTATTATTATTATTATTATTATTATTATTATTATTATTATAAACCACTTGTCCTATGTAGGGGATGCTGAAGCATATCCCAATGTCTTGGGCTGAAGGCAGGACAACACCCTGAATGGATGGTCAGTTCGTCATATGTTTTATCATTATAATTATTATTATATTATTTATGGATGTATTCATAATAATAATAAATTAAATACTAAGTCACACTTAGTCACCCAAGTCTTAAAAATATAAAGGGAAAGAATTAAAAAGGACTTGTTTGCAGAGAGTGAAAATGTCTGTACAGTAGAGCTTGTACTAAAAGCCCTTATATGGAGACGGCTTTGGCATGTATTATGCTAATTCAGGCAAGCGCTTCCTAAAATAGAATAATCCAGATTCATCAACATTAGAACAAGGGAAATCTATGCGTGCACACCTGAGAAACTTTCATGCATGTACTTATATGTAATTATTAGTGACCATGGCCAAAAGCTTGTATATTAAACAATGAATTGTAAAGTTTCAAATAAGATATCTCTTTAAATATTCATTCAGGAGTAAGTGTCTGTCATCATATACAGTACATGCAATCCAGAGTCTTACGTCTCCACTGTAACCCCTTATTAGCTAGGCTTCACCTGTTGCTCTACCAATTCACTTCTCACTTTAAAAGAAAGTGCCTAAAGTCTCCACACTAACATTAAGAACAATTTACTCAGCTTAAAAAATGTTCTCCAGAGCCAAATTAAATGTAAAGCAATTATGGTGTGATGAGTGGGAGCGGCGAAGTGGATCCGCCACACAGACAAGAGATTAAATATTAATGAGGAAGCAGTGTCTTTAACCTCTCCTCTCTCAGCGGCATTATCAAAGCCCCGCTGACAGGTTCTCTCATAACAGCACTGTCTCTCCTATTACTGGCCATCTATCTGCTAAACAAAATGGTTGTGACACATTCTGGACACTCCTATCAGCTCAATTAGAGTTATGTGATAAGAGTACTAAAGGTCAAAGTGTAGCACTCTGAACAGGCCTAGTAAATGAGGAAAAACGATCAGGACATGGAGACGGGAGCGGTCACTTCTTGCAGCGCTGACTTCTGCAAATGCAAGAGGATCTGTAAAAGAGTCGTTTCTGAGGTGGACGGCAAAATGATGCTGAACCTGTGCTTTGTTAGTAGAGAGGAATTGTGAACTCCTCTTCAAAAAAGCTCGTATACTTCAAAAACTGAGTGGCACTGATGAAAAGGTACATCAGCATTTCACTCGGGTAAAACAACTGCTGAACTTAACAACAGCATTGAGCCATAAATGACATAAAAGCCCAATTTCAAAAGCCCCAAGATCAGAGGGATGAACAGTATATTGAAAGCACTCTCTTTATGCTTAGTGCTGAATATTGATTAACATTACAGTTTTTCTGTGCTGTCGAAAGGATACGTCTTATTGAGGTCTGAGGTCTTGCTGAGAACAAATTAGAATACATTTAACACTCCTTCTGCAATTTAGACCTGCATGCATAAGTTGTATTATTATTTTTTTTTTTATAGGATTTTGCCTTGTATCTGATAACATCAGCAACATACACACTGTGTCAGTGTACATGCATTTCTCGCCAGGCCACTTTTCGCATCTTTAAGCTACGCTTACAGAATTCCGTTTTTGCAGCTACAGAAGCAAAACATCTTTATACACGAGCACAAATTTTCAATGTACCCAAGCAAACAAAAATAGGCAAGAGGGTAATAAGCCTCATAGACTGAGAGTCATTCTAAGAGAAACATATTTTAGCTGCCTCAGAATATACATTAGCTAAGAACCAATCCACAGACCTCCCAGATTTCTGGAAGCACTCAAAGGAAAGTAATTATGGCAGATAGAATGTCCGCAATTGATCCTCTTGCATTTTTCATTTCTTGGCCATAACAGTAAAAACCCCATTAGTGCTTGTTTACTGATTGTTTATGGACTAAAATGTGCATTGTTTCTCCTGACTGTGTGAGGTTCTGTCTCTGGCTTGAGCCCAAATTAAATGTGACGCTGGTATGATGTCTGACCGCCTAAATATAACACAGGGCCTGGATAGAGTTTTCTCCGGCTCTTTTTCTCTTTACCACATACAGATTTCTTCCTACTTCCTTCCCCCTCATGCTGTCTCTCTCTCCTCTTCTTACTTAATTACTTCTCACGTCTAATATCTTAATTCTTTTGATAAAAAATGGACTTGAGTCATTTATGCTATGCTGTGCATTTTTAAAAAATGTATGTTTGTGTGTAAATTATTTTTTCTATAGTTCTATTACAAAAGACTTACAGGACAAAGGTGAAGAACACACAAGAAAAAAAAAAATGATTTCCAATTAAAGCAATATTCCCAGGAACATTTTATTTGTTTTATTTTAAACATTTAAAAAAAATTAAATACCTTGAATATTTTTTAATAAACTGCCTGTTTTTCATAATAAAAATGACAACATTCATATAAATCAAAATAAGTTCTTTTTAAAATTCACTTATATTCACATAATAACATTTTTTGAACAAAATAGTGAGTGTTTCTTTATTCTAACATATTAAAACAAATGCAAGCACAATATGACAATATACCGCATAACATGAAATATTTAAATTATTTATCAATGAATACTTGACCGAGAAGATTATTTGCAGAGGCCAAGCGTTTGTAATATGTTATTAAAGAATTCATGAAACATTATTGAAATATTTAAGATATTCTAGAAGGATGCCATTTCAATCGCAATTGTGTAATTTGAAGGTCATTGATTGTTGGTTCACAATAAATCTGAGATACACAAAGCTAAAATCAATTAAAGCTGCAAGCAGCATTTATCGGGGTTCAAGCAGTTAAGGCCTTTAAGCACACAAGCATCAAAAAACTTTAAGTTTTATTTAGCAATTATTTAACAACTGCCATCATAGATGAAAAAGTCAATTTACAGCCTATACAGGCAGTTTACCATAGGAAATATATGGTTTTAAAGCGTTTTTACAGTTATAGCACCTTTTGCCTGAGTCTTCTTATAGTCTTGCCTGATCTCCACCACTTTTATTAGTAGTACTCAAAGTGTGCCCATACTGTATATATGTGTCAGATTTATTGTAAATATGTAATTTTAATAAGGAGTTTAGACAATTATATTCAGTGGCGTAACGAACGAGCCAACCCCGGGCCCTTAAGTAGGATTATCAAGGCGGGCCCCTTGATGACGCAATTGATGACGCAATGTCCGCGAGTAGGCTACCATGAATAGAGCAGGATATGATCATACACAGCATATAAGAGATGAGATGACTAACAAAATCAGGAGTAGCCTATGCTCACCAAAAACAAAACAATAAAAAAACAATGGGGACAGCGCACTATAAAACATTGTTAGGCCTAGGTCCAAATACATAAAATAGATGCTCTCTTACATTATAGTGGGATCTTCCGGGCTTTCCTATGTGCAACTGCAAAGTTGTCGATTAGATCAGGATTGTGCGCACAGGCAATAGGCTTGTTTGAGATGCGCCTTGCCTCGCCTGAAATGTATGCGAGAGTAGGCGGCTGCAGTGAGAGGAGGAGTGAAAAAAGTGCAGGCAAGCCGGACAGTTCTCTCTACTCACAGTGGATCTGACACCTGCGAGATCAAAGATGGATATCGCGGGATTCACGCGATTCACGCTTGTGCACAGTTTTGCTAATAAACTGGATGTAATTCAAGTTATGTTGCTTTTATATGAAAATAAATAAAACGAACAAGACACCCAAAGTACTTGTTATTTAATTCCATTCCAAATAAATGTTTATCAATATTTCTTTCTTTAATACAGACATATGTGTTTTTATTTTTTTTATAAAAAATAAATTGCATAACCCAAAGAGATCGCACTGTCAGATAGTTTGGGAATATTCACAAACAACATATACACATAAAACATGATATTAGAGTTTTAAAATAGAACAATACATCACAGCTGTTTAAACCAATGAGCATTAAGCTGTGTCGTCAGCAAGTCGTTTCCCATCATGCTTTTGATCAGCGCAGTCGGTGGAGAGCAACTGCGCGCGACTGCAGAATCCGACAGGCGGACCACACTCGGACACATTTCGAACCGGCATGCATCTCGCACTGATCACCGGTGATCGGTTCTGCGCAGATTTTGCTCATCTCAAACAAGCCTATTCTCAATTGACTAGGGGTGTAACGATTCATCTACTACATCGATGTATCGATTTATTTTCCTACGATCTAACTACATCGATCTGTGCTCGGGAAGTTGGCCTTCCGGACGACATATATCGATCTAACATCGTTTTAAAAGGTAATCAATCGATTGTATCGATCATAGGAAATAATGCATTGGATTTAAGCACGTCAGACTTTAAATGGATGTTTTTTCTTAGCACTTTTAATGATAACGGCGTTAAACGTTACTCGATTCATTCTGCCTATCTGTGACATCATCGCAACGCACGCACGCACCAGCAGCAGCGCTTAGAAAACAAAGCATAGCATCGCGGATGGCAGAGGAGAAGCCAACCAGCGAGAAATTATCAAGCCACCAGGAGAAACAGCTACCTGTACTTTCAACCCTTGCTAAATGTTACCTGTGCATTCCTGGGACCAGTGTGCCAGCAGAGCGAGTTTGTAGTACTGCTGGCGACATAGTGAACGTACAGAGAAGTGTTCTGCGGTCAGATCATGTTGATATTTTTGAAAAAGAAATATGTAACGTTAGAGTCATTGAAGAGTAGTTGGTTACATTTGATCTTTTGTTAAATATTGTTTGTTTATTAAACTGAGAGTAGTAGCAGGTTTCGCCAGTTTATTCAACCTGAAGAAATGTTGGTTGCACTTTATTTTTGATATTAATATTGTATTTGTATTATTTTAATGTTGAAAAACAACAGCAAAAGTAACAGGTACACCTACTATTAATTAAACCTGAAGAGAAGTTAGTTGCACTTTATTTTTGATATTAATATTGTAATATTAATATGTTGGATAACAAAAGCAGAAGTAGCAGGTTAACCTACTGTTGAAATGTTGGTTGCACTTACTGTCCTTTTATTGAAAATGTATTAAATATTGAAAATGAGAGCAGAAAAGGTTAACTTCCTGTTAATTCAACTTAAAACTGTTGGTTGCACTTTATTCAAATAAAATTTGAATGCATTTGCCATTAATTGTTGTTTACTTGTTTGTTTATATCCATAATTAATTGATACCTGATTCCCTTACAAGAAACAACAGGAATCTAGGAAACTTCACCTGCACTGACCAGTATCCAGATATTTATTTCAGTCACACCAATTTTTGGCTAAAAAGTTACTGAATCGATTTCAAGTCACTGAATCGTTTCGGATCGTATCGTTCTAAATGAACCAATATCGTCCTTGAATCGTATCGACAACCTCAAATCGTGATACGAATCGAATCGTTGTTAAAACGAATCATTACACCCCTACAATTGACCCTTCTTAGGGAGTTTGATTGACAGGCGATCTGGCTAATCATAATCCGCCATTTTGTCCAACAAAGCAGTCAGGAAAGTTAGTAGATTAAATTTGAAAAACAAAGTTTACTGACGTCTTAGCACTTTAAAACAACATTCCTTTTATGTTAATTCATGCTCATTTTAATGAAATAAATTAACTAGAGGGAAGAGATGATCGGTTCACAAGCAGCTTTAACTGAGCCTCGAATCTACAGCGATCTATCAGACACATTAAAGAGTCACAAAATGGTATTTATTGTTTAAATGTCTCTAAAAAATGACATGTGAGAGCATCAAAATGATCCATGGGTGAAGTTGATTGGATTTAATTTATTTATTTGTCAGTTCCTATCATAATTGTAACATTTTGGCGTTATTGTTTAGCTATTTAGCTATGTTTTCAAATTTCCTTTGTTTTTTTGTTGTTGTCTCGATCAGACTAATAGCTTTGAAGATAACCACAATTTTTTAAAGCTCTAAATGACACTTACAAAAACCATAAGGCGAAACCTGGCATGTTTGGTATTGTTGGACTCGGCAAGGATTCTTAGGAGGTCACTCCTGTGAAAAAAACATGGGCTTGAAACTTCTAAGGCTCCTTCAAGGCATTGTGCCAATGACATATACTGAGTTTTTTGAGATACACCAATGTTCTCATAGACTATCATGGCACCCTGGACAAAGACACTGCATGCCAATTTTCAGTAGACTAACGGTTGGGTGCCCTTATAGCTATTTTTTTTCACTGTTATAGCGCCACCAAGTGGCCAATTGTCACTATTTTTTTCATGTCAACTCAGATTGAGCTTATGAACATGTGTCCCAAGTTTAGCGAAAATATCTCTTTCCATTCACAAGTTATAACCATTTTATAGCGCCACCAAGTGGCCAATTGTCATGATTTTTTTCACGTGACCTCAGAATGAGCTCATGAACATGTGTCCCAAGTTTTGCGAAAATATCTCTTTCTGTTCACAAGTTATAACCGTTTTATAGTGCCATCTAGTGGCCAATTGTTGCGATTTTTTTCAAGTGATCTCAGATTGAGCTCACAAAGATGTATCCCAAGGTTAGCAAAAAAATCTCTTTCCGTTCACAATTTATAATCATTTTAGTAAAAATGGCCCTGGTGCCATCAAAGATTTTGGTTCCCCTTATCGACCGTTTTTTTTGGATGATTATTGATTGTTGGACTACAGAAAATAGTCCTGCAGTGGTTTGGTTCCGATTGGGCCAAAAACCTAGGAGAAGTCAGCAAAAATAGGTTTTTCAAAAAAATGCAATTTACTCGAAATTGACGCCTGAAGGGTGAGCAAATCGGAGATAGCCATTTTGTCCGCCTTGAGCCAAGGATTCCAACGATATAAGACACTTGATCCTGGGACAAACAGTCTAAGAGTTATGAACAATTTTGAACTTTTGGTTGCTGTAGCGCCACCTATGGGCCATTCGGGGTCATACCATCTGAGGCCTACCATCTGGCCAGGTTTCATGTCTTATAGCGCCACCTATGGTCCGATCTCCATGAAACTCTGCATGCTTCCTCACCATGTTCTGACACATATGCTCATCAATTTTGGTGGAGTTCTGAGTTTTCATTTCGTTAGCCTCATAGCATAATTGCCCAGATCATATTTGGGCAAACAATTACTTAGGCAATTATGCTATGAGGCTAACGATTTGGGATTTATAGGCTTTTTAGTGTATTTTGCCACACCCCTTTTCTAAATGACCCTGTTACAGCCACCCAAATGCAAAAGTTCAACTTTTTTTCAATAATTATTGATCTAGAGAGTCCAGAGAATTGTCCTAGACTGGTTTGGTTCCGATCGGGCAAAAAACCAGGGACTAGTTTGCAAAAGTAGGTTTTGGACAAAATTCGACATAGCAGAACATTTACCCTGCCTAAATCAATCGCCATTGTGTCCGCCTTGAGCCAAGACACTTGATCCTGGGACAGTCTAAGAGTTATGAGCAATTTTGAACTTTTGGTTGCTGTAGCGCCACCTATGGGCCATTCGGGGTCATACTCTGATAGGTTGTCCCCAAACTGAGGCCTACCATCTGGCCAGGTTTCATGTCTCTAGGCCTTACGGTTTGGCCTGCACGATGCGTTTTACGAAACCTTACAATTACAATAGGGTTTCAGCATTTCATGCTTGAACCCTTAAATATTGCATGATGCAGTGGTCTCCTGATCTACTCTAAGATTTTACTCTTCTCACCTGCAGCTTAGTTATTCATTGACAGGTGGCTTTGATGAAAAATGATAAACGTCACAGTCTTAATGAAGCTTGGAATTACATTACCAGGTGATATAGTGCCTTGCTTGTCTAGACTGATAACACTATTGGAGTCATTTAACCTCATAATCATAATTTGCCTGAGTGCTTCACCTCACCATACAACATAATGTTTTCCTGTTTAACATGAGTTTAAGGTTTGTAATGGACTGAAAATTGATATAGTCCAACCCTTAATGAAAATGCTACAAAACCTATCAATGACTTCTTGCATAAATATGGCTTATGAAAATTATTATACATAAAAAATCTTATATATCAATCTAGATGTCATGACTAGTATGTGTTGGAGGAGGTTTGAACTGGAGGACTCATTCCAACTCTAGACAAATTAATTCAACTGCTGGCAAAATAAAATAACAAAAATGAACTGTAGTGTGCTTACATAACAAGAGGACATCAACATCACAACTAAAGTAATTATATTTAGTTCTTGAGTTTGCAATTTTAATGATGTGATGAGACTGCATGTTAAAAGACTGTGTGGTACTAATAGCAAAAACGCATGTCTTTCAATTCACTTGACTTATGAATGCAAATACATACAGTACCAGTGTAATGTGACTAACAAACAAATGATACAGTATACATACACCAGTTCTTTTAAAGAATAGTCAAGAGTCAAGAGTCAAGATGGCGCCGAGGATGGCCGCAACGTCGCAAGCTCTGCTGAAACATTGTAGTTTTTTGTTTGTTCTGTTTATAGTTTTTGTGTTTTTTGTCTTGGATGTTGTCTGCCTTACTACGTACGACAGACAGACACTTTTGGACATTGGTTCGGCAATCGCACACCGAAAACCGGACTTTAAATTCTTCAGTGACGAACCGCCGTTTACAAACACAGCAGCGGAGCTCTTTGTCTGGACGGCCCGACCACGCAAACGCGGCCGGAGAAGGGGAAGCAGAGCCGGCGTGCTCATCAGATTAAGACGCCGCGCAAACCGACCCCCGCTTCCCAGTATTTTACTGGCAAATGTTCAGTCTCTGGACAATAAACTCTGCGAGCTGAGAGCGCGGATCTCTTTCCAGCGAGACACGAGGGACTGCTGCATTATCTGCCTCACAGAAACTTGGATGTCCGCTGAGATTCCAGATTCGGCCATCGAAACCACGGGGTTCTCCGTGCATCGGATGGACAGAGAAAAAGATCTCTCCGGGAAAAGCAAAGGCGGGGGTGTGTGTTTTATGATTAACCGATCCTGGTGTGATCAGAGGAACGTACATTCTATCAAGTCTTTCTGTTCTCCTGATCTGGAACTTCTCATGGTTCTGTGCCGACCATTCTGGCTACCGAGGGAATTCACCGCGGTCATCATCACAGCTGTGTATATTCCCCCGCAAGCCGACACAGACCGGGCACTAAAGGAACTGTACAGGACAGTGAGTGAGCAGGAAACCGCGCATCCTGAGGCCGCGTTTATTGTGACCGGAGACTTTAACAAAGCCAACTTCAAGCGCATCGCACCCAAATACCACCAACATGTTAACTTCAACACGCGAGGGAACCGCGTCTTAGATCACTGCTACTCCCCCTTCAAGGATTGTTACAAGTCCCTCCCGCGCCCACCATTTGGCAAATCGGATCACGCTTCCATCCTCCTTTTGCCCGCATATAGGCAAAGACTCAAACAGGAAGCACCCGCCCTCAGAACCATCCAGTGCTGGTCGGATCAATCAGATTCTATGCTACAGGACTGTTTTGATCACGCGGACTGGGAGATGTTCCGGTCGGCCTCTGATGACGACATCGAGGTTTACGCTGATAGCGTAACGTGTTTCATCAGGAAGTGCGTAGATGACGTTGTTCCGACCAAAACAATTCGGCTGTATCCTAACCAGAAGCCGTGGCTAAACGGGGATGTTCGCGCGGCACTCAATGCGCGGACCTTCACTTTTAACTCCGGTAACGCGGAGGAGCATAAACAAGCAAGTTATGCCCTCCGGAAAACCATCAGAGCAGCAAAACGGCAGTACAGGGACAAGATTGAAGGACAGTTCAACACCACCGACTCTAGAAGCATGTGGAGGGGAATTAACACCATCACGGACTATAAAGGGAACACAAACTCCACCGTGAACACCGCTGCCTCTCTCCCGGACGAGCTAAACACCTTCTATGCTCGTTTTGAGGGAACTAACACCGCCCTCGCGGAGAGAGAGCTCGCGGCTGAAGATACAGAGGTTAGTGCACTCTCCGTATCCGTAGCGGATGTAACCCGATCCTTCCGGCGGGTGAACGTCCGTAAAGCTGCGGGTCCAGACGGGATTCCCGGCCGTGTGATCAGAGCGTGCGCGCACCAACTGGCTGGAGTCTTCACGGACATTTTTAACCTGTCCCTCTCCCTATCTGTGGTCCCCACATGCTTCAAAACGTCCACCATTGTGCCTGTACCTAAGCAGTCAAAAACCACCTGCTTAAACGACTGGCGTCCTGTTGCTCTGACCCCCATCATCAGTAAATGCTTTGAGAGACTAGTCAGAAACCACATCTGCTCTGTTCTCCCCCCCTCACTGGACCCACTGCAGTTTGCATACCGCACAAACCGCTCCACTGACGATGCCATTTCATCCACTATACACACTGCTCTCTCCCACCTGGAAAAGAGGAACACGTATGTGAGAATGCTGTTTGTGGACTACAGCTCAGCATTCAACACCATTGTGCCCTCCATACTTGACGGGAAACTCCGGGCTCTAGGCTTAAACAGCCTGTTATGCAGCTGGATCCTGGACTTCCTGTCAAACAGACGCCAGGTGGTCAGAATGGGCAGTAACATCTCCTCATCACTGACTCTCAACACTGGAGCCCCTCAGGGCTGCGTTCTCAGCCCACTCCTGTACTCTTTGTACACACATGACTGTGTGGCAACCCACAGCTCCAACACCATCATCAAGTTTGCTGATGATACGACGGTGGTAGGTCTTATCACCGACAATGATGAAACGGCCTACAGAGAGGAGGTGCACACTCTGACACGGTGGTGTCAGGAGCACAACCTCTCCCTCAACGTCAGCAAGACCAAGGAGCTGGTGGTCGACTTCAGGAGGAATGAGAGAGAACACCGCCCCATCACCATCGATGGAGCACCGGTGGAGAGAGTCAGCAGCTTCAAGTTCCTCGGTGTCCACATCACAGAGGAACTCTCATGGTCCGTCCACACTGAGGCCGTTGTGAAGAAGGCTCATCAGCGCCTTTTCTTCCTGCGACGGCTGAGGAGGTTTGGAATGAACCGCCACATCCTCACACGCTTCTACACCTGCACCATAGAGAGTCTGCTGACTGGCTGCATCACCACCTGGTACGGCAACAGTACCGCCCGCAGCCGCAAGGCCCTGCAAAGGGTAGTGCGCACGGCCAGCTGCATCATCGGAGGTGAGCTTCCCTCCCTCCAGGACATTTACGCCAGGCGGTGTGTGAAGAGAGCTCAGAGGATCATCAGAGACTCTAGCCACCCGAACCATGGGCTGCTCTCACTGCTGCCATCAGGCAGACGGTACCGCAGCATTAGAACACGCACCAGCCGACTCCAGAACAGCTTCTTCCCACAAGCAATCAGACTACTTAACTCTTGATCCATCAGGATCATAACACACACTGGACAGAATATCACTCCGCACAACCCACTGTAGATACACACACATTATATACACATTTATTTATCATATAGCACCTATTGCACTTTGGATTTCAATTTTTCAATCTGTGAATAATATTTTATACTATACATTGTATATTATTATTATTATTATAGCGTAATGTATATTGTTTAGTGTATGTTTAGTGTATATTGTTTAAAGTATATGTATATTGTAAGTATGTGTATATTGTTTAAAGCTGTGAGAACCATACTCACATTGTGCAAATTATTTATTGTTTATTGTAGAGTTTACTGTGCTGTGAGTAATTGTGTGCGCATCAGATGTGTAATCTGATGCTGCTTAAATGTTGTACATGTCATGTCATGACTACTATGTTGCTCAGAACTGCACCTAAGAATTTCACCTACTGTTGCACTTGTGCATATGTAGAGTGACAAATAAAGTGATTTGATTTGATTGATTGATTTGAGAATCATTCAGAGAGACTCACAGTCTCACAAGTTACCAGTTTGAATCATTCTGATGAATCATTTACAGAACTAAATGACTGAATTCATCAGAGCCATTACAGAATCAATATCTGACTCACTTACTGAACATCAAGTTATTGTTACTTTCATTTACATCTTGAAATAACTTTACAAACTTAAAAACAATACCCTTACAGACTGGTTATTCACATTATTTTGTGAAAGATATATATATATATATATATATATATATATATATATATATATATATATATATATATATATATATATATATATATATATATATATATATATTTTTTTTTTTTTTTTTTTTTTTTTTTTTTTTTTACAATAAATTATGTTTTAATAAAAACAAACATGATAAAGCAGGAGGCTTGAGGGAAAAGTTTCACTAGTAGTTTAACCAGTATCGCAACATACAGTCAACATACAACATACTGTTCAACATACAAAAGTGATTCTCTCAGGATACTCATTAAAACTCCTGGATATGTAAATCTATCTGGGTACTGGACTTTAAAACAGGCAGAACCCAGGTGGTCAAGATGGGAAACATCACCTCATCCATAAAAATAATTACGATTAGCACTCCACAGGGCTTTTTGCCTCAGTCCTAATTATACTCGTTATTCAAGTATTCACTGCATCTCTACACACAGTAGAGCAGCATCATCAAATTTCCTGAAGACAACACCATTATTGGGTTAATCAGTGATAATGACGCATACACATACAGGGACCCTCTGCAGGAGAGGACGGCGTTATAACAACAATAGCTTTGAATTCCAGTGAAACAATAGTGGACTTGAGGAAAAGGGACAACCAACAGCCCAATCTGCATCAATGACTCACCTGTTGCAATCATTAACAATTATTCATACTGCAAATATCTGAGTAGCTCAGCTAGACACCAACATTCCACATTAGAAAGGGCACATCAATCAGTCAAAAACTCTTTGACTTGGTAATATATAGTTACATCAACCTAAAACTTAACATCAAGAACATCCAGGTAAACAAAGACACCTGAACTAGGCACTGACGATTATTTTTGTTATTTTGATTTATCTTTGTTATTAAAAATAAGAACTAAAACCGGTAGTCTTCACATTAATTAAATATACACTGACACATAATAAAGCTACAAACGTTATTCAGCCAAGAGCACTGAGTGATTTTCTCTTTTTCTTTTGTTGTTTTACAGATAGCGGCAGGTTTACTGTATTAGCCGGCTGTCACTTTAAGACCTAATGCATGGATCCTATTGACACGCATTCGGTTTCTTTCCCCAACTGATATCGTTCACTTCACAAGACAGCCATTTTGACATAACTGTGTGTGTATTTGACAGTGTAACAAGACACTAAAAAAACAACGGCTTGTGCGCACGTTTCGGTGTGTGTGTCAGACAGCATGAGGCTGCAAGGAGTTGTTTTTCGCAAGTTATTATGTTCAATAACTCATTTTAATGTCAAGCAAGTCACATAAGTAACAGTCGTGTGCCCAGTCTGTTCTCTGCTATATGCGTCGACCTAAAACATACAATTTTCACAATGTTGAAGTAGCCTATTAAAATCATTCAGATATTGCGTGCCCTTGCGATATTCATATTGCGATATGTACATTTGCGATATTTCAAATTTCGATATTTTGTGCAGCCCTGACTGGTCTGCATGCAGCTATGCAGCCCCACACACAACAAACTGTGATGCACTGTGTATTCTGACACCTTTCTATCAGAACCAGCATTAACTTCTTGAGCAATTTGAGCTACAGTCACTCTTCTGTTTGATCAGACAACACGGGCCAGCCTTCACTCCCCATGTGCGTCAATGAGCCTGTCACCGGTTCACCACTGTTCCTTCCTTGGGCCACTTTTGATAGATACTGGCCACAGCAAACCGGGAACACCCCACAAGAGCTGCAGTTTTGGAGATGCTCTAGCCATCACAATTTGGCCCTTGTCAAACTCTGTCAAATCCTTACGTTTGCCCATTTTTCCTGTTTCTAACGCGTCAACTTTGAGGACAAAATGTTCCCTTGCTGCCTAATATATCGCACCCACTAACAGATGCCGTGATGAAGAGATAATCAGTGTTATTCACTTTACCTGTCATAATGTTATGCCTGATCAGTGTATAATATAATCACAAAATCTTGTGATTGTATATATCAATACGACTATAACAAAATAACATGGAGCTTTTTTTATATTGTCTTTTAAATTCAACCAAATGCAGCTCTGATCATAGCTGATAACACATTTGAAAGAGCTGTATACAGCTGACATGCTCCCTTGTGTAGCTGATTGTGTACAATGATTGAAGGGAGCTGGGATGAAGATGTCTGAATTAGGGGATACCAACAAATGACAGATTTTAGAGACAAAAAATATGTCTGTTCTTGAATGAGATACTATGTGCAAGACTATTCAAACTGAACAGCCTTATCTAAAAAATAAAAAATAAATAAAAAACGTCAAAAACCTAACCACTGCTTGCCAATAAACTAACTCTATACAGGAAGCAGTTTCATTGGCAAGAGACCTCACCAGACCAGTTCCAGAGTATAATAAGTAGATTGCTGATGCCAAGGCACAGAGTACAGTGTCTGCGTCAGAAAATCCTACTTGATCTTACTACCAATATGTGACAGTGCACAGTCAGGAGAAACCTCAGTCGTACAGGCCAAGTGTCATTGCCTGCTGGGGAGGAAAATCAGTGAGAGCCTAAGCAACTAAAACCACCTGAGAAAGACCCGTCTCCTCTTACAGAGCAGACTCAAGCAGTGCCTACCACTGGGCACTCAAGTTACGCCTGGCACTGTCAAACCAACATCAGCCAGAGAAGCACATAAGCCAAGAGACTTGAGGGAAACGCTTTAGGCAATGTGAGACTTTAATGTAAAACCAGAAGGGCTCAGTATGAAATACTGTTTAATCTTTAGTAATTTACAATAGCAATATTCTATTTGTACTTTTATTACATAAGGGGCAGAGCAGTAAGAAGAAAAAATACATTCAAGTAAGCTTAGACATAAATATCATTTGACCAGCTCTGTTTGTCTATTGTGTCTTCTCAGCCATTCAATGATATGCAGTATTTTGTGTATAGGTTCCTTGAAAGGAAATTGGTTTCAGACAAGCTTCTAAAGCACCTAAACATTGGGTAAATTGCATAAACTTAGCCTCTATGTTAAGACTACACATTTACATTTATGCATTTGGCAGACGCTTTTATCCAAAGCGACAATCCCCCTGGAACAACATGGAGTAAAGTGCCTTGCTCAAGGACACATTGGTGGTGACCGCTGGGATCGAACCAGCAACCATCTGCGTATCAGTTCCATGGTTTAACCCACTGGACCACCATCTCACATCTACACGTCTTAAGAACTAGTTTGTAACTTTTAAAACTAGTACTGTAGCAGTTTATGCAACTGGACAATCATGTCTAATGTTGTAGAAAGAAATCTAGAGATAACCAAGCACATATTAGTATTTTATTTTATGTTATTTTTTTGTAGTAACTATTTTGTATTTAGTGCTTATTTATCTTATTAAAATAAACACATTGACATTTATCAATTAATTTACTTCTTTCAATTGCTCTATCAGACTTTTTTTTTTTCCCACCAATTGCCAACCCACACAGACTGTAGAATATCATAGGTGTAAAGGACACATCTATAGTAGCCTACAAACCAGATAAAGGCATCCTATAAAGGATGTAATGCAAACAATGGATGCAGGCGTGCCTTTGTGCCTTCTTACCTGGCTACCTTCATAAACTGCCTGTGAAGGCAGCATTTTTCAGCTTTCGGGCCCAGCCTTTAGCCTTTGTCATAAGAAGAATTTGATGTTTTTCTAATAGAATGGTCAAATTTGACTACACTAACTATTGGTTTGTATGCCACTCCACAACATAGACTATAGCATAAAGCCTATTTGTAGGACAAACCAGACCTGGCACAACCAAGGCAACCAATATTCAGTAGCTTAAAGCCAATAATTATTTAAATCTCGTGCAAGTAGCAATTAACTCCCTGTGACCTGTTCCAGCTAAATATAATTATCTGGCATAGAACCTGCATAATAATAGATGTTTTATTGCTCCCTTATGTTTCAAAACACAGAGTATGATTGGCTATTGAGTGATTAGGTGACTAGCATTATATCCTGCGTGTGCTAAAATCAAGTTCTTAAATTTATAAAAACAACTGCTTAATCCTCTTTGTGTCTTTGTATCATTACAAAATAATTACTTATTTCTGTTTTATTTTAATTGGGTCGCCTTATTTCTCACCTGTAACAGACAGTTGCCAAGCAAAATTCCTCAGAAGTTGTTTGAGTCGTATTGAGGTGCAAAATAGGATTAATAACATATAAGGCGTTTAACATTATGATTGTACTTACATTATGCGACTACAGCGACATCTTCGTTGTATTTTCCGCGAGAAATGGTCGAGTTAGTGTTATTTAACTGTACATTAGTGAGATGAATATTACACTGCCTGCCTGCTCCGGACCACGTTGCCATGGCAACATAGAGCGCTTGGCCAGCTCGCGCTTCCTCTTCAATGAATGTTCACGAGACTTTAACACAACACGCTTTTTGTAAATATATACACTTACCTTTCGTACAAGTTATTGTGTTTGCGAACACCTTTTCCTTTGTTATGCCTCTTGCAGTTCATCGAAATCTTTGATGCAAGAGAATTTAACACTTGCGTTTGTCAAAACTTTTCTCCATCGAGAGGGAGGGCGAACTACGGTGTGGTGCGAGGGACATCGCGGGAACGAGACACCTGCAAAAAAAAAAAAAAAACGGCATGAATCCTAAGTAGGTTATTATTATGTCAAGAAGGTGGTGTTTATAGCTCGTCGTCAGTACTTTTGCACAGTATATTGTAATATGGTAGGCTACTTTGATAAATATTGTGCTGAAAAATTACCCTATTCTATTACCTTTTTTTTTTTTTTTTTGTAATTTAAGGGCATCAATCAGTGCAGATATTTTCGTTTGAAACTGCCGTTACCTGCACTTCATGAGACATTCACAAACTGCACGAGCAGTTGTTGAACTTCATCAATCGTTTTCATCGCTGGCACGCAAGATCCATTTACAATTGATTACATTGTATGTAAATATTCTACTACTTCATCCAGCGTTGCAAAGTATCCTGACAGTGTTGTTTTACAACACCGAGAGAAAACGCTCCAAAAGATTCAGTGATTCCCAACTGAATCACGAACCGATTCCAAATGTTTCGCTAAACCATTGGACGCAAATTACGGGATGCACGACATGATTGTCACGGAAAATGTTTCTATCCCTAGTTAGACAAGGATTTATCAAAGCAAATTACACTGGGACTTCTGCGACGCCCAGGTAATAAGCATTGTGTTTTATAGCGACGTTTATTTTACTCTTGCATGTGCTAAAGCTAACATAACATTCTTTAATTGGTTTTTAATGAAATTGGATACTATTTCTCAATGCAAATTAATTAGTCACAAAATGTGTTTCTCTTTTAGGTTTCACTTTTGGTTTAATTGTGCTCAAGTTGAGAAGTAATAGGTGTTTGTCTCCATCTAGTGGATTATTAGATCCTGTAAGGGTCATGAAATTTTGTTTCATTTGACAGTGGCACATGTGGGGTGTCTCTCTCCCCGTCGCGCTTTATATTATGACATGAACAAGTTTAACAAGGCCTGTTATTTTTAAAAGTTACAACATAAGTATATAGATTTTTTTTTTTTAAGTTTCAAAGCTCTTGAGTTACCGCATAAAAGGAAAGATGTCACATAATTTCCATCTACATAATATGTAAATCTTGTCAGTATGGTATGAAAACAACTGGTAATTTAGTATTTATGTACTGCAGCTATGATTGAAACAACGGGTTGGCCATTGGTATTTACACCAAGAGACAGAGTAACTGTAAACTAACTTACAGCAATCAAAACAAAGGTTCCACACATATGAAAATATAATCAATTTAGACTTGAAATAAATTATTTAGATCAACACTTTGGGATAAAAAGATATTTATTGCAAACATATCAGGATATGACAGTGTCCAAGCAAACAAAATATTAATTGTAAAAGAATTATAGTATTAGTAATAACAAAAAACACTAATCCAAAAAGAAACCATATTATTAGTAGGTTACTTATTTTAAAAAAATCAAGGTACATATTCCACTTTTGCCATAGTTGTATTAAAAGTCCTGTACTGAAGTGGAATTTTGTATTATAAAGCTGCTCCTCAAACAAATGACAAAAATAGACAAACACAGGCTGCTTAAACTAATAACACACATTATCGAACTTCACATAAAACTACTGGTACCTAAATAATAAGCTGGAAAAAAACTATAAACTGAAAAGTAGAATCAGAATAGTATTTTGTAACTTTAGCAGCATTAACCTCCGTTTAATACTTCCTTCATCTAATAAGCAGCTTTGAACAAGAGAATTCTTGATTGATATTTCTGAGATTTATTTTTTAAAGAAATCTTTCATGGCTTCTATTGTTGTGTCTCTTTAGTCCCCAGTTCCCTATGTTGTGAATCAGTATAACACAAATTCAGACACTAGCAAGGGCCTTAAACCACTAAACATTGGGGCACTGTTCGAAAACTGGGCCGCACATAAATGTCACTGGTATTTATCAACAAAATCACCATATTACATTCCACGACCAATGCACTTCTAGTATGATTTGTGTTGTTTATCATGTATCTTCATTGTGACTGTTTAAAGTACAGTGCCATGATGACTTGAGAGACAAGAAAACATGGCAGGGTATAAGCTTTTTACGGTGCAATTGAGATAATTTTTACTGAGCAAACATTTCAGAGCACTGGAAAAATTTTGAATGGGACAACCCTAGAAATGGCCGACTGATTTAGGCCTTTTTTACCTCAAGCCAACAATCTTGTCTCATTTATTTGAACACTCCAATTATACTTTAGACGAGTCGTTGTCCATATTTCTCCCACTCTAGACTGTTAACGTTTTAACAAAGTGACCAGTACTACTGACAAAAAGAAGTGCGATTGTTTTTGTTATTAACCCTGTAAGCAGATAGTGTTTTTACACAGGTCATTCCCAACAAGGGACCACAAACCTTTTCTTGCAATAATATTGTTCATATGGAAAGGCTGCAGTCTATTGGTTTGGGGTTTTTTTTACTCAAAACGAGGCCTTGAGAAGTCTACGGAAGGAATGCAGGAGAGTTTTTTTTTCATTCCTCTGCCACAGGTTTTTGTTAGAAAGGTCATTTACCTGCAATTTTACACCTCATCACAACATCTAGATATATACAATTTACTCAGACTTTGTTGTGTATTCCATGACACAAACTCGATCTCATGCCATCAAAACATTTTCAATGAGCAAGGGAAAGAATGCATGCTACTCTTTGAATACAAAAGCAAAAGCTTTACGAATTTGCAAACATTTCCCATCCTTCTCAATATTGAAAATGTTATCAAGAGGTGTACATATGTATTAAAAAACAAAAAACAAATTTTAAA
Source organism: Romanogobio albipinnatus (assembly GCA_023566225.1). Lineage (NCBI taxonomy): Eukaryota > Metazoa > Chordata > Actinopteri > Cypriniformes > Gobionidae > Romanogobio > Romanogobio albipinnatus. Next base: position 26,850,455 of record CM042239.1, read on the forward strand.
GCAAAAGTTACTTTCGGTTTTCCGGCTCATAATCATAGAATAATACAGAAACATAAGGCAAAGTTTTTTCTTTCTACTAAAGAAAAAAAGACATTTAGTTTCCCTAAATGTAAATCTTGAACTAAAATTATTTATGGAATTAAAAATGCAAAGACGGTGGTGCGACGTATGTGCCACCGTGACAACGTATGAGCTGAAACAGTAAACCAATTCTACTGTATTTATTACTAATACCTCTATCAAATGCTTACACTCTACTTTACTACACTCTATATCATGGTTCTCAACAAGGGGACTAAAGATTAGTGATTTAGCCAATAAAGCATTAACTAAAAGTTTAGATATTTATTATTTTAATTCAGCCTTTTGTCTTTGAACAACCAAGATTCACATGACAAACCTTGATATTTAATGTGGCCTCATTTTAAAACGGTGATTTCTAGACATTATTAAAATCTTAAAACTAAATAGGCAATTTCTGCCAAGTTCTAAAAAAATATAATTTTATTTGGTAGAAATAGTGAGTAAAATGTTTTAAAAATCGTTATTCAGTAAATCATGAACAACTGTATTTTTGTGGCAATAGGGACCTTGGAGTCAAAAAGGTCGAGAACCACTGCTCTATATGATGTTCTTGGCTGCATGCGATCTCTCATTGTGGTACCTATTTGAATTATGATACCTATCAAAGCATGCTTCTATTTATACACATACACACATTCTCTGGGCTCTTTTATGTTCTGCACTCAAACAGACTTTCTCCTCTTGCCAAAGACATTGTTGATGAGTTTGGCCATGGACTTGGAGCCACTGTACCGCCTGCGGTCACCTCTATGCTTAAGCTGTTCCATCACATGTCGGATGAGCTTTGTGAAGAGGTTGGAGATCTCCAGGTAGTCCTCAGCCGCCGACACCTCCTGGAAGAGGCATTTGTTCTCCTGGGCCAGGGAGCGGCCCTCCTCTTCACTCACTTGACGGCTGTGGCATAGGTCCTGCTTGTTACCCACCAGGCAGATGGGAACTTCCCTATTGAAATTAAATCAGATGATTTGCTTTGAAAAAAAAAAAATTGCTTTATGAAGAAAACGTGGTTAGGAATACATTTATAATTGCAACAGTCTAATAATGCTACAGTACATGTAGCATTAAACGGTACTGACTCGAAACGTGCACACACTGAATTTAATTTCTCACAGTGTGTGTCCTAATTGGAACATTGGCAAAGCCTAGGCAATTTCCTCATTTGACAGCATAGCAAGTGGAACAATTCTAAATAAAATATCAAATGGTCATAATGTGTGAGCTTAAACAATGAAGAAATGGGTTGGAAAATTGCTGCAAAGCTAAAACTTGACTACAAGCACACCACTTGAAGTGTCAAAACTTTTAAACCAATTTTGAGGAGCTAAAACCACCCATGAGTGATCTCATTGCTCATTTCAGAGTTCTAATGGGCTCCAGATGCCTCGTCTCATGCTCACTTCCTATTGTTTCAAAGGACTTTCGAATGACAAATAACCAGTGAAACCTAAACCGACCAGACTTTTAAATTCATCTATAAATGTGATGGGCTAAAATGGAAAGCTTCGGCCCGCTGGTCATACTGCAGTTATCAAAACCATTGGAAATCTCATCAACATGGACAGCTTTTTTATGAATTATGTACATTGTATTATCTCTGTGTTCTAGTCATAATGTGACATGAGGCCTCATTTCTAAAACATGCGTACGCACAGATTTGATCTTAGAGTGCACGTACACTAAAAAGTCTTTGACACTGAAAAATGCTTAGCGCCAAAATGCTGAGCAGATGTACTCGCGTTTCCGTGTGGCAGAGAATTGGAGTACTGCAGGACAGGTACTGTATTTGGAAATCATCAATCGCTCATCATTCTCAAGTAAAGGATTTGGATGTTGACTGATACTGTTATGTTTATGTTAATGACATTAATTAGGCGGTGTTTACAAGGCTGAGATCTGAAACCGTTCAGCTGCGCACGATTTCAAGATCGTTTGTATAAATTTCACATCTGGAAGTGAGCTGTACGCATGTTTTTTGCGCATATATTCATTCTCTGAATCACGCATACACACATTTGAGAAATGATCGTAAGATCAAATATAGGATGGTTTCTACACAACATTTTCTAAAAGAGGCCCCCAGTCTGTCCTTTACAGATCTAAGCAGGAAGCCTCAACTCGCTGTTGTGCAAATGGTCCTCATTAATTCATTAAAGCTCCATCCTCCGATTCCAGTCAGCATCAGACAAAGGTCAAAAAGTCACTGGAGAGACTCTGACTCACCCTTTACAGGTTTCTCGACGACTTTCTTTGATCTGCGCCAGGATGTTTTTGGCATTTAGGAAGGACGTACGATCGCTGATTGTGTACACCACCACAAAGCCATCAGCCCAATCCACTGGCTCCTCCAGGATACATCTGCTCTCTCCACTCTGCCAGGGGGTGGGGGGCACACAGAGGTCCAGTAAAAAAAACATGCTCATCTAAAGTCCCCTCTTACAAGATGGAAAAGCAGACTATGTAATTTAATTTGTTTACAGTTGACTAGTTCTCTACCAGAAGTTTTGGTTTTGGATGCAGTGACTGACTCTCAATGTTGACTGTTTATAGCACAAGCATTTAGTTACAGGGCAGAAAGGTGCCCATCTCATGACTTCGGTTTTGGAAATCAAAGTAAAACAATAACTGCTGAAGTAAAAGTTCCCAGATGCAGCAGCTGTAAGCTGTGAGGCTCGGTTTTCAAAGGCTTTGCACTGTATACTCTGCTTCAGGGAAATATCATAAATCCCAGCAGAACACAACATGCATTTCCCATAAGAAGCAGGTATATCTGAGCGTGTTGCCCTATGGCAGTGTTTGTATGAACGCTATCCATGAGCTCAGGGTAGCTGTTATGAATGTATAAACACAAACCTGCGAGCACGGATCAAAGACTTCCAAGTTCAACTGTCTTCCATCAATGGAGAACCTTTTATGGTATAAGGAGTCTGCAACAAACAATTTTGGATAAAATCCTTGCTATTACAACAAACGTGTGCATCATAAAATCTGACCCCTGGAATGAAGGTGGACTTAGATGCTCATATAAAATTCAAGGGAATAAAAGTAGAGACTGAGTGCATGTGATGTGATACACATGTAGTTGTATGAGAGGTGAATGGTTACTGAGCTTCAGGAATCCTTGGCAGGATTGGATGGATTAGACTTTTAGGAACTGGATAATAGGAAAACATACACCAGCCTTGCATGTGCACATGGTCTTTTACAATCAATGTAAATAATGGGAAACATCAATTTGTGTAATTATTTACTTGGCTTCATGTTGATCCTGTATGACTGACTTTCTTCTGTGGAACACAAATGTATATATTATGAATAATGTTTTATAATTTCTTTCTGTACAGTGAAAGTCAAAGGAGTCCAAAACAACATTGGACCCCACTGACAAAAAAGAAAAGAGAGAATGTTTTCAAAATATGTTATTTTCTATTCTGCAGAAGAAAAGTTTTACAGGTTTGGAACAACATAAGTAAATGGGTGAACTAACCCTGCAAAACTTTCTTTGATCAAATAAAAAAAACAAAAAACACTGGACACAAAATATTGTGTTAAATGTACGGTAAAAAAAAAACGGCAGCTGTGGACAAAGATATTCACTGTAAAAAAAAAAAATACAGTGACACCATTTCAGGTATTATGGGATGGCATAATGGTGCTTGAATATTTTTTATAACGTATACACTCACCTAAAGGATTATTAGAAACACCTGTTCAATTTCTCATTAATGCAATTATCTAATCAACCAATCACATGGCAGTTGCTTCAATGCATTTAGGGGTGTGGTCCTGGTCAAGACAATCTCCTGAACTCCAAACTGAATGTCAGAACGGGAAAGAAAGGTGATTTAAGCAATTTTGAGCGTGGCATGGTTGTTGGTGCCAGACGGGCCGGTCTGAGTATTTCACAATCTGCTCAGTTACTGGGATTTTCACGCACAACCATTTCTAGGGTTTACAAAGAATGGTGTGAAAAGGGAAAAACATCCAGTATGCGGCAGACTGAAAATATGCGACTGAAATAACCACTTGTTACAACCGAGGTATGCAGCAAAGCATTTGTGAAGCCACAACACGCACAACCTTGAGGCGGATGGGCTACAACAGCAGAAGACCCCACCGAGTACCACTCAGCTCCACTACAAATAGGAAAAAGAAGCTACAATTTGCACGAGTTCACCAAAATTGGACAGTTGAAGACTGGAAAAATGTTGCCTGGTCTGATGAGTCTCGATTTCTGTTGAGACAATTAGATGTGGGGGTGTGGGGGATGTTTTCTTGGCACATTTTAGGCCCCTTAGTGCCAATTGGGCATCGTTTAAATGCCACAGCCTACCTGAGCATTGTTTCTGACCATGTCCATCCCTTTATAACCACCATGTACCCATCCACTGATGGCTACTTCCAGCAGGATAATGCACCATGTCACAAAGCTCGAATCATTTCAAATTGGTTTCTTGAACATGACAATGAGTTCACTGAACTAAAATGGCCTCCACAGTCACCAGATCTCAACCCACATCTTTGGGATGTGGTGGAACGGGAGCTTCGTGCCCTGGATGTGCATCCCACAAATCTCCATCAACTGCAAGATGCTATCCTATCAATTTGGGCCAGCATTTCTAAAGAAGGCTTTCAGCACCTTGTTGAATCAATGCCACGTTAAATTATGGCAGTTCTGAAGGCGAAAGGGGGTCAAACACAGTATTAGTATGGTGTTCCTAATAATCCTTTAGGTGAGTGTATATTTCCTTAAGTTATATAATGTTAATTTACCTATCTACTTGAAGTACAAAATCTGACTTGTACTGATAACGACCATAATAATACAGGTGGTAAAATGGCAAACTATGATAAATCAGATTTCATTTTAAGTTGCCTGTCCATAAACATGTTTGTAGACAGAGCACAAGGCCATAAACACACAAAGACATCAGAAACACCATAACATGATTCTAAAATAATGCAATACAGATGAACTAAATAACACAAACACCCTAATGCTGATAACAAATAAAAAGAAACAAAATTATTTAAATAAAATATAATCATTTTTGATGTGTCGTGCAGGGGTTTCTGTGAATACTGTTTTCTTTTACTCTTTTCAACATATAGTAATTCAGTTTTTACTTGCAAAAACCATCCATTTGACTGTATTTTACAGTATAAATTACATACAATGTGATGCTACACCATTTACAGTTTTTTAGGTAACCAGTTAAAAGGTTTTTACTGTCGTTTTTTTACAGTATAATTCTGTAAAAATATGTTTTTATAATGTAGTCTTAGAGCTTTCTCTCATTTGAAGAGAACATTTTCAGCAACAAGCTTTCAATCTTTTTCATTTTTAATTGTCAGTGTTTCTTCATCCTTTTCCTCTGTTCTTCTTCCAGCTGTATATACTAGAAGTCTTCTTGCAAGCTCACAATTATGTTTTTCATGTATGAGCAAAATGAACAAAAAAAGTGAATTATAACATACTAATATGCCAGACGTATGCTGAGGCAGATAAACCTGAAAATGAGTAACATCCTGGCTGCATTATTAAATATGCATGTGAGACTGCACTTACTGGCATTTGACGCATATTCTCCTATGAACCGCTTGGTCAGGAATCTCACCAAAACCGCTGAGGACGAGAGAGAGGAGATGATTTATTAGTAAGTTATTGAGATTGATCATCCAATGCTGTGATGTAAATGACTCGTATGACAGCTTGAAATAGGAAGAGAGGGCACAAGGTCAAAGTCCAGCCCCTCATCAAAGACTTGGCCACTGAACGCACAGTGAATGCTGGTGCATATTTGGCACAGGAAAAACCGTTACATTTTCTTCATGTGCACACTACCTGGTCTATATTAAATATTTGAGCCATGAAGCTATGCTGGCTCATTGAGTCATTAAAGTCAGGGCTTGAGTTTCCGTGCATAAATACACAGTCTGTGGCAGCCTCATGAAAGCTGCTTTCAATCCTTCAGTCAGGTTTTAACACATATTCCTCACAAAACCTCAAATTTGCAACACTAGACCTTCCTTGTTGTTCGGTTCTGCCTTCACCCTGGTCATTTGGATCAGAACCCTGATTGAGGACTCCCTCATGACCCCCACTAAACTAGAGTTTCGGTCTCAGGGGACATAGCATCGTCGTTTCCCAACTATTTAATAGTCATTAGTACAGGTATGCAGCCTGAAGGGCTAAATGTTCCTATGTTGCCGAGTGGAACAAAAAATAATCTTTCCCCAATTTCAGCAATTACTTGCATCTTACAACCATCTATTTTAATTTCCCTCTCAGATGACTTCAATAACGATGATCTCACTATGATTTGTTCCAATATACAACGTGCTTCCAGAGGGCAGAAATAATTACATTTAGATCATACACACACTAACACACCACTCACACATTGATGATTTCCAACTCAAAATGTGAGGACCATGCCACAGACACATGGGTAAAAAGAGATGCTGTAAAGTTTTATTTAATCTGGAAGACACATATTTATGCATATAAAATGGATGCACTATGTATATATAAGATGAGCACTCACCAGATTTGCCTGCTCCCTCACTGCCCAGCATGGCCAGTTTGATATCGTTCATTTTTGTAGAATGGTTCCCTGTGTTTGCTGTGCTTCTTTGTATCCCAGTGGTTGAACAGTCCCAGCCACAACCCTTTACTGTTTACTCTGCTCAGTAAAGTGGTGTTACACTCCCTTTCTCTCTATCTCTCTTACTCTGTTTCTGTTACACTTGTAGACTTTCCTCTCTTCCGTCTCCCCTCCCACTACACAGAGTGCCGAGCTGCCACAAGGTCAATTCACTATCCTTTTGATAGCCTATTTAAAAGTTGTTTAGCTGAGTGGAGAGTGAATTTAAATGCTCTGTGATCTGATTTTGATTATAAACTCTGATTTATATTTAAGCAGTGACTCTTTCACTGACTCTCTGGCACAAGTGGCGATAAGTAATGGTCTTTATGAGTGAAGTTTTTGAATCTTTAACTCTTTAAATCATGTTGCTCAGAGATGCAAAGGTAACTGACACTATCGTCAATGTTCGCTCTGTTTATGAAAATAATCACAAACAAAGCCACAGCAGAACTTTTGCACTATTCAGAGCAACATAATGTTAATGTTTTGAACAAAAGGCTAATAAAGATGGTCAATAAAGATGGTAACAATCTAACCTGCAGAGAGAGCCAGTGCAAAATAACCACCACAGTAACTAACTGTTAGAATAGAATATAATTCCTCAGCTTATACCACAGGCCTTTTGAATGCTTGATTATGATTGGTTGACAAACAAACTAGAAAAGCAAACCTAAAGTAGTTCCAGACAGGTCTTGACCGCATTACAGTCCCATAACACGTTGCCAAAATATTTCAGTTATTTTGAAGGTCCATGCAGCCTACATTACAACAGCAAATGAACCAAAACCCACAAAGTAATGTTGCTGTTTATGAAGCAGTTAAACTTATAGCTTTGGTATGAGTAGAGATGCTGCTGGTGAACACTGTTGTGAAACCTAGACTCAGTAATTCATACACGTCTAATATATACACTATATTGTATTGGGACACTCCTCAAAATGATTGAATTCAGGTGTTCCAATCACTTCCATGGACATAGGTATGCAGACTACTTCTACAAGCATTTGTGAAAGAATGGATCACTCCCAGGAGCTCAGTGAATTCAAGTGTGGGTGCCCACCTAAAAAGGAAATTGACTGGCTTGCAGGTCCTGACCTCAACCCGATAGAACACCTTTGGGATGAATTAGAACGGAGACTGCGAGTCAGGTCTTCTCGTCCAACATCAGTGCCTGACCTCACAAATGCGCTTCTAGAAGAATGGTCAAACATTCCCATTAACACACTCCTAAACCTTGTGGAAAGCCTTCTCAGAAGAGTTGAAGCTGTTATAGCTGCGAAGGGTGGCCAAGAATGGGATATCATTAAAGTTCATGTGCATGTAAAGGCAGGCGTCCCAAAATGTTTGGTAATATATATAATATCTCAACTGCATATCAATGGCTCAAGTGTCCATTACTAGCTCTAAAATGAAGTTTTGGAATTAGCAATGGAGGCTTGGGATGAGAACATTTAAAGTAAATTAGTAAATGTGTAATAGATTAGTTCTACACACAAGAGCATTTTAATGTCTTGAAATAAAACATCTGAACAATGTCTTAAAGTGTGGAAACCGTTGGTATAAGTTGAATAATTGACTGTTGCATTATTGAAAAATAATGCTCACCTGAGGAGTAACCTTCCGTATTAACACTTCTAGTGTGCATTTCTCGCTTATTTAATGTCCCGTCATCAATTTTTTCTTACTTAAAATAATAAGATTTTTTGTTTAATACAATAGTGGAATGTCATCAGGAATTGTATCATGCTGAGATTCCAGAACATTCCATTTACATACTCTTCTGGTTCCTTTTATAACCTCTCAAGTCCCCATTTGAAGTATATAAGTATATACAGTCTTACACTGAAATTGAAGTTTTTGGGCCAGGTATTTAAAGTGGTTGGCAAAGCTGTCTCGCATCAAGTACGCTATTTCTCAATTATCTGGGTGAACATGTTAGCCCCAACAGCAAAGTGCTCAATGCCAACATACAAGTCAGACATATTTTGATTGCAGGGATCAATTCCTTTTAAAGTGGAGAGCAGCAATCAATTTTCCCTCTTTTCCAGAACAGTTCCAAAAATTGAAAGATGTTCATCCATCCAAACTTCAATTTCATGGGCTGCTACACTGGTCAGGGAGTCTTTTTTTCCGCAGACCTTTTTTTCTGTCTCAGTCTTTTCATTCTTCAGTTGAGTTCACCGTGGTGTCCTATTATTATTCTGTTATGTTTCATTTGATTTTTTTGTCATCTGAGGACTCACAGACACTTCAGAAATACAAAAGCTCAAAAAGTGCCCGCCACCACAAATATGTGGCACATGTCAGGCTTAGTCATTTCACCACTGAGTATTTCACTTTAGACAGAGTGGAATTTCATGAAATTACCGCTATAGACAATTTTTGTGGAATCAGTGAGGCTTAAAAGCAGAATATCACTCAAGTCAAAAAGCATGCAAGAACCTTATCAACAAACAATCACTGACAAGAAAAAAACATGTTTATGAAACAGAAGAATGCCTATTATGAGTATGAAACAGAAGAACACTATATATCACTAATATATAAAAGACATGCTTTAAACTGGCCAAACAGCATGTGAATCAAACATAATGAAGACAGGTTGATGAAGATTTGACATTATAAAGCATCAAACCACACAATATTTTCTGATCTGCTCAAAAAGGACGCATTTGTAATAGGGCTAAAATTTTCTCTTTTGTGAAACCCTAAATATTCATTCTAGACCGCAACCTGTTATGAAACATACCAATTATTGACTTGCTCGTATTTTATGGATTGTCATAATTATCTACATATTTCAAATGCAGTTGCATGTCTAATCAAAGTTTTTCCAAAGGCACAGACAAAAAAATGGGCAAAAATGCCCATTAAACTACAAGAAATCGTGACCTCCTTTAAGAGCCATTTTAAAATGAGTACTCAAAGCTGAAGGGGGGGAAATGAGGCCAGCTGTATCTCATGAGAAGAAGAGGAAAGGGGGATTTAAAAGCTGCCAGTAGAGTTATTGCATCATGTCTGTGTTTAGTGCGGCCTTGTGGGTGCTCTGCTCTTATCCCCCATCTTTAAGAAGGCAATCAGGGGTGTAATCCTGCAGGTATTGGGGGAATTCTCCGAGACCCAGACCAGGCACTGATCTGATTTAAGTGTCATCAGGAAGCTGTCAGTTAAGATGAGCCAGGAAGTGTCTGCTGGGGTTAAGAATCCCAGTACCTTTTCAGGGAAACTCAATTTGTAAAAGGAAAAAAAAAATCAGATTTCTCTGAAGAAAGATGATCACCCTTCGAAGGCATCAAAGCTCACTTAATATCTCTTTAACTGAAGGAATGGTTAGAGGAAGATTGTCCAATATGAGGGCCTGTGAGATTACAGCAAGAAACAAATTATTCACTCTGCCAAACATGACACGTTGTAAACTCTTACAAGCAGTTCTCTGAATTATTTGATGCTTTATTAGCATGTTTGGCCTTGAATAAAATAATACACTTTTTATTTTATCTAAATTATTTTGTATACTGTTATGTGAAGATATCGCTACAGAAAAGGACTAGAAATTGAATTAAGGCAATTTTTAAAAAGCAATGAGTTATAGTCCTATACTGTATATATTATGGAATCTTTATCTTACAAATATTGAACTAAAACAGTGTCCTCTTACCTTGGTGCAGAAGACATATGCACTTTGTTTTCACATATCAAACACAAAGTGGAAAAACCTCATATTGATTTAGTGTGGCCGGCAGAGATGTCATCTGAATGTTTTTCACTTGTAATGAAATTATCCAGGGCCCTCTTTTTGGCTTATGGCCTCCGTGCTGGTGGATGGCCAGACTTTATTAATCTGTCAGAACTCCACATGCAGCAATACAGCCTCAAGAATCTCAGGGAGTTCTAGTGAGTCTCTGCTCTACAGGAAAAAGCCCTCATATATTTATTACACAGCGTTCACATGCTCACACAAAGAACATTGAGTCGCACACTCCACTCAGGCCAAAACCAACAATGCAGTTCTGTGACACCTATGCGTTTAGAGCTATATTTTCTCAAGTAATGCTTTAAAATTGAACATGATGTTGTAATCAGTTCCCTGCACGTAAAATTGAATTAGAAAATGTAGTTGGAACAGACCAGTTAGCAAATGAGGTCTAGTGTTTGAGTATCACTTGCCAGGCTGAGTCATAAGCGTGTCAGGGGTGTTCCAGTTTACTTCAAATGGAATTGCAAAAAAAAATCCAACTCTTATAAAAATCAGTAATATATTTTGGAGAATCTATTTTAGCCTGCCGATACCTGTCAGCTGCCTCAGGAGTCCCACAAGCCAGCCAGGCCCGATAGGACTCCTTCTTCAGCTTGACGGCATCCCTTACTTCCGGTGTCCACCACCGGGTTCGGGGATTGCCGCCTCGACAGGCACCGGAGACCTTGCGTCCACAGCTCCGAGCAGCCGCTTTGACAATGGAGGTGGAGAACATGGTCCACTCGGACTCAATATCTCCAGCCTCCCTCGGGATCCGGTCGAAGCTCTGCCGGAGGCAGGAGTTGAAGATCTCTCTGACAGGAGACTCGGCCAAACGTTCCCAGCAGACCCTCACAGTGCGTTTGGGTCTACCGAGTCTATCCGGACTGCAGCCCGGGTGGTTGTGGAGGCAAAAACTCGGGCCTGGGAGGAGTTCGGTGAGGCCATGGAAAAGGACTATCGGCTGGCCTCGAAGAGATTCTGGCAAACCGTCCGGCGCCTCAGGAGGGGGAAGCAGTGCCCTACCAACTCTGTTTACAGTGGCGATGGGCGGCTGTTGACCTCAACTGGGGATGTTGTCGGACGGTGGAAGGAATACTTCGAGGATCTCCTCAATCCCGCCGTCACGTCTTCCATTGAGGAAGCAGAGGCTGGGGGCTCAGAGGAGGACTCGTCCATCACCCAAGCTGAAGTCACCGAGGTGGTCAAGAAACTCCTCGGTGGCAAGCAGAGGTGGACAGTAACTAAGTACATTTACTTGAGTACTGTACTTAAGTACACTTTTTGAGTATCTGTACTTTACTGGAGTACTATTTTTTAGGGATACTTTTACTTTAACCTCAATACATTTGAAAGACAAATATTGTACTTTTTACTCCACTACATTTCTATCAAGGTCCTCAAAGTCGAACGTCGTTTCTATAGCAGCTTTAAAAGTCAGTGGATGATGTTTGTCTTCGTTAAAGGTATTTTTTTTTTCTTTTGTTTTCTTTTTTTTTCATTTTTTTTCAGACAGTCTATCAGTAAGCACTCTGGTATAGGGTCATGTGAAGTTTCCCAACATTTTTTTAAACAATGATCAGTTTACAGCAAAATGGAAGAAGACGGTTCCTCTGTGCAGTGTGTGGCCATGGCCATACTTAAAAAGTATGTTTCAGTTTTCTCAAAAGATTAAAGATTAGTTTAGTTGGCATACACTTTGATGCATGTCTCATAAAATGTTAAAAAATGTAAATGTCTGGGAGAAAGAGAAGAGTAAACAGTTGGGAGAATATTGGATGCGTATCATGTATAGGATCTGTGCATTCAGCCTTAAAGTGACAGCAGCTTTGTAAAGAGCTTTGTAACTTTTATACAAGAAATTCAACATTTCAATACTTGTCTAAAAGTTACAACGCTCTATACAAATGTAAAGAAATGAGTTTAAGGTAGCCGTATGCTAGCATGTCGGATGGAGCATCACTGACTGGCTTAAACCACCTTGGTGGCATTATGTGCATTTATACAACAATAATAAAATAATGCATTGACATAAAAAAGGAAATGTACTTTTGATACTTAAGTACTTTTAAAAACAAATACTTCTGTACTTTTACTTAAGTAAAAATCTGTTTTTAGAACTTTCACTTGTAACGGAGTAATATTTGACCAGTAGTACTTTTACTTTTACTCAAGTAATAGAGTTGCGTACTTTGTCCACCTCTGGTGGCAAGGCACCAGGGGTGGATGAGATCCGCCTTGAGTACCTCAAATCTCTGGATGTTGTGGGGCTGTCTTGGCTGACACGCCTCTGCAGCATCGCGTGGCGGTCGGGGACAGTGCCTCTGGGATGGCAGACCGGGTGGTGGTTCCTCTTTTTAAAAAGGGGGACCGGAGGGTGTGTTCCAACTATAGGGGGATCACACTTCTCAGCCTCCCCGGGAAAGTCTATGCCAGGGTACTGGAGAGGAGAATTCGGCCGATAGTGGAACCTCGGATTCAGGAGGAACAGTGTGGTTTTCGTCCTGATCGTGGAACACTGGACCAGCTCTATACCCTCTACAGGGTGCTGGAGGGTTCATGGGAGTTTGCCCAACCAGTCCACATTTGTTTTGTGGATTTGGAGAAGGCATTCGACTGTGTCCCTCGCGGCGTCCTGTGGAGGGTGCTGGGGGAATATGGGGTCCGGGGTCCTTTGCTGAGGGCTGTCCGGTCCCTGTATGACCGAAGCAGGAGTTTGGTCCGCATTGCCGGCAGTAAGTCAGACTTGTTCCCGGTGCATGTTGGACTCCGGCAGGGCTGCCCTTTGTCGCCGGTTCTGTTCATAATTTTTATGGACAGAATTTCTAGGCGCAGCCAAGGGCCGGAGGGTGTCAGGTTTGGGGACCACACGGTTTCGTCTCTGCTCTTTGCGGATGACGTTGTCGTGTTGGCCCCTTCTAACCAGGACCTTCAGCATGCACTGGGACGGTTTGCAGCCGAGTGTGAAGCGGCTGGGATGGGGATCAGCACCTCCAAATCCGAGGCCATGGTCCTCAGTCGGAAAAGGGTGGCTTGCCCACTTCAGGTTGGTGGAGAGTTCCTGCCCCAAGTGGAGGAGTTCAAGTATCTAGGGGTCTTGTTCACGAGTGAGGGGAGGATGGAACGGGAGATTGACAGACGGATCGGTGCAGCTTCTGCAGTAATGCGGTCGATGTACCGGTCTGTCGTGGTGAAGAAAGAGCTAAGCTGTAAGGCGAAGCTCTCGATTTACCGGTCAATCTACGTTCCTACTCTCACCTATGGTCATGAGCTTTGGGTCATGACCGAAAGGACAAGATCCCGGATACAGGCGGCCGAAATGAGCTTTCTCCGCAGGGTGGCTGGGCGCTCCCTTAGAGATAGGGTGAGAAGCTCAGTCACTCGGGAGGAACTCGGAGTAGAGCCGCTGCTCCTCCACATCGAGAGGGGACAGCTGAGGTGGCTCGGGCATCTGTTCCGGATGCCTCCTGAACGCCTTTCCGGGAAGGTGTTTCGGGCATGTCCAACCGGGAGGAGGCCCCGGGGAAGACCAAGGACACGCTGGAGGGACTATGTCTCCCGGCTGGCCTTGGAACGCCTCGGTGTCCCCCCGGAAGAGCTGGAGGAAGTGTCTAGGGAGAGGGAAGTCTGGGCATCTCTGCTTAGACTGCTGCCCCCGCGACCCGGCCCCGGATAAGCGGAAGAAGATGGATGGATGGATGGAAGAATCGATTTTACAATAAATATACTTTATGTACAAAAGGCCTTGACCTTTAGGGTCTTAAAGTCCTCAAGAAATCAAAATCAATCATATTTACTTTGTGATACAAATACACATAAAAAAATTGTTTGCTGTGGTAATCTTTCATCAAAATCTGAAAGTAACTTCAGGTCTGGATTGGCGTTCCCTTTCTGATGACGACTGTGTGATGGCTTGGGTTTGAATATCCTTAACCACTCCCCTCCAACCGTTAGTTCGCTATATGAGCGAGAGATGGAGAGGAGGAGCGCTGAAGTGAAACCCTGCCCTCTATTCAATATTCCATTTCACTTGGAAATACGTCACAGCACTGAAATAAAATCAGTTGCAACTTCCGGTTCAACTCCTGGGACTTTAAGTGTTTAAAGGTTGCATGTCTAAATGTCAATTTTCTTTAAATTGTAAATGTCACAAGAAAATGTATGGTGCAGTAGGAAAGGTTCTGTTGACACAGCAAAGGTATTTAAATTATTTTGAAAATCTCCAGATGTAGTTTTAATCTCTTATTTTGTACATTTCATTTAAAGCTAGAAATGGAAAATGAAAATCACTTGGATGAGTCATTTGTGATAAAATTAGCTTAATGCTGGCAGGCAATTGGTGATAATGCAACAAAGGCCTTTAAAAAAGCACTCTATTATTTGACTCCAACTAACCCATATGTAATGCTTAGATTTTATGACGTCTTTATGTTTCAATCAGCAACATTTCATCCATAACTGACTGTACATTTCATTTCAAGTCTGATTTTAAAACCATCAGGGGAAAGCAATATTATGTTTGTGTAGCAGAAGGAAAGAAGAAGGTCTGAATCGCAAATTTACACCATACAGTATATATTTCAGACTAAATACAATCCAGCTAAAGATAGTAAATAGCATTAGAAGAGGACTTAACATGATCTGTACAGCAATTTCAGCAATTAAGACCAGTATTACAAAATTCAGAAGACATGAATTTCAAACCTGTTTGTGAACCACATGGAGGAACATGCTGGACTAAAAAGTGTTCCACTCACCAGTGAAAAGATTAGATATTTCTGTCTCATTAGTCAATAAACATTTGAAGGATCTATTTAAAACATCACAGTAATGTAGCAACATCAGCCTAATGTATCCCCATTTTATTCTAGAAAGGGGTCGTGGGATTCAGTCATATTACGCACCTCCTCCTGCCACCAAAAAAGTCCAATATGAACTAATGTGTTTCCACAGGCTATATGAAGTGCTCCCTCTACAGGTCAATAAAATAATCACAGTAAAATAGCTGAGAAAAATACCTCATTGCAAGGGATATTTGGATAAAAAGAACAATGAATTTTAGAACAAACATATTATATAATATTACCAATTAAAGTTGCATATCTATCATTACTAAGTAGCAGTTGCCAGCAACCAGTTAGCTATCAAATTGATTGTACAATTTAACATAAGTGTAAGCATTGGAATAAATACTAGTGCAAGACCTTAGGCAAAGCCTGGAGATATAGGCTTATTTCAACACCTACTCACAGCTACAGATAACAGCTTAATACATGAACTGGTTATAATGTAAGATTAGTCCTCAGTTTTTTGGGAGGAGGGGGGGGGGGACGGGGGTACAGGGGGGGGAATACAGTACATATACTGTATTTCAACATGAATCCTTAAAAAACAGCAATCCAGCCAGGATGGAAAACTGAGAGCTCAAAGTGAATCAAATGTCTCTATACATGTATATAGAGGCACAACTAATAGTGATTTCTCCTCCAGTTTAGGGAGTGCCTCCTCTTCCTCTTCCTGTGGCTCTGCTCTTTTCTCTCGGGCCAGGGAAATCCAGTCACCATGGCTTGTTCCAGCTCCTCGTAATCCTCAATGTCGGAGTCTTCCTCCTCCTGGACAGGGCAGGTCAGATCTGGGAACACTTCCCTCAGTTTGGAAGTAAAAAAGGACTGTAGACTGTGGCCTGCCTGAGCCACCTCTGAGTCAGGCTGGAGAGAGAAACAGCTTGGTCAGCATCTACAGTCTCTGCCCTCTTAAGATCTAGAGACAACCATATGTTTTGAGTATACTCATTTACAAATCTAATACTATATCAATCAAAAATGCATGAACCTGCAAAATGCCAATAATGTCTATGATCTTGATGATACTAAATAATAGCATAAATATATGCAACAAACCCAAGCCCCATACATATATTAGTGGTATATATTAGTGGTGGGCCGTTGCCGTTATCGGCGTTAACGTGCTGCGTTAACATGAGACTCTTATCGGGCGATAATAAAATATATCGCCGTTAATCTATTCTCAAAGTTGGGTTGGGAGCTGGGTCTATACTACGCAAGCTATGATGACTTTCACCTTGATATTTTAGCGCGGATGTACACCTAGCCGAATTGCACTGTAGGGGGCGAGAGAACAAGTCTTTGAACCTGTGTGTATGCCTACTAGTGTTATACTAGTGAAATATCTGAAACGATACAATACTCATTTTCTACAGTATCGATATCAGCTGCGCTCTCCTCTCCGACCGACAGCGAGTGACACGCACGCACCCGCCTCCTCTCATTCAGTCCGTTTAATCCTCTGAACATTGCGAACGGGTGTTCTGCTGGACTTTTGTTAGTATTGGTGTGACCGGTCTGAATTTCGCGCGGGGTTGCACATAACGTTAATTCTACTAATTCCCGCAGATTTCGCGCTCGCGTCTGAAGTGCACACACACATACCGTAATAAAGCTGCCTCTGACATACAAGTGCAAAAATGAGCTCCTTTTTCCAGCTTATTAATGGTCAAATACACTCAAATATATATATATTAGGGGTGTAACGGTACACGTATTCGTATTGAACCGTTTCGGTACAGGGCTTTCGTTACGGTGCACGCGTGTACCGAACGATTATGTGTCAGGGTTCTGTCACTTCGGTCTAGTTCACTCTTGGTTTGTGACAGAGCCCTGACACTCCTGTATTGTTTGTCTTGCCTTGTGTGAGCGCGCAGCTTTGAGCATGCTCAAGCTGCGTGCTCTTCTGTCCTTGTGTTTTGTGTGCGGGGCGTGGTGTTCGGATCCCAGCACTTCGGTCTAGTTTGGGTTTCAGTTTTGTGTTGGGATTCGGACATTCATGCTCCGCGTGTTTGTTTTGTCCTGTGAGCGTGTGCTCTTCTGTCTGTGTGTTCTGTGTAGCACACGGTTCATGTTTTCATCGGCCGTGTGCTTTCATGTTTTGTCTTATGTTGTGTAGCACGTGGTTGGTGTTTTTTCACTGGCTACGTGCTACGTCATGTTGTCATGTTTTGTGTGAACATGCAGCTGTGAGTTCTCATTAGCTGCATGTTCATGTCATGTTTGGTGTGAGCACATGTCTTGTTAAGTGTTTCTTTGTGCCATGTGCTCGTGTCCATTGTCTAACCCCGCCCACCTTGTTTCCTGATTATTGGTTCATTTGCCCCACCTGTCTTCCCTCGTTACCCTCTTTTGTTTGTTCCCTATTTAATCTCCTTGTGTTTGCAGTCCAGTGCGGAATCGTCGTCGACTGTACCTCTTGTTTCCCTGCTCCCGTCAAGTCATGCCAAGCAAAGTCAAGTCTGTTTTTCCCCCTCGGGGTAGTTTTGTTTTGTCTTGTTTTTTTGTTTTATTATCATTAAAAAGCCCTTTCCTCTGCATCCTTGAGTCCTCGCTCATTTCCCTTCACCAACCCTGACATTATGAATGTAATCTTTAACAGTTAACAGTCGGCTTGTTGTAAGCGCGGAACACACTTCAATCCGATCTCCCACATGAACATATTAAGTATTCAGTCCATTTTATCACGAAATTCAAACGATAAATGCCGTTTAACGCTCTTTAATGTGACGTGACTGATAGACACGTATCAGTTCAACTTAAAGCGACAGCGCGCGAGTCAATGCGATCATCTCTTCCTAAAGAATAAACATAAATTAATATATCTTAAGGTATGTTGAGGATACATTACAACTAACTTAAATGTATCATATGTCGCGTAATCGCTCCATCTGTGTTTCAACCGTGGAAAGACAATAAAAGTGCTTGTAAACAATGTCATGCAGAATCACGTTTACTCAGAAGTCATTCAGTGTCCACAGCTGTTAGCTCACTAGAGAAATCAACTCTTTCACTGAATACATGCACTATATTAGCCGTTATATTAATTATATTAGCCTATATATACATTATATACTACTTAGCCTGTTAGTGATGTCTTGTTTATTTAATATATGTTTAAATAAACATGTCATGAAAATTACAGCCACTAAATGATTATTATTCAACAACTAATAAAAATAATTAGATTTAGAAGTTAATGCAAAAACTGTGTTGATTATTATATCTAAAAATAAATAGCAACTGAATTTAGGCTAATAGTTTGGGCTCTGTTGTTAATCTTTAATAGCTATATGTAAGTAAGGGCTCCCTATATAGTTTACAGCATTATCTTTAAGAAACTTTTAGTTATAATTTAATTCATTTAAGGACAGACACAATTTTTTTTCATTAAACTACTGTTGAATAAAAATGAATAAAAAGCAATTTTGTAAAACTGCTGTACCGAATCCATACCGAACCGGGACTTCAAAACCAAGGTACGTACCGAACCGTCAGTTTTGTGTACCGTTACACCCCTAATATATATATATATATATATATATATATATGTATATATGTATGTATGTATGTATATGTATGTATGTATGTATATGTATGTATATATATATATGTATATATATATGTATATATATGTGTATATATATGTATATATATGTATATATATGTATATATATATATATATATGTATATATATATGTATGTATATATATATGTATATATATATATATGTGTGTATATATATATATATATATATGTTATATGTCCAACCTAAGAAAAAAATGATATCTACATGCTTTAATCAAATCCTTTTCAAAAATTGGTTGGATTTTCGAAGCATATTACATAGTTGTGCTTCAAGTCAAATTTTTTTTTTGTTGTTGTGATAATGCAATGAAACATGCCAAATTGTGCAAAATAATTTTTGTTCGTCCTTTGATCCTTTCGGATCATCCTTTTACACTAGTGCGTTTTCGTTTTAAAACAGCATTTTGAAATGAAAACGATCCTCAGACACTGGCGTTTCCATTGCGTTTCAGAAACGATCTCCATCTACGCTGCACAACCAAAAACGCATGTCACATGACTGTTCATGCACACTGGGCATGCACGCATACAAGTGTAAACAGTTGCCTCTTGCGCATGTAGACAGCTGTAGTATTATTCAAGACAGCGTTTAACTACACAACTGCTGCTAAAAAGGACCACAAAGCCAACAAAGCGTGCAGTTCCGTCTTTGTGTTATTGTTTACACGGTCGTCGAGGCTGGTATGCTAAAGAGGCGTTGAGAGAGACTGCTCTGTCTGGGCTGCGTTTCCCAAAAATTGTAATATAGTAGCCACCAACGGTCTCTATGATCAACTTAGTCGTGCAGTGCTTTTGGGAAACGCAACCCTGGTCTGTTATCATCATGTTCCGGTAGCGTAATGTGGGCAGCCACGCCATCGTTTTTAAAAGTCTCCGCTTTGGTCCGTTTACACTGAGACGAAACCCCCAAGTTTTTTTTTTACTAAAACATGTTTCGAGGTTGGAAAAACACAGCAGTAGTGTAGACGACAGGCGTAATCGTAGCAAAAGTTATGTGTTAGTGTTAACACCCCCCCCCCCCACCCACAACCACACCCCGACCCCGCAATGCTCCCCCTCACGCTGCCCCTGTTAAAAACAAATTTTCCCTCCGGACATAACTTTTGCCCACTACTGTAATTATCAGTACTGTACTCGGTAATCGGTGTCACTAAATGACCACATACTGTACTTTTGGTAATGTAGTGTACGAGAAATAAAGATGGATTTGGAAGATGCCAAAGTGAGGAACTGTAAGTAGCCACTTATAAATTCTTGTGATTTGATGGACAAGATTAGATAAACAAGCTCCTCCCAAACTTTCGTTCAGAACTTCATTTATTATACAATGCAAATACACAAAATGAACTCAGATGAGTGCGGCTCTTTTTTTTTTTTAGCTTAATCTATTAAGAATTTAATTTCAACTAAATTAAACAGGATATTAAAAAAGGGATGCATAATCATTACTTCAGGACGTGGTTTGAATGTGAATCAGTTATGAAATTAAATATTCAACACTAATGGCTAGGAGGTAGTAGATTAAAAAAATAATGCAATTCACTCACGTAGTTGAACTTGCCACAGTTTTTGAACATGAGCAGGACATCAGCCACAAACTCTTGAGGGGAACAATAGTGTGTGTGGCTGTTTCTGCTGAGCCTGTTCCGAATGACAGACAAATCCATGGGTTTCTTGATGATCTGATAATAATGACGAGCCTATAAATAGATAAAGATCAAAAAAATGAACAGATTTAGAGTAATGAAAGTATCATCTACATTTATAAAATCATGAGATATTCATTTTCAAATTACCAGAGGGCTGACTGGCTCATGGAATGGAGCACTGAGAATGTTGCTGAGGATCAGCAGCGTCAACTTCTCGCATTTCTGTGATCAAACAGACAAGTCATCCATCAGCAGAGATATTTCACTTTTGATAGACAGATTGTAAATCTCCTGAAGGAACTGAGGGAGCTTTTTGGGGGGATTTAGACTCCCAGATCTCTGAGGTCACAGGATTGATCAGAGCTAGGACAGAAGAGACCTGGCATCCCCTTCACTTACCCTCTGGTCACACGCCGACAGCCCATATGGCATCGTGCCTGTGGACATCTGGACATTCTCACAATCATATTCCACCTCTGGTTGCTCCAAATCCCTGCACAGGGTGCAAATCCAGTCACCTCTGTGGAAGCCCGAGATGATAAAGGTTAGTTTCAGTGGTAAGTAAAGACAAAGGCAGATATGTGAAGTAGGAGAGAGAATGGCTTACATGGGAAAACTATGGAGTGGGGGGACGTGGCATGACAGGTGAAAGACCTTTGGGCAACGGTCACAGCACAGAAGGTCTCCTCCGATGAGACAGACCGCACAGAAGTCCTCGTTCTCTATCTCAGGTCCTTCCTCTGCAGGCTGATGCTCAACAGCAGGTTCTGATGCATTCTCAGAGCCAGTGGCAGGTGGGAGAACCGGCCGCTCCGCCTCCCATTCAGACTCAGGTTCAAGATTCACAGTCACTTCGGCTGTGGAATCTGGATCTGATTCAAATTCCTGTTCCGAAGCCGAGAGCACCGACTCAGGAGGTTGCTCCAAAGTGCCATCTGATTCGGATTCGACCTGCAGTTCAGATTCAGCGCTCGGATCCGATTCCTGCAGGAGCCCTGATTCCACATCTGCGTCTGAACCTGGTTCAGCCTCTCTTGTGGATTCAGTTTGGAAATCAGAACCTGTAACTGATCTGAGTTCAGATGGGAAGTGTATCTCTTCAGTGTCAGGTTGTAAGACAGGATCTGAATCATTGGAGATGGCTAGTACCCCGGACTCTTGGTTTATGTTGCAAAATTCCTGCACAGGAGGCTGAGAAACCTCAAGGGAGACAGATGATTCACAACTATGCAGATGTTCTGTGGGCGACATGCTGTCCTCTGCCTGAACTGACTCCTTATCCAACGTTCCCTTCAAGGATATGAAAATTATTATTATGAACTGTGAGATGACCTTCTTGAGAAACATTTGATCAACATTAAAGTGATACCTGAGAAGTGACCTCTCTTTCTAGCACCCTCAAGACAGTTTCTTCAGGTTTGAGTCCAGACTCTGTCTGAGAAGTAAGATCTGTGCTCAGATGGTTCTGTGGTGGATGTCGTGATACCAGGATCTTGAGTCGCTCAAGACAAACAACTGGAACCTTAGAACCTTCTGGGGCTTCTTTGTCACTGTAGCAAACAAAAATACCCACACATTTCAACCTTTCCAAGACAAATTTACAATGTTACTTAAAAGGCTGCATGATTAATAGAAATAAAACCGAAATCGTGATATGGTTTAGTGCGATTATCAAATTGCGATAACTCTTTTCAGCATCTCAAACAGCTCAGTTTGCAGTAAATACTGCTCCACACAAACACATATCTGTATATGCTCTGAGTCTGGGTTGCTTACATGTTCTCCTACTTGTAATAAGCGCTTATAAACCAGATGTTGTCAATAATAGAGAAGCTTTAGGCTTTCTATGTGGTTTTCCACCAAAATAATGCTCTGTGATTTAACATTTAAAAATCTAGATATTAAGGCAGCCATAAATGTTGTAATGTTACAGTTATACACTAAAATATTGTATTATTATTTGTATTATATTTTCTTAATCGATTTTTATTTTACAGTGAAATATTGCCATTTAGCCAATCTGGAGGGGGTTTTTTTCTATCACATTTTAAATTGCAATTGCAATTTTTTTAATGAGAAAAATCTTTTTTTCTCATAAATTGTGGAGCCCCAGTTACTTGTCCATTTACTTAAATCAATTATACCTGGTGTTTGGATCCTCTCGAGGCATTCTGTTCTTCTTTCTGGTTTTCAGCCTTCTGTTTTCGTAGGCATATGCATATACATTATCTGAAACCAGGAAAAATGTTATTTAGATTGATTAATCCACTACAGAATTTTATTTATTTATTTATATCACAAGGTAAACATGACATAAGCTTATTTAGATATGATTAATGGCCTCTTGACCTGGTTCAGACTTGTAGGTGGTCAGCGAGGACGCATTGTGACTACCTATACGTCCCGGGATCATCTCAGAATCATCGAGTCGTGCACAGACCTGCTGAGGACGTGATACAATCAGTTATGTGGGCTGCTGCATCTAATTTGTTCTCAAACAGAAAGAGGTTAAATGAACTGTTTCCTAGACAACAGTTATCTCTTTTGATGTACATCATCTGGTTTATCCCTTAAAAGGCTAGATCTGCTAGCACTGGAACAAAGGTGTTTTGGACTGTATGACAGAGACTGGATGTTTGAAATGGACTTAAAAAGGAATCATGATGAAAAGCACTTCAGGACAAGAGTATTTCATCAATGTCAATTACTATTAATAATAATATAGTGAATTATTCATATCCATTTACTGTTCTTGCCCTTTAGGGTATGCTAGTAATGTTAAACATGGAACCTCTAACCTTTTTGGAGATGTATTTTTAAGAAAGGCATTTAAGAACCCTTAGAAACAATGCTGAGCTCTGGGTTAAAACCTACTGTGAATGAAGTGGTTCTCAATCTTTTGGACTCCAAGGCCCCACATTGTTTTTTATTTTATTTTATGGTTGTTGTTTTTTAATGGAAATTAGGAGTGTTCATAGAATAAAAAATGTAACTAAAATAATTATAATTAAAAATAAAATAATTGTTGAATTTCAGGGGGTGAGTTCAATTAAGAAATAGCTCTTGTTGTTAGTTGTTTAAGCTTATTTTAAAGCTTGTTTTGCCTTATTTTAAAACATTTTAAATCATCTCCAGTCCACCTTGGAAGTTTGCTGAGGCCCTCTAGTTAAGAACCACTGCACTGATACCGAAATGTCTCTGTTTGTCTTACCACGCATTTAGAAAGTTTACCTGCTGCGTTGTGCATCCCTGGTCCCCAGCCACTGTTGCCAGGCTATGAGCAACCCTGGATGGCTTGTCTTTACAGAGCCTTTTATGAGGTCCTCTGGGTCTCAGCGCAGTGCTCTGAGACCTGGTTGCCCTCTTCGAACCGGAGCGGCTCCAGCGGTCACGGTCACCTCCCCGGCCTTGAGTCAGCGCGTACATCTCTAGTGCTGGGGATCTCTACGGAAGAGAGCCAAACTCTCATTAGCGCAACACTAGGCTAAAACTGATCTCAGCGTATGAGGCACACTACAACCATAGCAACAGTGACAACAGATGACATGGAGGTGAGTAACAACAACCTTGAGTATGACAATGCACAATAGCTAGTTTGGAGCAAAAGAAAGAACAATAACAAGCCCACATCTATCAAACGGAGAGAAAAGTGCCGTGCCGCAACTCAGAACGCTACAAAATAATTCTCCTGATAATATATGACTTAGTTACAGCACCAATTATCTTATGTAAATCCCACATCTGGGGCACGAAAAGGCTTCTTTGAATAAGCAGCATTAACACATCAGAGATTAGACTTTCTCTCCTCCACGGCCCTCTTCTTCTCTTGTCATGATTTCACTAATGCGCAAAGTTCTAGAAAAGCCCAAGCGACTGCATCCTTCACTAACACGACAAATGTCAGAGTCGGAGGCAGCAGCCCGTGCTCTTGGCGAAGCCACTCCTCCACTCCTCCACATGTCTTTTAGCCCTCTCTTGGTTTTTTTCCTTCCTCGTCTTTCTATAATAATTACCTCAGGATTAAAAACACTCACCTGATAGAAGCCCAGGAGGAGAGGGTGGAATGAATCAAGCTGAGGAGAGTGTGTCTTGCAAGCATGTGTGGGTGCAGAGAGAAGGTAGGAGGTCTCAGAGACTTTAGAGGTAATCGTGTGGGCTCTACAGCGAGATGAAGAAAAATGCAACAGCCGGCTCCTTCAATTCCCCTAGCTTCTCATTAATGCCAGGTTAAGTAAATATGTGGTTGCACCCAAGCGCTTTTTTCCCTCCCTTTAATCATGTCACAGTTATGGGCTGAAGATGATACATAAAAAAAATAAATATTACACTAATTTGCCTCTGGAGTGCCAAATCTTACAGGGAAACTTTTGATTGGTGTTTGTCCAAGGAAAATGTATCAAAATACTGACATCAAGAGATCTAATAATAACTTCTATTGCCTGATTTGGTTCTCATCCAATACAGTTCGAGGAGCGGTTGCTGAGCAGAGTGAGTCTGTATGTGCGCGCGCTATTGTGTGGTCTTAATTGTTTCTGAGCTCACACCACAGTTGTCCTCACTTATGTCTCACCATCTGCTTGCAGAGGTGCTGTCTGCAGCTGTCAAAAAGAAAATGCATTACAGCCGCATAAATAGAGATGATACTGCCTGGTGTGATTCGATTTCCGCTTTCTAAATTAATATAGAAAGTGGTCGAGGCCATTGCGATGTCGAGTTCACCGTTCTCATGCCATCACCCACTCCAAATACACTCAAACCACAAGTACAGCAAAACAAAACACTATGTTTGAATTGAAATAGCAAACAAAATATAGATTATATGAACAAACAAGCAAACTATACAGGTCCTTCTAAAAAATTAGCATATTGTGATAAAGTTCATTATTTTCCATAATGTAATGATACAAATTTAACTTTCATATATTTTAGATTCATTGCACACCAACTGAAATATTTCAGGTCTTTTATTGTTTTAATACTGATGATTTTGGCATACAGCTCATGAAAACCCAAAATTCCTATCTCAATAAATTAGCATATCATGAAAAGGTTCTCTAAACGAGCTATTAACCTAATCTGAATCAAAATTACACCTGCAAAAGATTCCTGAGGCTTTTAAAAACTCCCAGCCTGGTTCATTACTCAAAACCGCAATCATGGACTGCCGACCTGACTGCTGTCCAGAAGGCCATCATTGACACCCTCAAGCAAGAGGGTAAGAAATTTCTGAACGAATAGGCTGTTCCCAGAGTGCTGTATCAAGGCACCTCAGTGGGAAGTCTGTGGGAAGGAAAAAGTGTGGCAAAAAACGCTGCACAACGAGAAGAGGTGACCGGACCCTGAGGAAGATTGTGGAGAAGGACCGATTTCAGACCTTGGGGGACCTGCGGAAGCAGTGGACTGCGTCTGGAGTAGAAACATCCAGAGCCACCGTGCACAGGCGTGTGAAGGAAATGGGCTACAGGTGCCGCATTCCCCAGGTCAAGCCACTTTTGACCAAGAAACAGCGGCAGAAGTGCCTGACCTGGGCTACAGAGAAGCAGCAGTGGACTGTTGCTCAGTGGTCCAAAGTACTTTTTTCGGATGAAAGCAAATTTTGCATGTCATTCGGAAATCAAGGTGTCAGAGTCTGGAGGAAGACTGGGGAGAAGGAAATGCCAAAATGCCTGAAGTCCAGTGTCAAGTACCCACAGTCAGTGATGGTCTGGGGTGCCATGTCAGCTGCTGGTGTTGGTCCACTGTGTTTTATCAAGGGCAGGGTCAATGCAGTTAGCTATCAGATTTTGGAGCACTACATGCTTCCATCTGCTGAAAAGCTTTATGGAGATGAAGATTTCATTGTTCAGAACGACCTGGCACCTGCTCTCAGTGCCAAAACCACTGGTAAATGGTTTACTGACCATGGTATTACTGTGCTCAATTGGCCTGCCAACTCTCCTGACCTGAACCCCATAGAGAATCTGTGGGATATTGTGAAGAGAAAGTTGAGAGACGCAAGACCCAACACTCTGGATGAGCTTAAGGCCGCTATCGAAGCATCCTGGGCCTCCATAACACCTCAGCAGTGCCACAGGCTGATTGCCTCCATGCCACGCCGCATTGAAGCAGTCATTTCTGCAAATGGATTCCTGACCAAGTATTGAGTGCATAACTGAACATAATTATTTGAAGGTTGGCTTTTTTTGTATTAAAAACACTTTTCTTTTATTGGTCGGATGAAATATGCTAATTTTTTGAGATAGGAATTTGGGGTTTTCATGAGCTGTATGCCAAAATCATCAGTATTAAAACAATAAAAGACCTGAAATATTTCAGTTGGTGTGCAATGAATCTAAAATATATGAAAGTTTAATTTGTATCATTACATTATGGAAAATAATGAACTTTATCACAATATGCTAATTTTTGAGAAGGACCTGTATATAGTAATTCAATATATATATATAAAATAACCAATAATTTAATATTAAAACAATTGTTTACTTTCATTTATAATTTATTATACATGTCGTCAGTTGTAGCAGTTGTTTTCCAAGACAGTGGTAACCCTGGTTCTTTATAGAAATCTATTAGGAAATCTATATCTGTTGTGTTTAGGAGTTTTGATTGAATTTCTAACTTTAATGCTTGCTTTTTTCTTAATTTAAATAATTTTAAATCCTCTCGAGGCCCCCTTAAAAGTTTGCTGAGGCCCCTAGTGGCCCTGGCCCCCTGGGTTAGAACCAATGTCATAGACAGACTACATGGCATATCTGTAAAGGACAATTGAAATGATCTGTATAAATGTTAAAATATGATTAATAATAGTAAAAAGAAAACAGTGGTCCCTCAGTGACATCACCTAAAATGTATACTTTCCATTCATTCATTCATTCAAATTTTAACCTAACATCCTGACAAAAAAAAGACCAACTACCAAAAAGTCAATATACTGTAAGGACCCCACATTGCAGCCCTCTTCAATGCATCAGCACATTAGCAGTGCTGCTCAATGGTCTTTCATTTGCTAGGACTTGTGGTGTGGACCAGTAAACAGCACAGTTGACATGCAACCTTTGCAAGCACTAAAGAGCACCAGGCCTGAGGATTGCGGTCAGTATTGAGCACACTGAGAGCAAAGGTATTGCTTTGCAAAGTACAGATTAATACAGACACATTAATGAAACTCACCCTGTCATTATCGCTGCGAGCAACAACAGGCTGCAGTTCAACCATGGGCTGGTTGCTGGTTTCTGTGGTTGTCTGCACTTGAGTCTGACTGTGGACCTGTGGCAGCTCTCTGTCTGGTGATGCCTCTTGCCCTGTGACCGCTTCAGGTACAGATGTTTGCCCTCTTCCGTTAGGAGGCTGGCCTGGTGCAGAGTATCTCTCGTCCGTGACAGTCTGGTTGGAATTAGCAGAGAGCGGCTCGGGCAGCGGGTGGTTGTTGGATCCGACAGGCTGCCGAGGCAAAGCAGAGCTGGATCCATGCTGGACGAGGTCAGATGCAGAGTGAGAAGTGGACTGCTGTATAGGCTGAGCACCAGTTGGATGCATGGGGACAGATGCATCAGCCTCCCAGCAGCTGTGAAGGGACGGTGGGGAGCTCCGCCTGGTGGCTTGAGTACACTGGGCAGGGAATTTATCCAAAGGGACGGATTGAGTAGGTCTGCAGTGAAGGCAGCAGAGCTGGGGCTGGCAGAAGGCCTGGTAGGCACAGCCAGGTTCCCGCACCGCATGACACAGTGGAGGCATTGCTATGCATGGGACAGGCTGGGGTCGCAGGATACTTGGGTGACCCACAACCTCTGAGTATGAACGACTTCCACCTTCAACTACCAGCTGACCTAAAGAAAGGAGGAATCATTGCAATGATTGTGCAGCAATAGATACAGTATTCCTCAGACATTTCATCTTTCTTCTCCACCAGTGTTAATCTTGTATTAATGACAAACGCGTTCATCAATGATAATAAAGACCAAATGAAAAATTCACATCATGACACTAATTATTTAAAATGATTTTAATTAAAACATAATATTGATGAAAATATGATACATGTTTAAATGAATATATACTGTATAAACTGCTTGAACATTTGGTTTAACTTTTCACTCTCGTCAACTAAAATGGTTAAACTTAAAGGACATTTTCATCCAAACTAAAAACAAAAATATGTGCTATTTAAAAAAAATTAAATAATGTAAGATCATTCAGAATGGTCCATTTGACATTGTTAGAATGTTCTCCATTCCAAATGAACGGAAGTGATGATGTCGTCATGGTGTTTGCATACTGCATTGTGATTGGTCAATTCAGTTTACCTAAAGTGGACATCTGCTTGGTCCAGAAGCTGGCATCCCAATTAAACTTGATTTTCAACGGTGTCCAAGCCTCTGAGAGCATCAAAGGCTCCAGTAATTGCTGCATCTGAAGAGCAATCTGACAAATGAATTATAGATCAAACCTCATGATTACAGAGACACTGAGTTATAAATATTGCATGCAATTCAGGCAGTGAAACTGAAACTCTTACTGCACTGTTTCTATTTTTAAGTTTGTGAGCGCATGATTAAGGCTAACTCTAACCCCCCGTTTCACAGGCAAGGCTTAAGCCTAGTCCCAGACTAAAATGCATTATTGAGCTCTTGCATATCTTAAAATATATCAGTGGCATTGTTTTGTCACAAGATGCACACCATAATGTTTTTTTTTCCAGGGCACGTTTATAAAAGCTACTTAGATGTCCTAATTGAACTAAGGCCTAATCCTGGCTTAATCTAAGCCCTGTCTGTGAAACCGGGCCAAGAGATCTAAATGCAGCGGCAAAAAGAGGTAAGGCAGGCTGCTTTAAACCAATAGCACTGGCATATTTTTGAGACCTGCCAGAAACATAGCAGGCAGCTGCCAGGAATCTTAACATCTAAAGCCCACTTGGACACTGAGAAAATCCTACCAGCTCTTTGCTGAATAGCAGCGGATTGCGTCTGTGGTGGGCCGTAGCCCAGGTAATGAAGTTCTGCACATGCTCCAGCTGGCTGCACAGCTCTATGGCCCCTTGCAGCTGGTCCTCCAGACGTTGCTTGAAATCACTGGAGATGCTCTGCACCGGAAGACAACGACAAAAACATAGATCTCCTCACCACTTTTCCCAAGATCCCCATCTGTTTGGATATGTCACTACTTGGCGGAATCTGCCTATTTTACTGCATGATTCGCTCTGAAGACGTTCTGTTCCGCACGCTCCATCACCAGTACATCCATAGTCAGCTGGATGTTTGGAGATGAATACGTTTGGAACGGCGCAGAAAGACGGAGAGGGAAACGAGGGGAAAAAGTAATTACCTCCAGTTGTTCTATTAATAGGTTGGCCCGTTTGTTAAGCTCGTTCATCATAATCATCTTTGCCATTTTTATCTGGTTCTCTGCCTTCCTCTGCGTGATCTTTATACCGTGAAGCCTGGACAAATGGAAAGAAAAACGAACAGGGAGATGGCTAAGGAAGGATAAACAAACCAATATGGCAGGTACATCTGGATACTTGAACATCTGCTGAAATCATTCAAAGGAAGTAATGGATCTTGTTAATGTCATTGTGCTTCATATAATCTATGCTTGTTGACATTTTAGATGAGTAATGGACACGCTTTGCTTAACTAGCATTGACGCTAACATTAGCAGCATCAAGGAAGTGGAATAGGTGGGATATTGTCCCACCTGCCCTGGATCTGTTTGGCGGTGCTCTCCACAGCTGATCTTTTCTCCTCCACTCGGGCCATGAGGTTCTGCAGGAGCCAGCGCTGGTCTTGCAGAGCTTTCCCAACATGCACCAGCCTAAACACAAGAAACCAACAGCAAGTAAAACACCTTTGACTTTTAAAGTTTACACACAACATGCTCGATAGCATATAGTTGTTGATACGTGAGAAAGCGGCCACCTGTTCTGTCTGCATCTTTGAGCATGTGTTTAGAAAGATGTATGAGAGAGAGAGAGAGAGAGAGAGAGAGAGAGAGAGAGAGAGAGAGAGAGAGAGAGAGAGAGAGAGAGAGAGAGAGCGTGTCTGCAAGTGCTTGCATGTGTACAAGTGCATCGTGAATGCAGGCATGCATGCCAGTGGGTATGTGTCCTCTACGCATACTGGTGGTCTTTGTGGGCGGACAGGTGACAGATGCTGCAGGCCATGAGGTCGCACGTTTCACACAGGAGTTCCAGAGGCTCCTGTTTATGGCGAGGACACATGACAACAGCATGCCCGCAGCAACCGGCTCCTGAGAAAAGGAAATGAAGGCCAATTAGATGATGCCCATTAAGAACACATTATCTGTAATCAAGAATCACATATCTAAAAGAAATAATAAAATACAGGAAAAAAATGCGTTAAAATGAGCATGTGGAATCTCTCAGAGGTTTAATGAGGTTTTAAGTATGTTCAAATCATTTTGACCAATATAAAGCAAAAGACCTTGTTGGCCTCTGTGAGTCACTCTCAGCTAGCTTCATTTATTTTTAGTGGAAAAACAAAGCACATCAAAACGCTTATAAATGTTTCTGGACGTATAAACGCATCATTTTTCCAGCAAAAGAAAAACAGACAAAAATGGAACACAGCAGAGCTTTGATCAATCAGTTAATGTCTCATTAAAAGCTCTGCCAATACGAGGACTGCAACTCTACATATGCTTTTGAAGAGCCAAATAAAGTAACAGATACTGCTTTCACGTGTGCCTTCAGAATGCCCCACATTTCTGACACAATGTGGACATTTAAAAACCATCAGAAAGCTAAGTTGTATGTTCGTATAAACTACATACATAGACAGGTTTTAACCATTTTTTCAAGTAAAGAAGAGATACTGTTCATGTGTGCCTTCAGAATGGCCCACATTTCTGACATACATCCAGCACTGGACATTAAAAAAACCATCAGATCAGAGTGTTTCTTTATTATACAAACTACCCAGCTAACAAAAAGATGTTCTAAGAATGTTTTGCTAACACTCCCATTCAGTTATAAGAACGTTATTTCTGAATGTTCTCTGAATGTTCAAAACATCCCGTTTTAAAGTGTATTAAAACACTTTTTCTTGGTTATGCGAACATTAAGGGAACATTACATTTTATCATTTGCAAACATAATGGGAATGTTACTTTTGAATGTTCTCTAAACATTCTGAAACAAGTAGTCATTTTTTGCTTTTTAATGCTAGGCGAACATCCAACTACTTCAGTTAAAAACGTTCCATGAACGATGTATAAAATGTTTTTTTTTTGCTAACTTTGTAAGAAAGGCCATTACTGGAAGAATGTTTTTTCATAACTTGAAGAGAATCTTGCCACAATGTTAGCTAAAGTTATGAGAAAGTTCCCTGTTAGCTGGGTACCCACACAGGGCTTCAACCATTTTATTTTAAATAATTACAAATATTTAGTTTGTCCAATAAAACAAAATGTGATTCTTATTTTTGAATTAAATTACTTATTTTTTTAAAATGTAGTTATTAATTTTTATTTTTGATTGTTATAATATAAACTAGATGCATGCACCTGCTTGTTTCAGCTCTACCCCAAAATTCTACCAAGGATGTCTGGCTTGGTTTCTCCAGAAATCAATTTGTTTAAATACACTTGAACCTGAATCTACTTGAACCTGGGCTGAAGCAAACGACAAACATTCTCATTTCCATTCCATTATACCAAAAAACCTACTCTTAAAAAAACATTATCACTTTAACAGTCCCTTTGCATATAAAATTCCGTGACCAGAGAGAGTTAGTCAGGCAGAATGCAGAACTCCATTAGAAATGAAGGACCTCGACCGACAGCAACCTGTCACACTGGATCTACAGTCTGTCCATCAGAAGTGTCGGCTGGCTGATGCTGTGACAGTATAGACACATTGCGGTGACACACTGCACAGGGAGAGAGGGTGTTAAAGTACTAGACCACAGGCTCCAACACTGAAGAGCTCCCACTGCCTCAGCGCATACTGGTGACCGACCACATCCTGCTTCTCACCCGTGCTTCTGTTTCTCTCACACTCTACCACTCCTTCTCTCATCTTTCTTTTCTGTCATTCTTTTTGTCACTTTATCACTCCTTCTCTCGTTTTCTGTGAGGACTTGTGGTGTCGTTATCATATGTTTAGTGGATTTCCCAACGCCTCGTGTAAAAGCTCAGGAGTGTCGATGAAAGTAAGCTAGGATTGGACAGGCTGGCCAAATTTGTGCTGCATTTGCCGAGAGAGAATCAGTTTTAGAAACTAGGTCACATAAAAAATACAACACTACAATACATCACAGGATAATTATTCACACTTATTATAAAATGCATTATTCATCATGTTAAAGAAGAGGGGTTAGAAAAATATGGTGCAGAGCTGATAATGTCTGGTGGCTAAGAGCAGAAATGCGCAAGCAAAACCAACCGAAGCTAAAAGAGGAGAGGAGCTAAAAGTAATTACAGATTGGTAAAAGAGAGACGGTCTTGCCTATTTCAGACGGTGATGGAGGGTCTCGCGGCTGGTGCTGCATATCAGAGGCTTGAGTGGAGCCTCTCTCATGCTGGTGCAGGTCTGTGCACTGGAAACACAGCCACTTGTTGCAGAAGGTGCACAAGCTCTGTGCCATCCGGGGCTCTGTACACTCGGAACAGCACTGAAGCGCAAGCAAATACATTTAGAATGAATCTTTTGCATTCAGATAGAATGGGATTTGCGGACACATCTGTCAGCCTCAAGTGAGGGGCGGCTTGATCTAGCAGTAGCAGCCGAAGTAGCATCTTTAAATATCTCAAGTAGAACTTTAAAATATCAAAAGAAGTGGGGTTTTTTTTTTCATACAGTTAGTCAATATTGTTTCAACCCCATTGACTTTCAAAATATCTTCTTTTGTGCTCTACAGAAGAAAGAGAGTCATGGAGGTTTGCTTTTTTGGGGGGTGAATTATCACTTTAAACTACTGGATATGTCTACTGGGACTTGATATGTATAAGCCAAGCATTGTTATCATGAAAAACAACATAAAGCATTCATTCTGTACCCCACCCGTTCAAAGGATGCTAAAAATATTCACATTTACATTCCGCATTATTCCCAAAAAGCAGAACCAGCAAGACAATAACACATTATGCGTCATGTGTCACAAGAAGCCGCAGTTTGCTGATTACCTCAGAGTCAACTCAAAGACAATTCAAATCTTGCATTATCAAACCCTCGAAATCTCCCTGAAAATCCAATGCAGGACCGTCTTACCTTCTCCATGGTGGTGGTGGGATCCAGATTCCTCTGTGAGAGCGTGAGAAAGATTTCGAAATCCAGCCGAGCAGCTCTTGCAGCAGTGAGGCAAGGACACGGCAAGCCTCTGACACAGCTAGAGCTCCACACCACACTGTGACAGCTTTACCTGCGGCAGGAAGTAGTGCACACTGCACACTTTAACCCCAACGGAGTAGACTCCTGAGCGCTCCTCCTCGTGTGCCCTCAGCCGTGGCCGGCGTGTAGCTCTCCTCATTGGCTTCCTGCAGCTGCTCGAATCCCGAATCCTTCCCTCTTACAGCCACCATGATCTTTCTTCTTAAATAAGCCTGTTCATAATAATTGGGAATTAGGGAGGGCTGATAATTATTTTTTTTTCTGGGACAAAATATCCCCGGCAGCCCTTGTTGCCAAAAATGGAAGGGGAGAGGTGCCAGATGACCTACAATATTTAAGAGAATCGCACGGAGGAGCGCACACGAAGGGTGTGAGATGGATCGGGGATGAGGGAACACACGTTGGTGCCCTCCTTCCTCACTTCCTTAGATCAGCACTAGTAAGGGACAGGTCCCTCCAGACCGGACCCGCTCCCACGTAACACGCTGAAACCGGGTCAGCCTTCTCCAGGAGCAGATGGGAATTGAGATGTGCTCGCACAATGCCCTGCAAAGCGTGAAATCAATTATGATCGTATCACACTTCATCTGCTCGAAAGAATTTTGAGGCATGACTTCTTCAAAATCTTTCACAGGTAGGAGATATTCAACAACCAACGCACAAAGGGGAAAAAGACAGGTTGGCGCGTGGGCAAACGGGATTGGCGTAAACTAATGAACCCGTGCGTAACCCAAACTGACATCAGTGTCGTGCCGATCCCCACTAAGAAACCACCGTGAGTCTGCCTGACAACAACCCCTGCAGCCTGACCTACAAATCTGACAACTCTCTCTTCCTCTAGAGCTGCTCATGGGAGCTTAAAACCATCCGATTCCCCATTGTGTACCCACAGACCCACTTTAAAACACAATTAGTCTACCCAGCCAGTCTTTCTCTTGTTCTTCGGGTAGACAGGCGTGCCTGCGTCTCCCGTCTTGCCTTCCATGCCACTCCATTTGGCTTTTAAAACAAAAAGCTCTCTCTCTCTTTCTTACTGCCAGAGATGACTCCTTTTCTCCAGTAAGTGAATTCAGCACAAGTATCTTTCTGCCTGAGCAAGCACAGCCATCTCTAGAGAAAGTACATTAATAGAAACTTGAGAGGAGGTTCCTCCCCTGGAAGAACACCTTAGTAACATCCATTAACATCATTGGTTATGAGATCATGACAGGGGAATGGCAGATTTGCCCATAGCAGATGGTAATGTCTCACTACAGATTATTCAATTCATTATGTCTTCACTCATTACAAGTGAATGTTTATATTAGCCAATTATCGGTTTGTAGATTGAAGTCCTAACACAGATAAAAAGCCCTTTTTGGTTATTTGAAAGAATGTAGTATACCCATACAAAAACTTAATCTGATGTTTAAATTACCATTGGGCCTCTGAGAGGATTATTTCCGTTTCATGTGTAAATATGCAAAGATATTTGTCTAGTGAGACAGAACATTTAACTGTAGCATATTGAAATGATGTGATGTCCCATTAAACAAGCTACAAATAGCCAAACGGCTGTCAAAGTCACATGATTTAGTGCTAAAATGGGAGAAAAAAACTGCCTAGATCTTCAAGCACACACATGAGAGGTTATTTCATTGGGAAAGCTATGCGATGTTTTCATGCACATGATAGTTGCAGGTGTAATACAAAAAGTGAACCTTGTTAATCGAGGAAAAGGGACTTTGTCAATATCATTGTAATAGGTGAAAAGGAGGTGGCAACACTGAAAACATAACAGAAGATAAAACATCTGAGATGAAATGATAAGCAGTGATATCTTGCCCCTATTATGCTGTACAGTGATAATCAGAGATTTTATTTGTAGCCACTGAAAATGACTTATGATAAGCTACCACAAAGACAAAGCTATTGCAGAATAAACACCGTACTTTAAATCAGCGTGCTAAAAAAAAGTTAGGCTTTATATTCATACATTGACTACAAATT
Organism: Romanogobio albipinnatus; assembly: GCA_023566225.1. Taxonomy (NCBI): domain Eukaryota; kingdom Metazoa; phylum Chordata; class Actinopteri; order Cypriniformes; family Gobionidae; genus Romanogobio; species Romanogobio albipinnatus. Next base: position 26,886,340 of record CM042239.1, read on the forward strand.
ATATAAGGTGTGACTTACAGGCCAGGGTGGGGGGTCTTTACAGTAATCCAGAAAAAATTTAACTAAAAACTTTTAAAGGAGTCTGAGTAAACAGACATATTCATACATTATATATATAGTGTGAGAACCAAAAAATAGACGCTAACGAACAAAAGTTAATTCGCCCAAAGGAGGGGCATAACAACACTACGCTGCGCATGCGCTTTCCATTACGATCCATTACGAGTTGTAGGCCACTTCGACAAAGCATGACAAGTCATTGTGGAACACTTTATAAAATTACATAAATATAACACCACGCACACACACACAACCTTTTTCAGTTAGTTTAAAAATAGTTTATAGGCTAAGTGACGTTTAGCAAGAGGCTCAAATAGCCTACACTTTGCGTTGCCTTGTAATTTAGGCTACATGAAATAATTTAACAGAGGTTTGCATAGCAATATATATATATATATATATATATATATATATATATATATATATATATATATATATATATATATATATATATATATATATATATATATATATATATATATATATATATATATATATATATATAAATTACACAGAAAGTGGTAGTAGCCTATAACTCGAACACCCAATCAGGAAGTGCATGGAAATCAATCCTACTGTATCAACCGATATGTGCGAATTTAACCTGTAAATTACAGTAATTGGAGGCATTATGGGAGGGAAATACCTCTTGAGTGAAACGAATTCTTGTTAAGGAATTTTACATCAAATAATAATTCTCTATTATTACTCTATAAGATTTTTTATTTCGCGCCATTTACTTGCATAAAATGAATAATAGCCTAGAAAAGACATCAGTCAATAGTCTACTCCCCAGAAATACTTAAAAAGAAATGAATGGTGCTGAAATGAACGCGTTGAATAGCATGATCCGACACACATGCACATGTGTAAGTTGTAATATGTGAAAATGCGCACTATAGACCTCTGCGTTTTGGGGAGAATCTTCTCGCACACCTCACAGATGGGATGAGACTCCGCAAAATCCTGCACAAACTGCTCATATACGTGCAACATTTGAGATTAGCGCAATATAGAGCGTCACTGACATATATCACACTGACGAGAGGAAATGAAATAGTGATGAACGCATGCACACATAACGAGTTTGAACCGCACCTTGCTTCTCTTGAAAAGGCACAAATCCAAAAATCCTCCTCCTCTTCGGCGGCTGGAAGATTATAGCGATTTCAGCAGTGCTTCAGTATCTAAACAGCTTCATATAACCGTATCCTTAAAAGTATTTCCACCCCTGGAGACTGTATTTCTTATACGCTTATGATTATATTCCCTCTACCGCTTAAGCACCGCAACTGTCAAAAGCACAATCGTGCATAAATCTCTAGTCTAGATGCACAACTTTAAGTGTGCAGACTCCAGTAGATCTGTCATCTGTGGAAAATAGCAGGCGCGCGTAATTAAAGTTATAATGGAAGCGACCGCATTATCAATCCTGTCCTTCATCTCCCGTATTTTTTTCGTGATACGCACCCTGCGTTGCGCACTAAAGTTTACCTTTAAATGTCGTCTACATCCAATCCAGCAGATGTCGCCTTTGCCTCAGGTTTCAGATGATGAAATACTGATTAGGATTTTCCATTTTTACCACACTATAATGAGTGAGCTGTCAGCTACACTCTAAAAAAAAGGTTCTATATGGCACCAAAAAAGGTTCTTGGCTCGTAATCATAGGGGAACCTTTTTTAGTGCTATATAGCACCAATTTTGGTGCTTCAGTGGTTCTTCAGAGGTGCTATATAGCACCTTAGTCAAAGAACCGGTGAAGAACCTCTGAAGAACCGCTGAAGCACCAACATTGGTGCTATATAGCACTAAAAAAGGTTCCCCTATGATTACGAGCTTTTTTGGTGCCATATAGAACCTTTTTTTTTTAGAGTGTATAAACAATAGTTCAGTTGCTTGTCTAGTTCTGGCAGATTAAATCATCAGTCTCATTATTATTCGTATCACACGTATTCAACATGTTTTATCAGGATCATTTAATTGGAACAAAATGACATTTTTATATAAATATTTTTTTTCCATTTGGGAAACATAAAAAAATATTTTGGCTAGTTTATTGGACATACAGTATCTGGACTGTATTTAGTATTTTGTATGTAATTATTCTTTGGCACCCAGTTCAACAGCTTTTATAATTCCTAAAAAAAAATTCACAGATTTGAACATGTTTTGTTGACAAAAAGAAATCCCTCTGGGAAGATATTTGATTACAGCTTACCTGAGATGTCTTTTTCTTTTCTTGGTAGTGCTAGAAGACACCTTTGCTGTGGCACCTTCTGTGCCACTTATAGAGAAAGATGTCAGTTCTGCACTTGCTCTCACTGGCTTTAATGGAATTTTTTTAGACTGTTCTTGCACTTTTGTTTTGGCGATACCTGCCAGACATAAATAAGTTTAACCAACCACGAATGTGTCAAAAATAATGCATATTGCATTATTTTTATTTAAATATACATCATCAAGATGTGTGCTCATAAGATTGGTATTTATATAAAGTTAATTTTCTGGAGGTGAAATTAAATTTTTTAGATTTCTTTATGCATTGAACATTTTACTGGATAAAATATCATGCATAATATAACATTAATGGCATAAAATGTTATGCAATAAACAAAGCCTGTCCAAATATCGCTTATGTCTTTCTCTGAGATAAACCATTTTAGTTTACATTAATTCAACAAAAATCATAGAACTTTTTTTTCTTCTAAAGACATCGGCTGTGGACTGAAGTACACAGAGGACCAATTCAGGACACATTTAATGAGTTTTGTATGTTTCTTTAATATAGCAAAAAAGGTGTCAAGTTTCAAAACATTCCCAGTGTATTATTCATTGCTGCTATTTTAAACACCAAAAAGCCAGACTAAAAGGATGGGAATAACTCCACTGAACAGATAGGGCCTGCTTCTATGATCCTAAACATTTTGTTCATTAATGCAGATTGAGGAATTAACAGAAAATGCTTTATTGGTTTGTTTTATTAAAACACTGTAAATAAGGTAATTATACTCTTCATGTGTTAATAAATGTACAAAATACAGTTCTAGCGTTAAATACTACACAGCCACTGTACATCCACCTGTCAAGTTTCCATTCATACATCTCATCCAGCTCAGCACAGTTATCTCTAAGGGTGGAGGTTATACTGCAATATAACCATTCATACTCGCAGTACCATCCTATTATTTCTCTAGTGTCATATACAAGTACCAGGAAAGGTAACAACAGAGCTACATGTGAGATTAACAGCACAGCTTCCATAAATATGTACAAAAATATGAACGTCAGTGTCAACACAACAGACACAACATACGTGACTCGGCCGTGTAAGGTCTTCGGATGTAGCATTTGTAGAAAACGTCCACAGTTTTTGGTTTCATGATAAAGTGTTTTTTTTAGTTCTTTTTATGAAGGAACTTCATTTTATTTCCTGAAAAAAAAAAAAGATTAAACTTTGGTGTATCAGTGGTGTTATGATTGATATGCCTTTTCATAAAACAAGGTTGATACTTAGGCCGCGTGTTCACCAAAGCGAGCTGAAAACGCCAGACACACTATAGCTGCAGGTCCTTGAGAGCAGTGCAGCAGGGTATTTTTTCCGTTACTAGTATCAGTATACTATTTCGAATATAGTCATCTGGTTGAGACATTCTAAGAGCAGCAGAATATGGTCAGTTATATCCACTGTGATTGGATGGCTGGGTAAAAAGTGACAGCGATTAGTCAAGCGTGCAGCGCTCAGCGTAAAATAGACCCTCAGCAGCTTGTCACGCTACTAAAGAAAACAATTGAAAACGCTTTGGTGGACACATGGCCTTACATATGTCACATAAATGCTGCGCTGTACTCACCTAAACCCTTCAGAAATTTGTTGACTCCACTCTGTTCTGTGTCTGGTAACTCCTCCAGATACTGTTCCACTCTCTGCTCAAATAGACCTGATAAATAAATAAATAATGCCCATTATTTTTTTTTATTTATATTTTTAGCTTCTGTCAAAAGCATTGTTTTTGGTGACCAGAAGGTGGCAGTAAAGATCTGACTTAAACATAATACCTCTCCACCCTATCTCAAAAAGAACCACACAAGTAGTGTGTAATAGTGCTGGGTATGGGTTTCAAATTACACTTATAATGGCCTGAAGCTAATAGGACATCATGTTTTATGAGAAGCCATTTTCTTTAATTGACCAAGCACGATTTACCTTTGGCCCTATACTTCCTCAACTCCTTATCCTGGATGAATCCAGCAAACATCTGAGACTCCATGAAGACACCCAGGAATCGGCGGATGCTCTTAGAAGCCACCGACTTGCGGAAGGCTTCTCGCTGGAAGATGCGCTCCCCTCTTTCGCCCTGGGTAAGAAACAGGGAATAGTGGCCAATGGTCTCCAGGAAAAAGCGGATGAAGGCCTCCGACACCACACTGTTCAAAGAGGTGGTGCATTCTGTGAAATGAGGGGATATCAGAAAGGTTAATTTTTCAATATCGTCACTGTGTGTATGTTAGGACCCCCTCGAAAACGAGATGGTACATCTCAAGGGGTTAATCCTACTAATAAATTAAAATATCCTAGAGCAACTAAACTGGCCATTTCTAATTTTATCAAGCATAGACAAAAAATATTAATCTAAGATGAGATACAGTTCATGTTCATGGTGGATAAAAATAAAAAGAATAGGAAATGAAACAGTGAAGCCATATGTTCTGCTTTACAGAGCATATATGCAAATTGCCAGTGAGTCCATTGAAAACAGATGGGCAAGGCCACAACGTCAGGCTTTTCACCTTCATCTGATTCGCTGTCGGAGTCTTGATTGATGATGTCGTTTCTCTGTTCGAGAGATTGCTCCAGAGCAGCTTGCAATTTGCGTGGTAATAAAGAGGCCTCGTCATCCATCTATATACAGGAAGAGTACGAAGATTAACATTGTAACAACGTTCAGTGATTCATAACATGACACAGCCCGCTTGTTTATATTGCGCTTGTTCTCAGATCTTAACGTCAACATGCAATTAGCTGCACTACAGCCATGGGAGAGTTTGTGTCAAACTTTTTGGGGAGAGATTGTTAATGGACGAACCTGTCTGATGAAGCGGTCCGTTTCAAGATCGACCATTAAAGCCTGAAACATAAAGAGAAACCGGTCTCAATTAGGTTAGGTGCGCCATGTCTAATTTCAGTAAGATTTAAACGCAAATTATGTAATTGACTGGTCGACTAGTCTGACAAATCCCTAGAAGATTTATTCACACCAAGGACGATTACTGTAAAGATAACGCTAAAGATTCAGTACTAAAAATCGTTCTCAATATTAAATAATAGCAGAGTTCACACCACAGCTATAACGATATAGAGAAACAATATTGTTGGAATCACTTTCAGAACAATTTTATCCGATTTGTTAGCCAATCAGAATCCATCCTGCTGTAACGAGCTTGAGCATTTAAAGCGGCAGACAAACACGCTCGTATAAACAGAATGATATCGTCCGCTAGCCTGACAAGCCAGACCCACATCAAGATGTTGGGTCTGGAAATTCACCATTGACAGGGCTCAATCCGAGGGGCGGGATAAACGGTTGTCTTTCAAATTCCCTCTGCATGCAATTGGATAGCGCAATGAGCGCCACAACCAACCAACCACAGCAAAGAAGAAGGTGAAGCCGAGCTAACGTTAGTTGATAGACTTTCGCCGTATCCGGTTGGCAAAACTTCTAACATATATTATTTTCTTAAGAATAACTTCAGTGCCGTTCTTTGTTCTTTTCTCAAATAAAAGCTTAACTCCAAGTCTTCCAAAGCCGATTCAAAAGACAGCTGTTCGCCAGCTTCTTTGTTTACGAGTAGCACACAGAACCTCCGCAACTCTGCCGTGACGTGTCGTCATTATGGTAAGCCCACCCACCGACTCTACACACGCTGTGATTGGCCTGACCAGAGTTTGTTCCCTGACCAGATTTTTGTTCCAGCTCTCAGGTCTACCGAGAGTTTCTAGACTACACTCGCGGCAAAATAAATGTTCTGCCGCTAGGGTGCGTCTAGATTTCTAGGCTAATCGTCCGCTGGTGTGGATGCTAATATACTTATCTTTATAGATATTGTTCTTGGTGTGAATGGGCTTTTACACTTTATTTTAAGGTGACATAGTCACATTGTATTTACTCAAATAAGTACAGAGTAATATTAATGAACTACATGTACTTACTATAGGGCTATGGTTTGGTTTATGGTTAGTTATTACTGTTATTACTATAGTAAGTACATGTAGTAATGCGTAACTATGACACGTTAAAATAAAGTGTTACCAAAGTTGCACATCCAGGTTTGAATGTGATTCTTATGTATTAAAAGTACCTGTAAACATGACAGGTGACAAAAATCACAAGAAAAGCTTGGCGTGTACTAGCAACTACAAATTTTAATGGTATTCTATTCGTTAGGATGTTGATATAGGATCTGTTGTCGTCAAGTAAGTTTCATTCATAATGTTTCAGCTTTAGTATTATCCCTCAAAAGCAGTAATATAACAAGCCTATATGCAAGCTTAATTGTTAAGCCAGTTTGATATGACATGTTTCACTTTCAAAAATATATATTTTTTTAAATGAACAGTAACATGAAACTAATTTGAATATAGACTTTGTACAGATATAAAGCAAACATAAATGTTCCAATAAGTACAAATAAATAAAAAATAATGTAAATGACTAGTATTTCCATTATCGTTTAGTCGACTGGTCTTGCACATCCTTAATCTCAACTGGCTGAAACATTGAGTTGCATCATTCTGTTTAATTACACTGTATTCAGTTGTTTTGGGAGTCGCAATATTTCCAGAAGTTGATCCACAACAGATGGAGCTTGACACCCATTTAAAAACGCAGTGTTAAAAATGACAAGTACCACAAATTGGTGCGCTTCCAGATGTTTTCCCTGCAAAGGGTCAGCCCTTATGGCCATTACAAGTCCACTTATGTCCAAAGTGCAATTTGAAAATACGTACTGAAGATGACTCCTGCCAAACGCACTAAATGTCAAAGACACAGTAGCTGGCACTGTCTTGTGGGCAGTTGGGAACAACAACACTCTCCCAGTTGGTAAAGTTTAGAGGGTAGAAGGCAACAGCTTGGCCAGGAATGCTGAGCTAGGCTTATGAAGCTGACGCCACATTAAAGGCTCATACACAAAAATTGGACTGTGTTTTGGGCATGTTATTGTACTTAGCATGTTTCTCACTCTTTCCAGCATCATTCTGAACCTGGGAAAATGTTTTTAGCCCCATATTCACTTCAAGAAAACATAAGGGTTCAATATTCAGGCAGCTTATTAGAGTAAGAGCATAATTGAACTGTTAAGAAGAGCTGCCAGTGTGACCATATTCACAGGAATTCAAAGTCACAATCAGGGAAACATCTCTCAGAATAGTAACCTCCAAACGTGAAGGAAAATGACTGAATCTTGAAAGATAATCTTGAATTATTCTAGAATTAGCGGGGTGATTTTGTTAAGGAGTGCATCTAATTAAAAATAATTTAAACAAATTTACATTCTTTTTTTTAAGGGGATGTCTAATGTTTTTTCATGCATTCTGACCTATTTACACTGTTAAAGAATTGGATTCTCATGGTAAACATGGCCAAAATGTTCAAAAATGGTGTATAACAGAGTATTTCTATTCCAAATACACTCCTTCAGGATTCGTATACATTTCGGAAAGTTTTTGATGTCATAAATTTCTTGCACTGCCGGCTCAGTGGTTCATGTAGGTTGTCTTCAAACCGGAAGGTTGGTGGTTCAATCCCAGGTTCCACCTGACCAAGTGTTGAGGTGTCCATGAGCAAGACACCTAACCCGACGAGCTGGATGGCGCCTTCATACGCCGTCGGTGTATGAATGGGTGAATGTGAGGGAATATGTAAAGCGCTTTGGATGGCCTTGGGTCTGTTGAAAGTGCTATATACAGTGAGGAAAATAAGTATTAGAACACCCTGCTATTTTGCAAGTTCTCCCACTTGGAAATCATGGAGAGGTCTGAAATTGTCATCATAGGTGCATGTCCACTGTGAGAGACATAAAAAAAAAAAATCCAGAAATCACAATATATGATTTTTGAACTATTTATTTGTATGATACAATTGCAAATAAGTATTTGAACACCTGTCTATCAGCTAGAATTCTGACCCTCAAAGACCTGTTAAATCAAAATTGGTCTGCCTTTAAAATGTCCACCTCCACACCATTTATTATCCTAAATTAGATGCACCTGTTTGAGGTCGTTAGCTGCATAAAGACACCTATCCACCCCATACAATCAGTAAGAAACCAACTACTAACATGGCCAAGACCAAAGAGCTGTCCAAAGACAGTAGAGACAAAATTGTACACCTCCACAAGGCTGGAAAGGGCTACGGGGAAATTGCCAAGCAGCTTGGTGAAAAAAAGTCCACTGTTGAAGCAATCATTAGAAAATGGAAGAAGCTAAACATGACTGTCAATCTCCCTCGGACTGGGGCTCCATGCAAGATCTCACCTCGTGGGGTCTCAATAATCCTAAGAAAGGTGAGAAATCAGCCCAGAACTACACGGGAGGAGCTGGTCAATGACCTGAAAAGAGCTGGGACCACCGTTTTCAAGGTTATTGTTGGTAATTCACTAAGACGTCATTGTTTGAAATCATGCATTGTACGGAAGGTTCCCTGCTTAAACCAGCAGATGTCAAGGCCCCGTCTTAAGTTTGGCAATGACCATTTGGATGATCCAGAGGAGTCATGGGAGAAAGTCATGTGATCAGATGAGACCAAAATAGAACTTTTTGGTCATAATTCCACTAAACGTGTTTGGAGGAAGAAGAATGATGAGTACCATCCCAAGAACACCATCCCTACTGTGAAGCATGGGGGTGGTAGCATCATGCTTTGGGGGTGTTTTTCTGCACATGGGACAGGGCGACTGCACTATATTAAGGAGAGGATGACCGGGGCCATGTATTGCGAGATTTTGGGGAACAACCTCCTTCCCTCAGTTAGAGCATTGAAGATGGGTCGAGGCTGGGTCTTCCAACATGACAATGACCCAAAGCACACAGACAGGATAACCAAGGAGTGGCTCTGTAAGAAGCATATCAAGGTTCTGGCGTGGCCTAGCCAGTCTCCAGACCTAAACCTATTAGAGAATCTTTGGAGGGAGCTCAAACTCTGTGTTTCTCAGCGACAGGCCAGAAACCTGACTGATCTAGAGAAGATCTGTGTGGAGGAGTGGGCCAAAATCCCTCCTGCAGTGTGTGCAAACCTGGTGAAAAAATTACAGGAAACGTTTGACCTCTGTAATTGCAAACAAAGGCTACTGTACCAAATATTAACGTTGATTTTCTCAGGTCTTCAAATATTTATTTGCAGCTGTATCATACAAATAAATAGTTTAAAAATCATACATTGTGATTTCTGGATTTTTTTTTATTTTTTTATTATGTCTCTCACAGTGGACATGCACCTACGATGACAATTTCAGACCCCTCCATGATTTCTAAGTGGGAGAACTTGCAAAATAGCAGGGTGTTCAAATACTTATTTTCCTCACTGTAAATGCAGTCCATTTACCATAAAGGGCGGAATTCCTTATATAAGCACTTCTCCCATGTGCACGTCAACCAGAGCGAAAGCAAGAGCTTCTTCAATGAGCTTCGTTCAGGTTAGGGAAGCCACTGTCACTAAAGAAGTGTGCTTTTGGTTGTGAGGGAAAGATAACCTTGTTCAGCTTCACAAAGAACTCAGCGTTAAGGAAACAGTACGCATTTTGTTTTTCCGGAGCAGCAATGGAGGTTGGCTGTTTTCTGGTAAATCTGATAAAACTAAGACTCTTCCGAGATATGAATGATGTAATACTACTCTCTAGGTACTCAAGATTAACATGAGATTAGCAGAAACTATGTGTTATGCACCCTTTAAGATTTCTTTTGAGTGTTAAACTTTTTTTTAGGGCTAAACTATTTGTTACAAGAACCAACCCAAACCTCTTGATAAAATAATTTGAATATGAAATAAAATTATTGAATATTTTGTAAAAATTTTACTTTCAAACCCTAGTATGAATTTATGTATTTGTGCACAAACTGCATGAGCTATCTCCCTGAATCTAATGACAGTTTTTCAGACAAACATGTTTAATTTAGGCTGTTTGTCAAGCCAAGCACATGTTGTACCCACTTGACAAAGTATCCTATTACAACAAGCTGACAACACCATAGCTGTTGAAATGTTTGTGACAAGACATATCAAGTGTTGGGGTAGTGTTCACACCTCTTCAACTGGTAGTTCCTTGAGCTTTGGCAGTGAGCTGGACAGAATACCCACTAGGAAAGGCGTGGGACAGCAGACAATGTCCACCATGGAGGTGGGCAGCACAGGGATGAAGGTGTGCTGCCAGGAGAATGGGTAGAGCAAAGCCACCACCGCATGAACACAGCTGGAAAGAGTACTGTAGGGAAAGAGAGAAGCACACAGTCAATCACCAAGCTTTTACAAAATCTCACAAACTTTCTTAGCAAATCCTGTTCTGGAAAAAGTATATTGAGCCCAGATTTTCCAGGTTTATTTTGGCTTTAGCGAGGGGACAATGGAATCTGCGATTATGAGAACAACAAAAGAGAATATCCAGTGGCATTCAATAGACTCCTGTATGTTATTGACATTGTGCCAGCGGCATTCAAGACATCAGCTACATAAAACCCCACGAAGAACACAGAAAAAAAAAACACGATAAAAGTTCATAGGAATCACTGTACTTTACACTGTGCACATACATTAAACACTACATATTCTGCTCTCAAATGGTTGACTCAATGTTTATTTTTAACTACACTACTGTTCAAAAGTTTGGGGTCAGAATATTTTTTAAGAAATGTAATACTCTGCAGCAAGGATGCATTAAACTGCTCAGAAGTAACAGTAAAACATTTATAAAGTAAAAAAAAATGTGGCTATTTCAAATAAATACTGTCCTCATAAAATTTGTATTCATCAAATCAAATCTCGAAAAAAAAAATCTTAAGCAGCATATCAGCATATTAGAATGATTTCTGAAGGAACATTGAAGACTGATGCTGAAAATTCAGCTTTGCCTTCATAGTAATGAATTACATTTTAAAATATATTCAAACAGAAATCAGTTATTTTAAAGTGTAAAAAACATTTTACAATATAACTCCTAGTACTGTGTTTAAAAAAATGCAGCCTTTTGTGAGCATGAGACTTCTTTCAAAAACTGTAATGACCCAAAATTTTTTTTTTTTTAAATGTACGACCCCAAACTTTTGAATGGTAGAGTACTGCAAGGTGAAGTAGAATTTGCAAGGTGAAGAAAATTACATGAATGAATGACATTTCCCCAGGTAGCGGAAAGGAAGAAGCTAAACATGCTAACATGTCTAACATTACCATAGAAAATCATTTTGATTTATATAGTTAATAAACAAACAAATTCATATACAGAAATGCACTTGGAAATCTATGGGGCAACTGTTTTATGAAGAAACAAGCAGAGGGAAAAAAAATACAAATTACATACTGTCAAAACTTTACCAGTAAATCAATCGAAATGTTCCAAAACAAAGATTATAATGTTCCCACAAGACAATCAGCAAATCAGTGTTTGTGTGTGTGTGTGTGTGCGTGTGTGGCTTGTATTCAAAATGGTACCTCGTCTACAATACCACATCACCCATTGTACGTGGAACAGGCTGCATGTAAGTCTTTGTAACTTCAGGGTGATATGGTGAAGATGATATCATGATGGACTACGACACTGTAACCACACACGCTTGTTCACATTCAAACATCACGTTTGTAAATCATGCTCCTCAGAGCCTTAAATTACTGTGACGTTAAAACAGACGTGAGATGTCACAGCTAAGGCTAAGCACAAAGTCACAAATACCATAGTGGCCTTCTCACGGTCCCAAGCTTGTTGATAGTGGCTGACCCTCCTTTCTCTAACTCTCATTTCTTTTTGTCCCATCCACCACACAATCCCACGTATGCAGAGGCCGAGAAAATAAACCATCAGAAACACACTGACTCCAGCCATGAATTAGAGAGGATCAGGACTGAACCCAGTGATACAAGTTGGTATGCGGACAGTAAACTAAATATAATTGCAGCTCCAATACTGCTCAATTGTGTGTTTTTGAAAGAGAGACAAATATCAGTTTGCCTTTTTCAAATCAAAATATTAAATTTCATGGCCTGTGCTTAAACACTCTAGGTGGTGTCTGAATGTCTGTGTGTGAGCCTGCATCCTGCATTCTGGCATGTTCACACTGGGAACAGGGAGAAGCAGATTTTAAAAAACTAGCCACAGGCGAGACAGGCAGATTCTGATAGCTGATACCTGGAATGTCAGCATAACTGAGTCCTCAGAGGCAAGTACTCCTGGGAAAAGTTGAAGACAGAACTTTAGACCTGTCCAAACACTGTTCTATGCTGCCCAAATCCTCCAGGAACCAAATAACATGGATAGCGGGTTGTGCTGAAAACTGCTGCAAGCTAGTGACTGACTCTTGCCTGGACCGGACCGTCATACAGAGCTGGTATGCACACGAAAGCAGTCTACAAACACACCAACCTAATTAAATATCCTTTACACTGAACAAAAGATACAAGAGATAGTATATTGCATATTGTACTATAACTGCTATTATAAGTCCATTTGAGAACTTGGTGTGAACAGGCCTTTATTCTTGCTGATCAATTCAAGGATGATAACTATAACGACAATTATAAATATATAGCTATAAAAATCATTCTAAATATGAAAGAATAGGAGAGTCCACACACCACAATAATAATGACTGTGGCACAGAGAAATTATATCATTGTAATCACTTTCAGAACACTTTTTATTCCAGCTGATGAAAGCTAAAACATTGACAGCCAATCAGAATCCATTCTGCTTTAAAGAGCTCAAGCATTTTAAGCAGCAGAAGACAAACCAGCAGAGCACACTTAGAATAAACAGAGCGTTATTGTTTGTTGGTGTGGATGCTAATATAGCTATCGTTATGGTTATCTTTATCGTTCTTGGTGTGAACAGGCCTCCTCAAAGATTCTAAACATATAAAAGATTCTATTTGAAAATGGAATTCAACTTCTCTAGCAAACGGCAAATGTTATCTTGACTGGAAAACCAAACTGTCAATTTCACACTGCCTCAAACACACAGAATCAGGGTTAAGACGCTAGTGTTAAAATAAAATAAAATATTAATATTAAATAAAAAAATAAACAGTATTAAAATAACTAAAACTAAATTAAATTATTACAATAAATACAATTACAAAAAAAAATTATAAATACTATAATAGTATATAAATAATGCTAAAAAATAACACACAGATCCAGTGGGAACCAAAAACTGCTAGAATTTGTTGTCTGTTGTGAGCAATGTGAGTTAGCCCTAAAAAGAATAATTTGCAACAGAAGCAGCTCAAGGGTGAAAATTCAAGATCCTAATCTGAGCAAAAATACACATGCTTTCATTTAACCATCCAAACTGAACTGGATAGATTCTAAACAATATTTCATCTTTCATAACTCCTAAAAATAATGGTAAAGTTGGATGGCTGGCTGGCTTTTGGAAAGAGAGCCTTTTATATATTTAACAAGAGCTTCTGCATGTTTAACCAATGGTGACGTGTGGTATGTGAATGTAAAAGGCTGCAAAAATACAAGGTTTATGCAAAAGTTGATGTAAAGTTTATGTTCCCACCATTATGCAATATATTGAAGCATATTCCTGTGATAATAAAAGAACAGAAAGAGGGGAAAAAAGAGAAGAAAAAAAAACCTAGAACTTTCAGCTAGGTAGGACATAAGACAGATATTGTATAATGGCCAGGTTATTTAAACAAAAGTCAACCTTTTTTGATCTTTTCCAACTTCATGTTTTTTGGCTTGTTTATTTCTGAAACTAGCCACACAAAAGTCTCTGGCCAACTTGGCAATACTGTATTACATTCACCTAAAGGCCTTCCGTCTCTTTTTCTTTTCAACTTGTCTGGGACACAGAACACTTTTTTCCACTTGGCTCTCTGTGCGCTGATTAATTCAAAAACAACATTCACTTACTAGAGGAAGACGTCTACAGCTACACCAAAATTTGCACACAATGTACCCATGAAAAAGGAAGTAATTTGAAAATGACAAAACCAGACAACACATCAGAGAGTTTAACTCGATCCTTCATGTAATTTTATAACCACGCAAAATGCTAATATCATTATACAGAAATTTCAGTAGGAACAATTACAATTAAAACTAATGCTTAAAAAACGAATGCATTATTGCTTATTCTTTTATGTAATATTGGGTGATTAAAGCAATCAAATCTGCTCCCACCCCAGAGAAACTCACTCAGTAGCATGATTGAATATCAGTGTCTGGTTTAGGCAGAAGAGCTCCCTAGACAATCACAAAGCTAATGGAAAAGTTTATGATTCGAAAACAATTACTTTCTGTGCCACAAGAAATAGGACGGTTTAAGCTTCACAAAGCACAAAGGGTTTGGAAAGGGTTGGAAAGGGTTAAAAGAGTGAGTTTTCTTTCTGTCAGATTCTAAGCAGCAAATATTTGTTACAAGCTACCGAAACATACATCATACACTGTTGGCAGGCATTTTTTGGAAGTGGATTGCAGTAGCCTTTCTCAAGAGAGCTGCAGCAATGTCAGAGAAAGGAAGAGTTTTCTACCTTAGTCTAGCGTTGCCCATAATCCACCTAAGGTTGCTGGGCAACACGGCTAGGTCTGGACCAAATCCCATCAATCCACCTATCCTGTTTTGAACAGAGCCAAGCCCATGGAATTTCAATACTTGGCTTAACAGCATAATATGTTGTAACTAGAGCTCTATCTATTATGATAATGGGTGTGATTCAAACCCATTCACAAAGAGCGGTTTTGAAAAGCGTACTTTGAACGACAACAGAGAACATACTGCTTTTGTTTCTCTGATTCAAAGAAAAAACATGTTTTGCTATTCTGAATCAAATATTCTTAGGTATTTGAACTAAACCATTGGTGTACCATGTAAGAAGAAGAAAGTGGCAAAGGTTATATTTAGATTTTACCTAGATTTGAACACATACCTACTAAGTCAATAACATCAATTGTGTTCACATACACAGGAAAAAAAAAAAAAACATATATATATATATATATATATACATACATATATACTTTTTACCAGCGTACTTTCTGACTCGAAGGCCCCCCATTTAAGATACGATATTTCCCCAACTATTTCTACTAAATTTTTAACAAAGTTGCTTTTTTTTCAATCTTTTTTAAAACTAGAATTGAGCCCCCCTAGAGGGTCCTGGCCCACTGATTGAGAACGCCTGGATTAACATGCATACATGCTGGATGAAGTCAAGCTACAATGGCATAACCAAGGTTTGTTAGTCCAACTTCGAAAAAGCCATAAAGGTATGATTTTATTCAGACTAAGTGTTGATGTCATTTCAAAAAGACAAATTATTCATACTTTTGAAATGCATGAAAGTGCACTTATTGACTGAATCAACCAAAAACTGTACAAATGAGCTTGTCCTAATAACTTTTGTAACTAAGTAACATCCGTCACCCTGTGACAATATGGCCACCAATTAGAGAGAAACACGCGCAGTCACTCACACAGGAAGTGCATTCCTTCCTTCACAGTAACTGCCCACCCCACATCACCCGCTGCTGTTTGTTTAAACTGGTGATGATTTGTGGAGATTAAGCTTTCACAAATAACCTACTCCCTAATGACCCCCCATGCCCGGCCACAAGCTTCCGTGACCAAGCACGAAGGCTCGGAGGGGGGTGCAGAAACCTCCGGGGACCATAACATCCCTAACAGAACCAAAGCCCTGTCTCTGGCCTGACCCACTTCTGCATTTAGATCAGCAGGGACTCCTGGGAGTTTAGCCCAGTGTTAGAGGGTGTGGTCAAATATGCCTCCTCTGATGAATTTAGCAGTGGCCTGCATGGAGCAGCCGTTGGGTCACCCTTTAACCAAAACCGCAATGAAGGCTGCAATTTACCAAATGCACTGTTTGGACATTGACAGACAAAACTGAATTGGGCCCGAAAACAGCCATTTTCTGCCCAGATAAGCCAAGACAGATTGGTTGGAACATTCGGACAGATACTATGATTGGTATTCCATTCAGAATCCCCATGGTCACTGACAAATATGGAATGATGTTTTCCTAAACTTTGTCCTCTTATATTGTGATGATCACTGAGATTGAATTTCTAACTTGAGAACTGAGAAAGGAATAGGTCTGAGAAAACAAAGACTACAGCAACAAAAATCACCAACAGGAGGAGAAAAACCATGACCTAAAAAGATAAAATTCTTTTATTTGTAGCAGATGTTATTTTACAGGCTCTGAATGAGCAGACGGAAAACTGGAAGTGACACTGCACATCAGTGAAGAAAGAGGTTATTGAGAACATCTGCTGTTAGGCCACACTCAGACTGCTGTTGTCACAGTGGTCAGCTTGTCTTAGAAACACATAACCATTTGGGAGGACTGTTTGACCATGTTTGGGCTGAAAAAGCAAGAACTTTCTCATGGGAATGAAGAGTGTGTTACATGAGATGATATGCTGCCTGCACTTGACGGTTCATATTCATTGGCTCAAAGGCTGTCGTCGCATGATAACTCAGACACTTGAGCTAACACACAAGGGTTTCTCACCTCAGCTTGTCAGCCACAAAGATGACCCTTCGCTCCAGCAACAGAGAGGCAAAAACACGTACCACCTGTCGTACACTCAGGCAGTTGAACAGACTTTCAAAGTCCACATGCTCTAGTCTGGAGTCCATAGGCCTCCGTAACTCAATCACCTGTGGAAAATAAAACACTGCATTAAACCAAGGAGCAATATGCATGCTGTTAAGAAAATTGAAAATATTACTATTGGCTAATATTGTCCTCCCCCCATGCATACAGCAGAAGAAGTTGTTTGAGGCAGAGAAACGCATTACATTTTGCTGAAAGATCTTTTATAATACATATAAAAACATACACTAATGAATCGTGCACAATAGGACCAGAGACATTTATGACGGAAGTATGTTTTGCCATGTGGGCCATCATTCTCCAGCAAAAATGTTATGAATTTATGGCTATTTCCTCTATAATGATAATAATAAAAACTGTATAACTTTTCGATGTAAAGAAAACTTAACATTTGATTATTGATATATAAATAAAATCCAGTTATCATTAATAATAATAAATATATTTAATAATAATTATATTTTTTACTATATAATATAAAAAACATACACTGAGAATTCAATATGTAAAATTATTCACTTTATTTATTATTTTAAAGGGGTGGTAAAGCACACTCTTTCGAAGGCTTGATTGTGTTTGTGGGGTGCACTGTAACATGTGTTCATGCTTCGTTTTTAAAAAAATGCAGTATTTTTCATATATTTGACCTTTATTCTACACTGCTCTGTCCCTCCCTGGTTTCCGGATTCTGTGAAGCCAATCCCTCAAAAATACGCAATGGGCTCTAATTGGTTAGCTGGCCCAGTGTGCTGTGATTCGCTAACCGCCTAGTGCACGTTTCTCGAAAGCGTCACGCCCCTTACCTTTACCGGTAGCCTCAGGCTTTGTGTACGCTAGCGTCAATAAAACCATACCAAGAGCCCGAATCAGACCCAGACAATTTTAGTGAAGATGATCGAGCAGAACCTGTTCAGTCCTCAAGAGTAAAGACTGCAGATCTATAGTGATCGCTACTGAATGGCACCGTTACTTTTGTATTTTTAGAACGATTTGCCAAATATCTGTCGCAAGAACGGACACTAAACATTGCTAGTAGCCAAATCAAACACAGAACCATGTTTAGCATGCCTGTAGATAAACAATACATAAAAGCTCTAATCAAAGAATAATTTACACTAATGCCAAGTTCGCTGTTGAGATTTAAAAAGTTTGTAACGTTAGGGGTTTGTCGGATAACGTTAAGTATGAATGAGCATTTAACAAACTGGTTTGCAGAGCCAAACAGCGCTGTCATGTCTACTTCCTTGCTACAACGTAGGCTACAATTAACAACATGAACTATTACAGGAAAACACATCGACGAAAAATAAATCACACTTACAGGTTGTAGCCCGTACTCGCGAAGATTGTGGAAGCTTTCCTCCGCGAGATGTGCCGCGGTAGCCGCGCGTGCCCGCCTGTCTCGTGCAGCTGAACTCGTGCAGCTGAAGGCTCATGTATTGCAAATACAGATGAATATAGTCCATTATGTCACATTTTCCGATCTTCTCCTCCGACCCCTGTCTGTCTCGTGCTTTGATTTATGATGGGCAGCATATATCCGATGCAAATGCGATCGTGTTCCCCTCATGTCTCTTACGCACATGCATATAACGTTGTATGTTAAACGCACTGCAACGCTGCCCCGTCCCTAGGAAGGCTGAACAAAGTGGACCTGCAATCCGGATGAAAATAACAGCGTTTCGTCGGCATTGTCAACAGCACTCCAGCCTACTAACTAGCCTACCACAACAACTATTCCCCGCGGCGATACAAAATGGCCCCCCTTTATTTCATATTCTCGGAGGAGGGCTTTATGTAAATATTGGGACTGGTGATGTCAGCACACCCTGGGTGAATGTGTAGTAGTCCCTACCGGCCGTTTGCTGTAGTCCTTAGAAATCGATTTCTTTAAAAGCAAATATCTCCCTTTGCTTTAAACTTTGAACGTTGTAACTTTGAAGATGTTGTTTATGCTCAAACAGCAACATTACACACTAGCTAAAGTTAGAAAAGTGAAATCGTGGTTTACCACCCCTTTAAACATTAATTCTTAAAAAAAAGGAATAATAATTAATTATTTTGTGCTGGCAGTTAAAGTCCTTACTGTTGAACCCCCCTGAATAGAGTCAGTTTTAATATCATGTAGTCTTTAAAGATTTTAACCCCTGTGGTGCAAATCAAGTTTTTAATGTTGTTTATATCTATGTGGTGTTTTTAAAACACAAACCATGAGCAAATTCATCGGTCAACAACATTGCTGAGTATTTTCTCCTAAAAACTGCAGTGAAACAAAACCAGTCTCAAAAACGTGATTTGAAATTGTAGAGTTCAATTCAAGCTATTTTAAAGCATGAAGAAATTATATATATCATTTTGGTGATCAAAGGTGAGTTTTAATGGATAAAACTATTGACTACAGGGGGATTTCGATCTCAGATTTGCTTCATAAGTGTTGAATAAACATGTACAAATTTACAGCAGATAACACAGCAGTCTAAATTATATGAGAGAAGGATCTAACCTCATTTCCTGCTCCAGGCAGGAAGGTTTTGACTTTTATGGTTTTGCCTGGTGCTGGGAAAGGAGATTCCATCACACTCCTCATGAAAGGATACACCAAAGCAGCCGAAATCCCTCTCCTCCTCTCCACTTCATCAAGGATCTGTAACAAATGAAAGCCAAATTAGCTGATTAGGAGAACACACCAGAGCTAACAGGCATTACATGTAGATTGTGACACTGCTGGACTACAGACTTATACACTAGACTTATACACTGCAGAACAGTGATCGATTTCATGTGGTCTGTTTCTTTTTCCTTTCAGATTTTTAGTGTGGCAGTCTCTGGAATTCTAACCTGTCACTAGCAAGTCATGGTTTTCATCTGCTTTTTTTTTTTCTTTCTCTAAGATTGACGAAAACATGCAGTTCAGATTTCCACTGAATATTATGATTGCCAAGGTTGGATACAGGATTTATACTCCTTCCTTACTTTCCCATGAGTGGAAGGTGGAAGTGAAGGAAATAACAGTGGTTTAATAGGCCAGGGAGAAAGACAGATGTACTAAGTTGGATGTTCCCCAATGCCAGCACAAGCCTCGCTTCAGCTGTGCCCATGTCAGACAGCCAGAGAGACAGTGTTAAGGTGTGTGTTTGTATGAGCAAGCCTGAGCTCACCTTGGAAAACAGGTTGAAACAGCCCAGTCGACTGATGACACAATACACTTCAGGAAGGCGAGGCCCTTTCCCACTCGGCTGCAGGTGTGGGGAAAAAGATTACACAAGCAATTAAATCATCACATGAAGTAACTGGGGGGTACGCAACACATGAAAGCATCCAGGTGATTTCAGTAAAATGTATATGGTACTAAATCATATCTGTGAGAGCTGAATTTGAGAAGAAACCAGATTTTGGTGGTGCTTGCACCAGCGAAATTTACCACCATGACACCAGGGTGTTGTGGACTGTTCTCAGGGCATTTCTAAGATCAATTTTTACGCTATGCATTTGCTAAGGTGTTTTGGGTGGCTGAAAGGCCAACCCACAAGTCTCATGTTCCTAGATATGGCTTGGGTCCTTCAACACAAGAATATAGGATTATTTTGCGTGTTTTATTACTGTAGCAGACACTACCATTCAAAAGTATGGGATGGGTTTGATGTTTTAATTTCTTTAAATAATTATTTTTATGCTCAGAGAGGCTGCATTGATTTGAGCAAAATACAGTAAAAACAATTATTACAATTTAAAATTGTTTTGTGGAAACCCTGATAATTTTTTCCAGGATTCTTTAATGAATAGAAAGTTAAAAAGAACAGCATTTGTTTGAAATAGGAATCTTTTGTAACATAAATGTATTTTCTGTCACTTTTGATCAGTTAAATTGATCAACAACTTGCTGACCTCAAACTTTTGAACAACAGTGCATATTTCTCAACATGTTGCATATTTTAGATGAGAGAGAGAGAGCACTTTATAAATTTATTTTTTAAAGCTTTTCTTTAAAACATGGGGATGGGATCATTAAAATAATGACCCCCTTTAAACATTGTCATCCTAGACAACATTTTATGAACTATGTTTTTGTATTCAGTTCATAATCTAAAGTTAAACAAAATAAATAGTGCATGGTATGAGTCTAAAATGAATGCAGAATCTCCAGTGTAAACACAGCACAGGTGCAGTTCCACAAAACGAATGAGTTGTCACACGCAATTCACTAAACAATCGAAAGTCTGGCTATTTTCTAGGAGTCCAACCAGGTTAGTGTCTCTCAAAGCACACAGACACAAAGAATCCCATTCCTCTTGTCCATATTAGGTATGCAATTCTCCTCTGCTGACTTTTTACAAATGGCTGATTAATTCAAGCATGTGGAGCTGGGTTCAAATCCTCAGGAATGCCGCCCTCATGCCAGCCCCTGGACTTCCTCCCTGCAGGGAACGAAGTCAACACTTCTCTCCACTGGGCTATTCAGACGCTCAAAAAGACGAACTGAGAAATAATAGAAGCTAAAGAAATCCTACAAGCCAATAATGAAGCCAATCACTCTAAATCTGAAACTGAACAACACAAGGCCACATCTATAAAAGCAAGTTCTGAACAGGCAACAGCTAAAACTATTAACAACTACTAGAGGACATCAACTAAACATTTATCTTTTTTTATTTCCAGAACACTTGTTAGATGTATGAAATGCTTTAACATTTCATTCTCAAACCACAGAAAACCTTTTAACATGCACTTTAATGCAAAACTTATGTATAACTCATAACAATTATGTACAGAAAAAAGCAGCACATTCTTAACTGCACATTCACAAATAAAACCATGAAACATGCAGTTCACCACAACATCCAAAAACAATAAATCACTACAAAACTCCAAAGCACACAAATATATGACCGATTCTTACGGTACAATGACATCTTTTGATGGTTTGCATTTCCATTCGTCTCCTGAGAAACTCATTAAACCGGAGGAGACACGTTTATGAGAATCTGTTTCTCTTTGAGCACAAAAAAAAGAGCAAACAAAACTTTTACTCAAGTGACTGACCAAAACCTCTATCCATATGATTGGCCTTTAATTACATGTGATGCAATATACAATATGCATTTGGTTATACTAGCAAAAACAAAAGGAGCAAGAAAAGAATCCATAATATGAGAAAAAGTCTCACCAGAAGCCGTCTGCAATACCCAAAGCGTCTACTGCCATCTTCCCCGGTGAGCATGAAAGAGAAGGTCTCACTAAAGCAAAATCAAAGACAGCCACCATTAGTCCCCAAACCCCCATATAGATCAGGTGATAAGAAGAAAAAGTGTTTAAAACCACTTGAGAAGAAATGCTCTTGAGACTGAAGACTTTGCCTTTGAGGCGTATCCTGTGGTTAGAAGACTTTATCAGGCAGCTAAGATGTTTACAAAAATCTAAAGAACTTACTCAAATTACTGAGTTTATGACATGGGGTATTTGACTATGAATACTTGTGGAAGTTAAATTGAAATTGCAATGTTTCATTTCAAATTGATAGTGGAATAGTGTTATTCATAATGTAGTGTAGTGTAATTGTCTTGATGGAAGTACCTTCCAACAAATCTATGTAAAATTGCTCTTGAATGTAGACAAAATGTGTTTTGTGCTTTTTAATTTGCTTGAAATTTGCTTAAATGTACAGTGATACCACCAAATGTTGATAATGGAGACCACATTTTGGGACCATATCGGTTATCAGTCAATATTAGTGATTTATTTTTGTCATGTTTATGCCTTTATTCAGATAGGCTAGCTGGAGAGTAGACAGGTAGCAAAATAGAAAATCCACAAGCCAGAATTTGACCTTGGGTTGTCTGAAGCACATCTGCACTGCATGCTGGAGCGCTGGACACAAAGGCTATCAGCTCCAACAGTGATTTTTTTTAATATGTAGTTTTGTATATTTAATCGTGCAGACTCATTTCCATATATTTTTAGATGTCATCATTTAGCACTAACTTGAAGACACAGTACTAGATTACCCCATTTCTATTTCTCTATTATACAAACACTTTCTGATCTCAACTGTTAAATTTTCTTATCATGAATAGTTATCCATATTTCATACTGCACATCATATTGTGATTATAGCAATTAACAGCTTATCAGTATCGGACAGAATTTTAATATCAGTGCATCTTTACATACAAGGAAACAGTGATACCTGTTGTATTCAGACACAGGGCTCCAGTCTTTGGCATCTGGGAAGCAGAATTGTGGGATAGCCTTGAGTCGCTGTTCAGCTTCCCTCATCTGCTTGGTGAGTCTCTCTAACTGTAAGGGTAAGATGAAAAGACCTGGTAAGAAATCCTTCTAGTATATTTACACAGCCTCTTTATAGTATCCCTTCAGACCTTCATTACTATGTCAAGTATGTACAGAATATGTTTCCACCCCACAAGGGGTCAATCCCCCGCTCCTACCACCACCCATGCCACCATCGGCCCTCTGTTCTAGTTTAAAAGCACAATGACGGGGGTGACCCTCTGTTGGGCAGAGTGTCAACATATTTCAGCCTCTCAAGAGAACACAATCACTGAAGCAGATCTCAGCTAATTAAAGACCTATCTCTGTAACTAAACATGATTGCTATGGCAACGATTTCCTGCTTACGGCACTTATTGTCAATACATTCCCAACGATAAGAGCTCAAAGCATCTGGATTTTCAGCCCTGTTTCTAATGCATATAAATGGCATACATAACCATCATTAAAAAGTTATTTAAATAAAACTATTTAAATAATTGCTTTATATTTGGATATCTGGTAACACATTACTTAAAACCTTTTTATATAATGTAGTGCTGGGCAATCGATTAATCGTGATTAATCGCATCCAAAATAAGATGCGATTAATAATGTACTGTGTATAATTATTATGTATATATAAATACACACACATGCATGTATATAAGAAAAAATCTTAGATTTCTTATTTTTTTATATATATATATTTTGATATATAAAATATTTATATACAAGATAAATTATATAAATATATATATATACAGTATATATATATGCAAATATTTCTAAAATATATACATGGAGTGTGTATTTATATATACATAATAATTATACACAGTACACACACGCATATTATGTAAATACAAACCTTTATTTTGGATGTGATTAATCGCGATTAATCGCTTGCCCAGCACTATATACTGCATTATAAATTATTTCTAAAGCTTTAATTATGCCTTGTAATGCACCTTATAATGCATTGTATGGTCTCATGAATAATTATAACCGCAGTTATAATACATTATAATAAATATGTTACGCCTTGTACATGACAAACAACCAATTTCAGGTGTACCAAGGAATCTGCAAATATTATAATGCATGTTGACTTTGGTTACAATTATTTATGAAAAGATATAATACGTTATAACGTACCTTTATAATTCATTACACATAAAGGCTTTAAGTAAATTGGTTTCGAATATCTTTTAAAATGTAATTCATTCATGCAGTGGTATTACTCTTCCGTGTCACATGATCCTTCAGAAATCAGTCTAATATGCTAATATTATGCTGCTTAATGATTTTGTGGAAACTGATACATTTCATTTTTCAGGATCATTTGATAAAAGTATTAATGAATAAAAGCTTTAATCTCTTTCAAAATAAAACTTTCTGACCCTAAAAGTTTGAACAGTAGTGTACAAATATGTTATAAAATATCCAAACAACTACAATCCAAAATCTGAATGAAAACACTCAATATGAATCAAATTCAGACAGCAGTAAGGATTATATACAATAATACATCAAGCTGTTTGAAACTGTTTGATAGCAACACTGTGAAAATTGACCCTAAAAGAGGCCGATAAAGGGATCCTTAAACAAACAGTGATGTACATCACTCTTCAGCTACACATCAGTAGGCATCAGATGTAATGCAAATGTAAAACAAACATAGTATCTCCCCCTTTTTACCAAGAATATTCACCTTGGGGAACTGGTAGGTGACTTCTGGAGTATAAGAGTTTTTGGTGGGCTTTTTCTTCAGGGAGACCACCACAAAGTACTCAAAGAGCTCCCTTTCCTGCCACTCGATCAACTGCAGCTCCAGTGTCCTGTAACTGGGTGCACTTCGCAGCATAGACTGCAGCTTCAGTAACCTCTGAGTGTGGGCTGTGTAAAAAAAGATCCACATATCACAGGCAGCATATAAAATGTGTTTTTATATTGTGTGTACATGGTTATTTTCAATATAATTTTCATATAAATTTTTATCATTAAATAACAATCTGTTAATAAGATCATTTTTGAGATTTCTAATGTAACAGGCCACATGTGGAGCTAAAATATAATAAAATATAATTATTATATAAAAAGATTATGCAAATAAAGTTACTACAAATGACAACTCAAAATATTAATACATAGTAGATTAGCATATAGATAATAGTAAAATAGCACTGCTCAGGTTTGACATTTACTTGTGAAAAATCATAGGGTCATGTGATGTTTGCTCAAAGGACAGAGTCTCTGAGCAGCGCTCAACTCAAACACACTGCCATATGTGCTGCCCCCTCACCTTTGAACCTGTCATCAGAGTCACTTTCACTCTCACTGTTGTCATCTACAAACAGAGAAAAGAGGTTGTTTGATGTCAAAGGGTCAACTGACAACATTTTTTGGTCTGGACATGAACAACTGTAAAATCTGTAAACTGTAATATCTTTACCTCTTAGAGACGCAGTTTCTATGTTTGAAAGTGAAAGCTTCTTTAGTCTCTTCTTGCCTCTTTTTGTACAGTAGATAGAGTTTATTCTTTGCACCACCTGACAGGGGAAAAAATGCATTTTAACAAATTGAAAATGACTTTCAAACTGCCCCTTATGTACACATTTACCCTGGAAAGTTTTGTAAATAATATTTAAAGAGACTGATGCGTCCAGATGGAAAAGTTATTGATTTTAGCTATCAGTAAGCTTTTAAAAGCCACTGGGATCGCTCTATAGCAACTTGTAAAATGTCTGGAAAGGGAAAAACAGTGAAACTTAATCTTGCAGTCCTTCAGGGCATTTTTCTTGAGAGTGATATGTGAACTAGGGCAGCAGACTTTTCTTTTTAAACCCTGCAGCATGTACACATTAAGGTTATGGGCATTACAATTGCGTGTGGTTGAAGGTGTTTTCCCAACAAAAACATCCAGGAGCAGCGGAAAAAGTAGCTGTAAGGCTAATGGGTGTGTTGCACCTAGTTCCGATGAGCCAACTTGAACTCTTAAAGGTAGGGTAGGCAATTTTCAGAGAGGCTAGAAATAGCAAGCTAGCTTTGCATGAGATCCCACCCTCCTTTCAGAGCGTCTTCAAAGCAGCACATCCTTCAAAGCACATGAACGCACAAAGCAGAGTCTACAAAGTGTCATGAGATGAGAGACGTTCAATTGCCTCATGTGTCAAAGAACATAACATTACAATAATAATGAACGTAAACAACTCACAGAGTTCTTACTTGTACTTACTTGTCTACTTGTCCTACCTTATCACCTGACTGTGGCGGATTCATTATGGAGTTGATAGAGTTGACATAGAAATGCATAAATCTGAGTATGAATATGTGAAGCGCTCTTGGTAGAATGTCAAGGGTTGCCATCTCATAATTACAATTACGGCATGGCGTGAACTCAGCATGAGCTCATTGTTTTGGTGTGTGCCGCTCTGTGACTGTCTGTCTACAACTCTGCATAGCCTTTTAGAACGCACTGATGATGACGTGTGATGTCTGCGTGAGCAGGGTGTGCTGAGGTATGGAAATACATAAGTTGGCAGGTAGGACATCCTATCATTGCGTTTAAATATTTAGACCTATTATTGATTGCTATCAGGATATGAAAAGAGTTTCAACCTGAATAAAAAAAAATTGACAACCCTACCTTTAATGTTGGCAAAACTGTGTCAAAAACATATTTTGAAATACAGTCTATTTATTTTTGTTTTTTGCTAGTACATTAGGACAAAACTAACGCTAAAAATCTTGCAATTCTTTCAGGTGTTACTATTCACAGCATACAAAGACTGCTACATAGACTGCTTTTTGTCTGTGTATTCCCTATTTATTCCAGGCACCCATTCACCTTAAAGCAGGGTTTCCCAAAATGGGCTTCTTGAGTTGACAAGCTAATAAATATATAATAAAAATGTAAAAATTTTATAAATAAATAATTTTAATAATTTTTAATTTAAATAAAATTTGTTTAAATTAATGTCATGTAACTTTTTTTAGAGAACTGCAAACAAGCGAATGTGTTGTTAAATTGTCGATATTTAAAAAAGCAGCAATGTTCAACTGCTCATTTTACTCCATTGTACCCTCATTGTTTACCTTGGGAACTCGTTTCTGCCTGTGGGAGGCCAAAGTATCGGTGGCAGGGTTCAGGCTGTCATCTAATAGGCCACAGGGGGAGGAAGGCATGCCCAGCTGGGGTAGCAGCAGCATGTCATCATGGCTGTGCCTCTTAGACAAGCGGGACGGGCGCTGGCTCTTCCTGTCAGCAGGACCTGGCAGCCGCAGAGACTGACTACTCGGTTGAGAGGACAGCTGGTGAGAGGGAAGTTGATAAGAAATGAAACTTTAAGCATAACTAAAAAGGTGCATATATATATATATATATATATATATATATATATATATATATATATATATATATATATATATATATATATATATATATATATATATATAGTAAATTCAATATTTGTGCACTTAAAATACATAAAATACATTACAATATGTGTTGTACTGTTTCTAATAATATGGTGAATTAATGCATTAATACAGAACATTGATTTGATATAAAAATCATATTGAAAAGCAGGTGCTAGCATCACTATCTTACACCTCCAAGGAAATTACCTGGGGAGATGTAATGGACTTCCTGTCCTGGGAGGTCCATAGCCTGTTGAGTGAGTCCCGAGACCTCTCGGGTAACAGGCGGGAATTTCTGGCCAGACATCTCCTCACTGGATCTACATCCTCATATGGATTCTCTTTCTCTGTTTGTAGAAGAGCAGAGGAGACAGAGAGAGCACAACTCAGACTAAAACCAAACACCAGCTGCCCAGGAGCCGACTTAAAAGGTAGGGAGGTAACATGTCTCCTTAAGGAGTGAGGCAAACTGATAGGGAAAGGGTGGGCAGAGAGTATATGGAAGGCGGTGGAAGATGATAATGAAAAGAAAGAGCCAGAGGCACCCAACGGGGAAGCTATTGAGTTCTGGGAAAAGATTATTCATGGAGGTTTACTGCTGGCGTGCTAGAAACTCAAGTGCATCGTCTCCAAAAACAGTTTCTGTTGGACATAAGCCTTTGGACAGCTCTCTGTCTCCTGAAATAAGGGCCATGATGAGTCAAGATAAGAGAATGCAGACAGTGCAGAACCCTAGTCTGACTCTGCACAAGACTCAATGTGTTGAGGATGATTTTTCTTTTCGCTAACATGTTTTCTCATGTAAAAGGGTGAATCACTTGCTCACCTAAGAATATAAATCAACCTTAGCATTAGTTCTTGCAGGTCACGTCAGTCATTATTAACAGCAGCTTTATCACGTTGCTCACGAGCGAATTACCTTCCTCAATCCCCTCTCTCTTCTCTCTTCTCGTCCAGTCAGGACTAGGCCTTCTGATACTCCTCTTCGCACGAGGCAATTTGTTCTTGAATTATGTTGTAAATTCAATTATTGAACATTAATGATATCTGCAATACATCTATGTTGGTTCTGTTCCATTAACCCTAAGGAGGTTTATCGCTGCTCTTTACTTCGCTCACAACTTTACTTCTGTCAGGATCGCTATTGTCAAAGATGATGGACAATTAGCATCCAGTTTGGATTGGCAGTATGATTTCATTCTGGACAAGAACTCCCTGCCCATCCACGCGGCCTAGAATGGATAAGAGCAGGGAGTTCTTGTCCAGAATGAAATCATACTGCCAATCCAAACTGTATGCTAATTGTCCATCCTCTTTGACAATAGCGGTCCTGACAGAAGTAAAGTTGTGCTTCCCCTTTAAGACTGATGAACCTTTGGCAGACTGATGAACTGCGAGAAGCGAGGACGGGATGACCTGAATAGGGCCCGCAAGAGGATTTAACTCTAATGTAGAAGCATACTACCATTACATATACATAAACTATCAATGTTGAAAACAGTTGTGATGCTTAATATTTTTGTGGCAACTGTGATACATTGCAGGATTCTTTGATGAATAGAAAGAAAAGCATTTGAAATATAAATATTTTGTAATATTGTAAATGTCTCTCACTTTTGATCGATCAATTTAATGGGTCCTTACTGAATAAAAAGTATTAATTTCTTTAAAAAAATATTGAACCCAAATCTTTAATAATTGTAAATATTTATTTTTAAAAAACCTCTGGGTTCGGGCCAAAATTCCGAGCCCGGAGCCCTCACCCGGACAGCACGCCAAATACGCATAATCTTTACTCTATTTAATTTGATGTAAGTGTGAACTCGTGAAAACAATGTGGGCTGTCAGCAAAATGTGGGCTGTCAGTGAAAATGTAATACACGTCTAACCATAGCCTAAGAATAGACTAGTCATCTAGAACATGTCAAAGAAATTAAACCAAACACCTTGTAATCACTGTTGACTTTGCTTACATGATGGAATATCATACACCTCGCAAGTTATTTTGGCAAAAACGACATGTAACCAAATTCAAGGTTATTTTGCCTAGAAGTGGGTTACTCATAGCCCCGGACTATATCGGGTCTATAGTTAACCGAGACGGTGAAATGGCGGCTATTGCTTGCTGGGAAAAGGTCTAAATGCTCCCAGTTTCAATATGAGTTGTTCACATCCAACACATAAACAGTGCCCTACTTTTCTGTTGTTTTCTTATTGTAGCATATTGGCATATCACACATCTTTCTGCTCAATTTCCCTTCACTAGATACACAACAGGGGCAGTATTACAGTAATAACCTTACCTAGTACACAGATTATAGTTAGAACCTTGATCTTGGCAGAGTAAAACTTAAGGCTAAGATAGGAAATTTCTGTAATACAGCTCCAGGTGCCCTACAAAAGAAAGCAATCAGATCTGTTCAGTTCATGTAGCATCTTGTCGAAGAAAACATTATCCATTCTGCAACCATTTTGTAATATGCTGTACATATTAACATGTTCACAAGAAAAACAATACAAGACAACATGTGCCACTAATTGAACTCGGCCATAATAAATCACAGCACAGCTTCTTGTGAATAGCTTGAAAGAAGGCAAATAACTACCATACAAACAACAAACTACAGCCTGACCTCATGAGATGTACTGCTGAGATTTTCCCTAGTGCCATTAAGGCTGAGAGGCACAATGACAGGCCAGCGATTGCCCAGAGTGCTCTATGAGACTCCCAAACAAAGCAATGTAATGACAACATGCTGGAGAAAATATATGCCTCCCTGACCACTCACATACAGGAGTGTACTAATCAACTTCTCTACTTACAGGAGCTCCACAAAACACACAGACAAAAGGAGAGAGAGTGCGCACCCTAACCAAAACATACTGTGCTTCTGTTTACACAATAGGATTTTCAAAGGAATGGACGTTGAGTGCTTGATGAGTGACTGAGCAGTACACAATGTCAGTATCAGACTACCAATAAAAGCAACACAGTAGACACAACTATTTTATGACCATTTTGCGGTCTTCCCAAGAACACCATAAAGTCAAGTGAAAAGAGGAATGGCCTTCACATGAAATGGCTTTGTGACGTGTAGAAAAGCCAAGAAAAGCCTAGAATCAGGAATGAAAGATGGTTAGTCTATTCAAAAACAATCACGCACAGCAATATGGCTACTTATAAGACACTCAGTAAAGGCCTCAATATACTTCAAGTAAAATCAAAGAACAAACTGGTGTGATGTCAACTCGACTTGACTAAAGTGCCATATTGCAAAGCTTGTGCATCTCTAGGCGAAGAATGAAGAACTTTGCCGTGAGTATATTTGGGACTTTAAGGACTGAAGGAAGAAAGTAGCCTTTGTTGGGGACTGTATATCATTGTGACATGAATAGGTTTCCCTAAAAGTGATTTATCTCATTGCAAATGTAATATGACCTGGCCATCTGGAGATATTTGGCCAATCCATTATCACTATACTAATGTTCATTGCATATGGGGGATATGTCATAACTGCCACCAGGCCATACTGGCTCTGTGACAAAATGCAAAGTGATGCCCAAAGGTTTATATGTATATCATAAATAATGTTTACATTTTTAACTTTTGGTGATATTTTAGTAGAAAACAGGGCTGAAACCTTGGGTTATTTGGCGACAGCCTCAGAAACAGACTGATCTGATCTGATGTGCTAACCACAGCCCGGTGCTTCTAGAGACCACCTTTAGATGCCTCTGTCAGACTCTGCTACACCAATCCCCAGCTCAGTGGTTAGAGCATAGAGGCACATAGAGGCCATATATTTCTCTGGAACTAATCAGCATTCGTAAAAATGTGTAACCGCAATGCTTGATCCCACACCCGAGGTGTTCGCTGGAACAATGGAACCGTTGTCAGGGGGAAAAGGCTGAGAGTCACACACTTCCCAACCGCTAGAGACTCATGCACCGCTTGGACCCAGTGGCCATCATAATTTCTAGAACAACATGCAGCAAAGGCAATATGACACATAAACGTCAAGCCTACCGAACCACAAACTCCTTCAATTAATTTGCCAACTGGGCACTTATTCAAGCAGACTTCTTAACAGCACCTGATGCCCTAGCCTCATCAGCAATAGCAAGACAGAGATTTACAGTCTGGCCACAGGGCAAGACCCATGAACACTGTAACAATGTCAAGCCCCTCAGGGTCTAAGAATTAGTGCACACAGACAATTTCCTGCCAGGAAGGAATTTAGCACATGAAATCAGCCAGCGCCACATGCCAGTACTTCATCACCCTCAGTAGACAAAAAAGAGAATTTAACCAGGGCTTCTGTAAAGAGTGCACAATCAGCAAACAATAAAATGCTATAAAATAATATATTATTGTCATATAAAAAATAAAAGTTAGTACAATTTAAAAAATAATAATAATATAAACGTTTAAATATATAATAAAATATGTTTTTAATTAAAAACATGAAATGATAAATATGAGAGGGAAAATTTATTTATTATATAAATAAATACATTTTATACACAAAAAAATTATGTGTTTTAATTAATACATTACATTTAAATATGTAATATATATGTAAATAAACTATTTTATTGAAAATATAAATATATATATATATATATATATATATAAAAAACAAAATTATGATATTCTACAAAATTGATGTTATAAAAAGTATAAATGTTATATAAATAAAAATATTTCTTTTAATAATATTTTTATTAAAAATTAAAAATAAATATTTTTATACCATTCTAAAATAAAATATCTTTAACTAATAAAAAGTTTTCCCATGCAAGTCATTTTCATATACAATCAAAAGGGAGCAAGTAGGATCTATCACCAAATGTTGGCTGTTCGTACCCACTATGTCCTCATAGGCATTCTCCTCGAGTGTGCCCTTGGAGCTGGGCCGACTGTGGTTCTCTGTGCCATTCTCTGTGGGTGAGGAAGGGTATGAGGAAGGCAGGCTGACAGCATCTTCTGATTCACACGATTCTCTAGAAACAAACAGAGATAAAGAAAAATCACAGCTTTGGACAAGAGTCTTGATGAACCAGTGAAGAGTAGTTCTGTTGGTTTGGCTTAAGGCAAACATCTTTCATTTGGATGATCACCAGACCACCTGCGAAGATTAAAGCATCTTTCACTTATGAGGATCTTAAATGTGTCCAATTGCTCAACAGTTCTTCTGGAAGACTCCCATTAAAATGATAAGCAACAAGAGAGGATTAAACAACGTGCTTAAATAACTATATAGTTCTCACCTCTACTCGGATGGTAATTTATTGTTTATGTAAAAGGAGCCAAAAAACATTTGCATGAAAATATACACACAATAATATGGTTGGAAAGCTAACCAAAAGTTGGAACCCCAAATTAGTACTTTGACATGACACAATCTAATTGCTTGCCTATAGTCTCTAAACGTTCGACTCTGGACCAGCCACAGGAATGTCAAACATGGGCTCAAGTGCAGAGCAGTAGAAATGCTCCAGCACATGAGGTTCTCCATCACGAGAGCCTGGCAGTTCTCCATACCCAGTAACTGGGCTAAACAGTCTAAGTGCCAAAGATCATTCACAAGGCCATGAGGAATATGAGCTATAAACAACATGAGAGCCCTCAAAAAAGCAGCACCACGAAGCAGTGTTATATCAACTTAACAAGAAGAGATGAAGCAACGTCTCTGAGGTCTTTGAACCTCCAAAAACATTTAATTTTCTATATTTCACTGGTGGGTATCTAAAAATGAACTCAAAAGTGTTTTATGGAACTGTTGAAGTTATTGCTCACGCTGTTTTTGGACTTCTGAACTAAATCTGGAGAATTAAACATTACGCATTGCCCATTTCAGCAGTATTACTTTGAATCTCAATGTGAAGATAGAAGAATATAAGCCAGACACAGAACAATTGTGTAACATTTAACATAGCAACAAATTCACCTAATATGGTAAAATTATGAAACCCTGAGAAAACTACTAGCATCTCCATGTTGATCTCTGCTTGCCGTCAAATGCCTGACAGGAAATTTCATTTTGCTTACTTGATTTGTAACATAAGAATCTGTGAAACTGTAGAGGCCAATTTACTGTGAGAGACTATGAAGTCAGAAACAAAAGCCAATAATTCTAAGTCCAGAGCTATATCAACAAAACAAATGCTTGGCCTGTGGTCCTTATCCTTTTCAACATTCTTGGGACAAGTTTTATACACTTCATTATCCAAGAAAAATAAATGATCTCTTGTTCGTGGGGGAACCAACTAAGTGGAAGTACACAAATTCAGTGCTTCTTAGTCATTTTCTGACATGTTTTTTTCTTTGTCCATCACAAATCTGTCTGTTTAGTCTATAGTTTGGACTTATTGGAAGTTTAAATCTAGATATTAGTGGGTCCGACACTTTCAAATCTTTCCAAACCTGTAATTACTTTAGTCAATATTGACTGAAAATCTTCCCCTGCACCATAGCTCTAATATCTCATTCACATTCATACTGCACAAGAATCAATGCCGTTCTGATGTCAAAAATGGTGCAATATTTTGAATAAGTCATTTGCTAAATTAATTAATGCAAATGTAAAATACATCTTCAGGCAGCATCCCTGAAAATGCACAAATGCAAATTAGATGTGACTGCTGCAGTTTTCATGGAAAAACAACATACAACAAACCGAAAAATATGGTAGCACACAAAATATATAGCACACAAGTCATATGAAATATAGCACACCACTTTAACTACGCTATTTTTGTCTTTGGCTACTTTTGAAGCTTGATAGACTATGGTGACGTAAAATATCAAATGAAATATTCTCCTAAACTTTTGTTTAGGATGAAGGAACATATTAAGCATCACAGCTAGCAACCAGATGTTTGTCAGTTTGATCCTCACGAGGAGTAAGCCATGAGCCATCACCATTGAGTAAGCAAAACACTTATCCCCAACTTACGTTATGTATCTGTTACATTATTTATTGTATAAATTAATCTGGCAAACAACTACATACTACAATACTGACAGGCATGCCATTCATACAATGTGGAAGAGAATCTTACTCACCTATCTTGAGTCTTCTTAGGCAAGCTTTCATCTGTCTTGGAATTTCTCATTATAGCAGGTGCTGGGGTGGAAGGAAGTGGAGGCGGAGATTCAGTGGTGGGAGGTAGTCCATTACCAGGCAACAAACCTTTGTGGTTCCTGTTGGCATCATACTCAAATGTTCGTTTGGGTTTGGGCAAAGGGTTCACTGTAATTCCTGAAGAGTCCTGTGCAGTAGAGAGTTCTGGGCTTTCTGACCTGGTAGAGCTAATGCTGAACCTTTGCTTGAGCTTAGAGAGTCTGTCAGAGCCTGGAGAAGCCTCGGGTTCGGTGGCCAGAGAGCAGATGCTGCTCCGCTTGCTGCCACAAGTGCTGTCCAAGTCCTCTGTCCCACTTATAGTGAAAGACTTATGTCTGGACTTTTCAAGTCCGTAGCAATTGCTAAGATACTGTGGTGGGGATGAAGAGGGACTTTCCTTTAATGCCTGTTCAATTTTTTGAATACGGCTGAGCACGGCTGAGGTCTCCTTGCGTGCCGACAGCGTGCGGAGGAAAATTCCTGAGGACTCTGTCTTTGAAGACCTTTTCTGGAACCTTACAGGAGCTTCTCGATCCGATACATGCTCATCTTCCTCAGTCTCAGGGTAGGAGCACTCGGAAAATGCTGTGCTCATCCTCCTCACACCCTTGAAGTCAAAGGTCTTCTCGCTGCAGGTTGAGGACAGCAGACTTGGACAATCCTCGCTCCCACCTCCAGGCCTCTTCTCCAGGCAAAGGCTCATCCTAGGCAGAGCCGCCTTCCGACCCTCCCATTCCGAGATCTTTTTGCGTATGGCGACAGTTGAGGCGCAGGTCCCCGTATAACTAAGTGAGAGTGTGCGCTTGTGCCCAAGCTTGGTGGTAGGTCCTACTGAAAGAGTACTCCAGCTGAGGGGTCCAGTATTCAATCCATCTGTTGCGGTCTGTTGCGGCTGGGTCTCCTTCTGATCCTGGTTATCACTGCTTGGTGGCTTATGGATGGTGAGCCTCTTGTCCAAACAGCTAATGCTCCTAGATTTGGTGAGCCTGCTTTGACATTCAAAGTCAGTGGAGAGAGAGGCACCACTTCTCAAGCTGGCAGTCTTACAGCTCCAGTTCTTTTGGGTCCAGAGTTTAGCGTCAGCTTTAGTGTACCTTCCTGGCTTACTGGCGTCCTCACTGCCAGTGAGATGAGAGGAACCTGGCTCTTCTCCAGTAGTAAGAATTGGAGGTGGGGACACAGATTGACACCTGAAACAAAAGTAAATCAACAGAAAGTGTAAGAAACCCTCCAGTAAAGTATGCTTGGCACAGAAGAGTGTTATATCCTCACAAACAGTTACTATGAATAAGGACACAAAAAAATACTAGTTACTACAAAATGTGTTTCAAAGAGAACAAGTAACAAAATACTACAAGTAATGCAAAAGAAGAACTTCAAAAACGATATCAGATAAAAGGAAATGTTAGTTGTCTAATATGGGAAAGAACAACAACAATCTGACATACATTTGGCAGTATAGAATCCTTCACATCAAGCCAACATAAACAGAAAAACAAATCATTTTGAAGAACATTTATATGGACCTCCCAAACAAAAAGCATTGAAACTATTAAACTTGAAGGATATAAATGAACTCACCCTCACTAACCCTCAGCATTTTTTCTTAGCCGTATGTCCTCTGTAGCAACTGTTTCTCTTTGCCTACATGTCAATCTCAGCCTCCTCATCTTTTCTCAGGCCCATTGTTCACTCAGCAAACAGACACTGCTCACTGCTGAGCTATGACATTAAAGACACTGCTGACCTGATTTCAGTCTCCTAAGACAAACACTTTCTCATTCACCTCAAAATCTAATGGCGCTCATGAGCTTCCAGGAACTAGAATTCGACTTGGCCCACACCTCAGTGAAATTGAGGCAGGCAGATCTGGTGTCACAGCGGTGGTTAGAATAACAAGTGGAAGCTGGGAGAAAGCCAAGAGTATGATCCAGGGTGCAGGTTGGGACAGATCAACCAAAAACATCACCAAAACGCCCTTCCCAAGAAAAAGGGAAGAGAAACACCATGCCACCTGCAGCATTGCAGGTGTTGCATGAAAATGAGTGTACACAGTCAGCCCCCACATTCACAAAATGCATCACCACCAAATATTAAAAGCAAACACATCACATCACAACTTCACAAAATAATTTTTCAGGTTTTTAAATCATTGCTCAAGATGTATCTGTTTAAAGGGGTCATGAACTGGCTTTTAAAAGCCACGTTCACGTGGTTTTTACATTCAACAACATCATAATGAATAAGTAATAGGCTATTTTCTGCACTGGTTTTGAGGCTCTCTGAAGAAACGTTCGGTTTCTATGGGCGTGTCGCACTGAAGACTTGGAAGTAAACGCCCAAGATTTGCATATTTAATGAGCTTCAGCTCCCCTCAGTACATGTGGGAATTGTTTTGAAAGCATCTGGGGAAACGCTCACAGGACTCGCAAAATGTCTTTATCAAACAAACACAATGATTCATCTCTCATCCACCCACGATTGATGAGAATGTTATTTTTTTAATTACTTGGTTATTTATTTGTTTATTACTTCTTTATTAATTGAGAAAGTTGATTTCTCAATTCATCACCCCTTTAAAACGGCTAATGAGCTAGAGTAATTTGCTGTATACTACTCTTCTATGCGTGAATTTTATTTGTTTTGTTTTATTCTGTTATTTGTTTTATGTTTCTATTATACTTATATGCAGTACTTTGGTCGACTTTTAGTCATTATTAAATGGGCTATATAAATCAATAAAATTAAACTAAACTAATTTTACATATCAAACACCATTTTAAATTGAATATTTAATTATCATGGCTTTAAAGAAAATATTAATCATCATAGCTGTTTTCAATGATAGTATGGTATCTTCAGCCGTGTTAAATATTCCATCATTACTGGCAAATTTCTTATATAATAAACTAAAACTTGAATCATCAAAATGATGTACACAAAAGAAGATTCAGAAAGGAATTAACCCTTTAAACCAGAAGTGTACCTAAGCAACCACTGAATGGAATAACACAAAATAGGTATCACTTTAAAGCTTAGCTTTTTAATGCATCTAACCATTTTGATCAACTGAGTGCTGATTCTAAACCGGAGTGTACCACCTAGCCACAAATAAATGAATAATCATATTTTTCAAAACTACTATCTTGATCAACACAAAATATTTGTGCTGATCAAATGTCATTTGACAGGTGTCAGGTGGCATTTGAAAGCTTAGAGTCTGAACTTTGCCAATTTGATTAACTCCTAAGTAGTGTGGAGTTAATCAACTCCCCACCACCCCCAACCCCAACATTTACAGCAGATTCACAGCAGATTCTTGCGATTAAAAAGAGCCTAAATTCACCATAATCCGTCACTTAGATCTAAAGAAATTCCTCCTGGAGTATAAATAATAAAATGCCCACTTGTTTGGAGAAGTTTTTGGACACTCAGTTAAATAGGCTACATTGGTCCCAAATGCTGTAACTTTTGATTACTATGCTATCACCACAAAATGTTATCCAGATGCAGATCACATGTAAGGGAACTGCACCAAAAAGAATTGTCCCCCTACCTTATTTCCTTCCTGAGTTATAGCATGTCAAGTAAAAATTTCCTTTGGACCACACTGACTTTGTTTTTTGTCTTTTATCAGCAGTTGGAGAATGTCCACATTTAACAAAAAAAAAATCTAAAACATTTACAAGTTTTCTATCAAATGATACCCACATTTTGATATTTGTTTTGGAGTTATGAGTCTTTACTTTTGTGTATGACACTCAAAAAAACTCTTAAAATGCCTTCAGGGCTTAAAGGGTTAAAAAAAACAGGTATAGTACGTCCTCTAAGGATAAAGCTGTAGACCTCTTTGCATGAAATGGTGACAGGAAAACATCACATTTGAGTCTGACTAATATGTAACGCAGATTCTTTAGGTTCAGCCTTTTCAATGAAACCCCGGCTTGAGACAAACAGTCTAATCCTGTATAGTCAAAGGAGAGGGTTGGACAGATGCCAAATCTGTCAAAAGGAGATGGAGGATATTGTTTAGGAGGACAATCTTTGCATCAAGGCTGGTATTTATAGCACAATTAAACTTCTATAATCTTTGTTCAGATGTTTTCTATAGAATAACCCTGCATATCTAAAAATACCTACACAACTGCCTGGACGAAGTTTCCAACAAAGCATAAATGATTGTTTCTATATCTGCAGTATTAGGCTCATGTAAAATAGTTTGCTCAAAGGAAAGCATCAGTTTGAGAATGCTTTCATTGAGTTCGCCATGAGTTTGTGTCTGTGGTCTGACGAGGTTCTCTGAGAGGCCGGACAAGGCCAGTAAAAACAAGGCCAGTTCTGGGGAAGCCAACTGGTCTGTCCACACATGGGCCGAGTGGGATGCCAGAGCTGGTTTGGCTCATCCTGAGTCTTGAGGGCAATGTCAACCACAGGCCATTTCCTGTTGGAAAGCTGTGCCAGGATGGTGAAACTTTGAGGTTCCAGGAACACACATCAAAAGAAATATGTCAAGCCAGATCCAGTGGGTTCTCCCCCACAAAAATGTGGATATTTCATCTGTGATTGAGTTATTTTTTCAGCTATTATCTTTGCTATAAAAAGGGCATATTCTCAGTGCAAGGCCTACCTACCGCCAGCCTCATCTGACATAAATCTGCTTCTTCAGCATTCTCATTGCGTGTGATTTACAGCTGAAGCCGTAATATCCATGTCTTGGGAAGAGAGGTTAGCAGAAGCTATGCATCCCCCCCTCCCCCCCACTTCTTCGCATAAATCACAATTTTCTTAGGTAAGTAACTCTGACATCAGAGAGTGTTCAAAGGTAATTATGTAAGTAACTCCTCTCACTCTTCAAAGACTGTTCGTTCTTCACTTGTTCTGATAGCAACTGCAAAGCTCCATAGTTAAGCAAAGGCCACAAATAGAACAAATCCTCTTTTCTAATCAACTTCCTGGCTTTTACTCATAACCAGGATGCTTACTTTAGCTTTGTATACAACAGTTTGGCCTATGAAGCATCGATGGACACGTGTCTATTTCAGCAACTCCTCAATTATGGATAAAAGTTTTGGTTATCATAAGAAATCGTTGTCTATGAAAATTTAGATGAAGAGCTGTCAAATCTAGCACATCTAACTATGAATATACAAAATAAAATCTTTATACAGAGTAAATGTGAATTGCTACAAAAATAATGGTCCAGATTTGTTTCTGATACATGAAAATCCTCGATGAATTAAAACACGATTTACCTCAGAACTAAAAAGCTAAAAAAAATTATATTGTTCTAAAAAATGTTCCAAAGACTGCTGACTCATCATCATGACTCTCACCTGTCTGAGTTTTCCTGTGGATCTTTAGCCGCTCCTGCTCTTGGTGCAGTTTTGGAGCTCTTGTTGGCAGTCATCTCCCTCTGACGGCCCCCTCACCTGATTAAAAACAAAACTTGCTTTGGTAAGAAAGTTGTATCATGACCTTTAAAGTAAATGTACTATGATTATACAAAAACTGAACACTACTGTACTGCAACAATTAACCAGATAATCTCTCTATGAACAAGACGCATTAAATGCAGATGACAAATACTATTTCAATTTGATCTGGAAACATATTCAATAAACAATGTCGAGAGAGAACTGGCTATGCAAAGTGGGACATTTTTCTTTCTAGTGACATGGCACACGAGATTTGAAATACTTGGCCCACAAGACATGGATTAACCCTGTCTGGCAAATATGAGTCAAAACACAACAAATATGGACCTTGATCTAAATAAAAGAAGAGCAATATTATCCCTGTCATGTAAACTAATCTCTGACCCTCACAAAAAACCCAGAAAGCCCCAGCATGTTGGTTTGTGTTTTTAGGTAATAAATGCAGTTTAAGATACTGAGGTATAACATATCATACCATATACCATCCAGAGAAAGAAATACATGCCAGCTTAAAAACACATGTCTACATTCATAAAAAAGTCAGCATTTACCCATTAAAAAGTTGCTGTCATGATCTTAGGGTGGTTGACGGCATTGCTATAATAAAGGCCTTCTGAAGCGAATCGATGGCGTTTTGTAAGAAAAATATCTATATTTAAAACTTTATAAAGTAAAATATCTAGCTTCCGCCAGACCACCTTTCTTATTCAACTTATGACGTTGGACGTGGCGTAAGCAGTTTGAACTGTTATACTTTCTGCATAAGTTGAATACGGAAGGCGGTCTGGAGGCAGCTAGATATTTTACATTTTTACATTTTTAAATATGGATATTTTTCCTACACAACCCATCAATTCACTTCAGAAGGCCTTTATTAACCCGTGTTAATAAACGTGTGGAGTACGTTTATAAGGGTATGGATGCATCTTTTTTGAGCTTCAAACTCAAGTGACGGGCACTGCCATTATAAAGCTTGGAAGCGTCAGGATATTTAATAATATAACTCTGATTGTGTTCATCAGAAGTAATTTACACCTAGGATGGCTTGAGGGTGAGTAAATGATGGGGTAATTTTTATTTTAAAGTGAACTACTCCTTTAACTGTGAGGTCAAAATTCTAAACTAGATCCCCTAGAAATGTAAAGGCAAATACTGGTTTTAGGTTTTTTTAAGGGTTTTCTTTCCGACCCCCAGGTTTGAGCAATAATAAGAGTGACTCTTTCCAATCACCACTAATAATAGCAACATTAAATTGTGAACTGATTTCTACAACACCTGAATATGCAGTCTAGAGAACAGCAGCACAGCACTAAGACCCAAAGGTAATTACAGAGCAGGTTTACATGGCCTGTTAGTATAAGAGAGGTTCTAAAAATCTGTTTGTGGAATCAGAGAGCCATGCCAAATGCCTTTAGTCTATGAAGCAATGTTTGGAGTGTGTTTGTATTAACGTCTGTTGGAATAGAGTAGCCAAGATTAACAAAGCTGAGCTAGTCTCTTGGCTCATTAAATAGTGATTGCTTTTTCCCATGAACATTTGCACCTTAGGACTAAAAAAAACTCTGTTTAATGACAGATATTAGTTTTACAAGCTGGGTCAGGGAGTTGTGGTTTTGGGAGCTTTGAGCACACAAGGACTCAGGTTGGTTGTTGAGAGAGGGAAGGGGGCTGGTTTTTCATTTTGTCAGTTGAAGCCATAACAAGACTTGAAAATCTTTGATGAGCAGTAAATCAGATTTAAAAGGCCATGCTTTGCACAGCAAGTCCCTTAAATGATTTTGGATGAACAGATCCTCTTCACTTGAATCTATATATCCCAAAAACTATTAAAGGAAAATTCTGGGCTAAATACAAATTAAGCTCATCGAAAGAACGTATGGCATAATGTTGCAATAAAAGTCCTCTTCTTCGAAAAAAGCAAAAATCTGGGTTACAGTGAGGCACTAAACTTCAAATCACTTTTGTCGCAATATATAAACAGTGTTAACATGATTTTAGTGTGCAAAAAAATAAATCATTCACTTTTCTGTTATTTATTTCTTGCCATGACAACATTACAACCTAAAACAGCTTTACAGCTCACCGTTTTTAACAGAAGAATTTATGTTTTTATAAAATTAATATAATGATGTAATATAAAATTATATTCTCTGCTTTTTAATCCTCCAAAAATTGGCCTCAAAATACTTCTATTGTAAGTGCCTAATCATAACCTAGATTGTTGCTCTTTTTAAGTAAACAAGGGACAAATTATCTATTGCTGATAACAATGATTACAAAATGTACATTATGTAATGCCTGCAGAGGGCGCCAACAGCCTGGTGATTGTTGTTGTTACACTTTACAGCATGTTCGAATCCAGAAATCCAGAAATTAGTTTCTTAATTGAGCTGCATAGACACGCTCCACGGAATGTAAATGTACCATTGCAACTAGGGATGCACCGATACCGATACCAGTACTCGGGTGTCGGTCTGATACTGTTGTCAAGTACTCGTACTCGTAAAACTCCCCCGATACAACCGCACCCGATACCACTTTATGACTTTATTCGGATGCGGAGCCGCGCGGAAAGTTACATAATTCAGCGTGCACACCGCGGCGCCAAGTGCAATGAGGTCTCGCGCTCTCAAAGCGCATGACTGCCATAGTATGATGATAAAATGAAGGTAAAATTAAATTATTTTGTTTTGCTGCAGATATACACTTTTCAAAATAATATATTCATTTCAAGATATAACATTAACACAACAGTAATTTAAACATAGCCTTTGTAAAAAAAAAATATATTTAAAGCTAAACCTTAAATGTGCCAAAGAAAAGTAAACGACTAGTATTTTCAAAGTCGTCTTGCAGCAGCACTATTGTTTAATCGACTAGTCTCGCACATCCCTAGCTCAGTGTCACACATTGTAGATGAAAACAGAAACAGGCTCATAGCTGATAATGCAGAGAAGCTTCTTTTCATCTTCAAAAAGGGCTGTATAGCTATGATAACATATAATAATTGAATTCAGTGGTTCTGCTACTATGTTGTGTGGTACTGGAATCCACTGAATGATACAGGTTGCATTTATGTTAAATGTGCCATATTTGTTTAGGAAAACACCAAGTTGAATGTTAAAATTTGTGTATTTACTTTGTTACAGTCAGAAAGTGAAAAACATCTGATGAAAATGAAACATTGTTAGAAGAACTGTAATGGTATTAAGTACTCGTATCAGTACTCGGTATCGGCAAGTACCCAAGTATAAGTACTTGTACTTGTACTTGGTCTGAAAAAAAGTGGTATCGGTGCATCCCTAATTGCAACACTTCGCTATGAAACACAAATTGCGTCAGACATTATAAGCTTTCCCAAATTCATATTATTGGAAACCCAAACAAGCAGCACATGACTGAGTTTTTATGTAGCAGAATTTACTGTGAACTTTAGCTAAGGTTGCAAAGCCGCCCCCTCACTTCAAAAATGGCAGGACAATCACTGCCGCTACTAAAGATTTTCATTTTTAAATAATCTTCCTCATCAGTATCATCTCCTCAGCATCCTAGATAGCTTAGAAGAACTTAATGTTGCAACAAAAACTATTGAGTCTCTCTTTTCCAGTACTTTAGACACAGTTGCTCCCCTGCGCTTAAAGAAGATTAAAGAAAATAGTCCAACGCCGTGGTACAACGAGCACACCCGGGCCCTTAAAACAGCAGCCAGAAAAATGGAGCGCAGCTGGAAGAAAACAAAACTAGAGGTCTTTCGTAATTCGTGGAAAGAGCACATGATCGCATACAGAAAGGCCGTAAAAACTGCTAGATCTGCTTATTTCTCGACTCTCTTGGAAGAAACCAAACACAACCCTAGGTATTTATTCGATACAGAAGCTAAATTAACCAAAAATAAAGCTTCAACTTCTGATGTTTGTAAACAGCACAGCAGTAATGACCTTATGAACTTGTACATGGGTCAAAGACGAGACGTCACAATTTTGGTGTCCGCATCAAATAATGTTTACAAAGTCATTTTATATACATAAAAAAACATGTTAAAAGCAAGTAATGTGTCTACTTTACTATTTCAAATAACTTTTGTCAAAATAAAATGTCAACATTTAGGGGAAATAATGTTCCAAAGTATAAAATTGTCATTCAGCGTAATGGTCCGGACTTTGATTTTGCCATTGCATCTTTAAATAAATGTATAAAATAACAAGTAAAAAAATATATTTGTTTTCTTGGCATTTTCAAATATGTGTTGGCTGTGT
This sequence comes from Romanogobio albipinnatus, assembly GCA_023566225.1. NCBI lineage: Eukaryota > Metazoa > Chordata > Actinopteri > Cypriniformes > Gobionidae > Romanogobio > Romanogobio albipinnatus. Next base: position 26,930,756 of record CM042239.1, read on the forward strand.
TATATTAAAATGACTATGTCTTATTTATTTTTTTAAGTATTTAAATAACCAGGGGACTTCTGTTCCAAAAATCCAGTTTGTAAGAGATCATTCAGTGTAACAGGGTCAAGAAGCCCTTCTGAAATCATATAAAAAAACAGATAGTCATTCGACAGTCTGTGACATCATCAAAAGGCACCCTGAAGACCATTTGGTACTGCAGAAAAGTGAATTCATTGCTCTTAAATATTTGATAATTCCACCTTTTTATGGTGTGGTATTCTAAGATACAAAACCGCATGTCATTCAGTGAAATGCCAAAAAACATTTATATTGTTAGATTTTTTGAAAAATAAGTAGATGATGTGAATAATTGTGATTTAACTTTACTGGTCAAGCTCACTGTTTGATACAGGTGGCCAGCTGATGGCCTGCAATATAAGCAGAAGTAGAAGTTTCGTCATTCAGGGTAATGCTTTTTTCATTCAGTGTAATGCAAATTCTCTGTTACACCACAGTGTCATCCATTACACTGAATGACAGTATCACTGTATAAATAAAAATTTTAGCATCTTATTTATATTACAGATAAATGAGGAATGTTTAGCATGGACAAATATGTGTTAAACTTAATAAATATGAATATTTCAATGCATTTTTGCATTGTTAATCAGTAGTTTAATCAATTATTGATTCATTTTAGATGCCCATGACCAGAGAGAGTTGAAAGGCACTGTAAAATGCCAAAAAGTAAATGCAGACCCAGTAGCTATTATCACACTCTTAAAGCTCATTCACACCAAGAACAATAACTATTATGATAATTATAAAGGTGACCATATCAGCATCTAAACAATAACACTGTTCATTCTAAGCATGTACTGCAGTTTTGTCGTCTGCTGCTTTAAATTCTCCACCCAAAATACCTATCCTGAATAAATAATTTATGTTGGAAAATAAAAAGTATTCATAAATATAGCTGCAAGGAGTCACTTTTGGAGCAAGTCAGAAACAAAGTGACAAGCTAAGCAAGCATGGCAGAGAGCATCAGAACAGTAGAATAAAATGCTTATTATTTTTCAACATCTGCTTCTGCCATCATTTACTCAGGAATATTATTAAAACGAATTTAATAATACAGACTAATACTAAATACATTGCTATTATGGGAACAATGGAGATATTATCTCCCTTTTTGTCAAAATGTCATTCAGAGTAACAAACCATGGTCCTTCAGTGTAACAGATATATTTATGTAAAAATTAAACAATATACTTATTCTAACCTGTAATCATTAAAATATATAAAATAATATGTGATTATACTAATTTTTATTTTATTTTAAATGATTTTCACTTCCTTACAAAAACTTCTCGCTGGCAAATGGGTAAACCTAGTGGTTTGAAGGATAGTGGCAAAGTATAAAGATTTAAAAATTACAATGAATTAGTATTTGTGGGCTGCACTTTGATACTTAAAATAGAGTATTTTAATATGTCATCAAATGATTCCTGTTTTAAATATGCCTAATAAGATTTTCTGATACATAAATATTGTTACACTGAATGACATTTTAGTGGGTGTCTTCTGTAAATCATGGTAAAAAAATGTGTGATAGTCATTATTTTTTGCTCAGAAAATTTTAAATTAAATAGGACACATTCTAATGTACAGGATAAAACAAAATTTAAAGCTGTATTACACATTTATTTTTTTGATGCTTGAAAACCCCTGTTTCGTCTTTGACCCACATGTAAGATTGATAATATTAGGAAGAAAATTTTAACCATGCAGCCGTCTACTACAGTATCACATCAGACAGAGCATTGTAGTGTCACTGAGGAAAGATTACACTCATTCACTGCTATAGGAGAAGAAGAATTGGCTAAACTCGTTAAATCATCAAAATCAACAACATGTATGCTTGACCCTGTACCGACTAGGCTATTAAAAGAGATGCTACCAGAGGTCATAGATCCTCTTCTTAATATCATTAATTAATCTTTGTCATTAGGATGTGTACCGAAAACTTTTAAGTTGGCTATTATTAAACCACTTATTAAAAAAACGCAACTTGGTCCTACAGAATTAGTCAATTATAGGCCAATCTCAAATCTACCCTTTCTGTCAAAAATACTTGAAAAGGCAGTGTCTTCACAATTATGTTCCTTTTTAGAAAGAAATGGTATCTGTGAGGATTTCCAGTCAGGATTTAGAACGTATCATAGTACTGAGACTGCTCTCATCAGAGTTACAAATTATTTACTCTTATCATCCGATCGTGGCTGTATCTCTCTATTAAGTGTTACTTGATCTTAGCGCTGCATTTGATACTATCGACCACAACATTCTTTTGAATAGACTCGAAAATTATGTAGGCATTAGTGGAATTGCCTTGTCATGGTTTAAATCATACCTATGTGACCGTTATCAGTTTGTAGCAGTAAATGAAGAGATGTCACACCGATCACAAGTTCAGTATGGAGTACCGCAAGGCTCAGTGCTAGGACAGCTGCTCTTCACCCTGTACATGCTACCACTGGGAGATATCATTAGGAAGCATGGAGTTAGTTTTCATTGTTATGCTGATGATACTCAGCTCTAAATTTCTTCGCGCCCAGACGAAACTTACCAATTCACAAGATTAACAGAATGCATAGCTGATATAAAACATTGGATGACCAGTAATTTCCTGCAACTCAAAAAAAATGCAGAAAAAAATGCATTTTTAATTATTGGACAAAAAAGCTCCACAAGTAGTAACCTAGAATACTGTCTAGCACTTGATGGCTGCTCTGTCAAGTCCTCGTCGTCAGTGAGGAACCTGAGTGTGCTCTTTGATAACAATCTTTCGTTTGCAAGCCACGTTTCTAGCATCTGTAAAATTGCATTCTACCATCTTAAAAATATATCTAAATTATGGCACATGCTCTCAATGCAAAATGCTGAACAGTTAGTTCATGCGTTCATGACCTCAAGGTTACATTATTGTAATGCTCTACTGGGTGGTTGCCCTGCTCGCTTAATAAATAAACTCCAGCTGGTCCAAAACGCAGCAGCTCGAGTTCTTACTAGAACCAGGTAGTATGACCATATTAGCCCAGTTCTGTCAACACTGCACTGGCTCCCTATTAAACATTGCATACATTTTAAAATCTTGCTTATTACTTACAAAGCACTTATTACCCAATACTTGAGCGAGCTCTTAACACATTATACTCCATCACGTCTACTGCGGTCTCTAAATTCTGGCCAGTTGATAATACAGAGAATATCGAAATCAACTGGAGGCGGTCGATCCTTTTCCTATTTAGCACCTAAACTCTGGAACAGTCTTCCTAACATTGTACGGGAAGCAGACACACTCTGTCAGTTTAAATTTAGACTAAAAACACATCTCTTTTCTGTGGCATACACATAAAACACTTTTTCAATGAATTGATTGTTAGGCTGCATTAACTAGGTCAGCCGGAACCTGGAACACTTCCCATAACACCTGATGTACTCGTTACATCATCAGAAGAATGGCATCTACGCTAATGATAGTCTCTCTGTTTTATCCCGAGGTTTACTGCAGTCAGCCGGATCCGGGCCGTATCCAGATCAGATGGTGGATCTGTGCCCAGAGAAGACCACCGCAGGACCCTGAAGTGTCTGCAGAGACCGTGTCAATTAGACTCCCCTGAAATTGCATCGTCGACACGGCATCCTCAATAAACCTGTCTCCGGCGTGATGACTCTGATTGTTCGAATATTACAATTTAATATTTCTTAAATCGATATGTCATCCTCAATAAACCCGTCTCCAGCGTGTTACCTCCGATCCTTTGAATATTCCGATCTATTATGAGCTCTGACCTGTAAAGTTGCCAAAATAATAATCATACACTGCTTGTTAATTGGCCAGAGGAGAACTGGCACCCCGACTGAGCCTGGTTTCTCCCAAGGTTTATTTTTCCCCATTAGGTCACTTGATGGGGTTTTGGTTTCCTTGCCACTGTTGCCTCTGGAATGGCTATACGGCTGAATAAAATTATGTTGCATTATTTTCCTGTTTAACACTGTAAAGCTGCTTTGAAACAATCTGCATTGTTAAAAGCGCTATATAAATAAGGTTGACTTGACTTGACTTGAACGGACAACAGAAAGCGCTCTGAGACGCTTTACGCTTCAATCTGAAACCCGCAGCACATATATTAATTTAACTAAATCACAGCGTTTTTTTATTTCAAAATAGCACTATGCTATGTTTTTAATAGATCGTGCAGCCTTACAAAAAGGTCTAATGAGGTTCATCGATTCTCACGGAAGTAATATCTTCACATTTTGTAATACATTTATAAATAAAGAAATACATTTAGGGCGGTGACTCGGTTCTATCCATCATTGTTGATTGGATGGAGGCAGATCTAAATGCTTGCAGCTTTTGTAAGAAAGAGGTGAGGTCTAAAGGGGTCATGAACTGGCTTTTTTATACTGTTGTCTGAGGTCAAATTATGACGTTTGCGTGTTTTTTACATTCAAAAACATCATAATGAATAAGTAATAGGCTATTTTCTACCCTGGTTTTGAGTCTCTCTCATGAACGTTTTTATGGGCGTTCTGCACTGAAGACTTGGAAGTAAACACCCACTGCTATGATTGGATAAGCTTTGCACATTATAATGAGCTCCGTCTCCCCCGTGAGTACACACGAGGAATTGTTTTGAAAGCATGTGGGAAAATGGCAATTTTCCCACACGCTAAGTAATAAAAAAGTCATTTTTTATTACTTAGCCCGCCCGATCGGTGGATATAACCGCAAACCGTGCATCACTAACACACAAGCCTCACTGCAGAGTCAGACAAATCAGCATTTTCAAAACTTGCGTAATTGTATTTTTCCTTCAAATATATACATTTTGGTAGCCCGTCTGGAAAACACATAGCCCCGGGACGTTGGGCTTTGCGAGCCCTGGCCCATATATGTCCGAGTCTGATCACGAACCGCAGAACAATGAACCAACAACACCTCAAATAAAGGATTCTCCAGCCTGTGTGCTAAGTTATGTTCAGTTAGACACAATACATAATCAATAGATATCAAACGACCTGTAACAATGCAATACTATCACATATAAAAAACATTTTTTACATTTAGCTTATGCAGTGACTGTGTTCTTCCACAACCAGGCACAGCGCAACATCTTGCTATCTTCGGCATGTTTATTGTTGGGTAGCGCGATTCGTTTAGCTCCATGTAGGCCCAGGTTATTTATGTTACATTTCTTGCACAAGTCGGTGGGCAGGGCTACAGATCGAGCGTTTATTGGGCCTGGTGTGAATAAAAGCTTTTCTTTGACTAACAACAAAGTTTTCAGCTCCGAAACTCAGGATATTCCTATATTACGATGAACTTTTATACATCAAAGGCTGAATGAAAAGTTGATTTCTCAATTCATGACCCCTTTAAAGTCTAAATAATTGAAGAAGTCCAGCACCGGAAGACTGAGAGAAATCTGTTGTTTGTCCTGGATGATCAATTTATGACATTTTGTTTAAGAATTACACGGTTGGAAAAAAAAGAAAAGAAAAAAGTAACATGAATGGCTTTCAAAAGCCATGCATTTCAATGGCTGAATCATTCACAATAAGATCGATTTAGATGTGAATTTCCATTTACTGCCAATTTTAACTTTTATTGAATCCATAATTTTCTTTTGAACATAACTATGATCTCAGATGTTATCGTCGCCACAATCACAAGCTCTTCACGCCAACACAACTAGGGCTGAAACGTTTAGTCGACATTGTCGGCAACGTCGACAATAAAAAAATTGTCGACAAATATCTTTGTTGTCCAGTAGTCGTTTGAGCTCACGTGACCTAATGTAAGGGCCTGCAATATTGCAATAAAAAAATGTCGACAAATATCTTTGTTGTCGAGTAGTCGATTGATCTCATGTGACCTAATGTAAGGGCCTGCAATATCGCGATTTGACCGCTACGGCGCTGTAGCGCTAGAGTGTAATGCAGTCCTTACATATGTTGCAGTAGAAGAAAACAGCGTGAATGATGGAGTGCAAACAAATCCCAACTAGCAAGATGTGGGAAAGTTTCACAAAACTTCAAACTAAGGCTGCGTCTCAATCAGCTCCCTATTTCAGTAGTCAGGGCACTGATCAGGGATCAGCCCATTGACTCTTGTCCTGATCAGTGCCCTGACTACTGAACCAGGAGCTGATTGAGACGTGAAGGCGAAACTTTTCATGGGAGCACAACGTGCATGTTGGAGCACTTAAAGATGAAACAACTAACTTGAGAATGCAACTAGAGAATGCAATACTAATAATTGTAATGATATTAACAATAATAATATAATTACAGTAATGTGATGATTTATTTAGCATAGAATAAAGTTTGATCGAGCTTGGAGTCAGGACTGTTTTTATTTTTATAACACTATTAGGTATTATAGTCTCATCACTTGCCTGTATTTTGTTCCATATGAAGACTTACAAAAGGCGATGATAGGAAGAATATCATGTCAGTTACTTTTTCATACTGTTAATTAAAAGGTGAATGAGAATCTGTCAGCTCAATTGTAATGTAAGAGATTAGTATGTCATTTTGTCTGCAATGTTATTTGCAGATTAATATTTTACCATTCTTTGTGTCCTGAAGTAAATGTTCAGTTCTAAGAAAAGCAGTGGGCCTATTATTGTTTTCCAAATGAAGCTCTTAAAGGGATAGTTCACCCAAAAATGAAAATTCTGTCATCATTTACTCACCCTCAAGTTGTTCCAAACCTGTATGAGTTTCTTTGTTCTGCTGAACACAAAGGAAGATATTTTGAAGAATGTTTGTAACAAAGCAGATTGACTACCATTGACTACCAAAGTATTTTTTCCCCTACTATGGTAATCTGCTTGGTTACAAACATTCTTCAAAATATCTTCCTTTGTGTTCAGCAGAACACATGCAGGTTTGGAACAACTTGAGGGCGAGTAAATTATTCATTTTCAGAATTTTCATTTTTGGGTGAACTATGCCTTTAATACTGCTGCCAAGAGATGTTTACATTTAAAAAAAAAAATTGTCTGTAATGCAGCTCATTTTTGTTTATTTTATTTTATTTTTTCAATTGAAAGGGAACAGAATATTTAAACAATGCTTAGAGAGCATTTGTGTGTGATTTGAGTTCTGAGAACTTGGCTCAAAGTTCATTAAAACATCCATTTCAAAAGTTGAAGTGATTTTCTTTTTTATAATTTAAAAAAAAAAATTTCAATATGTATAACTCAATGTTTTAACTAATTGGGAAAGCTGAATAATCGTTCAAAATGTACTGATTAGTCGCCGACGGCAATAGAAATAATCGATGATTAGTTGATCAATCGTTCTAATAATCGTTAGATTAATCGATTATCAAAATAATCGTTTGTTGCAGCCCTAAACACAACCACTGCAAACTGTCTTCACACCAAGAGACATCTTAACTAGCCACCCCTCAACCACAGTACCATGTGCTACTTCCACCACTTCCACTTGCCACATCCTCCCATGAAATTAGAGGGCCTCATCAGAGACCAAAGTGGGAAAAAATTATCTTCCACATGGAGAAGGAACACCTCCCGTCTTGGCATGCATTCACTCGTACTGCTGTTTATGGTTTATAAGGAGGTCAATATTACAAGCACTCAAGTACAGAGGGGTCTGGGTGTAACTGGGTGCACTGGGGGCTTGTTTACAGGAAGTTGTTGTATGCTGTAGTCAGCCAACCAGCAGCAGAACTAAAAGCCCAACAGAGACAGATGAGAGGAGAGACAGCATTCCTTCTGTCAGCCATTTCCTGTTTCGGAGGACTGCAAAGAACATGCATCTTCATTTTCAATCTAACAGGAGGGCCCTCTAACGCTCATATTCATAATGTATTTTCAACCTTAATGAATAAATGATAATATCTTGATGTATTCTGCTATAATACCAATAAACATCGACAATATCGCACATACACTGACATTCAAAAGTTTGGGGTCAGTAAGAATTTAATAAATACTAGTCAGCAATAAATACTATAAAATACTAATAAATACTATTCAGCAAGGACAGTAAAGTAACAGTAAAGGCATTTATAATGTTAAGAAAGATTTATATTTCTCTGTTTTTCACTGTTAATAACTGTTTTCATTAAAAAAACTCTTACTGTCTTCAAACTTTTGAATGGTAGAGTAGATTCCATTGGCAATGATTTTAACATCGTTCAACTTACACAAATTAATTAATCATTGTTAAAATTGTTAAAAAGTCCTGATGGGAGGTCATTATTTCACTAACAGTTATATTTGACTTTCTCTGTTTTCTCTAAGGTTACTTTTGACTTATATGTAGTGAATAGTGTGGAATATTTCCAGCTGAAAACTTCAAAATGTTGTTATTTTTACAAAAATCACTCTAGCAAAAATCAAAAGATAAAATTATGACCAAACATAACTGAAAATGAAAATATTTTCTTTTCTATGACCTGGGAGGCACAATTTTTCCGGAACCTCTTTTTTTCCAACCAGACTGAATAAACTGAGCTGTTGAAAGGTGAACAGCTGTAAAAATAAAGCACGCTGAACATGGAAATATAGTCCACTATGAAGCATCACTATTATTGAGACTGCTTGACTTCATTTACAAACTTCCTCCAAAAAGCACAATATAAAATACAGTACTTAAAATTACAATTAAACTAAAAGATACTAAATGGTTTTGGATTCAGGATTGTTCAGTTCAGAAAAGTAAAAGCAATTTCCTCATAAAATGAGTTATGACTTGCAGATTGACTGAGAAGTATAACCTGCTTATGTCAAGAAATATTGAAAGGGAAAAAAAGACCTGCTGAGTGTGATTGACAATCTGCTTATTGAAGATGCTGTTCCACGTCAGTCTGCTCTGCATGGATGACTGCAAAGAAGCAGGGTTTGTTCCAACAATGTATCACTAAAACATTAAATGTAATTACCGAAGCCATGAACTCATAATGCCGGCATACACGCATTACAACATATTGATTTCACAGGAAACAACGGTCATATTTTTTAAATCTTGCTCACTAAAACCTGGCGTCATTAAACATTCATCATTATAATTCATTACTCCAGTTTCCACATTTAATATTCTCAGTAACCATGTGACTCTTTCATCTGCACAGTGGCACCATTTCAGTGAGAAACAATCATCTCTTTCTCTCAGATATTGATCTACAACAGGAAGAGCAAGAGCTGGTCCCATTTCTCTGACTATATTGTAAAAGACAATAAATGTTTTATGTTTATTTAGACTTGGATGAAAATAAAATCCTTGGAATCATAGTTGTTGGATTATCATGTCTGACATAGATTCAATAGATAGAATAACAATATTTTAGAGTCTGAAGGCCTAAAATCTGTAAGAACATCAATAGTTTACTGTACTGGTCAACCACTAGCAGTTTAAGAAAGCAAGACTACTAGGGACGCTCATAATTAACTGGTTAAAAGTTAACCGACAGTAAGAATTTTGACTGATTAATACAATCAGTTAAACAGTGTAAAAAGTAATTTAAGTATTTTTTTTTTAAGATATCTTAAAATGTTTGCTGCATTGTTAAAAAAATATGATACACATAAAATTGTGTTTTTTAAAGAGAAAAACAAACAAACAGATAAGTCATGTATTAATCACATTTTATTATTACATTCAGAAATAATGTTTACAAAGTGTGCGCTTGAGGCACCTGCTTGAATTTTTGCTGGAAACCAATTCAAATGCTCTGTCATTTATGGTCATACAGACAAGAGTACAGCTGTGTCCGAAATGTAATACTTCCCTACTAAATAGTATGCGAAAAACAGTATGCCAACAGATTAGAATGCCCAAATACATAATATTTGAATATTTAATATTTGAAAAACAGTAATAACATTTTAATAGGAAAAATTAACATTTAGAATGTATATAAATTAATATTTTAAATTTCACCGGTCTAGCTTTTGAGAAGCTTATTTTTTATTTTCATAATGTAAAGAGTGTGTAACTAATTGTGCACATGAGATGAAAAGCTTCCAAAAAAGACCTGAGTTTTAATTCTATTTTCCTGTCAGGGTGAATTAGCGTCTTCTGGGACTTTTTGCACTTTCGACTTCTCCAATTTACTGTGATCAGATCCAAGGTGTGCCAGATTACCCTAATTCACCCTACATTTGCCATAACGGTCCCTGCTGATCAGCCACTACGCTTTTAAACATTTTTTGTTATGCTGGTTGCTGGAAAGTCTCTTCACATTCTGATAGCAATCACTAAGCTAAGTAGTCTAAATGTATGTATTAATCGTCTGTGGAAGGAGGCGTAGGACCATAAAATGTACGTCCAATCGATCCGAATGCAATGATACGATGACGACCTGCCTGTCAACGTATCTATTTTCATACCTCCGCGCAACCGCAGACATCACATGTAATCTGTGTGTTTCATGCTATGTAGAGTTAGACAGACGTCAGTCACCGAGCACTGCTACCGAAACAGCATCCACCTTTTACAGTTCCTCCTGATCCAAAACAATGAGCTTATGCTGCGTTCACGCCATAACTACTGTAATTTGGAAGAGATGGTAAACTGACGTTATTTTGAGCGGTCCGTGACTCAATGACAACATTTCAATGACAACACTATCAACGGCGAAATTAATCTGCAGCAGTCAGGTGGTACCGGTCAGTACTCTTTAAGTTATTTATATTCATTATTACTGTAAATGTTATGTGCTTTGAAACATCTTTAACGCCGTCTCTCGTAATGCTTTTGTTTGCTCCCTGCTGTGTATGCGATTTGGACACGTGGCTTTGGAGACACTCTGAAGCAAGGGTGGGATCTTATGCTTTCAAATCTAGCCTCTCCAAAAATTGCCTACCCCCTTTAATGTGTGCTTACATGAAAGTGCAAAAAATTCTGATTAAATGTAAAAAGAAAATCCTAAAATGACAATAATCGTGATTAAAAATTGAGCAAAATAATCGTGATTATCAGTTTAACCACTGTCATGCAGCACTTGTGAATCTAATTTAAATGAGTACAAAGACATTTTTAGTGGTCACAACTTCTCGAAAGAAATAACGCAGACAATAGACAAAGGCAAACTTTCTAGTGCACGTCAAGCGCCCATGTTCACGCAAACTATCAAATAGATTATACTTTGAAAGGCTGTTTGACGGTACGTATACGGCAAGTGTTCCTGTCAAATGTGATGCATACTTTAGGCTTAAAGTATTGCAATTTATGATGTAGAATCCAATGAGAAAGTTTCTTTAAGTATAGCTTATTTTACACAAATCAATAAAGGCTATTTTAAAACAGCATTCAAAATTACCAAGGGAACTGGTGAACTAGCCTTCTGGGTTGACCTACAAATTGACGTCATGACTGAACAGCTCCACAGTCCCAAACAGCTCCGTTAGCAATTTTAGCAACAGAAGACAGAACATCTTTGTTCGATTTGTCCTTGAACAGAGTGTGGTTAAAAAGTAAGCTCCTTTATCAGTGGTTCAAACAAACACTATCCAACCAGCTTCCTCAGATGAGTGACACAGTTAGGAATGTTCAGGGTTCAAGACGAGACCATCGAGCCATGGTCTTGTCAGCGACGACAGGTCAGTTGGCTAACGGAGCGGTACTCTATTCAAAAGGAATGCACTAATATTTGCCCCATCCGTCAAAGCACACATTCAACACATCAGAGTTTCTGAAAGAGGAGGAATTCTTCAACTGATAGGGAGAGATTAATTTAATGTCAATAAACATGGCACCATGGACAAGGTAGATTTTTAGTAACTCAGCCGAGCCAACCCATAAAATTGGGGTTGAAGCTTTACTCATTTTGCTGATCATTGACCATGAATAGCAGAAGTTACGTCCAGTCTTTTGTGCACATGAGATGAAAAGCTTCCAAAAAAGACCTGAGTTTTAATTCTATTTTCCTGTCAGGTGAATTAGCGTCTTCTGGGACTTTTTGCACGTTCGACTTCTCCAATTTACTGTGATCAGATCTAAGGTGTGCCAGATAGATTACCCTAATTCACCGCCATAGCGGTCCCTGCTGATCAGCCACTACGCTTTTAACATCTCTAAAACAAGCAGCAGGGTGTAAACCACTGCAAATTCACAACTGCTCCTACACTTCAAAACCCCTAAGAGGCAATGAACAGGGTTATGCATTCACCAGAGACCATTTTGCACCAGAGACGATTATTCTTTCTCCGTTCTTTCCTCGTAGCCTGTAAACTCCAAGTCTATGTTGTTATTACCAAATCAGACATGACTGTGTGAGAATGGGGGTTAGATTACAGAATAAATACCAGAGGAAAAAGGGACCCCCCTTCCAGACTCTTAGCTCGCACCGTCATATGGTCCTCATCAGGGCTCTCTCTGAGATTTATATACTGCACGAGGTACGTTAATGCTGCTGTTATCAGCCAAGCACGTTGTGTTTAGATTGAGGCAAGAAAAGATGATCAATGCGTCTGTGGTATCGTGAGGAGTTTTTAAACAGGCTCCCACCTGGATGAATCCCTCTGGCGTTGCTAATTAAAATTTCCCTGAAAAGTCTGACAGGGAAAAAGGAAGAGGCAGAGCATAAGAAGGGGCGTCTTTTGTTTCCCTTTCACTCAGTTTCAATCCCAAGTCCGCAGAGCCTGTGAATAATGACAGAGGGTTTATATCCAGGTTGGGGGCTGTGGGGTGGAGGGAATAGTTGTACCCTGTCGAGCTGCTTAAACGTCTTTCCTTCTGAGCCTTTCATGAACTGTGGAACTTGGCCTGTCACAGATCGCAGCAGCTGCACGCTCCCCACACAATACCCACGATTCCTTGCTCCCATAGTGCTGACTGGACAGGCCAGATGGAACCAATTTTTAAGCCCTTTCCAGTCTCTGTCTTCCCTGACTTTCAGCTGTTTATAGTTCTAGCAAAAGGAGAGATCCTTTTCCTCACACAAAGAGGAAACTGCGGAATGCTGCTAACAAAGTGACATGCGGGAAACTAGAAATTAGTGGCTAAATTGATTTCAGTGCTCATTTGTAATTGATGGCTTTTACAGCAGTGTTTCTTAAACAAACAAATTGGGTTTCTTCCATTTGTTTATGGCTTTAAATCAAAACTGCAATGCAAAACCATATTTGTCCTAATAGCCTTCTACTATACAAACACTAAAAATAGAAACATGTATATGGAAACATGAGTGCATTCAGTTCAAAAGACTCAAAGCAGTTATTTTCCTTAAACAATTCAGTACACTGTTCTTATCAGGATTTACAATTTTGTCCTTTATCAGGCAGACTGAAGACAGAACAGTTGCTCACACTGAGCCATAAAACTTATAGAGGTCCTAATGAAATCCCAGTCATAGATTGTATGCACATAAAAGAAAATGTGCAGATTTTCTTCATAGTACGATTCATAGTTAGCATACATGTCAAGCTCCAAAACAACAAAATAACAAGACAAACAAATACAAAAGTGCCATAATATTATTCTACATGACTCTAGTACTATATTTCAAGCCATATCATAGCTTTGTGTAAGAAATAGACTTAAAGGTTCACTATGTAACTTTTGGCTCTCTAGCGAGTGCATGCGTCGCATGGAACAACATTGTAGCCGGAGCTACCCTCTCTGTTTATGTATATGACGAGTCAAAAAACAAAAGTAACATGGTAAACATGTACCTTTAAGTTGAAAGTAGTTGTCAACCGATATTGATTTTTTGATGGCCAATGCCTATATCTTAGAGAGCAGGGTGGCTGATGGCCAATATAAAGCAGATATTTATAATGAACGGCCAGGCGTAGGAACATAATTTCTTCCCTCAGGCAATCCATCTCACAAAAAGTGAATGCCCTTGGCAATAAACATGTGCAATACACACACATTTATTTATTTATTTAACACACCACGCGTATTTACATTTATGTATACTGTATTCTGTACTACATTTTTGTATATTGTTATTTCCTATTTACTTATTCTATATATATATTATTTTTTATTATCTGTGTCTTGTCACTGTCATTCTTTTTGTGCTGTGAAAGCTTCTGTCACCAAAACAAATTTCTTGTATGTGTAAACATACCTGACAATAAAGCTCTTTCTGATTCTGATATATTGTTTTACTTATTATTTAATAAATTAAAAATAAATAATTTGAAAATTAATTTAAAATAAATCCTATTACAGTATTTTAGCAAATGAAGAAAGTGTTAAAAAATATATGAATAAAAAGGAGGTAAACACTGTGACCAACAGGACATTCAGTAATCTGGTAAGTTTGTGTGCACTGTGTAATCATATATTTTCAAATAAAAAAATATGTAAAAACCAAATCTGTTCTCACTCACACTTAGATTATCATAAACACAGAGTGAGAAATATTCCAACAAGCTATCTTGTCTTTATCTGCTTTTCTGTAGATAGTATGATCTATTAGTACAGAATTGTGTCTTTTAATATCACTGTCTTAATGCATTAAGTCACGTTAAGCGTTTTACAACATTCCCACCGTCACGCGCAAAGTAACGCGTTTGTATGCAGTCTACAAATACACATTTCATAAGATCTCACAGCTGGAGTCGACTAAGTCTGCAAGGTTTGTGAAATTAAATGTTTATTAGATATTCAATGATTTGTTTCAATGATATGAAATGTGTATTTGCTGAATGATGAATGTAAATTAGAAAGTATTATGTTTACCTTTCTGTTACTAATAATATAAAAGCAAATGCTATGACCACTGATCTATATAAATGGATCAGTGGCTATGACACATTTTCATATACCATTTACTTTTTTGTTTAACAGTTCGGTCTAATAACATGTTGGACAAAAAAAAACTGTTAAACACAGACTGTAAACTAATGAAGATGGCATTCTCAGCACTGTCAAAATAAACATTCACTAAAATATCCAAAAATCACTAACACAGTGTTATATTTATAGTTAGCACAGTGTTATATATTTATAGTTATGTCCCAAATGTTTCCAACTATGTTTAAATCCAGAGAAATTCACAATTTTAACCAGTGTAACGGCCCATGTCGTTGCATCGCCTATCAATGACATCATATCAGCGTTAGCCTCAATTTCCAGTTCTTCAGGTACCGATTCGATTTCCACTTTAATAGATTATGTGTTTTAAAAGACAGGTGAGCAACTGTTTGGATACCTTTATCAACAGAAAACGTATTATTGTTATATAGCTCAACACGGTTAGTCGTATTGTTTGAATCTCTTGTTTTCTTGATTTACCACAAGTAACATATTTGTATGCCTCAGAGACAAATATTTTGTGTGGCTAACATAGCATAATTAAAAAGAGCTTTATTTGTAGTAACAGTAATACAACATTTTCTCCACCATACAATATATTTAAGCTATATATATATATATATATATATATATATATATATATATATATATATATATATATATATATATATATATTTAACTGTATGAAAATTAGCAACACAAGTCATTCAGCTTTTATTAATAAGATATTCTAACATTGATCTAGCTCAGAGGTTCTCAAACTTTTTATACCAAGTACCACCTCAGAAAAGATTTGGCTCTCCAAGTACCACCATAATGACCAACTTTAAAATACAGTAGCGTAGTAGGCCTAACTATTCAGCAACAGCTCTGCACAGTACAAAAACTAGACAGTTTATTCCTAATAAGAATATTGATTGTTGTCAGCCACTTTAACATTAACACTGCACTGTGCTTACATACAGGTAAATAATTAAATAATGATTACATTAAAATGTGTTGTAAAGTTAAATTAAAACTGTACTGTACTTAAATGTAAAACAAAAACTTTACTCAAATAAAGATTAAATTAAATTGTATGTGTTTAAATGTTCATTTATTTAGTGATTCCTCTGCGTACCACTAGTGGTACTCGTACCACACTTTGAGAACCACCGATCTAGCTTATTGTAATGTGCAACAAGTGTCTCATACCAGCCACCGAGTGAATGCACAAGAGTAACATTAGAGAGTAACACTGCATTTACTCGGGGCGTCTGCGTCAACGCTTGACAGATTGCATGTCTGAAGCTTGGTGCTGACGCGACCGTCATAGTGACAACAGCCAATCATATTACTTGCACAGGCAATCTGATTGGCTGATGCCTGTGTTGGCGCTTGAAAAGTTGAACTTTTCAACTTCTGCCATGAGCAACGGCAGTGACGCGACGCAATGGAACCCACAATTCAGTTCGGCAACACATGATGTCACCCATTCAAAGTAAATGAGAAGTGTTGACGCAGACGCCCCGTTCGAATGCAGTGTAACAAAGTAACTCAGAGTACAGAGTACAAAAAGCACTAAACTAAAATAAAATAACTTTCAACACACTCAAACGTATTTTAGTATGATTGTTTTGACCAAGTAAAATAGCGCTGCGTTACCCCAAAAAATGTATTTGTCAGATGAAGTGACCTGTATGAGTAGTAGTTCAGCACTCACGGCTATTTCATTAGAATGATAAAATGATGTGAATTCAAATGCTCAAACGTAACTGTAACCAAGTTCAAGTTCAGGGGAGAAGGAGACTGGAACTGCCAAACGTTAAACATAACTTTAATTGTAATAGACATAAAGAACATAACTAAAGAAACAGTGGGCAACTACAGCATAATAGAAACAGCAACGTAACAAAAACTTTGGATTGCTTTCCATCAGCTGTGAAGGTGAACGCTCATTCACTGCATCAAGCTACACGTTTATGTTTACATACTATGCCTTTAACTGTATATTTAAAAAAGCCATTTGAGTAATACAATTAAACCAAACATATATCCATTGATGCATCAGACATGCATCATAGTCTATTGTGTTTGATAGCTTACAGAGATGTATCTCAGAGACCTGGAGGATGTTACACAACAAGACAAAAAGCTACCTTCTCTCCCATAAGAATAACAACTGAGTCATGTAAACCTTGTATAATCACAACCTAGCCTTGTTGGACTGACAGGTGGCAGGTGCTGTCTCTGTGTAATACCAATGACACACAACATTACAGTAGGTTCCTTGTAATAACTCCCAACCCTAGACTAAAAAAGTTATTCAAGGACAGCTATAATAAAACAATTGCTTAGACAAGGGATGAGAGTAAAGTGTTATATTAAGGCCTAGATTGGACACATTTTGAAGCACATTGTGTAATCTGAAGGTCAGCCATCCAGCTATTAATGCAAGTCACAACTTGTTGCCTTTTTAAAAGTGTCTGAAAATTACAGGTGTGTCAAAACAATAACCACAATGCACAGTCCTTTAAAGGCAATGATGTCCATTCAATGTACCACACTGAAAAGGATTTTACAAGTTAAATTGTTCTTTTGTTATAGTCATGCTTGCTCTCATGGATGAATCGCTTTCATGTACATCCTTAGAAAAAAATGTGATCACAAAGTAGCCTATAACAATTACTATTATCAAACTATTAACTTATTTAAAAGATAAAGTGCATAAGCAAAAGGGCTCTGCATCTCGATAACAAGACAAGAGACAGAATCTGGGAAGACAATGCATGAATGCACAATTGCATGACGTACTGCATTGCATTGTTTGACACGTTATCCAGTGTAAATAAGAGCCCTTGCATCACTGTTATTACATCTGAAAGTTTGTGGACGAAATCACATTCCCACTGGAATGACAAACTATGGATCAACTGCAGCTTAACACTATTAACAGGTTTGTTACACATTATGATGCCAGGGCTGTGCATTCTGTTCAAGGTTTGGTGACATCCCACCCTTATCCATATTGCACAAGCACTGGACAGAGAACAGAGCGGCTCCCATGGTTGAGCTGACAATCCAGACCAATGAGAAGGAAGGGTCATTGTTCCAATAGCACAATAGACAGTCTGTTTAGAAAGTTCAGGAAAAAAGGGCTTGCAGCTGCGGTAACAGCCAAAGCTGAAAGCAGGGGGCACTATATACTTGTGTTCTACAGTGATCATGTAATATTCATGTGTACATGTCTGTGGGTGTGCTCAAATGAGTGCATGATTTTAGTGGAAATAACTGAAATGTGTCATAAAGGAAGCAATTGTTTGCTGTCAATCCTCTCTCATTCAACATTTACATTTAAGCATTTAGCAGATGCTTTTTTGCACTCCAGGTATACATCAATGTTTTTAATCAATGTATGCACGCCATGGGAATCGAAACCATGACCTTGGCACTGCTAGTTCAACTGTTTGAGCTGCAGTATACTCCACAGTATTTTGACCACTAGACAAAATGTTCTGTGCTCTATCAGGGACATTTATAAACTAGACTTGACCTTGGAACACTAAACTATTCCTCAAATAAAACTAAACTTTAAAAAAAACGTTTGAGGAAACAACCAACATGAGTTGGGAAATTACCAAATAAGGTAAACACATTTGACGTAATACATTTTCAACCACATTTTTACAAAAAAAAAAGTCATGTTTTGACCCGCAATTGCATTTGAAACATCTACTATTTACTTTGGCTGTGAAACAAAGTGAGCTACTTCACTAAACTAGCATTTATGGGAATTGTGTTTTGAGCATTTTCAGGTACCTCGCGCGTAACATTTTACTCCAATGATGCTCAAAAATGCTTTCTATCAAGGAAGCGCACTAGGTTTTGACACACAGCCTTTGTTTGCGATTGACTGTGCTCGTTGACATGCAATGTAAACCCGCTAGAATGAGATAAAAGTTTTACCTGAACGAAATGTCCCGCTGATCGTGCCATTTTGTTCAGCGTCTCACAAACACTCGTAGCGATTGCAAAAACTCATCGATTTGCCGGTAATACCTGGAACTTTTCCCTAAACTTCCAGGCATGTCCTTCAAGCGGGGTAAATCCCTCCCTGCTTGAAAACTCTCTCTTGGCAGAAGGCTGAGCTAGTTGCCATGGATACGGATTGTTTTGCCCCCACTCGCCTCTCCCGGTTCTCGCGCTCCAAGCCTCCCACACGAAACTAAACTGTCTGTTCACATGAGCCACATGGATCGGAACTTTACACGCTGCAGTGGCAAATTAAGCGAGGGTAAAATAAATACATTTCACACATATTTTGCCGGATGGTTCGTTCCTTCCCCAGGAAAAAACATCCAAGAATAGCTCCTTATTTGTACATAAAAAGCTCATCGTACAAAACGGTCCCACGGGGTACCCAAGTAACTTCAGCTGGATCACATAGCCTTCTACTTAAAGTGGGTGAAATAATTATGCTTATTTCTTCTTGTTTGTCATCAATTCTTGAGGAAAACGTGCGCGAATATTTAACACAAAACATAACATTAACGGTGACAAAAATACCTCTGAATAATCGCCGCCTGATAAAATAAACACTGAAAGTGATAACAAATAGACCCACAACAACAATATCATAATCTATAAAAGCAGCTATCGGTAAAACAGTAAACGTTAAAACAGTAATCTGCATAATTTATTCATGCTGCGGTGCATTGTTGGCAACTCGAATGAGCATTTATCGCAATATTGTTATCCACAGATTCCACACCTTGATCAAAAGTGATGGAAAAATAAGTAACTGTTACTGACAAATCGTATTTTGTGGTTATTTAAATTTGTTTTGGTTTTGCTTGTTTTAGTTTTTTTTCACTCACTAAATAAATAGTTACACAGTTATGTCCGATATAAAATTTCAAGCAGTGTCCTTCGTGTCACGTTTGCTTTGCAATGGTTGTATGGATAATTTAATTTTATGACATTAATATTTTGTACACCAGCGAGGCATGACCACATGGGCAAAACCACTGCCCTTAGAAAAGATCATGTGAAAAAAATCCATGGTGAGCAACATTTATTGATATTGAAATGTATTCATTTTCTTTTTGCTATGGGTTTCACTTTTAATGATTAGGCTACTTAGAGGAATTTTAGTTGGGAACATTGTAAAATGAGTGCCTTTTGAATTTAAACACAAATTCTGTGGAGTCATCCATGATTTACCATTATCCATATGTTCCAGGCATCTTCAGATTCTCAGCAGCAGAGGACAAGCATAACACATTGCAAACAGCTGTCTAAACTGTGGTATGCAATCACATGTAAGCCAAATAAGCAACCGCAATAAGAAGCAGGGATCGGTGGTTGACAAAAGCTGTATGATGACAACTTTCTCTGGAACCCTTTCAGATTGTACCAATACCTCATCAGAAATTCGGTTTCTGGTGTTGGAACATACTGTGGGAGCTTTTCCTCAAATCTGTATTAAATTGCTGATATAATAGCTCAGGGACAGATCATCACTTCATTCATTTCCAAGAACAGTCATTCATTCCAGGTGTTTTGAGAGGGAAATAATTCTAGTGTTGGCTCAGTCTAAATACTGAATTGGACCAGACTCTATAGGGAAATACAGAAATGTATTTTTGTTGCAAAACCTTGAGAGACTAACCTGCTGAAAATAGTGTTTCTACTGCAAAACCATATTATTATGAATCAGACAGATTAAATTTGGTATACTGTGTATTTGCTAAGGTCACATACTAGCTTGTCATGCTACTCTCAAATTTCAAGCGAGCGTTCACTATATTTAACCTTGCATCCTGATTTTGAGCAGCGCATGTCAAGAACACCATGAGGCCCAGACTAAACATCTCCCATGGTAGAGGATGTCTGTTACGGCGATCATGACACCAAAATATGTGGCTTGAAATGTTTGCTAGAAATGGACTAATCTAAAAGCCAAACAGCCCTTTTTCTAATCATTGCTGCTGCTAAGTGTTGACCCAATCGAAACATAATTCATTCTTGATATGGTCCAGCAGTTGGAACCACAAAATTGAGAAGATAGGCCCACCTTAATTCTGTTTTGTGCAGAAAAAAACAACTCCACAACTTCTCCACATGGCCTTTGTTTTTTATCCATAGGCAGCATCAAATTCCAAAAGTATGTCCAGCACATAATAAGAATTCATTCAACCCTCCAATAAGTCTTGATTATGACCGGTAAGGAGGACTGTGATAAATACTTGAGATGCATCCCCCTGGGGTATCCCATCATCCCTGTGATTGCAATTACAGAAGTCTCAATGCTCCACTGGTCTTTTTCTCAGAGGAAGTTGGCGAAATACATGCATCTGAGGATCTTGCTGTTTTAACCTTTTTCTAAAATGTCAGTCCTGCTATACATGTAGGCTATGCTAGCTTAAAAGGATAGTTCACGCAGAAATGAAAGTTCTGTCATCATTTACTCACCGTCAAGTTGTTCCAAACCTGTATGAATTTATGAACACTTTATGCAGAATATGAATAAGGCTGGGAAATCTTTCGATCCGGTGCCAATTTCGATACCTCAGTTTCGATACCGGTTCCTAACGATACTTTTTCGATACAATATGTTTTAAAATCCATTTCAACATCAACAAAAATACATTAAACACAACTTTTATTTTTCAACTTAATTCAAACACATTCTGGTAACACTTCTCACTCAGGGTAACATTATTAATAAAACTGGTTGTGCTTTTTGTAAGAGTGCTCCGATCAGGATTTTTGGAGCCGATCACAGGAAGCAGTATCTGCCGATATGATCACCGATACCGATCTATTTGAAGCCTTCTTTTTATCATGTAGAATTATTTATAGGGAATTTTACAGACATTCATTCAGGGCCTGAATTTTATTTCTGACAATGGGGGAACTTACGTCTCACAGAAAGTTTTCCTTTTGCGCCTTTGGTTGCGATACTTATCGTATATGTTGCGCTTTGCTGACTCGGCATCGACTTTTATAAGTGTTTAAAAGCCGCTTGGCTTTTGGAACCGAAATTTGGCACCGAAAGATAAATAATTTTTCGATACTCATAGTATCTGAGTTTTTTGTTCGATACCATAAAAGTATCGCCGTTCGGGGCCCAGCCCTAAATATGAATAACCAAACCAAATGCATAGTATTGGATACTCTTCAAAATATATTTTTTTGTGTTCAGCAGAAGAAAGAAAATGAAAATGGGGGGGGGGGGGGGGGTGAACTATCCCTTTAAGTGTTTCAGCCAAGGGTATAAAAATAATGAATCGTTCTGTTGTTGTTGTTGTTTATAACTAATTTCTGATGGATTATTACCGTATGTCTCTGTATTTGTTTTCAAATACACTTACATTTCCAGTAGCATGTCAATTACAAGTCAAAAGTACAATTTACACCTGTTAAAGTAGTTATATGAAACTTTATGCCAGAGCTGTTAAATTGTTTCCCCTTCCTTGAGTGTAAGGGCTTCATCAGTCATGTTCAGCAAAATCTCCAAAATACAACAGTATCCATTTGCAACAGCCCTGAAAGCTCACCACACCCATACCGCAAAATATTCCTGTCACAATCATTCTGTTCAGGCATTCGAAAAAATACAAAGCACAATATTGTATTCAATGTTCTATTTATTCCCGAAAAATGGCAATGCTTAGAATATGTTACAATGTTTTGTTATAGGGCATTCTATGACAGGATACATTAGTCCCCCATGTAACCTACATATGTGTAAAATGTATATATATTTTTCAACACACACAAAAAAGTTTAACTTTATATTTATAGATTCTTATGTTTTTCTTTCTTCACAAAGGGAGATTTTTAACAACATTTTGTAATTGCATGAACTTGAGCATAAGCAAAACATGTCAACCATCAACTCTGTTACCTTTAATTGCATCCAAGCATATGCTAAAATTGATTATTATTTATTATATATTATACTTTTATTTATTGTTATTTTGCTTGAGACAATAACACTCAAACAAAATGTCTAAATATGCACTTATGTTTTGACATCACTATAAACCATTGTTTTCCGAGTTTCTTGCAATGTTGCAATGACAGGAATTACATTTTGAACAAGGACATGCCAAAAAGAAACATTCAAGATAGATCTGTCAAGGAACCATGATAAGCCAAAGGGAAAGGACAGTCACAGACAGCCTTGAGGGAGGCAGAGAGAGATGGCGTGTAAAAACAGTCAACTGTTGTTGTTAGTCTGAGGTCAGACTGAAAGTGGAATCTAATTTTTGTAATATATATAGTAATAGCACAACTCAACCACTGAGCACAAAATATATAATTATTGGGGGGGGGGGGGGGGGGGGGGGAATATTATCATCATAATGATAATTGTGAAAACAGCGATTCAGAAGGGTCTATTCGTTTTCTTGGTGATTTTAGAAGGATTAAGAGCGCCTCCTTGTTTCTGGTTCACAGTAAAACACCACAGAGGAGTTTATGACTCTCCAATACACATGATGAATTATTTATTCTGAATAGTTGTGTTCTCATAAGCGCGTGTATTATAGGCTAGCCTATCTGTTACTATCAAGGAAATTTGTTCTGGCGACTTCAAAACACATTTCTCTTGTCAATTTTAATTGTTCACGTCAAAACCAAAACGCATGCCATCTTTTCTGTAATGTATGCTATTATTATTATTATTTTACTTCTCTATTTTTATTTTACTTCTCTTTTTTTCTGTTATTATTCTTTTCTTTATGTCTCTGCAGACTAGTTTAATTTAAAATCAGTTTTAGCATTAATTACACAAATTGTAAGGATTTTTTTTTAATCCATTTACAAAGCAAGAAACTCACAGGAGCATATCGAACATAAAGGCAGTCGGATAAAAAATAAATCCTACCTTGTCTGGTTAAGTGACGCTTGCGTTGCCAAGGTTACCTTTTCACATATCCATGCTGTGAGTTTGCATAAGTTTTCAGTGGAGTGCGCGCTGGTCTATCTGTCCCAGTATTTTTGGCTGGGAGGAGGAGGAGGGAGCGCAGGAAATGATGAGAACCGCTGTTTGAGAAATGTGATATGCAGCTATTACAGCTATTTCACTTTTCTCTTCGTTTATGAGGTACATGCTTTCGGTTATGGTAATACACCTAACTTTTCAGTTAAACAGTTTAAATAACCAGTTCACTGTGTTTACTAGCCTATTTTAAAATCGGTGTAAGCGCCTACTGTCTGTGAATATATGAGAATTTTCCTGCCAATAGGTCTAAAGTAGCCTACATTCTCGACTTTGTTTTATTATCCTTTTCATACTAAACATAACTGCCTGCACGTTTAATAATAAATGTACCCAGTGCTAATGTAAAAAGCCACTTTGGAAACAGCGCCTCCAGGCGTCGATTTCGGGGGGGACGGGACGCGTAGGCTACCCACCAGATTTCGTCATGAGTCCTTTTGTAGCACCACTTTAAAAAAACACACAAAAACCCTCGAGTTCAATTTTACAGTGAAGCATTGCTGCCACACACATAATATTATTTAATTTATATTCAATTGTGTCGTAATAACTATATCTTATCTTATAACGACATCTTTTCTCATAATAACGACATCTTATGTCGTTTTAACGACATCTTTTGTCGTAAAAACGTTTGAAAAGCAGAAGCAAGCTCCGTAAAACAGGCTCTTCCGCTGCCTGTATCAGTGGCAGTGCCCATAGCACGAAATTGTTGTAATGTATTGATGTAGCCTACAGTTCTTAACAGCCATGGGTAGCAGGTGCCATGGACCGCTCATGATTAGCGTAATGACGGACCCCGGTGCAGCCACAAATATCAGAACTATCTATAGGCTAGGCTTACTGTAATTAAGACATTCAAGAAATGTATTAAAAAGAAAGACGCTTCCAGCCTTACTCAAAGTAGAGCCCTAGCTACATTTCTGCCCGAGGCCGACGGGCCCCGACTTTTTTACGCCCCTAGGGCTGGGCCAATTTTCCAGTCATAGCCTACCTCAGACGCGGGCCGGGCTTCTATAGGACGGCGCTATGCAACACGCATCACCGCAAATGAGTAAAGCCAGCCAACACGCAAACTGCCACAAGTGAAACTGAAAATAAGCTAAGTCCTAGATCCTCAAAAGCACAATCATCTTCATTAAAACTAATGAGACTAAAAGCTCTTACCAGTGTTTAGGTCGCTCGTTCTCATAATGCGGTCTTTGATGTTGAAATGAGCTGATGAATAAAATGCTCTTATCTGTTGCGTTGACATGAACTCCGTTAAATGTGCATATAGCGAGGGAATTGAAGATCGGATTTATATTCATTTCGCGGATAGGTAAGACAACCAGCATGTTTTTTTAAATTATTTGTTTAGATTGTGTATAGCCCGTTTCGTTTGCGCGCGCCGTTGCGATCTGCCTGCCCCATCTTGTCAAAAATGCCTTTTTACTGTGATGGGGGTGATAGTAAGCTAAAAGTTTAAACGACGCTTTAAGTTTTTTATATGGATTTTATAAGTCAAGTGTAGATTTCAGAGGCTAAAGTGTTGGGTTAACTCACTATCAGCCGCTGGCCGCTTGGTCGTCACTTTAAAGAGCAAAAACTTTAGTTTAACAAACAAAAAATGCTTAAAACATTTTTCTAAATTAACTTAATAAAGAAACAAAACGAAATATAACTACTTTGACATTAAAAACAAAACTGAACTATTTTAATGGCTGCAACTACTATGTAATAGGGAGGATAAAATAAATAAAACACGGGCTCCAGTCGGACTCTGATAACGAAGTGGTTTAAAAAAAAATTCAAAAATTACAAATATTAAAGAATTCACGGGGCGCTTTTGTCGGCATGAGTAAGATAGGCTATAAGACCCGCAATATGTCTCTCAGCTGACATTTTTATTTATTTATTTACATTAGTAAGCTACAGGATATAGTCTTTCAAAACATGACCTGCACGAAAGAGAAAAAAAAATAATGCATCAGGTACCCAGCACTTCTGAATGCGTCTCTGTCCCCAGCACATTTCAAACCAAACTGACGCCCATGAAAAATACCATTACCATTAACCGACACTGCGTCATTTCGTTTGAGCAGCGGATTATGACAGGAACAAACTGAGACAGTCAGGAAACCATAGTTCACATATTATGAGAACTGTAATGTAAATCAAAATGTCAAAACAGCTCTCTCTGTTAAATCATGTACCCGAACATATATATACACACACATATTAATGCCAAAGAATATAATTTTGAAATCTTCAAAGAATGTACCATTCAAAAATGTGAATATTTTTACACCATCATGAATCAGAAACCTGAATCTACACAAAGCTAGAGAAGAACTGAACTGGGAAGTAAGTCAAATAGCATATCATTGGGGGACGATGACAAAACACATTCACAGATGATTATTTACATAGAATAGTTAAATTGCAAGGTAAGAAAGAGAAAAGCGAGAGAGGGGAATTTTACTCTGTACAATAAACTACTAAAGACTGGATATCAATATGTTGGGTTTAGTATGAATTCTGGAATTTATATAAAAACATTTTGTGAGTAAATGGATCACCTAATGTTATGAGGAAATTGGCACTTCTATCCCCACATCACATACGGGGTGACTGGACCGCAGTAGAAGTAAACTTTTTTGTTGTTGTTGTTAATTACAGAGTGCATGATTTCAAAATGCAGGAACAGTGATAATTTAATGCAAACAGTCTGTATAACAAGCAAGACTAATAATAAACGAGGTTTTGTCGAATGCATTCGTCAAGACGACAAACCTACACACACCAAAAAGAGATGTACACACTGGGGTCACTGGGGGCTGCTCAGACATCATGGAGAAGACCCAGCTTTCAGCACAATACCAGAACCCACATATCACATATAACAGTCCAGACCGGGAATGCTTTTAGCTGAGAACCACGTGGCGGTCGAAGACAGACTTGCGCTGTTCTTGGACCTGCCTCCTCCAGCGCTGCTGGGCGTGCTCCACTTTGTTGAGCATGTTGGAGCGAGAGCGAGAACGGGAAAGCACATCATGGGCATTGGCGAAGGGCTGTTGGTCCTGTAAGAAAAGAGTGTAACGTTATACTATATGCCTATAATTAAAAACACAAAATCTATTCTGTTATTCTCATCCAATACAACAGGCTTTTCCTCCAAACTACCAACATTTACAACTTAAATTTAATCTTGTATCCATAAAGACGAAACAAAACACTTACCCCAACATCGTCTTCACTCTGAATGAGCTGTGAATGGCCAAACAGCCTCCTCTTCAATATAGGCTCCAACAGTGTCAGATAGACCATATACAACAGCAGAAGGCCCAGAATAGACAGATATATTATAATAGTGACCTGTAAAAAAAAAGTGGAAGATGATTATTTCGCTAATATTTAAACTTATTTTAAGTTTGCATATCATATGTCGTGTCTATCATACAAAGATATTGAACTTACTTTGATGGTTCCAGAGCTCCTTTCTTCATATTTGCATTCACAGCGTAAACAGTATGCCTCCACATCCTTGCCTTCAACAGGCATCGGCTCCACCACATGAAGGCAATTGCTGTGCAAATGATTATTTTTGAGGCGTTATGGATCAGTGAATAGTGTCATGGAGCTGGGCTGCATTTCCCAAAACCATCGTAAGCCTAAATTGATCGTAGAGACCATTGGTGGCAATTGTTCTACGATCAACTTGAGCTTACGATGGTTTTGGGAAACGCAGCCCTGGTTCGTTACACAAAGTACTGTACTCTCGAATTAAGCCTAGTAAATCATTTACCAGTCCTTCAAGGAGACGTTTTGATTGTAGATCTGTCCATCAATTTCCTTATAGGGTGGACAGATGCATTTGCACCTGATGTCTTCTGAATTCTGAGAAAATTCACCACAGATACACAAGCTTATACATTTACACTTCAAGGAATGCCATGAAGCCAACGGCCATACTACCACACTTCTGTCGGTTTAGAAACCATTTTACATGGTTTGCGATCAGAAAAGTGTTGATTTACGAATTTGTTACGCTTTTAATTTGCAGAATGCTAATGGCTAGTTAGCACGGCCAACAAAACAATATGCTCACAACAACAAAAAGCATTTCATGTATTAAAATAGAGTGATAAATGTCCTAATGTACCTTGGCTTCTGATGTTTGCGCATATAATATCAAAAAACACACTAGCGATGAAAACGTCAACAGATTGTAAGCGCATCTTGGCGTCACTCGATTCATCTTTTTCGCTTCAACTTAAGACAATGTTACCAAATACTGAAGAAAGATGCCCCAGAATAACGAGTTAATCTTCCTTTAGCACCGCATGCAATGGCTAGAAGACGTTTGTTCCAATTAAACGTCAACAAAACAAAGCAGGAGGGATGGACTCTGTCTGACACATCAGCTGACTATCAGCAGCCGGTCCGCGCATTATCACTTTCCTCCGGAAACGTGAGCGGGAACCATTCTTCCGTACGAATAAACGAATACGCACGAGTGCTTACATCGCGTTATAAGCTACACATCTTTCCATAAAACACTCGAATCATCAAGTAGTCGAGAGTTACATCCATGACGCCTCTGTGGACATGGTCCAATGCCACATAAAATGCATTGGTACATTCCATGTATGTTCTACTTCTAGCTAGGCCGGTAATTCCCAACCTTTTTTGCCTTATGCACGCCTCTTTAGTTCCTTTTTATAGAGAAAGACACATTGTCAAATATATTTTTCCATTCATAAAGGAAACAAAGAGATTAATCATATTATTTTATTTTAACCTACTGACCTTTAAATATGATATTAGAATTATTTTAAAAATATATTTATTTAATCATTTCTGTTTTATATGTTTAACAAATAAATATCCAATCTCTCAAGAACCCCTGGAATGTACCTCTGTTTGGAAGTAACTGATCTAGGCTGCTTCTGTGCATTTTAAACAACAAATACATTTTGAGTGTATTTCTTTATTTACATGTTAGATGTACAACAATAAAAATATAAACATTTAATTTACTCTGCATGTCATTAATGGGTAATCAATCCTACATCAAGAGCCTCTTAATCCAAAAATCAGATTGGGTGATGGAAGTGTGAACGAAGAGAAAAATTGATAACTGATAAAATGACCATAATGTCTACTGAAAATATTGTGTACACCTAATGTCTCTTATTGGAGACAAATGAAGAATACATATAGGCGATGTATGAAGAAGGCTACAATGCAAAAAAAAAAAGAATATAATACAGTAACATGAGAGCTGATGAATTTTTTTTTTACATAATGTACAACACGTTGAAACTCGCAAAAAATTACTTTAACTGCTTTAACTTCCACTACATCCTTAGTAGTTCTCTGAAGTTTCAAAATAAGCTGGTCAAACATTTTCACAAAAATGGCACATTTTGTGAAATGACCTATAATACATAACAAGCAATCTAGTTGCTCTTCTTTTTGTATGACTATAATTCCAGCTGTAATTAACATGTGTCTGTAACAGTCACTTCTGGGCGATAAAGGAATGAAACAGGAAGGATCTTTTTCTTCAAAGGTAGTGGCTCATGTTATAATTGTAAGAAGGGCAGCAACCAATCCATTCGCTGGAAAAACAGTTCATTTTCTTCAGGAGAAAAATGTTCCAATGACGTACAGTATTTAGGAAAATCTCTCATGAGCTCTCATCTCATCAGGTCCAAGAAGTTTTGAATCCACAAGTATGCAGGCGGCCAAGAACATTCAGGAATACTTCCAGGGCAGTCATTTAAATTTGGCTGGAGCGCCAAATATTAATTCAGTAAAATATATTTTACAAGAGTCAGGGCCGTAGAAATCTCAAAACTTTGGAGCGGAGGAATCTGATAAATGATTTGGGAAACATTTCTCTAGACTCTTGTGCAGTGTAGTTGAAGAAGTTTTGTGGATGGGCCAGGACATCAAACAGGGCCTTCATTAGCTTCTTGTCCTGTTAAGTTAATTAGAAAACAAAAATGAACTGTAAGTCATTTACAAAAACGCCAACACGGTATATATTTTCCCATCTTCCACATGGTGGCACTATTGCCTCTTTTTTACTACAGGGACCTGCAATGGCAAACCTCTTGATTATTATTTAAAATCAAGTTATAATGAGAGACCTGTTAAAAATAAACAAATTCACTGTGCACTATACCTTAAGAATTTCTTGATGATTCTCCGAGGCATATAATCTTCCATCCCTAACAATGTCTTCAATGAGCTCCTGGTAGTCCTCTAAAAGAAGCATATTACACAACATATTAATACTCAACATGAATACTTATCATACAATAAAAAAAAAAGTCAGCAATTCAGTTCTCACCATCATATGTCACATAAGGCACTTGGAAGCCTTTTCCACTGTTTCCTTCGTTGGAGTGGAACTGGATCCAGAGTTTCTTTGAGCGGGAGGTAAAAGCAATGGGTCGCTCATAAGTCTGGCACGTTTCATAAGTCGTCACTGAATTGGGCAGAGCTGTGGGAACAGTAAAGAAACTTCTAAAGACCTTTGTAGTGGCTTATTCGAGCCCCAAGAGATGAAGGAGAGCCTTAATGAGCCCATCGATGCAGCTCCTCCCCCCATTTCCTCACATGTGTATTCACAATCACCCTGCTAAGCCCATGCATTCAACACCAGATCACAGCCCTGCAACACTCACAGCTCTTCCGCATGACCAAATAGTCCCCACACTCGTCTTCAATGGGAAGGTAGATCTCAGGTACCACGACGAGGATTCTGCGCTTGGGAGGAGGGGTGATGGTCCAGGTGCACTCGATGTTGGCCGGGTAGTTGCCGGGGTAGTTGGGGGATTCGATATAGCCGGTGAATTCTCCCAACTCTCCTCCACAGTGTCTGTCTGGCAACAATAAAAGAAACGACTTAGACTGGACTTTAGTGAGAATTAATTGTGTTGAATAAAAAAAAAAATTATATTAGAAAAAGGGAGGCTTCATAATCATTTTTTTGTTAATTCTGCTTACTTTTGCACTGCATAATGTTTGTGGATCCGTCAAAATCAGTGGTAGTGTTTCCAGGGCAGGCAATGCAGTAGTTTTGGCCAAACTCCATCTGATAGGTTCCAATAGGGCAACGGATACAGCGGTGGGTGCTGGTATTGTAGTAATGCCCTGGGGAGCACTGAACTGAAAGGACAGCATGGATTATTATTTTGAAATCAGTGTTTGTGTTGAATCTTAAATACCATTAAATATAGAAGAATGTGACATAATATCTGCAAAGAACATTACACAGTGCCCTAACAAGATGCAACGCCATGACACGATAAAAGGTATCTTTTGTTAATCAGAGTTTTTGTCCTAACCAACCAGTTTCTTTTTCTGCGACGTTCTGGCTAGACAAAGTACAACAATGATAATCTCAGGTACTGGTTTTGTGTTTTATTTCATGTTAAAAGCGTCCAATGTGAGTTTTAATATAATTTTTTGTGACCTTTATAGTCATACTGAAAGCGACAATGGATAATTCACCTAATTAGTTACTGTCAACTCAACGTGACACCACAAGTGCATTCTATGACAGATTGTTTCAGTCACTCAGTATGTCTTTTTTAATTATGTTAAAATGGTGTAATATTTCTGAACTTCATTTTGTACTTCTTAATTTAGTTGAGAGAGCCGTGTGCTTGCAGAGAGACTCCACCCACATGGTCTTCTGGCTGTGAATTTTGATTCATTTTGTCTCGCAGTCTCATCACGTCCAGTGTGGACAGACAGTTTGCTTGTCGCTTACCGCATCGCGTCTGGTTAAGGACATGGTGTTAGAAAAGCAGGGAATTGCCTTAAAATGTATAAAGCCTAGTTTAGGTGTCCCAGCCTGACCAGTTAAAAAGTGCTGCAAAGCCCTCTAAAACCAGCAAACAAACCAGTTGGGAGACCAGCTTAGGCTGGTTTAAGCGCGGTTTTCAGCAGGAAATCCTTCATTACAGTGAAAATAGTCTACCGTTCAAAAGTTTCAGGTCAGTACAAATTTCTTTTTTGAAAGAAATGAACTTCTTCAGCAAGGATGCATTAAATTGATCAGTAAAGACAATGACAATGTTACAAAATATTTCTAATTCAAATGTTGAAAAAATGTATCACTGTTTCCACAAAAATATTAAGCAGCACAACTGTTTTCAACATTGATAATAATAGACCCTTTTCACTGACTGTGATGACGCGTTTTAACGGTCATCAATATCGTAAATCCTGCAACGTTTTTTGTAATTTCATAAAAACAAAAATAAAGTAAATTTATTACACTAATACTTTGTATTTTATCCTTTTGCATCAAATTACAAAAAACAAGTTACTGCTGCTGTGAGGGTGCTTCTAATACAGTGTCTATGGAAGTGAAGGTAAAAATTAACATATTTCTCTCTTTTGACTGCCGTTATCAGTCTCACTCTATTTTTTCCCTCTTTTTGAAAGTTGTGAAATCACTATTGTGGCGTTTTTCTTTTGCTATTTGAGCAAATTCGGCACAAAATGTTTTTTTTTAAATGTATTCTCTCATTCACAGCTATAATATATAACCCAACTATGACAACTTCCGCTCTGAGAAACCCGGAAATGTGAAAAGGGTCTATAAGAAATGTTTATTGAGCATCAATTCAGCATATTAAACTGATTTCTGAAAGATCATGAAGACTGGAGTAATGGCCGCTGAAAATTCAGCTGACATCCCAGGAATAAATTACATTTTAACATACATTAAAATAGAAAACAGTTATTTAAAATGGTTATTTTACTGTCTTTTTGGTCAAATAATCTTTTTGGCTTTTGTGAGTTCTTTCAATTTTTACTTCTTGGTGACTTCTTAGAATTTTCTTTTTAAAAATCTTACCAACCCAAAACGTTTGAACAGTATAAACTGAGTAAACTCAGAAGACATTAGGGATGAATTTCTCACCTTTGGTCTCACAGTCCTGGAAGGACACAGAACCATCATATTTGGTTGTGAGGCTTCCTCCACATGGGAAACAGGATGTGCGGCCAACCTCAGGCTGATAGGTGCCTTGTGGGCAGGGCAGACACGGCACAAAGCCATCATGGGAGAAATGACCAGGACGGCACTGACCTAGAATCAGAAACATTCTAAGAAAATGCCAGACAAACAATGTTGAGTACTTTATCGCCTTCCAAAGAAAGCAAACTACAATGATGTAATGTAAGTTCATTATCTAAGAAAGAGCAGGCCTCCCCTCATCCCTCTAGTGACCACAATAAATTGGCTGCCACTGAGAAGAACCCTAATAATAGCCCTTTCTGTTGTGTCTATCAGCAGAAAGCAGATGATGGAATCTGAACCGCAAGCTGCCTTTGATGACCACATTTGAGGAACAGAAACATGGTGGTGCCTTTTTTCTTTACACATAAGACAGATCTGGAATTCTTTGTTGGTGTGAATGAATCAGACATTTGAGGATTTGCAGGACTGCATGAAATGACCCCTCCCAACACACTCACAACCACAAAACTTAACTCAAGCTCAACAAACCATGAGCCTGTAAGATAGTTATCGATACAGGTATGCTTCCTGCCAACTGCATAAACAAAAAACAGGATGTTATTCATACTCTTCCTTTTCAAGCGTGAACCGGCTCCTTTCTAAGCTCAATGAGTGATTACTAACAGCTGCCATATTTCTATTTTAAGTTACATATGGATTGATTTAATTGGTATTTATTTTGCTGGCAAACGTCAATCCTTGCTGCACTGCTATATCACTTGTTAAAACCAATAAATAGATTCTCAATGGAAATGTATAATAGCAGAAAGGCTATAGACTTGTTTGTTCATGAGCGCGCATCTCTGTGAAGTCGCACCTCCACACTCCGAGATGTTGCGTGCTCCCGCGGTTCTTGGGATTCCCCTGCCCTCGGGTCCTGGGCACACGTCGCATGACACCTGCCCCTCTTCATCTTGGTACGTCCCAGGGGGGCAAAGAAAGCACCTCCCCTGCTCTCCATCGTGGTATGTGCCAACGGCACATTTGACTAGCACAGAGAAAACAGAGAAATGAGATGAAACAGAGACTTGGAACAAAAAAAGAGGGCCTCACATTAAGCAGCTAAAGGGGCACTGCAAATCGACCTGATGCAGCTATGCCAAAAATTCAAACAAATAAGAGAACTGAGCCTTTCCACAGCTGCCTGATCCCCCACATCAAACGGCCCTCACACGCATTCACAATCCCTCACCTTACTGAACATGCTCAAAGGGAATATTACCTCACATAAACCTATGATGTCTGATTAAAGGGAGCGGAACAAAGTCTTTTTTAATGTTCACTTTTATAAACTGCTCTGATTTATAGCAACGCTTTCAAAAGTGTTTTGCACACACTCTGTCTTAAAATAAGCCACTCACTGGTACGGTTCAGTCCTTTATCCAAGTAAGTATGGCAATTTAGAAATGTCCCTTTCATCTCAGTGTCTCTGTACAAACATTCAACTGACAGTGTTCGGGAGAATTTAGACAAACCTCTTACTCCTGAGATTTTATGGTAATGATGCCTAATTCCACAAAGGCTTGAACAGCATGGCAATTATGTGTGCCTCAGCAAATTGCCCGATTTTCCAAGAGAAGAAGAAAATGTAATTCTCTCAAGAGCAGTTAATTTTTTCCTCTCTTTTGTTAATCCAGAATGACCATGAGGAGCCACCGTCACATTGTCCCGGCTTTTATTTGACAGAGCGACGGGAAGAGTGAGAGATGGAGAGAGAGAGAGAGAGAG
Source organism: Romanogobio albipinnatus (assembly GCA_023566225.1). Taxonomy (NCBI): domain Eukaryota; kingdom Metazoa; phylum Chordata; class Actinopteri; order Cypriniformes; family Gobionidae; genus Romanogobio; species Romanogobio albipinnatus. The sequence continues at coordinate 26,965,300 of CM042239.1, forward strand.
AGAGAGAGAGAGAGAGAGAGAGAGAGAGAGAGAGAGAGAGAGAGAGAGAGAGAGAGAGAGAGAGAGAAAACCTTTAAGCCTTTCAAATGCAAAGTGACGATTCTATTGAATCCTCGAATTGATGGTCCCAAAGAGGTTTAAAGGACCTTTCACCTCTATTCAAGTCCCCATGGCTTTTGCCCATTTGATGACATAGGCAAACACTATGGTATCACAGTGGTAAGGAGCTGAACCCAATAAAAGAGGTCAGGATTGTGAATCCCCCCCATTCAGCGGTGTCCAATCGCTCCTTGCGCCTATCAGGCAGGGGCCCAAACAGCTGATGCTAATTGATTCCCATGGTGTCGCTGAAGTCAATTCTCTTGAGCCGCTCACTGGCAGGGGTCGCACAGAGTGGCCCTTCCTAAGGAGGAATTTGGCACTTAAACTGCTTGCTTTAATAAACAGCCCTCTAAACCCCCCTCCCCTCCCCTCCCCTCCCACACCACAAAAACAAACAAGCAAACAATAACTTAGCACATTTATGGACAGGAGAGGAAAGCGGCATCTGAGAAGGCAAACTTATGCAAACGCCTCCTTCTGCGACTGTTTAGCTCACAGAGTTCATCATTGTGTGTTTTAGTGATATCTAACTAATGGATTACATGTCCAAACCCTTTCAAATGTATGTGTTTATGTAAATGTAAAAAAGGCCAATTAGCCTTATTGTTCATTCAAAAATGAGAATTCTGTCATCATTTACTCACCCTGATGTCATTCCAAACCTGTGTCTGACTTTCTTCTGTGGAACACAAAAGCTATTTCAAACAATGTTTTTGTCCATACAGTGAATACAGTGAAGTCAATTGGGTTCAAAAATGGGAGAAAAAAAAATTCCACAAAAGAAAGAAAGTCATACAGTTTTGGAATGAGGTCAGGGTGAGTAAACAATGACAGAATTTGAATTATTGGGTGAACTATCCCTTAAATTAGGAAGAATACATTCTCTTCACTCTTCAGGGTTTAAAAAGCAAATGTCGGTCTGCAAAGCTGTGAAGAAGTGTTGAAGCACAGACTTTCCCCACTCACTCCAGGAGCTTGAAAAAGCCCCACTGGGATGTACAATGGAGTGGGCAAACTGAAAAGGCTAAACTACACTTAGTGAAGCGAGCCAGTGGGGGAGGCCAAAACAGGGAGGAAAAAATATAGCCCTTTTTAGAGCTCGATTTAAGCTGGCACTTGGACACTGCATGTCTGTGTACCTTAATTGTTATGCCTGCTTCAGTAAAAATAGCAAAACTTACAATCCCATATTGAGCAATGGATTCAATTAATTACTTATTGGCAAGCGTGTACATTTCACTTGGCATTGCTTTTGAAACATGTCAATGTAGATGTATAGCTTGGATCTGTAAAACGGTGCAATCTGACTTAGGTGAACGTTTTTTATTTATTTTAGTTGGACTTGATTTGCAAAACAATGAGAGGGAAACTGGTCAATGGTCACCAATTTTCTCACTTCACTTCACTCCTCTCCATTACCATTCCCCAGTGGAGAATTAACCCACTCCAGTTATAATGGACCAAACAATCAAAACCACCCCTTGAGGCAAAAATAGAGAGAGAACCACTGCAAACTCCCCAAACTATTTTAAAATAGACACAGGTAGAGACAGGAGGTATGTGGACAGCTACTACCATTCAAAAGGGTGGGTCTGTAAGAATTTTTATGGTTTTGAAAGAAGGCTCTTATGTTCACCAAGACTACATTTATTTGATCAAAAATACAGTAAAAACAGCAATATTATGAAATATTACAATTTAAAATAACTGTGTATTTTAATACATTTTAAAATGTAATTTATTTATGTGATGGCAATGCTGAATTGGCAGCTGCCATTACTCAAGTCTTCAGTGTCACATTTTTCCTTCAGAAATGATTTTAATATACTGATTTGTCACTCACAAACCTATTTTTAAAGGGGACCTATTATGCAAAATTCACTTTTACAGGGTGTTTGAACATAAATGTGTGTCAGCAGTGTGTGTACACATACACAACAACCCTATAATGGTAGAAACCCACCTAATCCTAATTTTTAAACCCCATAAATCATAAGCAGTGTCTCAGAAAAAGCCGAGCTGTACAGTCTGCCATGTTTATCTCCTCGCAGCATTCAAGAAATGTATTCTTATTAAATCTACTAAGTTATTCAATCAAGAGCAGTGAGTGATTTTCTGTTTTTCTTTTGTTGTTTGATTCATATTAACAGCATATTTAGCAGTGGGTACTGTATATTATGCTGCTTTCACTTTAATACGCATATCTAATATACCTATGAAATTTCTTTACTTGCTGTTTACGTCCACAGACATAACTGACTGTGTTTATGTGAATTTTGTGTTTTTTACATAATCTTGTGTGTATTTGACAGTTTAAGCACAATAACATGTGAAAGATAACTTAGTTTAATACTCACAGGATGCGCCATCTGACATACAGCTTTCTGTGCACGTGCTTTGGGTGTGTGCGCTCAGAAAACCAAATATCAGAAGTTTCGGCTGATATGGCTTTAAAACGCATGCAGATAATAAACTTTCATGATGATGAAGAACCGCAATGTCACATGAACGTGATCGCGGTAGAGATGATAATCAAAACCAGACAGATATTTTGTTAGTTCCTGGCAGAGTATCTGAGGCAGTAGGCTCTGGAAAGCAGGGTGGGGAGCAGCAACTCATTTACATTTAAAGATACATGCACGAAAATAGCATGTTTTTCCTTCCACTCAAAATTGGGCATTTACAACATAGTATAATAAATGATCTGTGTGGTATTTTGAGCTGAAACTTCACAGACACATTCTGGGGACACCTGAGACTTATATTACATCTTGTAAAAAGGGGCATAATAGGTCCCTTTTAATTATTATCACTGTTGAAACCAGTGCTTAATACAAAACTGCTTAATATGTTTGTGTTTGTTTTCCCTTATTATTTGACTAACAGAATGTTTAAAATATAGATTTTTTTAACATTATTAATGTCTTTACCGTCACTTTCAATACATTTAAAGGCACAGTATGCACGTTTCGCAGCTAGAGGTCACTTATTCAAAACAATAACAAAGGCGTAGCTTGATGACATCGTGAATGAGAGTGGAATCATGGGAGTTGTCGTCTTCATTTCCACAGCCGATGGAGAGCAATCCGACGGGGCACAGGCAGAAATCATGTTCATGGATGAGCTAATGTACGAAAGTTTTATTAACGTTACTGTGATATGAAGCAGGGCCGAGAGCCTGGGACATTTTACATTGCTGTTTTTATTATGCTTATATGCCATAGTCGGGTGCTGCCGCTCCTCCGGTTTGTTGTTTATATTTATTTGACGATTAAAGTTACGTTTAATAAAAGCTAGATGACTTGTGTTGTTAAACGGCATGCAATTAATTTTAAAATATATTGTATTGTGGAGAAAATACTGTATTACTGTTACTACAAATACTAAAGCTCTTTCTGATTATGCTATATTAGCCACTTGATCTGACGCATGGTACAAACATAAAAACAAATCAAGAAAACAAGAGATGACCATGTTAGTTGAGTAACAATGAGTAGTTTTCTGATGACCTAAACACCTGTCTAATAAAACACATAATACATTTAAGCGTCTTTGGTGTTTACATGGTTTCTACAGAAGTAAAACCAGACATCGAAAGGCAACACAATGACGCGGCCCGTTATATTAGTTAAAATTGCTGATTTCTCTGGATTCATACATTGTTTTTAAACAATTGGGATAATGTAATTACACAAGTCAACAAAATATATAACATTGTTCTGGTGTTTTTGGGATATTTTAATCCAAACGTCTTACATAGTGTGCCTTGAATGCATCCTTTCAGAATAAAAATATAAATTTCATTTTTTTTTATCTTACTGACCCAAACTTTTCTACCCCAATAACTTCCAATCATATAAAATCCTATTACACGATCCTATACAGACTTCTGTTCAAGTAAAACAAAAAACTCCAATCTAAAGTCGGCTGTTTCAATATAAACTAAAATCTCATCAAATTCTTCCAAGATCAAACTCATTTTACAGAGCTCTGACCTCTTACTGTATGTCACCAATTGTCTCATTTAATTTTTTATTCCGTTTTTTTTAATGAATTTTAGACAAAAAAAAATCAGAGACAAGTTTGTTACTTGGACAAAACAAAACTGAGATGACTATTAAGTCTCTTGAGCTATGAAAGAGTAACTCAGAGCAATAACAGACTGTTATAAAGAAGTCTTTGAAAAAGCTAAAAGCCTTTGGTTGTCTTGAAACTGAGCCTTTAAAAGATAATGGACTTTTCCACCATAAAAGAAGACAAACAACCTCAGCAATACTGTCCCCTTAAAAAGACATCTTTGAAAGGGCCTTATGTCAAGGACAATGAAGGAAATGAGATAATGTTCAACACAATGAGTCCTCCAGACAAAGAGTTTGCCTATCCTCACATACAGACCCTTTGAGATGTTTATTCTAGAGGCTGAATAAAATGGCCAAGTTGAACATATACTTATCTGAAGTACGCCTGCCACAACCTTCACAACATGTACTCGGCTTCAGTCTTGAGGTTGGAACAGCATTCAGCTGTAAGAGCCAACAGCAGCCTTCTGTTTCCTAGTCTTGCCTCTTTAATAAAGCTCATGCCAACTCTCTCAAACCATATGTATTATACTACATAACACCTAATATATATAATTTATCTGGCCTGAACTGATACCAAATGCCCTTCTACAATATAACAGTCGAAACACTATTATTTGAAATAATGTCCGATATAACAGATTCATTCCAACAAGACATAAACTGTGACCTGGAGCACAACCAACATGTAAAGTAAATAATATAATACATATTGGAAATGTTAAGAAATATTTTGTGTCCTCAAGCAATTGTAAGTTGGCAATAAACGTATATGTGATCTGTCCACTCACCACATTTCTTGTCCAGCAGAACCTGTCCGGTGCCGCAGTGATCTGGTGGGTCAGCGGGTCGGACGAGTTTCTTGGCCAGCTCGTACTCCGACCCAGCAAAGTGCAGGTGAAACTGCTCCCGGTTAATGGACTTTCGAAGAGTGCGGATAGTCTTCCTAAGCCGCTTCTCAGAGCGCCTCCGAACACATGCCAGGTCACAGCTCTCTGCTGAGAGAAACACTGGATACCATATCTTGTCCACAACAACATATACACACATAGAGTGTAGACAAACGTCCATAACGAGCTCATTGTCCACTATTTAATAAAGAACCCACTTCCATCTTAAACCAGGAGATACTTTGACCTGTTGGCTTGTTTTAGTACCAGCGACAGGAGCAGGAAGAGGGTGAGATGCGAGCAGGCAGTGAAAGGCCTAAGGTTTCTACTGAAACATACACATGCAGTGCACAAAACCAACCTGTTACCTCCTCGAGGTTCACGTCCAGCTCAAACTGGGCAGTAATGGAGGACCCTTCCTCCTCGCCAGCCTTCCGCCCGTGGCGACTGCGTTGCTGTCTGCTTGAAGAGGCACAGTGCAGGCTAACAAAGCTGAACTGGACATTCTCGGTGGCTCTTTTATCTGAGTAAATAGATTTTAAAGACTTAATGGATTCAGTGGATCCAAAATGTAAAATCACTTAGCTCTTGTTTTCTTTTGTTATGAAAATCTAATTCATTTTCTTACATCCCTTTTGCTTCTCAGTATGAATAACAGTGCAAAAAAGAATCAAACAAGAGTGGAGAAGGGGGGGGGGGGGACTATTTTAAGTTCTGGTCTTTCTCTGAAGAGTGTGGGAGTCTTTCAGAGGCTGATCAAGAGGTCAGTGTGATTGATGGTTTGGGTAGGACTCTATTGAAAGGCACGCCATGGCTAATTTCATCTAGCTCTTTCGAACACTGCTGGACAATGAGTACCAGCAAGACTAGATTCTAGCTTGAACTTCCCCCTCACATTCACAGAATGACACTGACCAGTATCAATCAGGTTTTCCATAAATAACTTGTGAAAATACATAGTATAAATATAAATAATAATATATAAACATTTCAGTGTCTGGTATGCTGCATCACTCACTTACTTTTTATTTCCATTTAGTCTATTTGTTCATGTCACAGTGTTTCATTAATGGGGAGGCTTTAGACTTCGGCTTAATGCCTGTGCATACAAATTGATTCTTAAGTAGTCAAGATTTTCAGAACTGTGTTGCTATGAGGCTAGTACCTGACAGGGCGGTTTTGAAGCTCTGTGCAAGATTTTCCTGACTCCGTTTCAGATTGCACTTCCCTTGTCCAGATTTAAATGTAGCAATGGTTTTGATTCCTGAACCTGTAACAGGAAAGATCACTGTGACTTTTACACTCCACACATACATCATTTGGGAACCGTGTTGTTATTAGCCCCTTTCACACATCAAGTGCCAGATTTACTAACAGCTTGTGCCAGCGCAAACACTCTTTTGTCGTTAAAAAACTACAGTCAGGATTTACTAAAGACATACAGTGAAAAATGTGCACTGAAAAGGCATGGTTATCTTTGCGGCTGACCTTATTGCATGTGCATTTTTAGGGGTTTCCCTTTCAGACGCAAAATTTAAGAGAGGATAGTATTTAAATGAATCATGCAAGGTGATTTACTAAGGTTTGCGCTAGTCAATTTACTGGTGTTTGTCCCATTATTTACCACCCAAAAGATTTACACTGCTCTTGGTAGATTGCGTTGGTCATTATGGAAATGATCCGGCTGCGTCTGTGTGCTTTAATTAGGGTGTTGAAGATAATGCACAGAACTTTCCATTCCCATCTGCGCTTTTTTGGAATTGCACTCTCACGCTAATTTGCCCTGTTTAGTAAATCTGGCCCATAGTCTTTGCTGGTAAATTACCATTAAGAGGTCATTTGTGAACAGGACCTTTTCGAAAATACCAGTATATCAGATCTGGCAATTTCCAGGTATGAGAAGTTGTAACATTACCAGTAAATTACTGGTATGATGCTGTGCGAGAACAAAGAATGAAGATTACCGGTATGAGCATATAATGGTCCGAATACACTGACGTAAGAAATTTGCTTTGGGTCAATCGGGCTGTTTACGGTAATTGCTTTTAATTGTTTTCCTATGTAAACATGCGCTAGACAAACATCTATTATCATCCCGTTAAAGGGTTAGTTCACCCAAAAATGAAAATAATGTAATTTATTACTCACCCTCATGCCGTTCCACACCCGTAAGACTTTTTGTTGAATGACCGGATTTGTTGAAATCTGATGGCTCAGTGAGGCCTGCATAGGGAGCAAAGCAATTTACACTCTCAAGATCCATTAATGTACTAAAAACATATTTAAATCGGTCCATGTGAGTACAGTGGTTCAATATTAATATTATAAAGCGACGCAAATATTTTTTGTGCGCCAAAAAAAAAACTAGATAATGACTTGTATAGTGATAACCGATTTCAAAACACTGCTTCATGAAGCTTTGGAGTGTATCGAATCAGTGAGTCGATTCAGTGGTTCGGAGCGCCAAAGTTACGTGATTTCAGCAGTTTGACGGTTTGACACACGATCTAAATCATGATTCGACTCGCTGATTCAATACGCTCCGAAGCTTCATGAAGCAGTGTTTTGAAATCGGTTATCACTATATAAGACGTTATTTTGTTTTTTTGGTGCACAAAAAATATTCTCGTCGCTTTATAATATTAAATTTGAACCAATGTACTCACATGGACTGATTTAAATATGTTTTTAGTACATTAATGGATCTTGAGAGTGGAAATTTCATTGCTGCCTATGCAGGCCTCTCTGAGCCATCGGATTTCAACAAAAATATCTTCATTTGTGTTTGAAGATGAAGAAAGATGTAGAACGGCATAAGGGTGAGTAATAAATTACATTATTTTCAATTTTGGGTGAAGTAACCCTTTAAGTCTGTCACTCAAAAGAAAAGAAAAAAAAACTGATATGAAACTAAAGCACTTCTCATCCAGGTGGATGAAGAAAACGGCTCGATGTTTGAAGGTCATTTCTGATGATTGACTTCACAGAGTTTACCGGTATTTTGATACTGATGTGTATCTTACCAGTAAAAAGATAAACGCAATTGTAGGACTGGGCGATAAAACGATAACGATATGTATCGCGATAGACACGTAATAGATATCAATAAAAAATCTGTTCGGTAAAACGTTCTTTTTTTTTTTCTTCGTCAGAAGAAACCAGAGGTTGCATGAACAAAGGCACTCACTCTCTGGTAACCTAGCAATGTAGGGAGTGACACGCTAACAGCCAATCATGTAACAGTATTAATTTTGGTTGCGCCCTATCGTTGTGTTGGATTCTTTTTAATACATTTGATAATTTGAGTGTTTTCCATGGTAGTGTTGACATTTATATTACATTTCAAATGTTCAAATGTAATATATTTTTATTTATATTAATAATATATTTTAAATACGTTATAAAAATATAATTAATTATTGATATCGACCGATATGAAACACTTATATCGTGATACAGTTTACAGCCATATCGCCCAGCCCTACGCAATTGTTTGTGTGACTGTGTACCATACATTTGTGTATTTATCGGAAAAATAATTCTGGTAATTTTACGGTAATTTACCAGGACTTTTATGTGCAAGGGGCTATTGTTACCTGAAGCTAAAACGAAAACTATTAAAATTTTAATTATTATACTACTAAATATTATATGAAAACCTTGGGAACTAATTAAAAAATGTTTTAAGTTGAAGTACTAAAATTATTAAAATAGATTACTATAAATAAAACTGAAATCAAAATCAAGCTAAATAGAAATGGAAAATGAATAACACTAATAAAAATTACAAATTAAAAAAAAGAAATTGATCAAATTAAAATAAAAAGCTAATAAAATAAAAGCTAATTCAAAATATTAACAATACTATAACTGTATATAAAACATGCTAAATAACTTTTCAAATACTTTTCAAATTTCAAATAAATTATTCTAAATTCATATAATAATAATAATAATAATAATAATAATAATAATAATAATAATAATAATAATAATAATCACTCTGTTAAGTGTGAATACTTCATCTTTTAAACAATTACATAAAGACTGAAGTTGAAGACATCTGGAAGCAAGGACAGACACACATCCAAATGGATTTACCTGGGCAATATGACCCATTCCTGTTCCATTGTCCTCCTGCGTGGCACTGTAGGGGCATGCCACAGGTCACCGTGTATGAATCTTCAGCTCCTACATGTGAAGGTGAAGGTGTCAGAGAAACTCCAAGCAAACTCCACAAAGATCTCAACAAATCTACATGTTGTGACACTTACCACTGATGATATGAACCTGCGACTGGCAGGTCAGGTAGCAGAGCTCACCCCCTCCCTGCTTACTGCAGTTGAGAGTGGGTCTGGCAGGTGGCGGCACTAGTGGAGAGTCCTCTGCTTCTGAATGTGAAAATCACAATGCTTAAAAGTGGAGATATGATACACATGCTGAGAGGGAGGTGGACGGAATGAGTTAGAGAGAAAGATCAGAAAGCTCAACAATGCAGTACATTCAAGATGAGAATATGAACGTACAAGGCCACATTTGAGATTTGAGTTAGACAGCACTTGATATCCGTTTGGTCAGCAATAGCACAGAAAGAAAGAGCCAGATAAAGAAACCCAAAAGTATCTCCTGCTTTTAACTCCCAGAGTTTAACCGATTCCCATCTAAGCCGACACCATCAGATATAGAAGCCCAGCATTCAGAATCACTGAGGCTCATCTTACCGATACAGTCTTTCTTGTTCCAGTGCAGCTTGTAACCAGCATGACAGTGGCACTCAAAGCTTCCCATGGTGTTCTCACAAGTGTGCTCACATCCTCCATTGTTCAAACTACATTCGTTTATGTCTGAGAATGGAGGAAACGACAAACACAACAGATTTCCATCAAGACGTATTTCAGGTAAACCAGTTGCACTTCCTCTGTAATAATTCTGTGTGATTCACCAAAAACCTTTTTTTTTTTTTTCAAACAATTATCTTTCTTAAAATAGCTGTTTGTATCCTTACCTCCACAATGGGCAAGCCCATAGAGAGTGTAGCCCTTGTTGCAAACACACTGGAAGCTACCAGGTGAGTTTACACATGTGTGGTCGCACGTCCTCTCAAAAAAGCACTCGTCGATATCTGCAATCAAACCAAAATTCACTTAATTGGCAAATTACACAGCTTCTACACCAAGCACACTCTTGTTTCCTGTTCAAAGGCTCAATGTGGAGTTTGAAAGAAATCAATCAAGGCTTTTTTAATTAATAACAGGGAGAGGTACTTTCTTTAGAAGAATTGTAACCAGGACAGGGAGTTGTCTGTGTGCTTAAACGAAATGTATTCTTTTAGAGTCGAGTGTTATACTCTTAGTCTGCGTTAAGGATCTTCAAAGGAATCTTGCAAGTTGATACTGGCACCCTTGAAGAGACTCCCACCCCGTCTTATCTCGAGCCTAGTTACAAACACAGATACTAACACCAACCCCCACGTTGCTTCTCTATGTTCTGTGGGACCCATAGCAGAAGAAGAGTGTCCTACCCTGGCATGAACGCTCATCCGTCAGCAGCTTGAAGCCCTTTCGACAGCTACATTCAAAGCTGCCAATGGTGTTCCTGCAGTATTGGTCACAGCCGCCGTTATGGAGTTCACACTCATCAATGTCTGAGAGACAGAGAAGGACCAAATCACACTGCAGAACATAGATGGACTGATCAGCTATAGCGTGAATCTCACGAAACCTGTCTAGAGAGTATTATCTGTGATATTATCACCCCACAAAAAATTTGATTTTAACTATTAGATTAGATTTAGCTTTTAACTATTCTATTTAATCTATTTTAAAAGGTAATTTACACCAGTCAAGGCAAAGCTGAATTGTCTTACTTCATTATTGAATTACTCATGATCATGATTTGGTGCTCAATAAACATTTCTTATTATTATCAATGGTGAGAGCTGTTGTGCTACTTAATATGTTTGTGGTCATGACACATTTACATAAATAAATATAAGCAGGATGCATAAATAAATATGGGTCAGTGACAAATAAGAAAAATAATATTTTTTGTTTAAGAAAAAAATTGTATGGTGTTGATTCATATTGGTTTTACAGCTTTTAAAACAGCATTAATTCATTATTAAACAAGATTTCTGATTTTACCACCCAGAAAATGTCAGGTGGTGCGACCATATATTCATTTAAAATAATATACATATACAATATACATTTGAATTATTGTAAAATGCATCACATGGTAAATTCCCTTTCCCTTTTCTGTGTATTGCCCTTTTAGTCCAATTCATATAAACAGACACTTTTCTATGTGTTCAGAACACAATTTTCCATAAGGAGAGGTTTTTTTTCGTATACATTATATAATGGTTTACATTTATATTTCTTACTTCATTTTGCAATTGCAGTGGGAATTGATACTTTTAAATGTAAATCTGCTGGTCACACCATTGACATTTTAGGTCTTTGAAACAAAAAAACCCTCAAAAAGTCAATTGAATTTCAAAAAAATTTAAAGAGTATCTTATAAAGGAAATATTGTAGATCAATTTGATATGTCACATGTATTTATAAAAAATTTTTTTTAGGAAAATAATGAATTCGGACACAAAAAATACATGTCATGTCATTGACCCATATAAGCATACAACAGATATTTTGCCTTTCATCGTCTATATATTTCTTCAATCTTCAAATGTTGATTTGGTGCTCAAGAAACATCTATAATCAATGAAAACAGTGATGCTTAATATTTTTGTGGAAACTTTGATTTATTTTCATGATTCTATGATGAATAGAAACTTCAAAAAAACATAATTTATATGAAATAGAAAGATTATAAATGTCTTTACTGTCACTTTTGATCAATTTAATGCGTCCTATTCATTTCTTTAATTAAAAAAAAAAAATCAATAACTGTTGTGAGATTCAGCCTAAAAGTAACTAAAACATTTGTGTAAAAGAATTTAATGAGAAAAGTGTTGATTCGGACCTTTGCAGGATTTGCCATCAGGTTGGAGAGTAAATCCCACTGGGCAGCTGCAGCGAACACCTGTGGATGTGTCCTTACAGGTGCTGTCACAGCCTCCGTTATTCACCGCACACGTCTCTGAAGAGCAAAAGTTAGAAAGGGCCGAACTGAGAGAGAAATCCTCAGATTGATCAGAGACGTAAATCTGTCATTGTAAGATCAATCAGTTAATTAATATTTAAACAGTCTGTGCAAAAAAGTCTATATACTATGTCACACTCCACACATGTAGAAGGCCAAGGACAGAGAGGCCATATGCAGTGCGCTGTGTAAATATGAGCTGGCAGAGACAAATACAACACTCAGCACTGTACGATAAACATCCACAGTCTCTGTCTCTCGCTCTGAATGAGAGAAAAGCATGTGAAATGTACCACTCTATCACCAGGACATATTTTACAAGAGAAAAATCAGAGGTGGTAAAGAGTGGGTCCCCAGTCATTTCACAGTTTACCTAAAAGACTGTGGAATGCTCAGCCAGGCCGGGATATATGCTTCTAAATATATGCGCTATAGGCTAACACAATACTTCTCGGTTTTCTCTGAAAGCACAGATATATTTAACCCTATGTCTCTGGATGAAACTGCATACTTTGAATTGATTTGATTATGCATGGATTGTTGGTGGTACCCATGAGCTTACCCATGAGCAGTCGACGCTTGACTCGTTTGTCCACCTCGGCCAAGGACGTGGCATTGTGATCGGGGGTGGTGGGGGCCGTTTCATCCCTTTCTGAAAAAGACAGACGATGAGAACAATATTGTCTATAGACTGTTAAAAAGGTACTTTCTTATCAACCTGATCTATATGTAGCAGCTGCATAGTTTCTCTATTTATGATGTAGGACTTTTTTCAACAAAATCATAATACAATATTCTACACATGAGGGCATAAATCATTTTATAAACAATTCCATATAAATAAAATCACAAATCAGCCAATAAAGAACTGACCTTAAAGTACAAATACTGTATATAGATACTATATTTTATATCTATTAATTCAAAGTGACTCAGGTGAGGTACATCACAAACAATTCTTCAAACATTTTTACAGTATGCATATATTTATTCATTTAACTTATATTTATCACATTCGCAGTTATGTTTTCCACTCTGGCATCACACAATCATCCAGTGCAATCTAACCTAAATAGCAACCACACTGATAAGCACACCTTTTCATAAACCAAAAACATTTATAACAGCAACCAATCCCAGGCAAAGAAACCTCCATGACTTCTTGACTCTGTCATAACCATTGTGGTGTTTGCAGATAAATACAGATAGTCATGTTCTATGCTTTGGGACAATCAAGAAGGACAAGGCCGACAGAATGGAGAGAGCGACAACGATAACAGTAGACCCCCCACACACAGCCCGCAGGCTCCAGCTGTACTACTCATTATCAGATAAAGCGTGTGTTTGTGTCTGAATGAGAGATCTCTATCACCACCTTTGCGCATAAGTGGATAAAATATGGATCAGCTTAAAATACTTGCCAAGAGATCATCGTAAACACTAGCTGGAGAAGTGGGTCGGGACAAAAGCAAGTAAAGCAGCCTTACCTACACAGGTTCTGCCATCTGCGTGCAGCGTGTACCTGACGTGACACCTGCAGATGGGCCCCTGCTCTGTGTCCTCACAGATGTGCTGGCAGCCCCCGTTGCCATGGTTACAGGTCACTGTGCAACAGAACACAAACAGCGTCACATCAACAGCTCCAGTAAGTATTTCTCAGCTGAATGGTGGGTCAGAAATGTGATTCACACGTACGGATGCAGCCTCGCTGGTTCTTCGCCAGTTCAAAGCCCGGCCGGCACTCGCAGGCGACACCACCTTTGGGTGTTTCCTTACAGATGTGAGCACAGCCGTGTTCTTTATTCATGCAGCTCATGCCTTCTGTGAAGAAGAGATACAGTCAAAGAGCCTGCAACACTTATTTTTGGTATTACATATATATTGATATTTCAGAGAAACATTCTGGGATGAATTCAAATTAAGCTCTGTGGCGTTCTGTCAGTTACCACAGAAAATAATTTTGACTCAACCTTTAGTCTGTATTTAATTAAATATTGCTTCTACCCCAAGATAAAATTCTGTCATCCTTTACTCACCCTCATGTCGTTCCAAACCTGTATGACTTTCTCTCTTCTGCGGAACACAAAAGAAGATATTTTGAAGAACATTGGTAACCAAACAGTTTTGGCAACCATTGACTTCCATTTTATGGACAAAAAACATTTCTCAAAATATCTTCTTTTATGAAAGAAAGAAAGAAAGAAAGAAAGAAAGAAAGAAAGAAAGAAAGAAAGAAAGAAAGAAAGAAAGAAAGAAAGAAAGAAAGAAAGAAAGAAAGAAAGAAAGAAAGAAAGAAAGAAAGAAAGAAAGAAAGAAAGAAAGAAAGAAAGAAAGTCATAGAGGTTTGGAATGACATGAGGGTGAGTAAATAATATATTATTTTAATTTTGTGTAAACTATCCCTTTTACATCAAATCTCTGCTCTATTTGCTTTAATGACACCAACATAATACATAATAAAATTATTACATTTTGCCAACTGCAAAACCAACTGAAACCATAGGCAGATTGAATAAATAATACAATTAATTAAACTTCAATAAAATAATTAAATTTTGCCAAATGCAAATACAACTGAAACCTTAGACATATTGAATAAATAATAAAAACAAATATTAAACTTTAATAAAATTACTTTTTGCCAACTACAAAAACAACTGAAACCATAGGCAGATTGCATAAATATTAAAAATGATTAAACTTTAATAAAATAATTACATTTTGCCAAATGCAAAACCAACTGAAACCAATAATTAAACTTTAATAAAATAATTCAATTTGGCCAAATGCAAATCCAACTGAAACCATAGGTGGATTGAATAAATAATTTAAAAAAAATTAAACTTTAATAAAATAATTACATTTTGCCAAATGCAAAACCAACTGAAACCATAGGTGGACTGAATAAATAAATAAATAAATATATATAAAATCAAAGGAGTATAATAAAAAAATGTAAGGCCAATTAACCATGTGCGGCTCTGTGGTTTTTCTTGATCAGTTTATTGGTTAAGTAACGAACTTAACATCCCTAATAAAATGAATAGCTACAGTACATTAGTTATCTTTACATTACTCATCATTTACATTACTCCAAACACTTGGAGTACCTGTTGTTACAACTCTTTTCAAATTCAACGGCAGTTAATGCCACGCAACCTGACCTGACATCAATAGCGGGTCTATGGGTCAGTGTAGAGGGCCGGTTTGCTCCCATTCACTCTGCAGCTCAGTGGATGTGCTGATAGGATTTAGCAAGTTTACCCAGAGAAAGCAAATGGGGTGGAAGGCCTTGCAAACCTTAGCTCAATTTACTGAGGGGGAAACAATACTCGCAGCTGAGAAGCTACAGACACATAAAAAGTTTTTTTATTCTCATCTATGACACAGGCCACAAAGCCCTGAGTGTTGCAGTTATTAACTTGTTTTGTTCCTCTGAACATGGGGCTCCCTTTCCCACAGCATGGGCCCTTTGGAACTGAACCGCTATAGATAATGCCCCGGAGAGGGAATCCAACTTAAAAGCTGTCATTCGCCATTGTGCTGTCAATCATGATCTTATGTGAGAACATTTAGAAATAAACAAAAAAAGAAATGTCCATCAAGACTAGGATTTTCACCTGACCATTTATGTTCACATCACACACAGAGAAACCCGATGAATACACTCTGATACATTGACTGTTCAATATGACGGTGAACATGGTAGACTGAGCCATTAGAGGTTTGTTAAAGGCAGCGGCTCACCCACAGAGCGATGGATGCATGTGTGTTGATTGTCACTCAGGAAAAAGCCTTCCTTGCAGCGGCACTCATAGCTTCCCATGGTGTTGACACATACATGCTGACAGCCACCATTGTTGAAGACACATTCATCCACATCTAGAGACAGAGTATGTTAAAGCATCACAAAACACCACATTTCCACGTACCACAAGTCATTTGTTCAGACTGGGTTATGTGGACATTACAAGTAGCCCAACAGTACAAATATACGGTCAGTGCAAAAGAGGGAATTCTGTTCCAAAACACTTGTAGTATGTAGTGAGAATAACTCATCCCATGCGATCATTAACCTTTACCCCTCACACATGTATATGTGATTTCTTCGTGGATTTCTACTTACCGAGACAGTTGTGTCCATCATGTGCCAAATGAAACCCATCAAGGCAAGTACAGCGGTAATTGCCGGGTATGTTGTTACATTCGTGTACACAGCCACCATTGTATTCCAGATCACATTCATCAATGTCTAGGAAATGGAACAGAAATCAAGGCTGACCAGTGTTTGCAATTTTGGGGGCATTGCCCTTCCGACACAACTTTTAACATGTCAAAAAGCAATTCGAGAGAAAGTAAACAAGAACGTCCTCCTTTAAATTGAAATACAACACAATTGCACACTCAATTAGCAATGTGTAATAAAATAAAAGAATCATTACTCCAAAAAACAAACTATTTAAATACTCAGTTGCATACAGTGTGTACAGTGCTTGCATATGAACAAGTCTAGTCTACTGTCTGTTTAACTGAAGTGAAAGGGAGCTGTTACCTTCACAGTGTTTCCCGTCCCCTTTAAAGCCTGTTTTACAAGTGCACTTGTATGAAGTTGGGGTATTTTGACAAATAGCATCAATGTGACAGCCATCGCTTCCCTCTGCACATTGATCTGAATCTGTGTATCACAAATGTAACATATATGAGACTTACTTTGCTAAATAATGTTACCTTAGCAGTGTACTAATGAACTGCAAAATGTCTAATGATCTGTGGAGCTGCTTGTTAATAGACTTTGTAATTGTTCTGACAGCTGTAATTATAATGTGTAAAACACAAACACTGTAAAGCAAAACATTTTTAAGAAATGTCAGGAAAATCATCACTCAAAAAAAAAAAAAACCTGTTGAACGAACTTCATTAAATTAAGGAAAACTTTTCCACAGAATTGAATTAAATTGTTCCAACAAAATCGAATTAGTTTGAAATGATTTGTTGTTATCTTGCTGTATGAACTTGAATTAATTTAGTCAAGACTACTAAAAACATTCCATTCCAATTAGATAAAGTTTTGCCATGCTTAACAGAGAACTTTTTTTTTTTGGTTACCATTGTGGTGAAGAGCTGAGCTTGTGCTTAGGTTGTGAGTGGCTGCCATACACACACATATATGATCCAAGATTGTTTGGGAGGGTTGAACTGATGACCATATGAGACTGGGAAAACTGAATCAAACCAATTTATTTGATGTATTTATATAAATCACAAAACTTGTTCGCATGCTAAGCCACCCACAGCCTACTCTACACTTCACAACAATGGTAACCTAAAATTGACATAACATAAAGTCTTTTAAATGTTAAATATAACTGAACAACAAACTTTAATAGGTCCTTCTTTACAAAAAAAAAACACATTAAAGCATTCAATTTCAACATTTACTCATTTACTTATCTATCCCTATTTAAAGCATGCCGGGAACTATAAATCCACTGCCCAGTTCAGTCAGCGCAACAGAAATTCATTCATGTAATGGTTTAAGTTGACTAACATTTTACACATTTCATTTCATTTAATATAATAACATTAAGTGCAAATGGCACTTAAGTAAAAAACTAAATATTTGTGTTGTTTCAGCTTATTTTATTTAATAAACTGAGCAAATAGCTAGAATCATTTTTTGAGTGATTAACACGTTCTAAAATATGTGTTTTAATGCTGAAGTAAAAGTAAAGAAACGGGGCATCAAAACAAGGGGAGGTAAACAAGTTGCGTGTGTACAGCATCGCGTGTAACAAAGTGAAGACTCTTACCAGTGCTGTGAGGAAGTGCGGCGCTTTGGCGAGTATTTAACAAGAGCAAAAACAAACAGAGGAGCCGTGCAGTCCAAATAGCTCCCATGGTGATCAGTTCAGAGTTTAGAGTCGAACTCAAAAGCACGCGTTTACTCAAACAAGAGTGACCCACTCATTTTCATCCGCACTTTGTCAGTGGCTTCGCGCTTGTGAGCGCTTCAACAGAAGATGTGTGCAAGAGAGTGAGCGCGCGCGCCCGTGTGTGTGTGTGTGTGTGTGTGTGTGTGTGTGTGTGTGTGTGGAAAAAGGGCCTTTTCCGTCTCTCTCCATGATTCTGTGTGTCGGGGGATGGGGGTGTGGGCGCATTCACACCTAAGTGTTTCTTTTATTGATCTCCAAGAGTCCACTCGGAATGAATCAAATTTAATTTCACAGAATAAAATAGGACAAAGAAAAAGTGGGATAGAATATGTGTATAAACTGAACATTAGGCTAAATATCGCATATTACACTGTATGCTAATTTAAAGTGTTAACATATATGTTGTCTACTTTTAAAACTACACAATTACATGGTTGATTACTTCTTTAAGCTATGTTTCATCAAACTATAAAACATTACAGTAGCTAGTCTTTTAATAAAGATCTGGTAATGTCCTTGATCAGCCAAGGGAATTTTAGTAGGTTATAAATATGTTTACATTTTTGCATTTTTAAGAAAAAACTGCACGCGTGCGCGCAAACACAAACAAATATAATGTGTATGGTGTATAGCAAAAATCTTAAAATGAATGTAATTTTACTCTGCCAGTATTATTCGTTGTGAGAGAAAATTTTTTTTATTACTATATTATAATGCAATTATAATCTGTATAATTTAAAAGTGTATTAAAAGTGTTTAATTAAATTCCTAAGGGTCCTAAAGTCCTAATTGAAAAACACCAAAGGAGAATATGTTAATTTAAAAAAAATCCATGGTCCTTAATAAACAAAAACAGTAGCCGATCCAAGGATTTCGAGCGGACGCTTTTCGTCAACCTTTAATTAAACCCAATTAAACCGCGACCTCTGCAGGCGGGTTGTGCAACAATATGGGGATATACATTTAAGAAACTCCACGCCGCAGCGTGGCGCTGCTGTTCCTCAATTTGATGGCCATTAAAGAGAAAACCGCCAAAGGAGAAAAACGAGCGAAAAGGAAGAAAGAAAGGCTATAGCGCAGATTGTTGTTGTCACTTGCTGGCTCGTGTATTTGTTTGTCTGCCATCTGAAATCTCTCTGTGGTGACACAACAGACGTGTCTTTACCGAAATGGACCCGAGCACGACCATTCTGCGGGTGAAGAGGAAGAGAGGTACTGATCCAGCGGACGCGCTGCTCCTGGCCTGTAAACGGATCCGTCCGGAGGCCACGGCGACTCAACCCAGCGATGAAAGTGAACCTGAACCACAGGAGCCTAAGATTGAGAACTCCGTGTTCAAACTAGTAGCCACCGTGGTGTCACAGGTAAAGAATAAACGGCGACTGCCTTGCCGTCCGAAGAAACGAACTCTAGTGTTGTGAGATAGTGTTGTTTTCGGTGGGCATTGATGACATAACGACCAAGTCAATGCGCTTGTCAAAAATCTTTTTCGTCATTTGTGTGTTTTTTTACCTTGTTTTGTTACATTTGAGGTTTGTGCAGATGCTCTTTAACGTTCTCCTGAATGTCTTTGTACAGAATATAATTTCTGTTTCCTTAATATGAAAAATGCTTTTTAAAATTATGCAACAGTGTATGAAAGAGTTAAATTACACGTGTATACTTGATGTTTCCCATTGTAGACCATGGATGGATTGATAGGTAGATGTATATAAAATAGCTGTGGTTAAATCTATATAATCATAATTCTTGTTTGTTTCAATATCTATGGCTATTGCAGTCATACATATATATAATGTGTGTGTGTATATATATATATATATATATATATATATATATATATATAATGTATGTATGTGTATATAAATATAAATAATCTTTATAGGATGCTCCGGTACAGCCACATGTCCGCGAGGCTCTGGTACGGCCACGTCTGGCCCATCATGCCTTGCGGCCATCACAAGGAAGCACTCAGAGGATCATCGGTGATCTTCGCAGTGTCAAATGGAGCACCAGGCGAGAGGAACGGTACCGGATTCTGTCCAGCCACCGGGCCGGACTGCCAACAGAGCCTACACCTGCAAGTGGAGAAGAGGAGAACGATGACAGCCAAACAGAGAACCGTGACAGCATGTCTTTGGGAGAAGTGCAAGTGTTTGATATTGTGCATGAGGATGAGGATGTCAAGGTGCCTGGCAAGGTAAAGACACAACATTTTATTCATCAGTTTCTGTCAATAGAAAAAAATTACAAAATTGCTTTAAGAAGCCCTCATTCTTCTTAATGTATTCTTCTTATTCATATTAGAAGTTTGAACACACCTACTTATGATATTGCTATTTTCAACATTTAAAAATAGTAAAATCATAAAAATGTTAAAGGTTGTTGTTGTTATTATTGATTACTAATCTTATATTAATAATAATATTAATAACATACTACTAGTATCCGGCCTTAGTCTGGGCATTTTCTCAGCCAACTTCATGCAATATCCAACTCAAATGGTTAGTTCACCCAAAAATGAAAGTTCTGTCATTATTTATTCACCCTTGTTGTTCCAAACCTGTATTATTTTCGTTCATCTTTGGAACACAAATTAAGAGATTATTAATTAAATCTGAGCCAGTTCTGTACTCATCTTCTGTACATCCAATGCAACTACCACTTCCTTTTAAAAGTTTATAAAGAAATTGTAAAACTAATCCATATGAATTGGGCGGTTTAGTCTACATTTTCTGAAGAGACATGAGCACTTTTTATGATGAACAGATTGAATTTAGGCTTTTATTTTATGAGGAATTAATGACAGAATTAAAATTTTGGGGTGAACTAACCCATTAAATACTTCTTAAACCTCATTGAATGTATGTTTTGGCTGTTTTCTTTTATCATCCATTTATTTTAACTCATTAATTAAAACTGGCACTAAAAACTAAAAATTGACATTTTCTTTTCCCTCAGACTGTTGTGTCTGACCCAGAGACAATCCTGTGTAACTCTGTGAAGATGATTCGTGAGAAGCTGAGTGTGTCAGGAGATGGACTTGGGATTGAACATCGAGAGAAAGAGGACGATTATGTGTACGACTTGTACTACCAAGAGACAGCCACACCAGGCTGGATCCAAGACATTCTGTCTGTCAGACCCTACACACAAGAGGGAGAGCTGGTTAGTTGCTGTGTTTCTTTAGTATTATCTTTATATTAGATTTCATATTTTGAATTAACATTTATATTTATATATTACATTTTAGCTTCAACTTTTTGGTCTTGTTTGTTTAACTTCTTAACCCACACCGGATCTTGGGCGGGGAGGTTGACGTGAGTGGGCGTGTCTGCACTTTTATTTACTTCTGTTTTATACAAAATATTCAATCAACTATCACAAACTATGCATCATGTGAAAGCTAAAACACTCAAGATTCATGTTCTGAACTTGTTTTTGCAATAAATACACGAGAAAGGAAAGGGTTAAATTAAATGTTAAACATTAGCATAATATTAGCGGTACTCGTCTTTCGTCTCCTGTTGTTCAGATCAGATCGGACAAATCCAATAAACACCGCATACATCTCCGTGTAAGGGTCCACTCTTCAAAATGCATCCCACTTTTTTATCCAAAACAACGAA
The DNA here is from genome assembly GCA_023566225.1 of Romanogobio albipinnatus. NCBI lineage: Eukaryota > Metazoa > Chordata > Actinopteri > Cypriniformes > Gobionidae > Romanogobio > Romanogobio albipinnatus. Next base: position 26,987,040 of record CM042239.1, read on the forward strand.
AAATAGGGAAAAAACTAAAAATCCTCCGTTGTTTGCAAGAGAGTTTTGAGTTAGCGTAATCAATCATGTCCATTTTCAATTAAATATCGATTCTAATCTGTTTCTGGCGATATCCCCCTGCAAGAATAGTCTCTTCTCCGTGATATAAACCCTCCCTCGTCTCTCTCCTTCAATCAGAGTCTCTCCTGTGATGCATCATATAGAGGAAGCGCCTTACAGGCTTTGTGAGCTGTCAATCATTGCGCCCATGGTTTTCGTTGGATAAAGGCACTCGGTGCCTAGCCAATGCCTTTCCAACAAAGGTTTGTTTGATGGACTTAGTAACCAATCAAAAGGCATTATCTTGCGCAGTTTATGTAAGTAGGATTTGGTGAATACTACTAGTGCTTAGGCTTTCTTAACACCGGTGCGCTTATATTTAAGTTATTTTCAGGCTCTTAACATTTAAATTCTCATATTTGTTTCCCTAAGTGAAGAAAAAAAAAAAATTAGTCACTTACATGTATATTACTCTGTTCCCATATTACTTTGAGTTATGACTCTTGGGTAGCAACATTTCAAGTGTCTAGTTTAAAATAAGACCAGATTTATGAATATAGACCATAGAGTTTAAGAGCTGCAGACATTTTCATTTGGGTATGTCGTTTTCAAAAAAATTCTCAAAAAATTCACAAAAATAGGGGCGCAGGTTAAGAGGTTAAAAAAAAATTATGTTACTGTTTAGCTTTAATTTGTTTTATTTAAAAATAACCCTGGTTAGTAGAAGATGTATTTTTATCTGTGTTCAAACTCATTTCTCTCTCTCAATACATAGGTCCCTGATGAAGTGGCCTGGGAGGAAGAGGTGTATGAAGATGAAGATGATGAGAACGCTGAAGCCAACTGGAGAAATGACTACCCAGATGAGAGCAGTGAGGGTGATAGTGATGCAGAGGAGCGATATGGAGGTCATACACCTAAGCATTTATATTTGCTTTATTTCTGAATCTTTTTTTTAAATGCTCGTCTAGCCCTGGATATTATGACTTGAGGATATTTATAAAAAAAAAAATAAAAAAAAAAAGTCTTCAAGTGCTTAATCAAATGGCATATCATAATATATTGAATGTATTTTTCGGTCCAGGTTTCTGGAGTGAAGAGCACTCGTACAGCAGAAGGGGCTGGGAATGCTACCGGCAGGACATGATGCAGGAGTTGGAGAAAGACAAAGAGGAGGGTGATGACGAGGAGGAACGAGAGTATAACGATTCCGACTGAGAGCCTCCGTGTTGTAACAAGCATGAGAGAGGCCATTTTTACTGACGTGTGTTGAGTGAAGCTGTATGTTCTTTTGTCAAAAGTGAATGTATGTGGTAGCCCATGTGTGTGTACTTGTGTGGGTTGCTTTGACTTGCGCGTTAGTGAGATGAGTGATTTACTATTTGCAATATTTTGCGATTGTTTGATGTGACGATAGTATGGGGAGAAAATGGTGATTATTTTGAGTTTGTGTAAGTGTGGGGTGCTTTGTGTTGTCAGTTATGTGTGTAGTGTTTGTATGTTTCCCCGTCTCCAAAGGGGTGAAAAACAAAATACCTGTAAATATGTAGATGTGTATAAAAAAATAAAATAAAGACTTCAGAATTAAACTGAAAGTCTCATGAATCATTTTTTTTATTCAAACAGTTCATGTGGTAGAAAAGTTTTATTGATATTCTTTGAAATAAATTAATAGATTTGAACACTTGTACATTTAAGGCAAATAAAAATAGTTTGAAAGCTGTTCAGTGTTTCATGCTAAAAGGTAAACACTTATCAGAATAAACTGTTTAAATCACTTCTAGCATCCTGAGTTGACTGGGATTTTCACCAGTAAAAAAAAATATATATATATTGTTTGGCTGATGGACATTTAAAGCTGATTGTACAGAAACTTCAAGTCTTCATGACACTTAGTATTGTAAATGGAGAAGATGAATTCACTTCCCTTTTTTATTTTAAATTTGGAATGTCGTTTGAAGTTAACAATTTTACAATACAGATAATAAAGATCCAAACTTGGAACCAATGTACTTAAAAACATTCCTGGATCGAGTTGACAAATGTTTCCAGCACATCTGATGTACTCTTCATCTTTATTCTTACCTAGCCTCTTCGATGCTTCATTACATGTACAGCAGCATAGCAGCAGATTTGAATGTTCAACTGTGTACAATCACCTTTCCCCCTAAAAACCAGTTAAGGCATGTGGGCAATTATACAGGACTGACCTCTGGCCAACACCGAAAACACTCCAAATATTATAAAGAACTGACACATTTGTGCAAAAGTAAATCACGAAGAGGAAGAGGAAAATAAAATCTCTTGCTTAAAAAGGTGTATAAATTAATTGACAAGTTGTAAAGACTATCTTCTAAAATAAAAGCATGTTAGTTTAAAAAAAGGGGAGAAAAAAAGTGTTACATAAACACATAAATAATCTAATTCTTGGCCATGACATACACACACAAACCACTGCATTGTGTTCACGTCCTCATTTCTCTGAGAGGAATACAGATGGTGTTTGCAACATGAGTGCGCTGGTTCCATTATAAACCTTTAAAACGGCCTTCTTTTTCTTGCCATATGGTTCATAAGGTCGTATTCCTGATCCCCGTAGTGCACCGTGACCTTAACAGACACCTTACAATAAAGAAAAAGAAGTATCCAAACGCAGTGACATTAGGAGTGCATCTGTGTCTTTAAAAGTGTGTAAGATCTTTTCCCCTTATGTCCAGATATTGGTTCCCTCTTCCTGAACCAGTGGGTTTGTGGGTCAGAGGGGTGCTAGTGTTCTAATCAACCGTGTCCATCTCGGTGAGCACACAAAAGCATGTGAACTGGGTGAAACGGGTGATGGCACCTGTGTAAGGGAGACACATGTTAAAGTCCCCATGAAATTCAAATGGACAAATCAATAATATTTGTATATTTATTATAAATTATTTATCTGTGGACATCATTATTTTATTTTATTTATGTGCCCTTGTATTATTTAATCAAAATAACTTCCCCTTCCCTCTTACAACATCTCTTTTTCTGATGATGTGTTTTTTTAGCACCAGGGCGGGACAACCTGTCAATAATCGCAGAAGCCGTTTCACTCGAATATACATCACAATAGGGAAGAAAAGATTATTGCAACCTCTGTTTCATGCCGACTTTAAATACAATCGCTGCCACTATCATTCTGGCTCTAAACCCATGCAAATAAACAACAAATTAAAGTTTTAGTGCTGAAGGCTCTGGTACTTACGTAGTAGTTTAGTGATGATGGGTGGGCGCTTAGACTCTGGAAGATAGATGCCCAAGAAGTAAACAGGAACTCCGGAGAGGGCAATAGCAATTCCAATGAGTGAGTTGAGTGTGTCAGAATAAAGTGGCACAGCCACCAGGAACACAACACACATGCAGAAGATGATGGGATACAGCAGACTCAACTGATCACACGCAAACATGAAAGAGAAGAGAGGAAAACAACATTTTAATTCACATTCAATGTCACTTTTTTAAAATTGCACCTGATTTCTATCTTCCCCTTTTTAACAAGTTATTGCATTTAAGTTTCTGAGCCAGACCTACCTAAACTGCCATTTACACTGCCATTCAAAAGATTGGGGTCATTTTTACAGATGTGAAATTAAGATTTAAAAATGTTTTTGAAAGAAGACTTTTATTGCTCACCAAGGCTGCATTTATTTAAAAATAAAAATATATATAATTTAAAATGTAATTTATTCCTGGAGCCAGGCCTGGGGTTGGGGCTCATATGCGAGCGCCTGGTGGCCGGGCCTTCCCCCACGGGGTCCGGCTGGGCTCAGCCCAAAGGAGCGACGTGGGGACACCTTCCCGTGGGCCCACCACTCACGGGAGGGACCGTAAGGGGCCGGTGAAAAGTGAATCGGGCAGCAGTCGAAGGCGGGGGCCTAGACGACCCGATCCCTGGACACGGAAACTGGCTCTTGGGACATGGAATGTCACCTCGCTGGCGGGGAAAGAGCCTGAGATTGTGCGTGAGGTTGAGAGGTTCCGACTAGAGATAGTCGGAATCACCTCCACGCACGGCTTGGGTTCTGGAACCACACTCCTCGAGAGAGAGGATGGACTCTTCACCACTCTGGAGTTGCCCATGGTGAGAGGCGGCGGGCTGGTGTGGGTTTGCTTATAGCCCCCCAGCTCTGCCGCCATGTGTTGGAGTTTACCCCAGTGAACGAGAGTGTCGTTTCGCTGCGCCTTCGGCTCGGGGATAGGTCTCTCACTGTTGTGTGTGCCTACGGGCCGAACAGCAGTGCAGAGTACCCGACCTTCTTGGTGTCCCTGGGAGGGGTGCTGGAAAGTGGGGGCTCAGAGGAGGACTCGTCCATCACCCAAGCTGAAGTCACCGAGGTGGTCAAGAAACTCCTCGGTGGCAAGGCACCGGGGGTGGATGAGATCCGCCCTGAGTACCTCAAGTCTCTGGATGTTGTGGGGCTGTCTTGGCTGACACTCCTCTGCAGCATCGCGTGGCGGTCGGGGACAGTGCCTCTGGGATGGCAGACCGGGGTGGTGGTCCCTCTTTTTAAGAAGGGGGACCGGAGGGTGTGTTCCAACTATAGGGGGATCACACTTCTCAGCCTCCCCGGGAAAGTCTATGCCAGGGTACTGGAGAGGAGAATTTGGCTGATAGTGGAACCTGTGGAACACTGGACCAGCTCTATACCCTCTATAGGGTGCTGGAGGGTTCATGGGAGTTTGCCCAGTCCACATTTGTTTTGTAGATTTGGAGTGGGCATTCGACTGTGTCCCTTGCGGCGTCCTGTGGAGGGTGCTCTGGGAATATGGGGTCCGGGGTCCTTTGCTGAGGGCTGTCCGGTCCCTGTATGACCGAAGCAGGAGTTTGGTCCGCATTGCCGGCAGTAAGTCAGACTTGTTCCCGGTGCATGTTGGACTCCGGCAGGGCTGCCCTTTGTCGCTGGTTCTGTTCATAATTTTTATGGACAGAATTTCTAGGCGCAGCCAAGAGCCGGAGGGTGTCAGGTTTGGGGACCACACGGTTTCGTCTCTGCTCTTTGCGGATGACGTTGTCGTGTTGGCCCCTTCTAACCAGGACCTTCAGCATGCACGGGGACGGTTTGCAGCCGAGTGTGAAGCGGCTGGGATGGGGATCAGCACCTCCAAATCCGAGGCCATGGTCCTCAGTCGGAAAAGGGTGGCTTGCCCACTTCAGGTTGGTGGAGAGTTCCTGCCTCAAGTGGAGGAGTTTAAGTATCTAGGGGTCTTGTTCACGAGTGAGGGGAGGATGGAACGGGAGATTGACAGACGGATCGGTGCAGCTTATGCAGTAATGCGGTCGATGTACCGGTCTGTCGTGGTGAAGAAAGAGCTAAGCCGTAAGGCGAAGCTCTCGATTTACTGGTCAATCTACGTTCCTACTCTCACCTATGGTCATGAGCTTTGGGTCATGACCGAAAAGGACAAGATCCCGGATACAGGCGGCCGAAATGAGCTTTCTCCGCAGGGTGGCTGGGCGCTCCCTTAGAGATAGGGTGAGAAGCTCAGTCACTCGGGAGGAACTCGGAGTAGAGCCGCTGCTCCTCCACATCGAGAGGGGACAGCTGAGGTGGCTCGGGCATCTGTTCCGGATGCCTCCTGAACGCCTTCCCGGGAAGGTGTTTCGGGCATGTCCAACCGGGAGGAGGCCCCGGGGAAGACCAAGGACACGCTGGAGGGACTATGTCTCCCGGCTGGCCTGGGAACGCCTCGGTGTCCCCCCGGAAGAGCTAGAGGAAGTGTCTGGGGAGAGGGAAGTCTGGGCATCTCTGCTTAGACTGCTGCCCCCGCGACCCGGCTCCAGATAAAGCGGAAGAAGATGGATGGATGTATGGAATTTATTCCTATTCCTGTGATGGCAAAGCTGAATTTTCAGCATCATTACTCAAGTCTTCAGTCTCACAATCCTTTAGAAATCATTCTAATATGCTGATGTTGTGCTCAAGAAACATTTATTATTATCAATATATATCAATAGAAATAGTATATTATTAATAGTATATTTTTGTGAAAGCTGCAATTCTAACGTTAGTTCTGAAGAACAGCATTCATTTGTAACATTACACTGTCGGTGTGCCTGTCACAAAAAAAAAAAAGAAGTACTAATCCCAAGCTTTTGAATATATAGTGTATATAATAGTAGGATATATCCGTTTGTAATGGATTTATGTGTGCACAGTGACAGATCACACACTTCTTCATGTTAATGTTCAGTTATAAAGTTGCCTCACCTTCAGTGGTCGGGGCCTGTCTGGCTCCTTCCAGCGAAGGTAGATCTGCCCGGCGATGGATAGGCCAACGAAAAACCAGTAACTGAAGCTGTAATAGTTAATCAGCTGGAAAACATCCTCCACTGCAAGGTAGATCAGAGCCATGGCACACTGCAGACAGAAAGCACAACCTTGGTTACTTGATCCACTAGATGGAGACAGAAAACCTCAAATATCCCAGACTGTGAGATGCTACAATTACACTTATTTTTAAAGAACTAAATGTAGTATATAATAGAAAGAATAAAAACTTATACATAAAATATATACATTTTAAATTCTTTAAAAAAAAAAATAGGAAGACAAAAGGGTCACAGAAAAAGTCACTCTGAAAAAAGAGAAATGTTAAGATGCATTATGCATTAAAAAAGTGTAACTGAAATGTACTTGCATTAAATAGCAGAGCAGGAACTGGTGTGAATCTCTGCACGTGAATCATGGACAAAGCATCTGGAAGTTGACCTTCTCGAGCTCCCACGAAGAACAACCTGCAGCAGCACGAGACGTGCTTTATTCAAATGTCACTCAAATGCACCCAAAAGGGTTATTATAGTTCACTTAAACTATAAAATTAAATAATAAAATGATTATTTCAGGTAGTTGCCACAGGCAACATTTCTTATTTTAAATTTCGATTAACATGGATGTACTAAAATATACAGTATATATATATATATATATATATATAAAAAAACACACCACAAAAGCACTAAAAATTTATACTAAATTAGCACTGCATTAAATCAGAGTGCTGAGAAATCGAACCGATTATGCAAACCAAATGCATAAAACCAAAAAAGATACAAAAATTTTTACGTTATACTCATATGCTCGCACATTAATGACCTAAAAGCAAATTCAATTGTATTTGAAGATTTCATGCTAATATATCATACATGAAACATGCACAAACAAGTGCTATAAAGACAGGAAAATGGGTTAAATGGTAAATGGTAAATGGACTGCATTTATATAGCGCATTTAACAGACCAATGGCCATCCAAAGCGCTTTACAGATTGCCTCACATTCACCCATTCACACACCGACGGCGGTGTCAGCCATGCAAGGCGCCATCCAGCTCGTCGGGAGCAACTGGGGTTAGGTGTCTTGCTCAAGGGCACCTCGACACTTGGTCAGGTGGAACCGGGGATCGAACCACCAACCTTCCGGTTTGTAGACAACCTACATGAACCACTGAGCCACTGCCGCCCCGGGTTCTTCAAAGCATCTAAAGTTCCCATCAGCACTGCATAGATTCTCAACACTCCCCAGAATTTCTCAACACTCCTCAGATCCCATTATCTTACATATGGAATTGTGGCAGGCACTCCACACAGTCATTACCAGAAAGCAGATCCAGATGGTGTGAGCAATTGAGTAGCTCCCTATAAAAACCACAGGAGTTGAACTAAGCTTTGTTCCTCCTCCTGGAGGTTAACACCAGTCATTAAGAATAAACTTGAGGAACAAAACAGCGGTTCAAGTGGAATAATAAAACTATAAAGCCGGTGAAATAGTTCAGGGCCATTTTCAAAAACAGATAATACCAACACAATCGGTCTCTTTAGACCGAATAGAAATGACAAGTTATATTCGTCATGATGGCATGTAGAAATCAAGCTTTAGACTGACCTAGACGCAGCAATGATGGAAGCATTAAGACCTCCGTAACATGATAAAGCAACTGCAATGGGGATGGTCCAACTCATCACTCCCAGGGTGCGGTCTGCAAATGTCTGTGGGACAATTAGGAAACATTAGCTGTTAGATTACAGAATCTATAAACATTATGACAACACAGACGTCTATGAACTCACTACAGCGACAGCATCACTGGCAAGGATGGCACTCATGTCGAGCACAGCGTAGTAGGCCACGTTTGTGAGGATGTAGATGATCGTAACAATCGGCATGGAGATCGCAATGGAGAGGGGAAGGTTCCTGAGATGCACATGAACAGATGTGTTATCTTATCAATACCTATTTTTACATGCTGTGTGTTCACAACAGGGACAGGAAATGAGGGTCAAGTCCGTCTCATAGAAGTACCTTTCAGGGTTCTTAATCTCTTCCGTGACAAAGTTAAGAGTGTCCCAGCCGGAGTACGAGAAAAGAGCCGAGTATAATGCCAGAGCGATATCTCCTGGGTCACGAGACGAGCCTTGGAAAGAATCCTCGAAGTTCATTGTGAAACCTGTGTGGGAAACGTTACAACAGTACTAATATGTTTAGCGGCTCTTAAAGATCAACATATGTGAACACATGTTGTATTGCAGTTGTATTGCTCTTATTGTCTAATGTTCATAAGTGTGCACTGTTTCTGTTAAATAATCTAATAAAATTTAAAAATTTAAACAATTTAAAAAAAAATAGCCAATGGAAGAAACCAGAACACATTTTAACCTTAAATGTGACTTTTTGAGTTCACAAAAAAAAAATATATATATATATATATATATATATATATATATTAATAATTCTGTCCTCATTTACGAACTCTATTTTCCAAACCTGTATGCCTTTCTTTCTTCTGCAGAGAACGAAAGAAGGTATTTGGAAGAATGCTGGTAACCAAACAGTTTTGATTACCACTGACTTCCATTGTATGAATGGAAGGGGGGAAAAGAAAGTCAGGTTTGGATGAACTATCCCTTTAAGTGGATTCAAAACTCACAAGAGAGCAACATCTGGCTCAGACACAAACAAGTAAAACATTAGCAAAATCATCTTTATAAGATGGCAAGTACATTTTTTTTTTTTTTACCTTGACACAGTTTCACTATGCCTGTGATAATAATGACAATGAGGGCCAGCACTTTGGCGTAAGTGAAGACATCCTGCACCCTGGTACCCCACTTGACATAAGCAGCATTAATAAAGGTCAGCAGGCCTGAAATATCATGAATAGTAAGCATGTTAGCATGTTGACATAATTACACTGAAAAGTGAATTGAATGAAAAATGAATGGCAACAATGGTTACTCCCAAAAGACAACTGATAGGATATCAATGAAAGTATTAATACAAATTGAACGGATTAGTGGGGAGGAGTAAAAGTTTGGTGGTATTCATGGCAACAGTAATGTTTCCTTAATTTAGAGAGGCATGTCTAATGAGGCTGCTGAAGGTATCCAAGTGAAACAGGTATAAGAGGGCGGCACCACAGAAACAGAAGAATGGGCTCCATGAATTCAAAAACAAGTTATTCATTAACTGCCCCATGGAATTTTTTAAGTTAGAACTTAATGGGTCTCAGCAGCTTATCAGATCTATGGGTGAGAAAACAGGATTGAGAAAGACAGTAAGAAAGTTGAAGAATGTGAAAAACAAGGGTGTAGAGCAACAGTACGGTAAGTACACGTTACTCACAGATACAGGCTGCAGCAATAAGTCGAGAAGCAGAATACGGCGGCTCGCAGGTGGGGAAGAGCGGCTGAACCAAGTAGTTGGCAAAGGTGATGGCGATAACAGCCTGACTCGTGGGTTCGATGATGAGCAACGATGTCCACAGACGTATGAACGCTATGAAACCTCCAAAAGACTCCAGAATGTAGGCGTAGCTGGCGCCAGATTTAGTGATTGTCGTGCCCAACTCGGCGTAACAGAGAGCACCCACCACTGAAAAGATGCCACCGATGGCCCAGATAACTAGAGACAGTCCATAGGAGGCGCTGTAGAGGAGAACGCCCTTTGGCGAAACAAAAATGCCTGAGCCAATCATGTTCCCCACAATGAGGCTGATGCCGTTCAGGAGAGAGATTTCCTTTTTGAGCTGCATGCTCTCTTTGGGTTTTGAAAGGGTTGCAGGACCCTCAGGCTGGCCATTCAGCTTTTTGGATTCAGTGTCGTTCTCCATCCTGTTCCACAGACGTATGTGTTGGTGCTCGGAGATAGAAGCGGCCCTCTTCGGCCTTATCTAATTTGACAGAGAAGACAAACCAGAAAAACTGAAGTTATATTGGGAACCAAATGAACAATCTGTCATTTACTCACCTACATGTTGTTCCAGACCTGTAGGACATTCTTTCTTCTGTGGAACACATTCAATAGAGTTTTTTTTTTTATGTTTGTGGTTTTTCTGTCCATACAGTGAAAGTCAATACAGCAGTGTAGTTATTGTTAAAAAAAGTTAAAGTTTAAATAAAGGTGAAATAAATTAAAATATAAATATTAATGACTTAATATTAATGATGAAGTAATTACTTGTCAGCTCCTGCATACTTTCACTCCATTCTACGAATCCACACCCCCAGCAGAAGCCTTCGCTCAGCTAAGGAGCGACGGCTTGTGGTACCATCACAGAGAGGCAAAAAATCCCTCTCCAGAACATTTTCATTCAATGTTCCCAGTTGGTGGAACGAACTTCCCACCGCCATCCGAAACGCAGAATCATTGACAACAATCAAAAGTCAACTAAAATCTCAGCTCTTCCATGACCACTTAACCATAATAAATAATAAAAATTAATTAAAAAAGAGCCTCTCTTTTCCTCTTTCTTCCCTTTTTCCCTCCCTATTCTAGCCTGTGCTACATTGAGCAATGTACACGGACTCAGTATTTCAGGCACTTGTTGCGCTTACTCGACTCTTCATGACCAATCGCTTCCTGTACTCCCAAGTTGTAAGTCACTTTGGATAAAAGTGCCTGCTAAATGCATAAATGCAATGTAATGTAAAGGGTTAGTTCACCCAAAAAAATGACAATTCTGTCATTAATTACTTACCATCATGTCGTTCGACACCCGTAAGACATCTTCGGGACACAAATTAAGATATTTTTGTTGAAATCCGATGGCAGCAATGTAATTTGCACTCACAAGACCATAAAAGGTACTAAAGACGTTGTTACAAAGTCCATCTCAATACAGTGGTTCTACAATAATTTCATGAAGCGATGAGTATAGTTTTTGCGTGCCCCAAAAAAAATCTAAATAACGACTTTATTCAAAAAGTTCTTGTTCTGGGCCTTTGACGTGAACTCACGAAGCACCACGACGCATACGCGAGAATATGACGTAGAGCCGGCATTCTGACACATGACCCGGAAGCGAGGAGCTTTATTTACAAGCAGAGAAAGATGTGCCGTATCCAAGCTGTTGAATTCTACATTGATCATGCTTTAGGTCTTGGCGTAGTGGTCAAAATGGGGCTAAAGTGTGCATTTCCCGGATGCCCGAACTGTGAGAAACGAACAAGTGCACGTAAAAGTGCCTTATCAAAGCCGTGTAATGAAAGTCATATTCTTGCGCATGTGTTGTGGTGCTTTGTGAGTTCACGTCAAAGGCCCAGGCGGAAGACAAGAACTTTTTGAATAAAGCCGTTATTTTGATTTTTTTTTTTGCGCACAAATAATATTCTTGTCGCTTCATAAAATTATTGTAGAACCACTGTAGTGAGATGGACTTTGTAACGACATCTTTAGAACCTTTTATGGGTCTTGTGAGTGCAAATTACATTGCTGCCAATGGTGGCCTTTCGGAGCCATCGGATTTCAACTAAAATATTTTCATTTGTGTTCCAAAGATGAACAAAGGTCTTACGGGTGTCCAACGACATAAGAGTAAGTAATTAATGACATAATTTTCATTTTTTGAACTAACTCTTTGATATTGGAAATGTTGCCTTTACAATTAACTGAAATAAGTTTAAGTAAATACTAAAATGAGTAAAACCAAAACAAAAATGAAGTTAAAAACGAAAAAGTAAATAAAAAATAAAAAAATCCTAAACTAAAATTATATAATATAATAATAATATAAATTATATAATACTTTAATAGTATATGCAAAATTATACTAAAATAACACTGCAATGGGGTTTTGGAGCCCACTAACTCTCAATGTATGGGCAAAGACAATTGTCCAAAGAAACATTCTTCAAAATACCTTCTTTTGTGTTCCACTAAAGAAAGAAAGTCATACAAGTTTTGAAGACATGAGGGTGAAAAAATGACATTGGGAATCCCATGCATAATTAAAAAGTCACATCCGGCCTCCAATGTCTAGTGATGGTGTGAAGTCAGTAGGTCATTGTGATAAGTGTATTACATAAGTGCAAAATGTGCTGTAGCTAATTGACGGAAAGATAGTGTGAAGATTGCATCACTGGGATTACGTCAACAAGAAAGTGTTTCTTCGGTAAAACATTTCACAATCAGTCTCTCAATCAGAATCTGAAAAATGAACATGCAAGTTTAATCACGAGTTCAATCAGGGTCTATATGGATTTCTAAATGTGGGAAATCACACGTTTAGTCCCGACTTGCTGTTTGTTGACCCTCTATAAATTATTAAGCACAACATGTCCATTACGGTCACCTCTCCTACTGTTGAGAGCTAATAGCACATTCCTCTGATTATTTGGCTTTAACCACTTAACATTTATCCTTGTAAAAAAGTGTGTTCGAAAACCAACAGTCCACCCTTGCTTATCTTTCAAACCGAGGGCATATCATTTTTTATTAATATGTAATACAGCCCGAGCGTAGAATTGATAAACAAGCACTGATTAAATCTTTCCCAAATTCTCCCCAGAGAGTTTTCCTTCCCTGAGGCTTGTTTCCCATCCTCAAAGATGTTTCCCAGAACTGGAAAAGGCACAAACACATCTGCACTCATGACACATCAGTTTACAGTGTTAAAGGGCAGTCCACAGTCATTGCCTTGGAAACTCAATGACATCTTTTTAGATTTGACTTTGAATGAGCCTGACCCTTGCTGTGGGAAGCTGTCCTGCTTTTGATGTTTTCTTCTTAGTGTGCGCTTATCTGTTCCATACAGACTGATAAGCACAAGACATGTTTAACCCTCACATGTAAATATTTAAATGGAATATTAAATATTTAAGTGTGTGTTTTAATACGTGTTTTCCATGTTGCTGAAAGATAAACACTCAGTAAACTGACTGTACTGTATGTCTATCACTCACAGTCTCATCGTCATTCATGTCTAGGTCCATGACGTTTCACTCACCCCATTTAAAGTTGCTTGTTATTCAAACATTTTCAAACATTAGGCATTTTTTTTGACGTAGTAATTCAATTTTCATTAACTCGTACTATAGCCTACTCAAGAAATTGCTCATTTTGGCAGCCCACAAACAAAAGCTGCTTTTTAAAACCACTTAAAAACAACAACAACTTGGCACCCCGCGATCAAAACAAGTTCATATTTGGCAACCCTCTTTGTTACAACAAGACGCACATCAGTGTCGCGTTAAAGAAAAGAAAGATCGGGCTTTATACAAAATAAGGTGTTACTTGTCATCAGCTGACACACAAAATAAAGAAATATAGAAATAAAACAGCATACGTTTCTGAAACTGCATTACGAGACCTTGGCGTTTGAGTTTATCCCCTCAAGCATATCAGCTGTTCAACAAAACAACCGTATCAGCGTGTTTTAACGCGTCTGTACAGCCTACTGTACAAGATTATGGAGTGATGGGATAATTAATACAGCTTGTTCAGAAAGTATGTCATTATGAATGACTTGAATAAATGTAAAGCATGTTGTAATGAGATGAGATGAGACGCGACATCCTGTTTTTCTAACGTAGAGGGCAGCAGAATATGAGACACGACCACTGCGTCATTTTAACGCAGACTCCCCTCTTCGCTTTGCATTGAACATTTTGAAAACAATCAAAACGGCCGTTTGGAAGAAATAAGTAAAATGGAATTAAAACGGGACTGGTTATTTTGTGCTGCTTTAACATGACCTGTTCAGTCCTTCTTATTCTTCTTCTTTACGCGTAAACTTAGAAAACACAAACATGTTCTTACCTTGTCGCGTCCTTACTTTATCGTCTTTGTCTAACTGTTAACATTAACAGACACAGCAGCATCTTTAACTACAGCAAGGTCCCCGATACACCATGGGCAAGCTGCCAAAGAAAGTCACGTGATACCGGTAAAATTGTGGGTCACGTGGGTGTTTTTACAAATCAGACAGATCAACCCGTCAGCAGAGAGAACGCCCATTTAGGTGCTGCCCTGCAGACAAAAGCGAACCATTTAAAAGTAATGTGTTCGTGTGTGTAAGTGTGTTTGAGTTTCTGATTAACGAGCCAGGCGATTTGCTTTAAAGCGAGATAATAGGTTTTGCTTCAGAGGAAAGGATAAAAAGAATAAACAAGCCTAATTATTATTATAAAATTATCTTTGTAATGTAAATTAAATGTTATTAACAGTTCTGTTCTGTGTCACTGATTGTCCATAATTTTCTAAAGCGACCATAGACCTTTTTGTATTCAACGAAACTTCTTGGAAAAAAGTCTCTTATGCTTACCAAGGCTGTATTTATTTGTCAAAAATATTGAGAAATATTATTACAAATTAAAATATCCGTTTTATATTTTAATATATTTAAACATTTAATTTATGAATTGTGTTTTCAGTGTCACGTGATCCTTCATTCTAATTATGCCGATTCTGTGCTCAAGAATAATTTCTTATTATTATCGATGTTGAAAACCGTTGTTCTGCATAACATTTTTCTGAAAACCATTTTTTTCCAGGATTCTTTGATGAATAAAAAGTTCAAATGGACATAATTTATTTGAAATATAAATAGTATTACATTTAAACGCCTCTGTCATCAATTTAATGCATCCTTCCTGGATAAAAAGTATTAATTTCTTGGAGGAAAAAAAAATCAACCAAAGTCTATAATGTATGTACGGTAAGCATATTTGTATAAGGGAATGAGTATTTTAGGTCATGTGAATGGTTACTATTACCGGTACTTTTAAACACATTTTAATGGCCCTGTGGTGTGACAAAATAATGTTGTACTTAGCAATACAAAAGCTCCATGTAGTTTATTATATGAGCTTGTCGCATTCATTGTTCATACTTCATAATAATTATAATAATTTTTAAAAAGTCTATGAAGTAGTATGTCACATCCTAATACACTGTAAAAGCAGCTTGAAATTTCATGTCAAAGACATTTCACATCTTATATTGCAATTTGAGTAATGGCCCATGGCAAGGTCCATTCATGTCCTTTAGCGTAAAGATCATCCTTGCAATTAGACAGTCTGTGAGGAGGTATGTGGCATGACATTGACCTGAGTAATACTATGTAATAACTGTTCTCCAAGAAGTGGATCTTACATACGAGTTACGGTGAAATGCTGAAGGGACACATACTGTTAAACTGTGGTGAAGACACAACAGATCACAAAACAGTGTGAACATTTAATTATTACATTTCTATTTGTTTTTCCATACATTAATATTTTATTCATATTATTAGTATACTTTATACATCCCGTGCTACATACATAGGACACCAATCAATACAATTAAATGCTATTAAAAATAATGTCTTGTTGCAAGATACACTACAATCAGAAATTACTGCGTCTGTTGTGCAACATGCACAATTGTAAGTCTAACATCAAAAACATACAACCTTGGAAGTGTGTAGTACACACAATAAAACACAAGCTAAATGTGGTTATAATAAGAAATGTAAAATATTTGATGAGTCTATCAAAAGAATATGATATATTAACGGTTTCGATATTAACAGCACCTAAGTGGGAAAGTTGCAAACAATGTTAGGTAAGAATGATTAAAGGAAATAGCTTTACCTTTCAGAAAAGTTCCTTTTAAAAATAATCTGGTTTTGTGCTGTTGATTTTTTTTCTCTCTTCAAAGGAATGTAATCTAATCTGTATTTGCCTATTCATCAGAACATTTTCATGTTCAAAGTCATTTGAATAATCCCTTCAGTTTATGAACTGGTAAACAATGGCATCATCAATGCCCTTTATATTGGGTGTCAATTTGATGATCTTTTTTAGATTAAAAGTAACAAAACTGCATGGCAGCATACCCTTTCAGAGAATCTGACCTGTCTTCATCTCTTACAGACTTGTCTAAATAAGAACACAATAACAATCAGAACATATTCTTGACACACGATACTGACATACAAATCTAATATCAATCTGATATCAATTGTTTTGTGTGTAGTTACTGCATTTTGCTTTGCACAATACTAACGTAGAGGCCTTTTTTTAAAATCAGATTTAACCAGCCTGCCACCTCTGGGCAGTTTGAGTAATTTCAGTGGATACTAAACCTAAAGTTGTGGCCACCAAGATAGCAACATTTTCACCAAGACAGGCACAGATATCAAGCAAATGGCGCGTGCGTGCGGTCAAGGTCAAGGCCCCAGTGATGATCTCATACGTCTCACGTGTCACAGCATGTCTAGCCCGTAACACGTCAAGTATGTTGTTGAGTCGTCCTTCTGTCATGCAGCGAACAATGGCCTCTCGTCTCTCACGCAGAAGTCGGCAACAGCTCCTTCCCACAGACAGTTCACATTTAACTAGAGAAAGAGAAAGCATTAGAGTATAGTCAATAGTGTGTTCATAAATCTTTTAGATTTTGCAAATTTAGCAAGAGTGAACATACTTCATAGACAAATCAATTCACTATATAGCGCTTTATACAATACAGATTATTTCAAAGCAGCTTTACGGGAAAACAATGATTCAATGATGCAATCAGAGTTCAATTATGCTGTAAGGCAGATCTAAAAAGACAAGAGTAAAGTTTTGGATCAATAACTGTGTATTTATTTAAACGAAACCAGGCTCAGGCGGGGTGCCAATTCTCCTCTCCTTAAATAAAAGATACACTAAATATATACAAAAGTTTGGGGTTTTAAAATAAGTGTATAAATCTATTTAGCAAGGATGCATCAAATTGGCCAAAAGTGACAGTAAAAACATGTTACAAAATATTTCAAATTCATCAAAGAAAGCAGCAAAACTGTTTTCAACATTGATAATAAGAAATGTTTCTTGAGAACCAAATCAGCATAATTAGAATGAGTTCTGAAGGGTCATGTGACACTGAAGACTGGAGTAATGACTGCTTTAAAATATATTAAAATAGAAAACAGTTATATAATGTTTCATAATGTTACTGTATTTACTGTATCAAATAATGCATCCATGGTGAAACTTCTTTCAAAAACATTTTAAAAATCTTTTCCTACACCAAACTTTTGAATGCCTTTACTCTTAACCAGTTGCTTCACTGCGACTAAACCACCTATACTACTAACATTTAAATGAACAAAACAAGACTAATTCTGAGAAAGACAAAACCCCTCTGGGGAGGAAACACACTGGACACAGATAAGGCATTAGTGGGCCGGTCATTCAGGAAGCGAGTGAGTACAGTCCCACAGAACTGCTTACTGCGCACAACACAAACAAGAACTGACACATTTGCTGTGTCCAGGTAGTTATGCCAACAGTATGTACACAATATGTACACAAAGCTCCTCCAGATTTATTTAGCATAAATACATCAGGCAATTGAGACTGACAGAGAACAGAGCTTTTTCCAGATGGATTAAGGTATGCAACAATGGCGTGTTTATGTTTGTGGTCCAAACTCATATGTTGGAAATGTGCGGGACAGCAATGGAGGGAATTAGAGAGATTCAAACAAAAACGAATGTTAGGACGTTTTGGAGACAGAACTAATTTCTCACCCTGGTTGCCAGCGTTGTGTTGTGGGGTGCTCTGAAACAGCGTTGTGGAGGAAACACATGGGGACCTTAAAGATGTGGGACACTGTCTCTGGGAAATTCCACAACGGCCATTAATCTGAGTGAAACCAAGATCACTGCAGGAGTTACTGGATTGGACGGAACTTTTTCCAGTATCTATAAAACACATGAGCATGAGTGAATTTAGGGTGATTATAAGACATTTTACACTAATAAAGTGAGAAAATGTATCCAAAATACTATTAAATGAGAGCTCACTAACCCCTAAAGCATCCGATCTGAGGACAACCTCTTGTTGCCATTGGCAGAGAGGACTTTCCTTTTGCCTTCATTGAAGACACTGGCAGAGTTTCATTCTGTGGAATCACCTTGGAGGCCCAATTTTTTGTGGGACTTTTGCAACTATTGTCCTGCTGGTGGTAAAAGACAGTAAAAGCAAATAGTCAGAATCCAAAAACTGTAAGCATGGCCGAACCGACCATTGAGGTCCCCAAGATGTATAATAAAAGTCCTAATAATAACTACTTTAATTCTGTAAAAAATGTTCTACAACACAAAGATGACAGACTGGGATTTGGTTATATTTCATCCTTGATTTTTTTTTTTTAAACTACATATCATTTATGTTCTAAATACCCTTCATCATTAGGCACATATCAAACCTCTAACAAATCATTTCTTCCCACCTAGGACATTAAAGACCTTTTATTATTATTATTTATTTTATTTATTTTTCAGATATAAACACTTTTTATTCTCCACCCCATAACGGAAAAAATGAAATTGGTTTAAAAAGGATTTTGCACAAAACTATAGTTATAAAACAAACATCGATCTACTGCTCATGTGTCCCTCATAACAATTGAATAACTACATATGTAATATTGATGATCATTCTCACATTTTAATAGGACTGAAGTTAAAAATAGACAAATTGTGTGTCTGTGGTCTCTTTATTTTTGTAAAAAAAAAATTCAATTTAGATGTTTAACTAAAACCACAATTTTATAGTGTTAGTCCTTAACATGTCAGGTGGTAAGCAGCAAGACATGTCTTAAGTTTTAACTGTCTTCTCTATTTTTTCCCCCAAAAGGATTGTTGAGAATAGTGTGATAGTGTTGAAGACTGTAACCGGTTTGAAGGGATCACTTTCTAAAAAATGATTCATCAAAAAAGTGATAAACTCAACCCCGTCACAAATTTTGAACCCCAAAACAATGAGAAATATACAGATAAGTGACAAAATGCTTAGTATACGATAGCAATAAGACATTATTTTATTATAAAAATGCTTATAATAATTATTTTTATTCATCATAATGGTATTGTGAAAAGCTTTAACATTTCATTTTGGTGAACCACCGCTTTAAAAAGTCTGGAGGACTGAACTTTTACCGAATCCCAGGAATGACCCGCATGTCAATGTCAAAATGACAGAAATGTCAAATCAAATCAAAGCTTTATCTATTCAAATTTTGTCATTTCAAACCCAAATGCTATTTTGCATTAACATTTTCATGCCATGCGTTTTCTTTTTGCACTGACGCAGAACAAAATAAAAGAGACTATCATGGTTTTAAAGCAATTGTTATGTATTATTATGTCAGGCATCTTAAAATGCACGAATGTAGATAAAGTGAATCATAATCATGTTTTTTTCCTCAGTGGGCTCCAAAACCCCCAAGCAAGTATTTGGACCTCTGTAGTACCTGTAGTACTGACTGAGTACCAGCTCAATATTCCAATATACCAATATTCTAATATAAAAATGAGAGAACATTTCTGCACTCAATCAAGTAAAACATTATTCGCAGCAGTTGTCTTACCTCTAGGTTATGTAGCTCAATAGGCAACTCCCAGGACGAACACATTTTACAGCTCAGTAGCCTCCTCTCCTGGTGAAACAGACAGACGCAGGACACAAATAATCATTACCACCTAATAAATACACAAATTCTTCACAGCTGTATTAAAATGCATTTGAATTTATACAAGAAAATATTCAACATGAAGTGTATTAAAATCTCAGACTGCTAGTGAAAATGCTTATCACTGAATACTTCTGCATAACAATTGAGGGGCATGTTGATCATAAAAATTAACACATTTTAGAATGTCTTAGTCAGTTTGTACTCGGTTTGCTTTTGTCACGATCACCAGCTGGAGTGCCCTGATTGTTCACTAGAGGGCACTCCACCCCAGACTATTGCCACACCATCACAGACTTCATTTCATACAGTTCATTGCCTGGGGCCCGTTCTTCGTACCTCGCTAACTCAGTTAGCTGGATTTGATTGTTGACGATTTGGCATGATCTTGGATTGTTTGGTTCTTCAACGCTCATCCTGGACTTGCTGTCATAGCAACATATCCGTAAGCTTAAACCTGCGAGCAGGCTTATTTAATGTAAACAGGATTAGATTGCATCTTGAGGTGATACTTAAAATCTGTCCCAGTCACTGCTACTTTATTACAAGAGTTCATTACTGAACCAGGGGCAATAATAATCATTTTAAATAATAATAATAATATACAAATTTTAAATTGTATATGTATATGAGAATGTATATAATATTATAATGTTGTGCATAATACTATAGACACAGCCACTTGATTGAGCGATTTATTTGTGATGGAATAATTACTTTATAATTTTATTGGAAGTTTGCACACGTTGTACAGTAAATCTGAGCCGTGCATTAATTTAAAGGTCCCGTTCTTCGTGATCCCATTGTTCAAACTTTAGTTAGTGTGTAATGTTGCTGTTAAAACAGCAATGAAAAAAAAAAAATTTATCATTGATCTATTATAACTTTTATGTTGGTTTGGTCGTTTAGCTGTTTCCTTATAAAGGTCCAGATATTCGTGGGTTTTTTTTGTGTGTAATTTGCCAAGTTTTTTGCCAGGTGGCTTTTTAAATTAAATTATGTCATTACGTTGCTGTCTTGACGCCAGCCAATCGCTGCATTGCTGATCATGGTTTCGAGTATCGATGCATCTGCCCTCTTCAGGGAAAACAAGAACTCGCAGTGAATTTAGATCATTTAATCCAGATATTTAAATCCAATCCGCAAATTCGTTTGAAGAACCAAATTAGCCAGACATCAGTTATCACGATTAAAAGATCTGGGATCTGTCAAATCATCTCAGATGTATTAAGCGAGGTACGAAGAATGGGCCCCTGGTCTAATCATTCATTATTGTCTGTCTATATATATATATATATATATATATTATTCCTTTGCCTGGTTTTCTTGGTTTCCTCTGTTTTTGCCTGTGTCTGCCTTTGGTTTTCAGAATATCTGAATTGAAGTAGTTCAATCAACTCTGAGGGGCGCTTCTCAATTCTTATTTGTGCATCCTCGTTTACTTTTCTAGCTTCCTTTCCTCGTGTCTTATCTCCACCCCTTCAGGATGCGAGGGAAGGACACAAGGAAAAGACGCCAGGACGGAGGAATTGAATCAAGTGAAATGATATATCATCGCTCCCTTTAGCGTCACTTCAAAACGTCGTCAAATAATGATGACTCTACACCGCTGGATTTAGTTTGCACATTGGGATTCTTGAACATTAGAGATAACTATTTATATTGTAATAGTTTCAACCCCTAAAAAATACCACATTTGTCCATATTTTATTTAATATTACCAGTTATTAATAACAACTATTTATTCCCAGTTATTAACTGCTTTTTATTTGTTGTTTATAGTAATACAGTTTGTTTCTTTCATTTTCTTGTGCTTTAATATAATTCTGCAACTTGTCAGTTGTTGTTATTTGACATACATCTGTGTCTTGTACATGTAAACATAATAATAATAATAATAATGAATAAACTGTGGCAAGATGTGAAGGGTGTCACGTGTTGATCTAAACAATACCGTTGCCATGCATACTTGACCTATAATGTTGAACCGGAAATAAAGTTGATTCATTCCTGCCCAGTACAAAGCCTGGTGTGCATATGACATGGTGTCAGAACAGAAGTAAGCCTATCATTAATATTAATGTGAGATGGTGGTCCAGTGGGTTAAACCATGGAACTAATATGCAGAAGGTTGCTGGTTTGATCCCTGCAGTCACCACCAGTGTGTCCTTGAGCAAGGCACTTTACTCCATGTTGCTCCAGGGGGATTGTCCCTGTAATAAGGGCACTGTAAGTCACTTTGGATAAATGCCAAATGCATAAATGTAAATGTAATTCACAAGGATTAGAACATTGAACAGCGGCCGAATATTTTGAAATGGATGTTCTACACTATAAGCCACCTGAGCTGTTTGACTTCGACTGTCCTAATGTGAGCACCGCATGGAATAAGTGGCAGCAACGCTTCGCCCTGTTCCTCAAAGCATCGGGAAACAGTGACGCATCTTCAGTGAAAAAGGTTGCTATTTTGCTCACGATACTGGGAGAGAGAGGATATCATATATACAGTAATTTTAGATGGGCACCGGCTGAAGGTGATAGAGATGCATAAAATCGTAATGACTTTGATACTGTGCTCAGAAAATTCGAGCAGTATTCCAACACGAGGAATCCAGTAATGGCTCTGCACGCACAGTTTTGGGCATACCAGAGACCCGAAGGCCAGGGTTTAGAAGCATTCGTGAATGATCTCAGGACGATGGCAAGTAACTGTCAGTTTACTGATTTAGAGACCACGCTACGAGACAAATTATTCTTTATATATGAATATATATCTGTTCTTTATATAGATGTGGTACAACGCATCAACCTCGCAACTGCCCTGCATTTGGTAAGGAGTGTCGTCGCTGTAAGAAGTTAAACCACTTTGCAGATCCGTGTCAAGCCAGAATGCCTAGCTATCGTGGCAGAGGTCATGGTCGTGGAGCATCAACTGTACACACAGTGGAGACTGATTTCGAACATTTCTTTATTGACTCAATGACACATGATCACAGTGACCCCTGCTGGTATGAAGAGGTAATTGTTAATGAGAACAAGATTAAAATTAAGCTAGATACAGGAGCAGATACAAACTGTATGCCACTGCCACAATTCAGACAGCTAACAGGATACACCAGCATCCCTGTTTACAAGTCTTCAGCTAGACTGTCAGGATATGGAAAGCACAGCATAGAGCACATAGGAAAGGTACATCTGAAATGCACAACGCTTAAAGGTGCTCAAGCAAGCTATGACTTTTTCCTCACTACTGAAAATGGACCAACTATCTTAGGTCGTCAAGCATGCTCTGGTCTTCAACTCATTCAAAGAGTGGACAACATTGAAAAATCACTAACTCAAGAAGATCTGATTGCACAATACCCTGATGTGTTTAGTGGTCTAGGAAAATTCACAGAACCATATGAAATCAAGTTGAAGCCAAATGTGTCACCTGTAATTCACCCGCCGCGCAGAGTGCTTCTAAGTCTTCATAATCGTCTCAAAGAAAAGCTTGATGATACGGAAGCAGCCGGTGTCATCCGTAAAACATCAAAACCCACAGACTGGGTCAACAGTCTTGTGGTAGTGGAAAAGAAAGATGGCTCACTTCGTTTATGCCTTGACCCTAAAGACCTGAATCGTGCCATTAGAAGGGAACATTTCATGATCCCAACCAGCTCTGATGTAATAAGCCAGATGTCAGGGAAAATAATGTTCACTGTGCTTGATCAGACAAGCTCATACTGGCAAGTTCCACTCACTGAAGCCAGCGCAGACCTGTGCACATTCAATTCTCCCTTCGGACGATATTCCTTCCAGCGAATGCCATTCGGAATATCAAGTGCCAGTGAAGTCCTACAGCAAAGAAACCAGATGGTTTTTGGGGACATTCCAGATGTGCATATTATAGCAGATGATTTGATTGTCGCCTCACTAGATGAGAAACAACATGACAAGACATTACATGATGTGATGCAGCGAGCTAAATCCACGGGCTGCAAGTTCAACAAAGAAAAGATCAAATTAAAGATGTCTGAACTTGTGTACATGGGCCATGTGATCAGTAAGGAAGGTCTGAAGCCCAACGAGTTAAAAGTGACAGCCATAACTGACATGCCTGACCCAACTTCAAAAGAGGATCTTCTAAGGATCATGGGCATGATCATTTATTTGTCACAGTTCATACCTAATCTGTCCACAATTACAACGCCACTGCATAGTCTACTCAAGAAAGATACGGCATGGACATGGGAACCGCAGCATGCAGCAGCTCTCAAGATGTTGAAGACACTTATCAGCAGCAAGCCAGTGCTTAAGTTATTTGACATGACTATAAAGACACTGTGATACAGTGTGATGCATCATCAACCGGTCTAGGAGCCTGTTTGCTGCAGGATGGTCATCCCATTGCATATGCATCTCGTTCATTGACCACATCAGAACAAAATTACTCACAAATTGAAAAGGAGCTGCTGGCAATCTGTTTCGCAACTGAAAAGTTCAACCAGTACGTGTATGGCAGACCAGTGACAATACAGTCTGACCACCGCCCGCTCGAGATGATCACCAGAAAGCCACTGCACAAGGCTCCAGCAAATGTTGTTACGCTTGCTGAAATACAACATCGATGTGAAATACCACCCTGGAAAACGTGTACATTGCGGATACCTTAAGCCGAGCATATCAGACCAGTGATGCTACATCTTCCAACATAGAGGATACACAACAGCTACGGGTACACAGCATTACTGAAGTACTACCTATGAGTAGCCAAAGAATTGAAAAGATCAGCATCAGACAGTGACCCGATTCTCCAGGCAGTAAGAGCAGTGAGTTAGAGAGGATGGCCGACTCACAAGGCAAGTGTACCTCCCCTAGCGCAACAGTTTTGGCAGGTGAGAGATGAAGTATACATTGAACATGGACTTGTTTTTGTAGGAGACAGAGTAGTCATCCCAGAGTCTCTGTGACAGGAGATTATTTCCACCTTACATGACTCTCATATAGGCATTGAGAAGTGCAAAACCAGAGCCAGAGCCTGGTATGTCTAGAGACATTCAAGATGCAATTGCTCGTTGCAGTGTGTGTACAAAATTTCACAGAAGCAACACCCAGGAGCTATTATTGCCACATGAAGTACCAGACCGTCCATGGGCTAAGCTGGGCTCTGACATATTTACCTTTAATGGAACTGATCACCTACTCGTCGTTGATTACTTCTCTAAGTACCCTGAAGTGGTGAGTCTGAGAACCAAGACAGCACAAGAGGTCATCAACAAGCTGAAATCTCTCTTTGCCAGGCATGGAGTGCCGGACATGCTGGTGAGTGACAATATGCCATACGCCAGTCATGCTTTGCGCCAGTTTGCCGCAGATTGGAATTTTAACCTGGTGACGTCAAGTCCTACATATCCTCAGTCTAATGGACAGAGTGAGAGGTTTGTGCAAACAATAAAACAGCTAATGAGAAAAGCAGCAGAGGATGGCAAGGACATCTACAAGTGCCTGCTTGATCTCCGAGACAGTCCTATTAGCGGACTCCAAGTCACTCCAGCACAATTGCTAATGGGACGCCGTCTCAAGACGATCTTGCCTGTAACCTCATGTAAATTGATGCCTCAAGCCACGGTCCAAGGTAGAGATGAGTTGGTGGCTTGACAACAACAGATGGCACACTACTACAACCGGGGAAAGAGCCCTCAGTGACCGCGACACTGGCCATTATGGCCACAGCCATGTGGTGTGTGTGGGCTACGCACACACTTGGACCGGTGGTGTCTGTTCCTGGGCCGGTGGTGCCAGTTCCAGTGCCTGAGCCGGTGGTGCCTGTTTCTGAGCCGGTGGTGTCTGTTCCAGTGCCTGAGCCAGTGGTGTCTGTTCCAGTGCCTGAGCCGGTGGTGTCTGTTCCTGAACCGGTGGTGCCAGTTCCTGAACTGGTGGTGCCAGTTCCAGTGCCCGAGCCGGTGGTGCCAGTTCCAGTGCCCGAGCCGGTGGTGCCTGTTCCTGAGACTGAGCCGGTGGTGTCTGTTTCTGAGCCGGTGGTGCCTGTTCCTGAGACTGAGCCGGTGGTGTCTGTTCCAGTGCCTGAGCCGGTGGTGTCCGTTCCAGTGCCTGAGCCGGTAGTGTCCGTTCCAGTGCCTGAGCCGGTGGTGTCCGTTCCAGTGCCTGAGCCGGTGTCGGTTCCAGTGCCGTGGCCGCCTGAACTCCGTGGGCCGCCCTGGCCGCCTGAACACCGCGGGCCGCCCTGGCCGCCTGAACGCCGCGGGCTGCCTGAACTCTGCGGGCCACCCTGGCCGTCTGAACTTTTTGTTTTGCCCCTTCCCTTCCTGGTCTGTTTCCCCCTTCCCTTACTGGTCTGTTTCCCCGTTCCCGCCCTGGTCTGTCCCTCCCGTCCCGCCCTGGTCTGTCCCGCCCTGGTCTGTCCCTCCCGTCCCGCCCTGGTCTGTCCCGCCCTGGTCTGCCCCTCCCGTCCCGCCCTGGTCTGCCCCGCCCTGGTCTGCCCCTCCCTGGTCTGCCCCTCCCGTCCCGCCCTGGTCTGTCCCGCCCTGGTCTGTCCCTCCCGTCCCGCCCCGCCCTGGTCTGTCCCTCCCGCCCCGCCCTGGTCTGTCCCTCCCGTCCCGCCCTGGTCTGTCCCTCCCGTCCCGCCCTGGTCTGTCCCGCCCTGGTCGTCCCTCCCGCCCGCCCTGGTCGGTCCCTCCCGTCCCGCCCTGGTCGGTCCCTCCCGATCTTATCACGTAATGAAATGTTCTCTGATCCCACCTGTTACATTTATTAATTAGGGTAATGACATTAACATTTGACTTCTACTCAGGCCAGCCAAACACCAGCACCACTGAGAGATGAAGAGGAGATGGAGGAAGAATATTAAAATCCAACAGGAAAAATAATAAAGTATTTGTAGGAAATAAAGATGACCATAAAAATTGTAAATAGATGTATTTAACAGCTGTGGTGGTGGCTATGGCATATATCTCGTACTATCATCTGCCAGCATCCTTCCATTCCACACAATAATCCGTTTTCAGAAAGTGTGATGACGGGAATATGAGTGTCATCAATGTATCCAACCACTGGAAATCCTAAAGGAAATTCTAATTATTAGGTTACTTTGCACCGTTTGTCAAGTGAATGACAGGATCCTGTATAAAAGGACAAGCCATTTTTGTCACTTTGATGGTGTCCTCATGATGAAATGAGCAATGAATGCATGTACCTGCACTGCAAAGAATGCTTTTCTTGCTTCAGATAATTTAATTTGTTTTAAGTAAACTTCGCTTACTTTAGATTTGGATTTAATTTTAATTTTTTTTTTTATATTTGTATTTGAAATATGACAAAATACAGTTTGAATGAATGAATAAAGTATTTAAACACTGCTGGTGCTTTAAAAAGGGGGAGGAGACCGAAAGAAACTCTGGGTTTACCAAAGAAAACCTGCTCCTGACAAGGTTAGGTTCACAGAGTAAGTTACCCTGGTAAATAAGTTACCTCTCTTTTAGAAACGGACTTGACTTACCCTGCTTTCTCGGGTTTGACATACCTCCCATTCTGAAACAGAAAACTCAGAGTTCGATACTCGGTTACTTAACGTAACCTCGGTTCTCTCTAGAAGAGGGAACGAGTATTGCGTAAGTTCCTTACGCTACGGGAAAGTATTCTTTCTTCGAGATTTCTGAAAAACCCAAAATTATCCTTAATTTTGTAACATTGTCAACGCAGTGCGGCAGCCTGGCAGACCATAGCAGGCTATTCCAGCGTGCCATTGGCTGCTCTGCTGGCAACTGCAGCAGCCTATCGGTGAGCCCGCGTGACGTGGCGACCAATGAGGGCGCTTCGCGCCCACCTGGCTTCATTTGCCTACAGGTGGGGCGTGGCCACGTGTATATAAGCAGGGCTCACGGGCTGCATATTCGGTTTTCGTAGTTCTGAAGCGTAAAAGCCCGCGGGGCGCACGGCAAGGAACGCAATACTCGTTCCCTCTTCTAGAGAGAACCGAGGTTACGTTAAGTAACCGAGTATCGTTCTCTTACGAGAGGTTCTCTCGTATTGCGTAAGTTCCTTACGCTACGGGAACATATTGTCAACGCCGTGCGCGCCTCGCATACAGCATATGTATCCCAGGGAACCGGGGACCATAACACTGCTCGGGCAGGGTGGCCGGTAAAGGAAACGGGCCACCACATATACGGACACTTCGTTTGAACTGACGGGTGGTTACAACGGGTGGTTACAACACCCTGCCTTATGAATGAGGGAACGGCACCTGCCGGTCGCCTTCAAATTCACCACACCCTGTCTCATGAATGAGGGAACGGCAAGGCCGGTCGCCTTCAAATTCACAATATCTTGTCATATGAGTGAGGTAACGGCACCGCCGGTCACCTTCAAACTCACAATAGCTCTTTTCGTAAATGAGGGAACGGTACCGCCGGTCTCCTTCAAATTTACATAAGCCTTGTACCGAACTTACTACCAGTATGTGAGCTATGTCTGCGCAGAATCACCGGGCAGAACCAACAGCCTTATTGAACTGATAACACTTTCGCCTGTAAGGCAGGAACTTCCAGATTGTAAAATCTCACGAACGTAGACGGGGAGGCCCAGCCTGCCGCCACGCAAATATCGTGGATGGAAATCCCTCTGGCCCAAGCCCACGAAGAGGCCATGCCTCTGGTGGAGTGTGCTCTGACACCTAGCGGGCACTGCAGGTGTTTGGAAGCGTATGCAGTTGCAATCGCGTCCACTATCCACCTGGACAGGGTCTGTTTCGAGGAGGCGTGACCTTTAGCGCGCCCTCCAAACGAAACAAATAGCTGCTCAGAACGCCTGAAGGCGGCGGAGCGTGTGACATAAACCCTCAATGCCCTGACAGGGCAGAGGATATTGCCACCGTCCCCCTCGTCGGATGCTGGCAGAGCCGAGAGGGAGATAATCTGCGCCCTGAAAGGAGTGCCGATCGCTTTGGGGACATAACCATGCCTCGGTCTGAGAATGACCTTAGAGTCATTAGGACCGAACTCCATACACGTCGGGCTCACTGAGAGCGCGTGTAGATCCCCCACGCGTTTCACTGAAGCCAGAGCTATCAGGAACGCGGTTTTTAGCGAAAGGAACCTTGGTTCCACAGTCTCGAGCGGTTCAAAGGGATGAGCCTTCATGGCCTCTAGGACCAAGGCCAGATCCCAAATAGGAACCGATGGGAGCCGTGGGGGATTCATCCGTCTAGCTCCTCTGAGGAAACGGATGATGAGCTCGTTCCTTCCTAGCGTGCTGCCTAGCGTCGTCTGGGCGAACGCTGCTATAGCCGCTACATACACTTTGAGCGTGGAAGGGGACCTGCCCAGTTCCAAGAGCTCCTGGAGGAAGGAGAGCACCCGCTGGACCCCACATTGCTGCGGTTCCAATCCCTTGGAAGCACACCACTCAGTGAACACCGACCACTTAGAACTATATAACCGCCTCGTCGAGGGGGCTCTAGAGTGTGAGATCGTGTTCATAACCCCTTCGGGCAGGTCAACGGGTATCCGTTGGTCACCCATACATGCAGAGACCATCGCTCTGGATGGGGATGCCAAACTGACCCTCCTGCTTGAGAGAGGAGGTCTGCTCTCAGCGGAACTGGCCAGGGGGGTGAGTGCGACAGCTTCACCAGCTCTGGGTACCAAATCTGGTTCTCCCAGCGCGGCGCTATAAGGAGCACCGGGCGGCGCGTTTCCCTGATTTTCGCTATAACCTGGGTCAATAGGGAAATCGGCGGGAAAGCATACAGCGGGAGGCTGGGCCAAAGTTGGGACAGCGCATCCTCGCTTTTGGACAAGAACGTCGAGCAGCGGGCGTTCTCTTTTGTTGCAAAGAGGTCGAGCTCCGCTCTGCCGAATAGGCGCCATACCAGCTGGACTGTCTGGGGGTGCAGGGACCATTCTCCTGGGAGAATGAGGCCCCTGGACAGCTTGTCCGGGCCCACGTTGAGGTGGCCCGGAACGTGCGCCGCTCTCAGCGAGCGCAGCGAGCTGTGTGCCCACACGAGCAGGCGTTCCGTCAGATTGCCCAGACACCTGGACCTGACACCGCCCTGCCGGTTCACGTAGGACACCACCGTGGTATTGTCCGACCGGACCAACACATGGTGTCCCCGTATAAACGGGAGAAACTGCTTGAGCGCGTTCTCTACCGCTATCATCTCCAAACAGTTTATGTGTAGGAGTTTTTCTCCGCTCGACCAGAGGCCCGAGGCCGGTCTGCCCTCGAAAACGGCGCCCCAACCCGAGGTGGAGGCGTCCGTCGAGATGACTTTGCGGTGTGAGATGGCTCCCATTGTCACTCCCCGCTGGTACCAGTCGGCTACTAACCAGGGCTCTAGGGCTGCAACACAGCCCTGAGTCACTCTGATCCTGAAACCTCCGGCAGCCCAGGCTCTGTGAGGCACTCGGGCGTTTAACCAGCGTTGCAGCGGGCGCATGCGCATTAAGCCCAGCTGGAGCACAGCTGCAGCTGAGGCCATACGTCCCAGCATCCTCTGAAAAAGCTTGAGAGGTGCGATTTTGCCCGGCCGGAAGTACGCAGCCATGCGCCGAACTTGGCGCGTGCGTTGTGGTGACAGGCGGGCAGACATAGCCACAGTGTCCAGATTCAAACCCAGAAATGAGGTTGATTGCGTGGGCACTAATGAGCTCTTGGTCCAGTTGACCGTGAGCCCCAGGCTGTCCAAATGGCTGAGCAGCATTGCCCTGTGGGCGAGGAGCTCGGCCTCTGACTGCGCCAGGATGAGCCAGTCGTCCAAGTAGTTCAATATTCGCATCCCCCGGTTTCTCAGGGGAGCGAGGGCCGCGTCCATGCACTTCGTAAATGTACGGGGTGCTAGTGACAGGCCGAACGGAAGGACGGTGTATTGATAAGCCTGGCCGTCGAAGGCGAATCGTAAGAATGGCCTGTGACGCGGCGTTATCTTGATTTGAAAATATGCGTCTTTCAAATCTAGGGAAATTAGCCAGTCTCTCGGGCGAATATGCGCGAGGATCTGCTTGGTCGTAAGCATCTTGAACGATCTCCTCAAAAGAGCTTTGTTCAGACGCCTCAGATCCAGAATCGGTCTGAGCGACCCGTCCCTTTTTGGCACGAGAAAATATCGGCTGTAAAAGCCTGACTCGCTCATAGAATGGGGAACCGGTTCTATAGCCCCTTTGCACAGCAGCGTGGCTATCTCCGCTCGAAGTAGATGTGCTACTTCTTCGCTCACTCTCGTCTCTATACGCGCACAGAAGCGCGGAGGGCGGCGAGCGAACTGCAGAGTGTAGCCGTGCTTCACTGTTCTCAGCACCCATTCTGATACACCTGGAATGGCTTCCCACGCTTTCGCGTGTGCCAAACGGGACAGAACGGCCTCTGGGCTCGAAACGCCGC
Source organism: Romanogobio albipinnatus (assembly GCA_023566225.1). Classification (NCBI taxonomy): domain Eukaryota; kingdom Metazoa; phylum Chordata; class Actinopteri; order Cypriniformes; family Gobionidae; genus Romanogobio; species Romanogobio albipinnatus. The sequence goes on from CM042239.1 coordinate 27,018,210, forward strand.
GTTTCGCGGGTTTGACGGCCCGTATAAGAGGGGCGGGCGCGGTGCGCGCGCTCTCTGTGCTGTGGGCCAGCCGCTCGCTTTCGGTGGCTGGCCGCCTTACACACTGTGTCTCTACCGCTTTGAGCGGGGAATGTCTTGTGTGTGGCCCTACACTCATCGCTTCGGCCACCTTGGGCGGAAAACAAATGGTGTGTGGCGCGGCGCGTAGCGCCTGGGGCATAATGTTCGCGAAAATATGTGAGCGCGTTTGAGCGGGCACAACTCTTACGCGTGGAACATGACCGGTTAAGAGTGGCTGTGTGACAGCGCGTGTGGTGGCTAGGCGTGGACGCAGACAAGCGGACACGTGACCTAACTCTAGCACTCGAGCGGCCGGAGGCCGCTTTATGTGAGTGGGGGACACGGGGTTTATTGTGCTTATGTGCAGGGGTGAACACAGAAAAGTGGGCACATTTACTGCATTTGAAACACATACGGCGTGAGCCGTGCAACCAGAAATAATGCAACTTTTGTGATTTCTCTGGTTCGCCGTAAAAACGGCGGTGGTTGACAGGCGAGAGGGCGTTTTTGCCGGCTCGTTGGCTGCGTGAAATTCCTCTGCAGCAGCCACAGTGGTGGGGGCTGACAGGAAAAAGAGTTTTGACGGTGGTCCGGCCGCAGCGGGACTTAACCGTCGTTTCTTGCCTCTGGCTAGGAGGGCTTTGGAGGCTCGGACTTCAGCACGATCCTAGGCCGGGGGCCCCGAGGGGGAGGCGGCTTACCGTGGCTGGAAGAGCGCGATCTGGGGCGGCCGCTCGGTCTTCGCTGAGACGAAGGGGGCCGCGCTGGGCGCTGCGTGGAGCTCGGTGCTGGCTGGTCGCGAGGACGGCGAGCAACGGAGCTACCGCTGGCGCCTGGGCGTCGAGGCAGGAAGAGGTTCATGGCCTGCGTCGTCTTCTGTACTTCGGAGAAACGGTCGACGATCCCCTTGACCGCTGGTCCGAAGAGCCCAGATGGAGAGAGCGGGGCGTTTAAGAAGGCCGCGCGCTCTGTTTCTCGCATGTCCGCGAGCGTGAGCCAGAGGTGGCGCTCAGCTACCAGCGATAACGTCACTCTGCATGCCTTAGACGGGAGGGCAGCCTTTGAGCGCCAACCAAACGGCGGGCAAAGGTGCGCTGCGACCGCCTCTTCCACCGGAGGGTATAGCGTTGTAGCCTTTCTCAGCCGCGCCGTCAACTTGTGAGAGCGTCGAAGAAGCCTGAGACGAGACCCTCGCGGAGAATGGCGCGTTCCAGGACTTCGCGAGCTCCTCGTGAAGCTCTGGCAGAAAGGGTGCAGTCCTGGCGGTGGGCGCACGGCGGCGACTGTTCAGGAAGCATCCGTCGAGCCGATTCGGCGCTGCCACCTTAGGCGGGGCCCATTCGAGGCCTAGCTGCTCGACAGCCCGGGTGAGAAGGCGCAACAGTTCGGCGTCCTCACCCGCTCGAGAGCGTCCGGAGGCTCGGACTGAAGAGGTCGCGGAAGACCATTCCTCGCTGTCGGAAGCCATGATGGAGCAGCTGTCGGCGCGTTCCGCGGCCGCATCCGCCTCATCCCCAGAGGCGGCAACAGAAATGGCGGCCTGGGGTGGGGGCGGGGAAGGCGAGAGTGAAGCGGGCGGGAAGGGTTCCGGCGAGCTTCTCTCGGCCAACTCCGGAGTCCGCTGCGAGCGGCGCTTTTTCCTGCGCGGCTTAGCAGAGACTGGAGGGATGTCATCTTCGAACTGATCGAGTCGAGCCCGCAGGGTCGACATCGTTAGTTCTTCGCACTCCGGGCATCCGCCGGCGAGAAGTGCGGCGGCGGCGTGATCACGGCCCAGGCAGAGAGCGCAGATCACATGGCGGTCCCCGGAACTGAGCTGCGCGTGACACGAGCCGCAGGTGGAACGAGACATTTTTAGAAAAACGCTCGGCTCTTTTTGTGAAAGTGTGACGCAGCGGCGACAACACTGAGCAATAAAAGGATATAATGCTGCCGGATAGCAGAGCAGGCACGGATGGCTGAAGGTGGCGCGATGCTGCCGGCTTCTTCAGGCGCTGTCCTCTGCTTGCTCGTCTGCACGTTCAACGGCGGCGGGTTCCAGATCCAGCGATGCGAAGGGCTTCGCTGAAGAAAAGAAAATCGAATATGCAGCCCGTGAGCCCTGCTTATATACACGTGGCCACGCCCCACCTGTAGGCAAATGAAGCCAGGTGGGCGCGAAGCGCCCTCATTGGTCGCCACGTCACGCGGGCTCACCGATAGGCTGCTGCAGTTGCCAGCAGAGCAGCCAATGGCACGCTGGAATAGCCTGCTATGGTCTGCCAGGCTGCCGCACTGCGTTGACAATGTTACAAAATTAAGGATAATTTTGGGTTTTTCAGAAATCTCGAAGAAAGAATACTTTCCCGTAGCGTAAGGAACTTACGCAATACGAGAGAACCTCTCGTAAGAGAACCCCTCATTTCAGGTTTAACAAACTCAGAGTTTTCACTTAATCTCCTTTCTGAAAGAGCCCCTGACCCTTTGAAAAGAGCATATCATGTTTAAATAGTTTGTTTATTGGATTAGTGACCAGGAAATGTTATTTCTTCTTAAAGTTTTTTTCTTTATTTTAAGGCCCTTCCACACGGAGATGCGTTTAGCTGTATACATGTAAATTTTGTACCATATCAGCGTTTCATTTAGACGGATCCGGCGTTTTGGGAGCATGAAACCAATATTTTTTTAAACTGGGTCCCAGAGTGGATAAATCTGAAAACGACATCCTTGCGTACAACCAATCCGTATATTTTGTGAAACGGTGATGTCATCACACCACATCGCGCGCGGGAAAGACTAGAAAGGGATACAACAACTGGGCATGCGCACATCAATATTGCGTCATTTAATTATTGCGTCATTATTGTAAGGGTAGGTTTAGGGTGTAGGCATTAATAAAACACAATCTGGTGAGTAGAACATTTATTTATTGTTATTTTACCGTGAGGTTTTGCCTCACATCCTACCATTGCTGTACCCCTTCTAGCCACAAATCTTCTTCTCTGTTTGTAGTGTATTTCTGTTGCAGAATTACAGCCCAACATACTGGCCTGGCATGTATACTACATCGTATTGAGTCGGTTTCAGTGCTCTCGTGTGTAAGCAGATATTTCTTGAAATGAGGAAAATAAAAGAGGGAAAATAGGGAAAGCTCTGGCTCGTGTGGACCAAAAGTCACCATGGAATTAAAATAGATCATTTGTATTTTTTATCTATGCACATCACTTTTTTTAATTTATAATCTTTAATCAAAAACATTAACTTCCCCTCTAGTAATCCCTATTTATGGAAGCTTGTTTCTGCCACAGAATAAAAAATAAAAATGGTATAATTGTGACTTTTTCCTCACAATTGTGATTTTTTTTATTTATTTTTTATTTGCGTGATATAAAGTCGCAATTGCGAGTTATAAAGTCAGAATTGCATGACATTAAGTCGCAATTTAAATCTCACAATTCTGACTTTATAACACGCAATTGCTAGATATAAAGTCAAAATTATGAGATATAAACTTGCAAATCTGAGAAAAAAGTCAGTTATAAAATCACAATTATCTTTTTAAATGTTTTATTCTGTGGTGGAAACAAGCTTCTATACCTATTAGCAAATGACAACCATCCAATCAATACCTGATGGACATTTTTTTTTCTTGTTTGAAAAGCTGTTTTACTCGGATATACATCACAATAGAGGAGAAAGGCAGATCTCAGTCTCATTCATGCCGACTTTAAACTTATTTTCAGATTATGATGAAAAAAATATCTGTATAAACATATCACCCCACTATATAAGAGTATTTACAGCTATTATTAAGCTCATTAATTATTAAACAAGTACCTTGCTTTTTTTCAGATGAAGAACATCTTCAGTGAAAGTCTGAGGATCAAATGCTGCCAAAGCTGTCCTTAGAACCACTGCACACTCTGTATGAGCAGAAAATAATAAGTGATGAGCAGATCTTAAATAAAACCTCTAAGCTCCATAAAAAATGCTGTTACTAACCCTCAGCCGATGGGCGTTTTTGAGGTTCACTGTTCAAGCATCGAACGATGAGCTGGGTAAGAGCATGGTTTTGAGGGGTCATTGGTGGCAGAAGGTCAACCCCTAAACCAAGCTCTAATCTGGTCTGAAGCTGATCAATACCTGTATGAAAACAAATGTTTCAGGTGAAATGAATGACTGAAAAATCCTTGTCCCAGAATAAGACAAGATGCATTGAAGAGATGACCACATACCTTCACATGGACGCTTTCTGTTCAGTGTTTCCCACAGCAGAACCCCAAAACTGTAGAATCATTAAAAAGCTCAAATGAACGCAACAATTCGACGGTAATTTACAGCTGAAACACTCTAGAATTTCGAGCTAATGCACCTCACCTATATATGTCCGCCTCCACAGAAGGAACAGCTCCTTGTAAGACTTCAGGTGACACATAGGCCAGATCTCTGTAACATGGCCCACAGCCATTAGAAGTGGTCAAGTGCATGTCTATCTCCTGACCCCAGTCACACAACTACAATGACACACAAAAGTAAGAAAAATGGTAAAGCATATGCACACAAAAAAACATGTTTGTATTTTAAGGAACTTTGGACTATGCATGGCAATACTTTGGCACGGTACTCTTGGTCGAGAAGAACATTAGTAGCTTTCAGGGCTCCATGAGGCAGCGGAACGGCATGGATATGAGCTAAACCTTCAGCAACATCCAACAGGATCCGAAGACAAAGAGCCATCGAAAGCTCTGGATACCGGTTTGTCTAAAGAAAGAAGAAAAAAAAGCATCACGTGCAGTTAAATGATATAAGACTGGTAGAATGCACAGAGAGACATTTCCTAACGAAAAGAAATATATTAATGATGATGATGACACAACAGCTACTAAAGTGCTAATGCATTGTATTGGAATGCTATGGTACTATAAAACTGCTATTCATTGGCACTATTTTTAGTACTGTTACATTACTAGTTGCTTCCCTGCCCAGGGGATTTCCACTCTCTCACTGTCAGGAATATGAACACACCTCTACAATCCCAAAACAAACATCCAAACTTCCTGCTTTAGGCAAGGCAAGGCAAGGCAAGGCAAGTTTATTTGTATAGCACATTTCATACACAGGGGCAATTCAAAGTGCTTTACACAGAAATGAAGTTAAAATATTCATAAGTGAATACAATAAAAATATACATAGTATAACAGTTATAGTGGGAATTAAAAGAAAATATAAAATAAAGATGAAATCCCCTATCTGGGGTGGAAGAAAATGGAGAGTCAGGTTTACTTTAAAAATATTTGTCAGGTAACTGTGCGTTTAGACAGTACCCTTACAGACAAATCTTCTTGGCCTAACTTGAGGGCGTTCTCTAGATGTTTTACCCGTCAGAGCAGATCTAAACGGGTCTTCCTCGCACCGGAGCGAGTACTCAAAAAATATTTGTCAGGTAACTGTGCATTTAAACATTACCCTTACAGACAAATCTTCCCGGACAGGAACACCGGGGCTATCTCTACTTTGTTCGACCGTCAGAGCGGATCTACACGGTCCTTCCTCGTACTACCAAGGCTATACAGATCTATATCCGTCAGAGCGGATCTAAACGGATCATCCTCACACCGGAGGGATTTCGATTTAGCGCTCCCCCGTCTCTCAACCTCTTCCACCCAGTCAGCCTTAAACAAAATAAAAAATAAGTGAATAAAAAGTATAATTAAAACAGAAATAAAGTTAAAATATTCATAGAATAAAAAGTAAAATTAACACAGTAAAAGCATAGGATAAGGTGCAATCAGTCGGACATACAGTAGCAAGGCTCATTCATTAAATGCACAGCTGAACAGATGTGTTTTGAGTCTGGATTTGAAAGTGGCTACTGTTGGAGCACATCTGATCTGTTCAGGAAGCTGGTTCCAGCTGCTGCTGGCATAACAGCTAAAAGCAGACTCTCCTTGCTTTGAGTGAACCCTTGGTATTTCTAATTGACTTGATCCTGATGATCTGAGTGATCTGTTGGGTTTGTATTTAATCAGCATATCTGCAATGTATTGAGGTCCTAGGTCATTGAGTGACTTATATACAAGTAATAGTACTTTAAAATCGATCCTAAATGTAACTGGAAGCCAGTGTAAAGACCTGAGGACTGGTGTGATATGGTCATATTTTCTGGTTCTGCTCAGGATCCTGGCAGCAGCGTTCTGTATGAGCTGCAGCTGTCTAATGGTCTTTTTGGGAAGGCCGGTGAGAAGACCATTACAATAGTCCACCCTGCTGGTGATAAAAGCATGAACGAGTTTCTCTAAGTCTTGCCTGGAAACAAAGCATCTAATTCTTGCAATATTTTTGAGATGATAGTAGGCTGATTTAGTTATTGCTTTGACATGACGACTGAAACTCAGGTCTGACTCCAAAATCACACCCAGATTCCTGACTTGATTTTTTGGTTTTAGACCTTTAGCCTCAAGATATGCGTTCACCTTGAGAATTTCATCTTTGTTTCCAAATGTAGTGATTTCAGTTTTGTCTTTGTTTAACTGAAGAAAGTTTTGGCACATCCAACTGTTAACTTCTTCAATGCATTTACATAGAGAGTCAATGGGGCTGTAGTCATTAGGCGATAGGGCTAAGTAGATCTGGGTGTCGTCAGCATAGCTGTGGTAAGCCATTTTGTTATTTTTCATTATTTGGCTATTAGATAACAGACTGTTAGATAACAGACTCATCGGGTATGTTAACGCACCTGTCTGACTCAAATATTATTTTAAAATTAAGTATTAAGTGCATTGTTTAAGTGCTGCTTACCTCATGCAGTGTCGAATCTAGAGATCCTTCAGTCATCCAGTCCCACACCAGTCCCACTAGAGAGTGAGTTGAACTTGTGTACACACCCAACGGGACTAGTACTTGCTCAGAGCACACCTGGCCCAACATTCCTACTTTCTTTAACCTGTCAATCCATTTGCTGATGTCACACATACACACACACACACACACACACACACACACACACACACACACACACACACACACACAAAGCATTTAGGTTTTGTTTTCCATTTTCCTTGGAAATACCCTGTAAGCTGCACAATGTTTTTACAGAGAGTTTACTCCACAAAGCATTGCAATATTTAAAAGCATTTTGTTTGAATATTTATTCATATAAACATGAATTCTTCTTCTTCTTCTTCATTATTATTATTATTAATTCATATTAATACTGTATTAACAATCTACTACAACTTAAATAATATATCTTAATAAATATTAATTGTATTATATATACAGCCTATATTTACTATGCAAAGCACAACAAATAAACGTGCAAAAATGATCTGCCACATGTATGATAACTGAAAAGGCACTTTACCTATCCTTGATTAACTTGACAGCCACTTTGCGACCTGTCCTTCCGAGATGTCCTCGCAAACACGCACTTACACTCGTTCTGACCAAAACTACGTCTCGCAAGTCCTTCTCTTCAATTATCTGCAGATGACTGACCTGAGCCATTCCTCTGGACTCCTCTGCTGGAATGAGTAGACTGAAACTGCTCGACTAGTTTGATTTGCTGTCATTTACTGTTATGGATAGAAAACATCTATAATCTTTGATAGAAAATGAAAGGAATCGAGAGCCCAGCCCCAGAGCGCGTGCTCATGACGTCGCTTGTTTATGTCGCGTCTTATTGGCTGAGTTCACAGAAATCCCCTGCTATTTTTTTAGAAGTCACGTAGTTGTGAAAAACAACTATTTTTTTGTAGGCTGTGTATGTATGTATTAGCAGTTTATACTATTTTATAGTAGAACTATACTATTTTTAAAGCCTCCCACATTCAAGTTTAAAATGACCGCGCCCGCTCTTAGAAAAAAATAATGTGGAAAGATGAATCATGAAAAATTAATAATTTCCGTGGGTCAAGTTGAGTTAGTGTTAGGCTATAATTATCGCTAAAATCAGGGTTAATAAACTCTTAACATCTAACAACTGCTCATAACGAGTCTCTTAAAGATAGCCTATCGCTTTTTTTTTTGCCTCTTTTTTTGTTTTTTGTTGTATGGCCACATGATTAACATCATATCTATACAAAATAGCCAACAATGGAAGACAATGACAGGGAGTGAGTGATATTGCCTATTAATTATTAACCTCTCAGCGTTTATTTATTCATGTATTTGTTCATGCCTGAATTGTCTCTCGTCATGGTGGACTCATCAGTGTGACTTCATCTTTCTCAACAACCAAAAAAAAAAAGAGAAGCAATTTTCTTTTTTTTCAGATGTCTGCCGAAATTGCACAAAAGAGGTGTCTGCCACACACTTAGGGGTTTTCTTAGCAAGACTAAATGTTAAGTCACAATTTGCTGATCCCTGTTCAGCGTGACAAGTGAATGGGAAGTGAGATTTCCATCTTAGAAGGGGATGTCCAAAGTGGCTGAACTAACAAAGTGGAATCTTGTGAATCATTTATTGGTTTATCACTTTCACGCTCTGTTATCTCATAAGAGAGAAAAAAACTATTGTCATTTTAACATACTTTAGCTATAGGCCTATTGTTATTTTATTTAACTGTTCTTATAAATCTCCTCCATGAACTGCCACCTTAACGTGGTGGAGGGGTTTGAGTACCCGAATGACCCTAGGAGCTATGTTGTCCGGGGCTATATGCCCCTGGTAGGGTCTCCCAAGGCAAACAGGTCCTAGGTGACGGGTCAGACTAAGAGCAGTTCAAAAACCCTTATGATGACAAGTAAAACGAGGACCGTGACGTCGCCCGGTACGGCGCAGCCGGGGCCCCACCCTGGAGCCAGGCCTGGGGTTGGGGCTCGTATGCGAGCGCCTGGTGGCCGGGCCTTCCCCCACGGGGTCCGGCCGGGCTCAGCCCAAAGGAGCGACGTGGGGACACCTTCCCGTGGGCCCACCACTCGCAGGAGGGACCGTAAGGGGCCGGTGCAAAGAAAATCGGGCAGCAGTCGAAGGCAGGGGCCTAGACGACCCGATCCCTGGACACAGAATCTGGCTCTTGGGACATGGAATGTCACCTCGCTGGCGGGGAAAGAGCCTGAGATTGTGCGTGAGGTTGAGAGGTTCCGACTAGAGATAGTCGGAATCACCTCCACGCATGGCTTGGGCTCTGGAACCACACTCCTCGAGAGGGGATGGACTCTTCACCACTCTGGAGTTGCCCATGGTGAGAGGCGGCGGGCTGGTGTGGGTTTGCTTATAGCCCCCCAGCTCTGCCGCCATGTGTTGGAGTTTACCCCGGTGAACGAGAGGGTCGTTTCCCTGCGGCTTCGGCTCGGGGATAGGTCTCTCACTGTTGTGTGTGCCTACGGGCCAAACAGCAGTGCAGAGTACCCGACCTTCTTGGTGTCCCTGGGAGGGGTGCTGGAGAGTGCTCCGACTGGGGACTCCGTCGTTCTACTGGGGGACTTCAACGCCCACGTGGGCAATGACAGTGAAACCTGGAGGGGCGTGATTGGGAGGAACGGCCCCCCTGATCTGAACCCGAGTGGTGTTCAGTTATTGGACTTCTGTGCTAGTTACAGTTTGTCCATAACGAACACCATGTTCAAGCATAAGGGTGTCCATCAGTGCACATGGCACCAGGACACCCTAGGTCGTAGGTCAATGATCGACTTTGTGGTCGTTTCATCTGACCTGCGGCCGTATGTCTTGGACACTCGGGTGAAGAGAGGGGCGGAGCTGTCAACTGATCACCACCTGGTGGTGAGTTGGATCCGATGGCGGGGGAGGAAGCTGGATAGACTCGGTAGACCCAAACGTACTGTGAGGGTCTGCTGGGAACGTTTGGCCGAGTCTCCTGTCAGAGAGATCTTCAACTCCTGCCTCCGGCAGAGCTTCGACCAGATCCCGAGGGAGGCTGGAGATATTGAGTCCGAGTGGACCATGTTCTCCACCTCCATTGTCAAAGCGGCTGCTCGGAGCTGTGGACGCAAGGTCTCCGGTGCCTGTCGAGGTGGCAATCCCCGAACCCGGTGGTGGACACCGGAAGTAAGGGATGCCGTCAAGCTGAAGAAGGAGTCCTATCGGGCCTGGCTGGCTTGTGGGACTCCTGAGGCAGCTGACAGGTACCGGCAGGCTAAACGGACTGCAGCCCGGGTGGTTGTGGAGGCAAAAACTCGGGCCTGGGAGGAGTTCGGTGAGGCCATGGAAAAGGACTATCGGCTGGCCTTGAAGAGATTCTGGCAAACCGTCCGGCGCCTCAGGAGGGGGAAGCAGTGCCCTACCAACGCTGTTTACAGTGGCGATGGGCGGCTGTTGACCTCAACTGGGGATGTTGTCGGACGGTGGAAGGAATACTTCGAGGATCTCCTCAATCCCGCCGTCACGTCTTCCATTGGGGAAGCAGAGGCTGGGGGCTTAGAGGAGGACTCGTCCATCACCCAAGCTGAAGTCACCGAGGTGGTCAAGAAACTCCTCGGTGGCAAGGCACCGGGGGTGGATGAGATCCGCCCTGAGTACCTCAAGTCTCTGGATGTTGTGGGGCTGTCTTGGCTGACACGCCTCTGCAGCATCGCGTGGCGGTCGGGGACAGTGCCTCTGGTATGGCAGACCGGGGTGGTGGTCCCTCTTTTTAAGAAGGGGGACCGGAGGGTGTGTTCCAACTATAGGGGGATCACACTTCTCAGCCTCCCCGGGAAAGTCTATGCCAGGGTACTGGAGAGGAGAATTCGGCCGATAGTGGAACCTCGGATTCAGGAGGAACAGTGTGGTTTTCGTCCTGGTCGTGGAACACTGGACCAGCTCTATACCCTCTACAGGGTGCTGGAGGGTTCATGGGAGTTTGCCCAACCAGTCCACATTTGTTTTGTGGATTTGGAGAAGGCATTCGACTGTGTCCCTCGCGACGTCCTGTGGAGGGTGCTGGGGGAATATGGGGTCCGGGGTCCTTTGCTGAGGGCTGTCCGGTCCCTGTATGACCGAAGCAGGAGTTTGGTCCGCATTGCCGGCAGTAAGTCAGACTTGTTCCCGGTGCATGTTGGACTCCGGCAGGGCTGCCCTTTGTCGCCGGTTCTGTTCATAATTTTTATGGACAGAATTTCTAGGCGCAGCCAAGGGCCGGAGGGTGTCAGGTTTGGGGACCACACGGTTTCGTCTCTGCTCTTTGCGGATGACGTTGTCGTGTTGGCCCCTTTTAACCAGGACCTTCAGCATGCACTGGGACGGTTTGCAGCCGAGTGTGAAGCGGCTGGGATGGGGATCAGCACCTCCAAATCCGAGGCCATGGTCCTCAGTCGGAAAAGGGTGGCTTGCCCACTTCAGGTTGGTGGAGAGTTCCTGCCCCAAGTGGAGGAGTTCAAGTATCTAGGGGTCTTGTTCACGAGTGAGGGGAGGATGGAACGGGAGATTGACAGACGGATCGGTGCAGCTTCTGCAGTAATGCGGTCGATGTACCGGTCTGTCGTGGTGAAGAAAGAGCTAAGCCGTAAGGCGAAGCTCTCGATTTACCGGTCAATCTACGTTCCTACTCTCACCTATGGTCATGAGCTTTGGGTCATGACCGAAAGGACAAGATCCCGGATACAGGCGGCCGAAATGAGCTTTCTCCGCAGGGTGGCTGGGCGCTCCCTTAGAGATAGGGTGAGAAGCTCAGTCACTCGGGAGGAACTCGGAGTAGAGCCGCTGCTCCTCCACATCGAGAGGGGACAGCTGAGGTGGCTCGGGCATCTGTTCCGGATGCCTCCTGAACGCCTTCCCGGGAAGGTGTTTCGGGCATGTCCAACCGGGAGGAGGCCCCGGGGAAGACCGAGGACACGCTGGAGGGACTATGTCTCCCGGCTGGCCTTGGAACGCCTCGGTGTCCCCCCGGAAGAGCTAGAGGAAGTGTCTAGGGAGAGGGAAGTCTGGGCATCTCTGCTTAGACTGCTGCCCCCGCGACCCGGCCCCGGATAAGCGGAAGAAGATGGATGGATGGATGGATGTTCTTATAAAACTGTAAAAAGAGGTAGCTTGTTTAGAATTTATAACAACAATAAATTATATTAAATAAAGATAACAGATGCAAACAGACACTGAGAATGATTGAACTCTGTTGAAGTGTATAACCTATCCAATAAAACTAGTTAATTCATTGACATTCTATCTCAAATGTAATGATTAATTACCTGCACAATACATTTGATTAAAAAAAATGTATGAAAGGAATTAAAGTCACTATGAATGCAATCAATGTTTACACTTCCGTGCTATTTGATGGGGAAAAAATTAACAAATGACTCAATAAAGTAACACATTAAATAAATAAGACATTTAAGACTGCTTTAATATTATAGCCTACATTGTTTATTTATTTTTTTCTACATTTGCATTTGCAAATTATTTCTAGTGAAATTAAAGTCATTGATCCAGTGCAAATGTGTTTAAGCGATAACTCCAATCTCACAAAATTTACACTCAAGAGTCAGTAAACCCACATTTACGTAACTTTCCATGGAGGAGCTACAACTCAGTGAAGAAGTCATAAACAAGGAGTTTAGATGAAAATCAAGTTGAACAAAGGGGAACTTTAACGCAATGCTCATTGTGTAAATATTTTCCGTTGAACATCAGAATGCAACCCTGGCCTACATTCCCTGTCTACACCATAAAGACAATAGAACATTCAAGCAGTTCATCAAAGAATTTTAAAACGTTTTTGGAAAAATACTGCATGAAGAATGTAAGAACATTTACAATGCAATAAATGTACTCCGGATCAAAGACTCAGTGTTAGTGAGTCTTTAATACTCATTAAGTTTGGTATAATCCTAATGTGGCATTGTACTGAAAGCATTATTTCTTTACTAGACTATTGTTATTCATGTGTAGTCATTGCTAACATGTTGTTTATTGCTTCGATTGCGCATGCTATATAATGTCATACCAAAAGTATCTTAAATGATATGTCTTGTTGTTGGAGCAAATCACCAAGAATCTCCAAATTCTTTGTAAATGAAACTTGGCAAATAAAATGAATTCAGATTGTGGTAAAGTGTGTATCCTTCAGGTATATTTTATCTGTTAAGGTGACTGGGAAACTCGTGAATATGAATAATGAATGGAGATAAATACAGAAATCTCCTGGTAGAAATATGCTGAAATCCACAAGAGCAATGGGACTAGGGTGATGGTTTGTCTTCCAAACCAACAATGACCTGGAACATACATCAAATACCACAGCAAAGCCCAGATCCAAATCCCAGTGAGTATCTGTGAAACTAATTTAAAAACATTGTTTTTCACAAAGAGTCCAATACAATTTGCATAGTCAAAATCTAGAAGGAAGAAACTGCTCAGTTGTGCCACTATGTGAGCTCCAAACCCTGTCACCACCCCACCCCCTTCCAAAAAAAAAACAGAATTTTTATTTTTAAGATTCAAATTTAGAGTTGCTTTTTTAGTTACTGCTTTGTTTTTGGTTTCAGAAAACCCTATCATGTATTTAATAGGATGTACACTTTAGCTGAACGCTATTATCCCATTTAATCAAACATGGGACAGTATCAAAACTAATTTGTTTTTGTTTTTAAATAGAACTTTAAAGAAACTTGCACATTGCAAATGCAATTATCACATGAACAGATGTAATACAAATGTATATTGTACACTCTAAAAAAAGATGGTTCTTCAAAGAACCCTTAACATGCTGAAATGATTCTTAAATGATTCGTAACTGTCAAAGCCACCTCATTACTGATTTTCTGGAGCTCAGCTATCCAACTACAGACTGTCAACACACTCTCAACAGGTAAATTATTTGATAAAATATCTATACATTTTAACTTTAAAATTGTAACTGGTTTCCAACCAATCATTTCTTTTATTCTCTTAATAGTTTAACAGAACATGTAGGCTAAAGGCCAATTAATACTTCTGCGTCGAGTATACGCCGTAGCTGACGCGCACCAAAATGCAACGTGTCAATTCTACGCGGACCGCAAGTGCTGTGATTGGTCTACCAGAACCTCTCCCTCAGGTCAATAAATAAATAAAAAAATCTGCGATAGGAGTGTGTGATGATAGTTTAATCCTTACATCTGCTATATAACACAATATTTTGTAGTGCAGAGATTCTTTATGTTAGTGAATAAAAACATGTGTATAGTTTATTTATTTTCTCATTAAAACCGAAGATGTTAATCAGTGATTGTATATCAAGAACAGGGACACATCACAATGGGTGCATTTCGTTTTGTGATTCCAACGGAACGAATAAAGTCTCCGCAACACATACCTGCAAAGTCACAAGTGGTGAAAAAGGTGACATGTTTCCGAATTAAATACTTTATTCTGGGTCTGGGTCATTGCCCTACAGTAGAACGTTTTTGTGGTTTTAACATGTAAACGAAGCATTCTGGTGCAAAGAAAAGACAACATTTGCTTTCAAATAAAAAAAACATTTACACTATAGCGCTGGGCACTGAAACAAATTTCATTTGAATTTCAAATTACAAATTTGATTTGATATTGATTAACATGGGTACAGTACATAGCAAATTGTATGTACTGTACAATGTGTGGATTTTTTGTGGTGTAATTCTCCTCAGTGTTATATTAGCTTTTAGCTACATACTTAAATCTGTATATTTGTGATATTTACCCCAGGGAGTTATTTACTTTATAAAGGCTATTTTTAACCTTATTAAATGTATACATCATCTTTCATGTCAAATTCTTACATTTGATCAATACATTCAGTTATAATAATAAGACACTATTGTCAGAAAGAGTCTCGGAGTCAAATGCAAGTTCAATGTTTATTAGGAGAACAATGAGAAGTCTAGGCAAGGCAAATCACACTCCACAGAATTGAGTCCACACGCGGCATCCCACGACGTAATCCACTCTGGCGGATAACCGGAGAGAAATCCTCACTTTGAATGACTGACGAAATACTCCATGCACTGGACAGAAGACGAGGCAGCGTCTGGTAGAAAGACAGCTCGTCGAACTCAGGATCAGACTGGATCTCGCCTAAAACGAAGCGTACCAGTCACACTGACAAAGCAGGGTAGAGTTCTCTCAAGGACAAGTTCACAATTACCGCAAGCGTGTGAATTCCGGGCGAAGACAAGCCTCCGGATGCCTGCGACCGAACCTGCGAGAAACTGAAGAGAGACAGAAACCAGGACCTCCAACTGGACAGGACAGAGACTGAGACCAACCAAAAACAATGAGCGCGCGACGAGAGACAGGACAGCGTGCTATAAAAAGAAAACAACTGATGAGACACGACAGGTGAACAATTAGTGAAACGAGTGGGAGGGACCACCACCAACAGGTAAGAATTACATACACACAAACACAATCACCCAGGAATCCTGACAGTATCCCCTCCCCCATGACCGGCACCGGACGGGCATGGAGGAGACTCACCCTGTCACCGACGGAGATCCTCGATCAGACCAGGGTCCAGTATATCCCGGGCCGGAACCCAGCACCTCTCCTCCGGACCGTAACCCTCCCAGTCCACTAAATACTGAAAACCTCTGCCCCTGCGACGAGAATCTAGTAATCTCCTAACAGTATAGGCAGGAGCACCATCCACTAGACGAGGGGCGGGGGGTTTAGGGGCAGAGACAGGGGGATTATTCCGGGCAAAAATCACAGGTTTAACCCTGGATACATGAAAAACTGGGTGAACCCGACCAAGAATAGGAGGTAACTTAAGCTTGACCGCTACCGGACTAATGACCTTAGATATACTGTATGGCCCAATGAAACGAGGAGCCAGCTTACGAGAAGGCTCACGGAGAGGCAGATCCTTGGTAGAAAGCCATACCTTTTGTCCACACACATAACGGGGTGGAGGTCGCCGGTGACGGTCAGCCGCAGCTTTGGTTCGTCTGGAGTTTTGTAATAAGAGTGATTTAGCTTTCCTCCAAGTGCGTCTGCACCTGCGCACGAAAGCTAAAGCAGACGGAACCACTGCGTCGGGCTCCTGTGATGGGAAAAGGGGAGGTTGATATCCGACAGATCATTTGAACGGAGACAAATTAGTGGATGCGACGGGAAGAGAATTATGAGAGTACTCGACCCAAGGAAGCTGTTGGCACCAAGAATTTGGATATTTAGACGACAGACAGCGAAGCGTTCGACCGAGATCCTGATTAGCCCGTTCGCATTGCCCATTGGTCTGCGGATGATAACCAGAAGACAGGCTGGCTGTAGCGCCGATCTGTCTACAAAACTCCTGCCAGAAACGAGAGATGAACTGAGGACCCCTATCTGAAACTACATCAGTCAGAATACCGTGTAACCGAAAGACGTGATCAATCAAAACCTGAGCCATCTCCTTGGCAGAAGGAAGTTTAGGCAGGGGAATAAAATGAACCGCTTTAGAAAAACGATCCACCACAGTCAATACGACAGTGTTACCATTGGACGCCGGTAAGCCGGTGACAAAATCAAGGGCTATATGAGACCAGGGGCGGGAGAGCACGGGCAAAGATTTAAGCAGACCAGCGGGAGGTTGATTAGATGCTTTATTACAAGCACAGACTGAACAGGCTAATACAAACTGTCTGACGTCTGAAGTCATAGAAGACCACCAAAAACGTTGACGGATGGCAGCCAACGTTCTCCGAATTCCCGGATGTCCGACAAACTTGGATTCGTGACCCCACCGGATGACATCGGAACGTAAACACTCGGGAACCCATAGACGACCCACCGGACACCCCTCCGGAACTTCCCCCTCTCGGCCGGCCTCTCTCACCCGCTGTTCGATTCCCCACACGAGGGCACCGACCACCCTCCCCTCCGGGAGAATGGTTTCGGTCCGCTCTGACCCGGAACCCTCGAACAAACGGGAGAAAGCGTCAGGTTTAGTGTTTTTAGACCCCGGCCGGTACGAGAGGGTGAAGTTAAAACGTTCGAAGAAGAGTGCCCAGCGAGCCTGTCTAGATGTTAACCTTCTGGCTGAACGGATATATTCCAAGTTCTTATGATCCGTCCAGACCAGAAAGGGCTCCGAGGTTCCCTCCAACCAGTGACGCCACTCACCCAGAGCGAGTCTAACCGCCAGCAGCTCCCGATTACCTATGTCGTAATTTCGCTCCGCTGGGTTTAACCGATGAGAGAAAAAAGGGCATGGATGCACTTTCCCGTCAACAGAGGATCGCTGAGATAAAACGGCGCCTACCCCGACATCAGATGCATCCACTTCCACTATAAATTGTCTAGCCGCATCCGGTATAGAAAGAACAGGTGCAGAGATGAAACGGGACTTTAATTCATCAAAGGCTTCCTGAGCTTCTGTATTCCAACGGAAACATACTTTAGAGGAAGTAAGTGCGGTAAGAGGTTTAGCGATCTGACCAAAATTTCTGATGAAACGCCGATAAAAGTTGGCGAAACCCAGAAATCGCTGAAGCTCTTTACGAGTGTCGGGCACTGGCCATTCGGCGACCGCTTTAACTTTAGCGGGATCGGGACAAATCTCTCCCTCGGCTATAACAAAACCCAGAAACGAAACCGACTCCTTGTGGAACTCGCACTTCTCCGCCTTAACAAAGAGCTGATTCTCTAACAACCGTTGTAAAACCTGGCGAACATGCTGGGTGTGTATCTGCTTAGAGGGAGAAAAGATGAGAATGTCATCGAGATACACAAAGACAAACTTGTTAATCATGTCACCCAGCACTTCATTGACCATGGTTTGGAAGACAGCCGGTGCGTTACAAAGGCCGAACGGAAGAACGCAGTATTCCCAGTGCCCTGATGGTGTATTAAAGGCTGTCTTCCACTCATCGCCCTCTTTGATACGTACCAAGTGATAAGCGTTGCGCAGATCTAACTTGGTAAACACGTGCGCGCCTTGTAATAACTCGAACGCTGACGACATTAAAGGCAAGGGGTACTTATTCTTAACAGTAATGTCATTCAGCCCTCTATAATCAATGCACGGACGAAGAGACCCGTCCTTCTTTTTGACAAAGAAAAATCCAGCACCGGCTGGAGACGAGGAGCGACGAATGAGACCGGCATTAAGAGATTCATTAATGTAATTATCCATAGCCTCTCTCTCTGGTTTAGATAGGGAAAATATACGACCCTTAGGCGGAGAAGTGTCTGAGAGAAGTTTGATCTCGCAATCGTACGACCGGTGAGGAGGTAGAGAAGTAGCCCGGGTCTTACTGAACACCCGATACAGATCAGAGTACTCCGCCGGCACTCCCGAGAGATCAACATCCGGAACCTGAAAAGTTGAACAAACAACAGGAGAAGGAGCAGGACCAAGACATGAAACATGACACGAAGACTTCCAAGATAACACAATACCGTTCTGCCAATCAACGTGAGGATTGTGTTTGGTCAACCAGTCATGTCCTAAAATGACAGGTGATTGAGACTCTTCTAATAAATAGAATTCGATCTCCTCACGATGATTGCCAGAGACAAACAAACTGACAGGGGGTGTGCGATGGGTGATCACAGCCATATGCTGTCCTTTTAAGGTCCAAGCGGAGAGAGAGGAAGACAGAGGAATAGAAGGAATGTTCCACGATTCAACCAACCCGGCATCCAGAAAACTTGCCTCCGCACCCGAATCCAGCAACGCCTGTGAATGAAAAGGCAGTTTATAGTCAATGATTACAGGTAGTGTGGTGCAGCTTACGGGAGATTTGAATGACGACACGCCCACCGAAACTCCCGAAGTCATCGGCGGGCGGTACCTTTTACCGGACAAACAGCGGCGATATGCCCTGCTTTACCGCAATACAGGCACAAACCACAGGATAAACGACGCTGTCTTTCAGTGGTGGTAAGGCGGAGCTTGCCCAGTTGCATCGGCTCCTCCGTCTGGAGAGAAGATGCAGTGAATTCCTCCGGCTCAGAGACGGCGAGATGACGAAACGACCGGCGGATGTCTCGTTGACGGTGGCGAGTCTCGATCCTCAACGCCAGGTCGATCGCTGTCTCGAGAGAGGTGGGAGGATCCCGTGCAGCATTCTCGTCCTGAATGGCAGGATTAAGCCCCTCGAGGAATTGAGCCCGTAGTGCAGCGTCATTCCAGCCGCTGGTGATGGCTAGCGTCTTGAACGCGATGGCATAATCGGTAACGGAAGAGGTCCGTTGCAAGAGTCTTACCAGCTCGGCGGCTGCCATATCCCCACGAAGTGACCGATCAAACAAGCTCAGCATCTCCGTCTCGAGAGCCTCAAACGACGCCGTGCACGGAGCCCTGGCCCCCCATACAGCCATTCCCCACTGTCTCGCCCTTCCGGTGAGAAGTGTCAACACATATGCCACTCTAGACGTTGAAGCGGCGAAGCGCCATGGCTGGAGAGCGAAGACCAGGGAACACTGCTGTAGAAAAGCCCGGCAGGTGTTGGGATCGCCGTCGAAGGACGGAGGTGTCGCCGCGTGTGGCTCACGGTCTGCAGGTGCAGTCTCAACAGGTGCAGAAGGAGAAGGAAAACGATCACCGACCGAGGAGACAATCTGGTCTACTCTGGTATTGAGCTCAGTAACTTGTTCAGACAGAACACGGAAATCGCGGGAAGCCTCAGTCAACAGGGATGAATGCTGTTCTATGACCACTCCCTGCTGATGAAGTGCGGCGTACACCGATTCCGAATCCTCCGAACTCACTGACTCCATCATTGGCGCGCTCATTCTGTCAGAAAGAGTCTCGGAGTCAAATGCAAGTTCAATGTTTATTAGGAGAACAATGAGAAGTCTAGGCAAGGCAAATCACACTCCACAGAATTGAGTCCACACGCGGCGTCCCACGACGTAATCCACTCTGGCGGATAACCGGAGAGAAATCCTCACTTTGAATGACTGACGAAATACTCCATGCACTGGACAGAAGACGAGGCAGCGTCTGGTAGAAAGACAGCTCGTCGAACTCAGGATCAGACTGGATCTCGCCTAAAAACGAAGCGTACCAGTCACACTGACAAAGCAGGGTAGAGTTCTCTCAAGGACAAGTTCACAATTACCGCAAGCGTGTGAATTCCGGGCGAAGACAAGCCTCCGGATGCCTGCGACCGAACCTGCGAGAAACTGAAGAGAGACAGAAACCAGGACCTCCAACTGGACAGGACAGAGACTGAGACCAACCAAAAACAATGAGCGCGCGACGAGAGACAGGACAGCGTGCTATAAAAAGAAAACAACTGATGAGACACGACAGGTGAACAATTAGTGAAACGAGTGGGAGGGACCAGTGAACCCGTGAGGAACCACCACCAACAGGTAAGAATTACATACACACAAACACGATCACCCAGGAATCCTGACAACTATAGGGCTGTTACCAATCACATTAAATCATTTACACTGAAAAATTACAACTACAACGAAAAATGTCATGAGATTGTATGTTTTCTTATTTGTATATTCAATCAATGATATTTTAAACATGAAACTAAACCGCCAGTAGGTGGGTTCATTGAAACGATTCATTCAAACACTGAATCATTCAGTAACAAAACACCACGCTGAGTGTTGCTTTCCTTTGGAACCATTTCCGTCAGTGAAATAGAACAAAAAAGTAAATGTTGTCTGTGTCTAAATTATAATTAAGTAACTTAATATTAACTTAGGCTAACTTACTTGTTTACTGAACCACAAAATTCAATGTAACATTTGCAATTGTGATGATATTCAGCAAAACAGCTCCCTAGTCGACTCGTGTTATTAACAATATCATAAGTTATAAATAAAACTCTAACTTTTTACCCCAATATGTTTCTTCTGTGAGTTTATAGTGCTGTTATGTTCATTTGCTTTGATTTCTCCACGAATGTCTCTCTCAGGCAGACTTTTTTACCAGAAATACACTAACCCTTATCAATCGCTGTTTACATTGAAATGTAATAAAATCAGAATCATTCTCACGTTTCTGGTTATTTTATTAAGTTTTAAGATAGGCCTACTTGTCCAGTCAGATTAATGTCGAGCCCTCACAGTCTATGGTCGAGCCCTGTGTTCATTCATGACACTTTTCTGCTGTAAAGCGGAGGCAGGGTTGCCAGGTTTTCACAACAAAACCCGCCCAATGGCTTTATGCACAGCTGCACTACTTCCTGAACTTCAGCCAGCTCCTTTGTTTCCTGTCTGCCATTATTGGACAAACTGATTAATCCAGGTGTGCCTGACATCTGTAGTCAACAATAACAATAATCAGACACACCTGGATTAATCAGTTTGTCCAATAATGGCAGACAGGAAACAAAGGAGCTGGCTGAAGTTCAGGAAGTAGTGCAGCTGTACATAAAGCCAATTGCTACTCAAAACTAGCCCAATCTCGTTTCAGGGGGGCATCTCCAATAAATGTCGCATTTGGGGGGTTAAATATGTGTTTTTTTGGCATATTTGCCTACTAAAATTGGCATTCCCGGGGCTAAATATCATATAATTGGGGTCGCTTCAACCCGCGGACATGAAAAACAGCCCGCGGCAATAGTGTTGAAGTAGCCCAATTCCGCGGGAAAACCGCGGACTTGGCTGTGGAGGTGATCAGTTCATGTGCCGTCTGAACTGAGGCGCTACAGTGATCTGTGAATGTCACGCCAAATTAGAGCACCAAAAAAGATCGCAACAGCTCGAGAGACGTCTATGGTCTCACTCCAGTCAATGGGAAATTAGCCCATTTCCAATTATTATTGTGAAGTTAACAAATGCTTTCAACTTCACCCCCCCCCCCCCCCCCTCACCCTGAAAAAAAATCGAATCTACACGATTCACATAAATTACATATTTTGATTCAAAACGGCGAATTTCGCCGAAAAGCGACTAGTTTGCAGGTATGGCAACAGCAACCGATTGAAGCGCTCGTCTGCACGAGCTGCCGATACTGAAACAAACAGCGCCACGAGCTCTGCATGATTTCACAAACGCACTCCAGTGCCAGATCGCCTCTTATGTAATTCTACTAATCAACTAAAGTTAGAGATGCTGCTTAATTTGTATTACATACAACAACTCGAGACGCAAGAAAAGCCGCTCTCTGCCGCCATCATAGCTTCTGATACTTCGGGTGCGTCTCAATCAGCTCCCTAGTTCAGTAGTCAGGGCACTGATCAGGGAGTCAGCCCATTGACTTAAGCCCTGACTACTGAACCAGGGAGCTGATTGAGACGCATGCAATGACAATGTAAACAAGCCGCTTCTTCTTCAGCTTTAGCATTGATACCGTGGGTTACCATCAACATGCCCGTGGACACTGCCTCCTAGCGGTCTGCATGTGTAATTGCACATTGACGCGGACAAAAACGCAGAAGTATAAATCAAAACTAACGGCGTAGAGGATACGGCGTAGGTCCGACGCAGAAATATAAATCAGCCTTAAGTGTGAGAAGCTCTGTTCAGTTAAGGATAGGCTGCTTGTCCTCTCCACTAATAGAGATATTGAAATTATGATCCATATTGTATTACTTTGTTTATGCATACCCAATCACAAAAAACATTAAAGCTATTCTTTCATATCACTTTTTCCTTTTAACATTGTAGAAAAGAGTCATGTTTTTATGTTAAATCTTATAATATTACCAGGTAAGTTTTACATACACAAATGTAAATGGTCTGGAAGTATTCCCAACATGTCAGGGTTCTGTCACTTCGGTCTAGTTTACTCTTGGTTTGTGACAGAGCCCTGACACACCTGTATTGTTTGTCTTGTCTTGTGTGAGCGCACAGCTTTGAGCATGCTCAAGCTGCGTGCTCTTCTGTCCTTGTGTTTTGTGTGCGGGGCGTGGTGTTCGGATCCCAGCACTTCGGTCTAGTTTGGGTTTCAGTTTTGTGTTGGGATTCGGACATTCATGCTCCGTGTGTTTGTCATGTGAGCGTGTGCTCTTCTGTCTGTGTAGCACACGGTTCATGTTTACATCGGCCGTGTGCTTTCATGTTTTGTCTTATGTTGTGTAGCACGTGGTTGGTGTTTTTTCACTGGCTACGTGCTACGTCATTTTGTCATGTTTTGTGTGAACATGCAGCTGATGAGTTCTCATTAGTTGCATGTTCATGTCATGTTGGTGTGAGCACATGTCTTGTTAAGTGTTTCTTTGTGCCATGTGCTCGTGTCCATTGTCTAACCCCGCCCACCTTGTTTCCTGATTATTGGTTCATTTGCCCCACCTGTCTTTCCTCGTTACCCTCCTTTGTTTGTTCCCTATTTAATATCCTTGTGTTTGCAGTCCAGTGCTGAATCGTCGTCGTATGTACCTCCTGTTTCCCTGCTCAAGTCAAGTCAAGTCAAGTCAAGTCAAGTCAAGTCAAGTCAAGTCAAGTCAAGTCAAGTCAAGTCAAGTCAAGTCAAGTCAAGTCAAGTCAAGTCAAGTCAAGTCAAGTCAAGTCAAGTCAAGTCAAGTCAAGTCAAGTCAAGTCAAGTCAAGTCAAGTCAAGTCAAGTCAAGTCAAGTCAAGTCAAGTCAAGTCAAGTCAAGTCAAGTCAAGTCAAGTCAAGTCAAGTCAAGTCAAGTCAAGTCAAGTCAAGTCAAGTCAAGTCAAGTCAAGTCAAGTCAAGTCAAGTCAAGTCAAGTCAAGTCAAGTCAAGTCAAGTCAAGTCAAGTCAAGTCAAGTCAAGTCAAGTCAAGTCAAGTCAAGTCAAGTCAAGTCAAGTCAAGTCAAGTCAAGTCAAGT
Organism: Romanogobio albipinnatus; assembly: GCA_023566225.1. NCBI lineage: Eukaryota > Metazoa > Chordata > Actinopteri > Cypriniformes > Gobionidae > Romanogobio > Romanogobio albipinnatus. The sequence continues at coordinate 27,041,837 of CM042239.1, forward strand.
CAAGTCAAGTCAAGTCAAGTCAAGTCAAGTCAAGTCAAGTCAAGTCAAGTCAAGTCAAGTCAAGTCAAGTCAAGTCAAGTCAAGTCAAGTCAAGTCAAGTCAAGTCAAGTCAAGTCAAGTCAAGTCAAGTCAAGTCCCTCGTGGTAGTTTTGTCTTGTGTTTTGTTTTATTATCATTAAAAAGCCCTTTCCTCTGCATCCTTGAGTCCTCGCTCCTTCCCTTCACCAACCCTGACACAACATCACCCATTTCAAGGCTGACTTGAAGATTTACTTCGAAACTATTAAATGCATATTATTGGAAAACAAAAAACATGCTGTTTTATGCAATATTAATAATACAAAAAATAACATTAATACTACTAATATTAATAAAGATAATAAATACTAATATTAATGACAATAGACTATTAATAAAAAGGTTATTTATAGCACAATTAAGGTCCTATATATAGCACTTTCATAGCATGGTTCTTTATGGAACCTTATAAAAAGGGTTCTATTTAGCACCAAAAAGGGTTCTGCTATTGTTACAGGCTGAAGAACCCTAATTTTGATAGAGTGTAGACTGAAATAATGTTTGTATGAGAACTGAAACCTTAACAAATAAAAATTGTATTAAGAGTTAAACTATGTACGGGTCTAACACTTGAGTAGTAACCACGTCCTCATGATTTACATTTGACCAATCAAATTAAGTACTGTTATTACAACATTTCAAGGAAACCCACCATTTTCGCTATACACCAAAAAGCTTGCCCCATTTTAGCTGATGTCCTACTTTTGCTGACACCTGCCTAGGTCATATTCTTATTAGCCAGGTTTCAGTTCTGCCTGGGTTTAACCATCAACTCTTTGGTTACCTATATTTTTCAAAATATCTTCTTTTGTGTCCAACAGAAGTAAGAAACTCATACATATATGGAACAACCTGAGGGTGAGTAAATGATCACATAATTTTCATTTTTAGGTGAACTATCAATTTATATCCGTTTTTTTTATATTATTTATTAATATAGTTTCGTTTTTTTGTTTTTACCAATCTACCTGCTAAAAGGTGTCCAATTAAACATAAAAAAATGTAAAAGAAAAATCACCAAACACCAATAATATTGATATGATGTATTCCATATTATTATATTCCAACAGAAATACACATACAAGTCACAAGTACTTAAAAACAATACATACTAAAAAGTAAAGTTTGTGCTTTAGTTTGCTTCATTACAAAACTTTGAAGAATAAACAAAAGTGCAACATATGAACAAAATACAGTTCGCTGAATCCTTGATTCAGAAAATAAACATTAAGGAATGCACTTTATTTGGCAGTTTAAACTTGCACCGTAAATCTCACTACTTTTTGACCACAAAATGAATACATTTTTTAAATTTATTACTAAAAGTGATTTACTAGAACTCCTATTTACATCACAATGAATACAGCAGTTTCACACAGTAGAAGAAAAAAAAAAGCTAAAGTGCAAGGGTCGCTTGAGAAAACAAAACAAACTATCATACTCATACTAAGAATATGAATACAGAAATACAGCTTATGACAGGTGAAGCATTTATGCTCAATTACTCAATGCTCTTTGACTCAATGTCATCTGAGGAACTATCAAATTCCTGACCAGCAGGATAAGAAAGTATCTTTACAAATGCCCTTATGGATACACTCTCATGGTAAAAACTCTGAAATTTCAGAAAGACACTGTTTGAGCATCACCAGACTTTTAATTCTTTTCATGAGTCTGTAGCATATGCTGTTTTGAAGATGCAGAACTGCTCCCATCAGAACTGGAGTCATCTTTCTTTTTCATCCGCTCAAGAGCATAGAATCGCAGCATGAGAAAAAATCCTGTTAGGATACATGGGAATTCGATATTATCATGCAATTCTTTTATGACAGAATGGAAGTTAATGAGTTAAATGCAAGATTTCTTAAGTAGTGATAACAAAAGGAAACAAGTTTGAGGGCTGTTTTATTTTTATATGCCGCTACAGGAACTCCCACTGGCACAATAGCCTAGCCATTATTTGACCTTGAGTATTTTGTGATCGAGCATTCAAGAAAAAGCTTACCTTGTAAGGAATTGATAATACAGAAGAGGAAGAGGGTGACCTCTGAGAGAGGGCCAAAATCGAGGAAACCGAGGCCCCACGTTGTGCCAAACAGACAGGTGAGACCCCAGATACTGAGAAAAGCCACGGGAATCTTCTTCCAATCGGGGCGATTGCGGATCTCTCTCACCACAAGGAAAAGCATGACTGTACCAGAGCTCAACACAACAGCCAGTAAGCCAATATTAATGATGTAATGGGCCAATAGGCTGTTGGCACTGTCTAACATCCAGCACCTGGATAAGCAGAGCAAAGATTATTTTAATTCTTGTATACTGAATATATGGTTACATCTAAGGAGTAAACATTTCTTCTTACATGCGGTAAGGACCGGTGACATTTTCACTTGGTACAATCTTCCTTTCGCCATAAATATCCCTTACTGGGAGCAGTATACCAACTAGCAGAGCTGGGAGACCTGTAATTGGATATAAATACTAGATAAATACTCCTAAAAACAGATGGAAATGCCATTTCTGCTTGTTTTATAATAAATAAGTAAATAAATTCATGTTCATACTCACCAAATCCCCCCAAGTAAAAGACCCATGGAGGAGTTGAGCTGAACACCTTGCGGACTAACAAGAAAGTGTGAAACACTTCCATAGCCATCCAGCAGAGGGTGCTGAGCAATGAGTAATGCAGAAGAGCTCCCGTTATCTTACAAACTGTTGTATTTCCAAGATTGGCCATTGTACCCGTAAGAATGAAGAACAAGCACAAAAAAAATATTGCCACCACCAGACCACGATGTACCAGGGAGGTCTGGTTTTTCTTCCCTTTTCTGGAATTCAGAGACAAAAAAAGAACAAAAACAATGGGGGTGAGATTCAAAATAGATGGGTTTTTTTACTGAAGAACCTTTTTTTTAAATTTGCGATAGTGTAATAAATTCCACGTCAATGAAGTCATAGTTACCTGCGTTTACAGAGCCAATAGAAGAGAACCAAACAGCTAACTAAAGACACGGCACAGCCCACAGCGGTAATGAACGTCAGAGCCTCTAGATGGCGAACTGTAGCCTTCTGTTCCACTTGCTAAAGGCATTGAAGAAAATAGACATGGTGTGTATTATCTATTTTTATTATATTGTATAATCCGTTAACACACTCTCCCATTGGCTATGCAAATTCCCAAGAATGAGAAATACTTTTTTATTCATAAAGTCTGACTCTCAGTGTAAAATATTAACAGCAATAAGTAAAACACACTTATTTAATGAGTAAAACACACTTATTTGACTTAATTTTCTTGGTAAACTCACCACAAGAATAGCAAAGTATGTAAGGTGATTGCAGTGACATTCTGTCTCTCTTTCATTGATTTTAACTGTCGCACAACCATCGTCTCTCCAATTCACTTCATTGTCTGCAAAGAAAGACATAAGAAGAACAATCAGTAATTGCTTAAACATTTGCTTGATGTCAAACATGAACATGTACACTTTGACTTGAAGAACACACCTTTTCTTGTGTCCCATGAAACACATCTTCCAGAACAGTTAGCCTGTGGAATGAAACAGAAGAGGATAGGAAGAGAGTGGTTTGGCACGAATACAGTACAGTTTGGAGATTCATCATAGCTATTGCTGTCATAAATTCTATAAGGGGGCCCTAATGATTTAGATGCCAAAAACAAGATGAGCAATCTGATGTTTATCAGGCTTCACGTCACATAACTGGTCATGAGGTTTTCATTGTTAAGGAAATGGCAGACATTTAGGAGGTGTTGATAGACACATGTAGGTCGGTTTGCGTTTGTTTGTTTTTTGGGGGAGTTTTGGTCCAGATTTGGTCCAAATAAATTTAGTCTTGGTTTGCTTAGCGTTAACACTGTCATCTTTAACACCAAACATACATATACAAAACAAAACAAAAAACAGCTTTTATGGCATATACTGTATTTCAGAACAGAACTTGCTGTGTGATTGGCTAAATGCACTCATTGTGTGTGTGTACAAAAACAGCTTATACAATTTTGAAAAGAGCCAAAACAGTCAGGATTTCTCTGTTGCATACACAAATGAAGATCTGCTGCAAGGAGACAGGGGTTCTGATGTCTGTAATGGACAACATAAACTCACCTAAAAGATTATTAGGAACACCATACTAATACTGTGTTTGACCCCCTTTCGCCTTCAGAACTGCCTTAATTCTACGTGGCATTGATTCAACAAGGTGCTGAAAGCATTCTTTAGAAATGTTGGCCCATATTGATAGGATAGCATCTTGCAGTTGATGGAGATTTGTGGGATGCACATCCAGGGCACGAAGCTCCCGTTCCACCACATCCCAAAGATGCTCTATTGGGTTGAGATCTGGTGACTGTGGGGCCATTTTAATACAGTGAACTCATTGTCATGTTCAAGAAACCAATTTGAAATGATTCAAGCTTTGTGACATGGTGCATTATCCTACTGGAAGTAGCCATCAGAGGATGGGTACATGGTGGTCATAAAGGGATGGACATGGTCAGAAACAATGCTCAGGTAGGCCGTGGCATTTAAACGATGCCCAATTGGCACTAAGGGGCCTAAAGTGTGCCAAGAAAACATCCCCAACACCATTACACCACCACCACCAGCCTGCACAGTGGTAACAAGGCATGATGGATCCATGTTCTCATTCTATTTACGCCAAATTCTGACTCTACCATCTGAATGTCTCAACAGAAATCGAGACTCATCAGACTAGGCAACATTTTTCCAGTCTTCAAGTGTCCAATTTTGGTGAGCTTGTGCAAATTGTAGCCTCTTTTTCCTATTTGTAGTGGAGATGAGTGGTACCCGGTGGGGTCTTCTGCTGTTGTAGCCCATCCGTCTCAAGGTTGTGCGTGTTGTGGCTTCACAAATGCTTTGCTGCATACCTCGGTTGTAACGAGTGTTTATTTCAGTCAAAGTTGCTCTTCTATCAGCTTGAATCAGTCGGCCCATTCTCCTCTGACCTCTAGCATCAACAAGGCATTTTGGCCCACAGGACTGCTGCATACTGGATGTTTTTCCCTTTTCACACCATTCTTTGTAAACCCTAGAAATGGTTGTGCGTGAAAATCCCAGTAACTGAGCAGATGTGAAATAGTCAGACCGGCCCGTCTGGCACCAACAACCATGCCACGCTCAAAATTGCTTAAATCAACTTTCTTTCCCATTCTGACATTCAGTTTGGAGTTCAGGAGATTGTATTGACCAGGACCACACCCCTAAATGCATTGAAGCAACTGCCATGTGATTGGTTGATTAGATAATTACATTAATGAGAAATTGAACAGGTGTTCCTAATAATCCTTTAGGTGAGTGTAGCTCCAATGACAGAAAGGTCCAGAAAGGTATGCTTGAGATGTTGACAGAAAGGTATGCTTGAGATTTTCTGTCCTTTATAGGGTTACATCTTGTGACACAAGTTTATCTTAATCTGACCAAGTGTGAACACACCCTTAGTCTACCCAGTACAAAAATGATGTGAGCTACAGTTGTTGCTAAGCTTATGAATAGCACTTTATCACCAACAAACATGGTATAACTTAAAAAAAAATATTAAAAAATACTACTGAACATGCTCAAACATACTTACTGGTAAGGGAAGGTGATGGAATCGGATTTTGACAGGATCTGTGAGGTTTTGGATGATCTCATTCTCCACAGAGAGCCCAACTATGTCACCCAGAAGAGTTGAATCAGACAGTCCCCCCTATACAACACAAATAATGTTGTATCAAATCGTACATAGCTCCTCATGATTTATTTCTGCTTGATATTGTCATACCTTGAATAATTTCTGTTCCTTGTAGTAAGTACACACCACTTTGGATTTGAAGTTTGATTTCGATTTCAGGCAGGAGGGAAGATAAACGGAGGGTATCATGTTTGGGGGTACATTTCGAGGGGCCTGGAATGCAACACATTTATTAATATGCAAGAAAAAGACCTTTCTGTGACTCTGATTATTTGAACTGACTATAAAATGTGAATGTCATTTACTGGCAGAGTTAAATTGAGTCCTGTGAAGCCATCTTCCATCTCAATAACTGTGCTCTGAGCACAAGGTAGATCCACACGGCCTGTTGCATTGGATTTCATCACTACATTCTCTATCCTGCAAACATGCAAAAACACACGATCACTACAACAGATACTAAAATATTCACATGATTATTCAGCATGATCATTAAAAGATACAAGAGCTAGTATAATATAAGGTATAGATTATGTCATATGAATTGCATCAATGCCACAATCCCACCACAATTTTCATTCAAAGAAAATGTTTTATTTATAGTATTTTACTGTGGAGGGTGTGTATGTTATGTTAACAATACAAACCACAATAAACACTTACATATTGTAACCACACAAAACCCCACCCATTTCTGCACTAAACAGAGTATGCATAAGACGATTCTCATTTAATAAGATGGCTCAGCATATTAAACGAAAATGCACAATAAATGGGATGTATATGAAATAAATAAAATGTTGATGTGATACATGTATTAAAAATCAAATGATGCATTTGACAGTCCATGCCTCAATGTATAAGTTAGAAAGCCATCGTATGCATGGGTTTAGTTTCCTGTTTGCGGCTCAACCTCTGTTTTTCACTTATATTTGAGCTCATCATGGCTGCGCTCTTGTAAGCATGCAAAACATCACCTCTTGCAGTCTATATGATAGACCACATCAGTTCATTACACTCTAACAGTGCTGAAACTAAAATAAAATGATGATTGGCTCACATGTTTGCTCCTCTGGACTTCTGACTTGCCTCATCACAGAATTTCTCCTCTGAAAGTGGAAAACAGATGAAATATACTGAAACCAAACTAATTACAAGCTCAGAAATGCTAAGTGAGCTCAAGTGAGCTCACTCAGCGTAACTTTTGATATCTGAAACTTTGACAAAAATATACATATTAAAAGAAAGGTTCTTACTGCAGTTGATTGAATCCCCTTTAAATGTATAAAGTTCCACAACACCATGGCTGATGATATCACCATGGGTGCTGCCATTCACAATACCATACAGACCAGCATTTATCTGTTGCCCTTGTGAGAGGTCAGTGCAGCAGGTTCCTTGAAGGCCTTTTGGTTCACACAGAATATGATTTTTTCCATTCACCTCCACTATCAGCAGGTCCAGCAGTGGCTCCCAGATCACACAGAAATGACTTTGAGTTTGAAGAGGGTTTGAATCTAGCTGAATAGATGAAGTTCGTGTGCACTTCGCTGTGATACTGCCCCGAATAGAGAGTGTGCTCTCATTGGCTGAAATCTCAATTTCCTTACAGCCTGTTCTCAAGTCATATTTCAGATTTCGGGATTTGTTGCCATGGCGCCATGTTCCACACATCTTAAAGTCTCTGTCATTCTCTGTTGTTGCTGGACAAAACATGGTAAATAAATAAATAAAATTAATATAAATAAATGTAAATGTAAATCAATTATCAGCAAAATGTATTGATTTGAATTCTAAATGTATTTTTACCAAACTATCCAAAATATTACATTTTACATTGCATTTTCGTTCTAAAAATAGATTGACTAAACAAGATGCTAACAGTAATCCATCATCAATACGCAACATAACTTCACTTCCTTGGTCACTGCCTACTTACCTAGACCCAAACTGAACAAAAGACAGATGATCATCCCCATTCTTACAGTCTTTTGGTTCTGCTTCATTGTAGCTCATAGATGATGCCTGAAAAGCAACAGAGAACTCAATTAGACAGAAATGGGAAAATGCACAATGAAATGCCTCAGTAGAGCCATGTTTCTCATGTGAATATGAAATCATGTTATCAATATTTTGGCTGTTCCTTCCTCTTACTACCTTTTTGGGAAAAAAAAGATACATGTCTGCATTATCTGTGTAAAAAATAACAATGAATTTCCTCTGTAACACTTTACAACATGGGTGCCCTAATATTTTTTATACTAATTTTCATATTTGTATTCTTAGAATTTGTATTACTATGTTGTTATTGGCAATAACACTTGGCAATAAAGCTCTTTCTGATTCTGATTAATTCATGCTTAAAGGTCCCGTTCTTCGTGTGTTTTTGAAGCTTTGATTGTGTTAACAGTGTGCAATATAACGTGTTCATGTTTCGCGTGTAAAAAAACACAGTATTTTTCACACAATTTACTTATCTGTACACCGCTGTTTTCACTGTCCTAAAAACGGCTGATGAGTTCCTTGTTCTATGAAGTCCCTCCTTCAGAAATATGTAAAGAGTTCTGATTGTGCCAGCGGTTCCCGTGTTGTGATTCGACAGCAGCTTAGCGCACATGGCACGGTTCCTGTGTTGTGATTCGACAGCAGCTTAGCGCACATGGCACGGTTCCTGTGTTGTGATTCGACAGCAGCTTAGCGCACATGGCACGGTTCCTGTGTTGTGATTCGACAGCAGCTTAGCGCACATGGCACGGTTCCTATGTTGTGATTCGACAGCAGCTTAGCGCAAGTTGTACGGAAAGGTCACGCCTCTTAACGGGAGATGTATGCGGCTATGCGCTCAATGATCTCTACAGCGTCCCTGGGAAAGCCAAACAAAGGTGATTTGACTCCGGGATGAAAATAACAGCGTCTCGACGACATGGCAACAAACACACTGAAACGCAGCACTTCCTTTTCTCCACGCGACACGTCCTCTTCTCCACGTGGGACCCCCTTTTTTCGCGTATTCTTGTGGGCGGAGGTTAGTCTGTTCTACTGTTCTACTGACGTCATTTATGAAGGAAGTACCAGGATGTAGTCCACGCCAGCCGTTCGCTGTAGGCTTTGAAAGGGAACTTCTGTTAAATAAAATATCTCGCTTGGCATTGAACTTTGAGCTTTATAATTTTACAGGTAATATTTATGCTCTAACAGCAACATTACACACTAACTAAAGTTTGAACAATGGGATCACGAAGAACGGGACCTTTAACTAATGCACAGATAATCATGAGATAATGTATGACTCATGAAGAACTAAACCATTTATTAATGATTACTGCATCAGCAACTAATGAACATAGATTAAGTAATATATGAATTGCTATTAATTAAATATGACATCATGTATTAATTCCCTAATAACATTATATTAACTAATAATGTAAATGAATGTGTTAATTACCACAATGCGTCAAACCCATGCATTTCAACTTCCAGTTGTTTTTAATTAATCATTAGCTTCATGAAGCTTTGGAGCGTTATGAATCAGCGTATCGAATCAGCAACTCGGAGAGCCAAAGTCACATGATTTCAGCAGTTTGGTGGTCCATGATTCGATATGCTGATTCATAACACTCTGAAGCTTCATGAAGCTGTGTTTTGAAATCGGCCATCACTATAAGTCGTTGTTTTGGGGGTTTTTGGCGCACCAAAAATATTACAAAAAATATTCTAGTTGCTTTATAATATTAATATTGAACCACTGTACTCACATGAACTGATTTAAATACGTTTTTAGTACATTAATGGATCTTGAGAGAGGAAATGTCATTGCTGGCTATTGCTGGCTATGCATTTTTGTTGAAATCCGATGGCTCAGTTAATTTGTGTTCCGAAGATGAACGGAGGTCTTACAGGTGTGGAACGGCATGAGGGTGCCGTTATAAATGACATTATTTTCATTTTTGGGTGAATCTACCCTTTAACTCCTCATTATTTGTGCATTAGTTAAGCATGAATTAATGCATGTTAGTGCAGCCGTATTGTAAAGTTTTACCATTTCCTCTTCTCAAACTCACTATTCTTGAGATAAAGAGGCAGCAATTTAGTAACCCATCTATTCCTGGACTCTTATCAATGAGAACACATACATGCAAGAGTAAAAATACTTTCTGAGGCATGCTAGACTGCAACTGCCATCTCTTATCCATAAGAACATACTTTCCTTTGCAACAAGGTGATTAGTATTGTGGTCATACAGATATGATGCCATCTTTATGTCACAATTGTGTGAGTCCTCGTGGTCAAGACAAAGAGCATGTCTCAGATTTACAATAAAAGGAATCATAATACACTGCCAGTCCCAATGTGCTAAACACACAGCCAGTGACAGTGGATGAGTCAGCATGGATCATTGAGGCAGACAACACATCTAAAAGTCACTTTTGACAATGTTAGAAGCTGATGTTTTTTTCTCACTTTGGTGAGAGACTATACAGACACAGTAAAACTGTGATATTGTAGTTTTTAAAAAAAGTGCGTAACTGTGGGTAAGCATTCAAGAAGCTCACATCCTCGCATGTACAATAGAATACTAAGTCTATTCATCAAAATGATGCCAGAATATCATTTCAGATTGAAACGGATGAAAATGAACCGAACAAGAAAAATGTAAATTGTCATCAGAGAAGAGATGACGCTGCAAGAGGGAGGGGAAGTTACTTTGATTAAAGATTAAGAGGGCACATGACTTCTAAAAAAAGAATGACGTGCACAAATAAATCATTTATAATAAATACTGCAATATTCCATAAAAATAGGAATTGTCCATTTTGACTTCATGGTGCCCAGATGATGGGCTTAAGAATAAGACCACGGGGTTAAACAGTGCAGTGTGACGTTTTCACAAATAAAGTCCTAACCTTCTTGCAAATAACCATAGGTTAAATGATAGATACTTTAACACTTTAATTAGTTCTCACTTTTATAGTGCAGATATATTGTGTTGCTTTTCTGAATGTTGACCTTTACATCGTTCAGAGATATGAGCCAAATCAGTTGAAATGAAACGGCAGGAGAATGCAGCACACTGTTAAGATCAAACACCAATGTGGCTTTCCTGCATTTACCAACTTTGACTGCAAATATACGACAACCTGTTGTGGCAGGCATTATGCAAAACATAACATCTGCAGATCCTTGATTTGGTCGGACGACAAAACTACATTTGCTTGACAACTGCTGTTGCTACCATTATGAGATAGCGTGTTCTAGAACTACTAAACCGCTATGAAAATGCATGCATGCATAAACAAAAAGAATCAGAGACACATAGGAGAGAAAAAGGAGATGAGAGATAATAACATAAAATGACTGCCATCTGTGTGAAGAGAACAATGATAAACATATCTAAACAGCAAATGTGCACATACTTCCTTTTGCCATACTGAGTTTACAGTTGACAAAAATCTGCAACAAATATTTTGGGGTTTAAGAGCAAGCTGCCTATATTAATGCATAATTTTGGACACTATGACTTGTTTTGACAAACTTGTTGAAAATGAATCATTTTCAAAGAGGAAAATAAAATTGAGCAAACAAAAACCCTTTTGACAACGAAAATAACCTACACAACAGACAGTTGCCATCTTCTTGCTTATGCTGTGGCTAGCCATTTGGTTTTATAGTTTTTCCACCCACACTGCCCACCGACTTTCTTTCTTTGCAATTTTCTATCAGGCCCCATCAACGAATGTTTCTGCCATGCAAACTACTTTTCTTGGACACACATCAATCTGTTGCCCTTGTGTAAACAAGGAATTGACAAAAATACAAGCATGAAAATAAAATAGTATAATAGTATAGTTTAGTCAAATTTAATAATGGAGTAAAATATATAGAAACGGATACCATAGGATAGCTTACCATTAACCAATTAACAGGTGTTTACCATAGCATAAAATTACAATAATTTTTACAGTATACATTAGGTACACCTGCTCATTAACGCAAATATCTAATCAGTGCATCTCAATGCATTTATAGGCATGTAGACGTATGTCTATTTCCACACTATCACAGACTACACTACCCATATTCCACTGCCCGCACTGATCAACCATGATTGCATTTAGCTGTTACTGATGAGCCTTGTTAACCTTGCCTAAATAAACCCTGGGGGCATTCCATTTGCCAGGGTCCCTACGCACTGTTCACTGCTCCCTACTCCCTGAGCACGGTAGGCTATATCAATTAAAGTGGACTTCGCTGACAATAATCACTCATTTGAAACGCCCTGCAACGTCATCAAAGAAAGGCAAAGACAAGGTCGCACAGATTATGATATAATATAAATTAATATTGTAATTTACTTTACTTTCAAATTTAAAACCATATAATAAGTATATATCCTACATTTACAAAACACACAGTATGTATCTAAAACATATAATCACATTTGAAGCTGCACCTGTCATTCAATATGAAAATACATTTTGATTTGGTTAACTATGTATAAATGTAGGCTATTCTTAATCAGTGGTCTTTGTAGTGGTCTCATCTCGTGCACTTTCTTTCCCAAGCGCAGCTACATAGAAAACATTCCTGAGGTAAATAAAGTAAAATATTTGAAAAATGACAGCCCTCAGCTGCTTCTCAACACTTTTAATTTGTTTACATATAAGATGGCGCCGCGGATGGCAGCCTTGTGTGTGCAAGCACACTTGGCAATAAAGCTCTTTCTGATTCTGAAATATAATATGCGAATTGCCATAACCATTCATAAATACTCTAGTTTGTATAATAACTATGAATATTCAAATGCTATAAACTCCTCCATCGCAGAGCTGTTTAAAACTCTTTCAACGGCTCTGCTCCGTTCAGACGGGTGATGCGACGCCGACGTGCAATGACAGTTGGGTGTTTTTCACTCTCCACTTCCTGTGAAGTGATGTATCGTTATTCCATTCTTCCCTACGCCGTTCGCAGTACCCTTTGAACTGAACATGTTCGTTCCCTTTGGATTGGAATCTCACTTGAGATGGCGGAATACCCTCTGAAGTCCACTTCGCAGTCCACTTACAGTCGAATGGAACACACCCCCTGCCTACTCTCTCATTCCCTGCGAAGTATTGTAGCCTGCATCACTGCATTTCTGAGCCTTATTTCTTGTTTCATGGATTATTTTTATTTTTTTTGTTCTCTGTATTTCACTGTTTGGCCTTCACCTGGATATTCTATTTGTTTGGACTGTTCATCTGTGTTTCTTTTGTGTATGCTTTGGATTTGCCCATTAAAACTGCATTTTGGATACTCAACCATTCGAGCCTTGGAGCAGTCCGGTATAATTGTAATACTTGAAGTACATTTTTTAAATAAAGTTTGAAGTATACTCTTAGTAAACTACTAGTTTAGTAGTTTGTAGTTTAGTTTGTAAGTTTTCTTTAAATGAACATATACTGTTTACTATATATTATATATTTCTATATAATTTTTGCACTTTAAGTATACTACCAAGTTCATATTTCATATTTAACTTGAAATATATCTTTAACTGTACTTTGACTCCATCTAGCTTTGTGCATTTTTGTCAAAGACCACATCTAGATCGGATTTAGTCCAATGGTCAAAACACAGATGGAGTCTATTGCGTCCATCAACATCCCCAAAGCTTCACACTTATTTCATGGGTTCGATATTTAATTTAGTAACATTCAACGGTTTTGATTTATATATGCTGTTTAATGTTTGATGATGCCGTTGTTTTATATTTGCTTGAGCAATCTTTTAGCACTTATTTGTGCTTCTTCTTCACCTGTGTTTTGATCCGGAGATTCTGTACTAGAAGATGCGTAATAGCGCCCCCAAACGTATAACAGTGATAGCCAGAAAATTTGAGAAGGACCTGGCTGCATGTGTTCGTATTTGTAGTTGGTGTAGGAAGGAGTGTCATTTGAAAACCTGGAAAGGCTGTGCAGTTTCACAGAAGAAAAAATACATTAGCCTGTAACTCAGAAAGTGTCCCTGAATGTAAAAATTATGCTGATCAGCAGAATGAATCAATCAAAAGTCACAGCCAATCAGAAGAGCGTGTGGGTGGGCTCTCTCTGCAAGGGCACTGACTGCATTCACAATTAAATGGATAAGTACAATATCGAATTCCTAAATCTTACACCATTTTAGCATGATTAAATATACATACTGAGTGACTGAATTTTTTTTTAAATCATAGAATACACTCGTTTGTTCATCTTGAGTTGACAGTTCGAACATAGCCAAGTTGTTTCCTTTAATTTATTTTCAAGATCTGAGGTGAATTATCTATTGTTGTTTTCAGTAAGGCTATGTCTATAAAGGTCACGAAAAATTATATTAAACTCACTTTAAATTCTCTTTACATTAAATAAAGCACATAATCTGCCTTCGTCATTCGCCTGCATTGTTCCAGCCACAACGCCACAGAGATGAAAACTGTTTTAATCGTTGTGAATCGCTGTTGCGGCTTGTTAGTACAAAAAACTCTGATTAACATGGAAAAAAAAATCATTTTTCTCATGTGTAGCATTTGGTTAGGTCACAGTGAAGGCTTATATGGCTGTTTCAGTATTTGCATAGATTTTTTTTTTATTGTTGTTAAGTCTGTTTATAAGTTCTATAAGTTCGGTGGCGTCATGATTGACAGCTGAGATTGACAGCTTCTCTGAGTGAGGTTATCACTGAGGCACCAAGAGACTTTTTTCTTGAGGAGATTGGAGCTTTAGCTTGAATTTCTACATTTCCATAACTGTTTATTTCACACCTACATAATGAAGTGTTCTGCATCTGCGAGAGTGTGGGAGGATCTGCCGATCAGACTGGCTTATCCACCTGGCGCGCTATTGGCGGGTTTAACACAATGACGGATAGAAAAGCGATGGGTCATTGCCCGTTGATCACGCCTCTTGTGGTCTGATTGGTTGAAGGACTATCCAATTGCCAATAGTCATTTGAAGTATGCTCGTTTATCACGCCTCTTGTGCAGTAGAATATACATAGCAGACTCCCCAGACCAATGTTCAATCTTAAATTGAGCTTGGTCTGGTGATAGCCAGACAATGATATAGGCTAATATGATTATTTTGGAATGTTGTTGTTGTATGGCTAGAAGGACTCATGCCATACCCTAGGTTTTTGTGAAACGCCGCCACTGGAGTGGAGAATGGTTTGAGGTGATAGAAAGGCAACAGTAACTCAAATACCCACTCGTTACAACCAACGAGTTCATGCAGAAGAGTAGAAGAGCATCTCGGAACGCACAATAAGTCAAACATAGCAAAATATTTTGATATTGAAATTTGCTTCTATAGCTCTAAACAAGTGAACACAATAAAACCACCCAGTAGCATCCATTAAAGGGTTAGTTCAGCCAAAAATGAAAATTCTGCCATTAATTTCTCTCCCTCATTTTGTTTCAAACCCATAAGACCGTCGTTCATCTTCGGAACACAAATGAAGATATTTTTGATGAAATTGGAGAGCTCTCTGACCCCTCCATAGACAGCAAATTATTTACCACTTTCAAGGTCCAGAATGGTAGTAAAGACATTGTTAAAATAGTCCAAATAGTGACTACAGTGGTTCATTGAGCATTGAGAATACTTTTTGTGTGCAAAATCCCTAAAAAAACCCCTTTATTCTACAATTTCTTCTCACTGTGGTGGTCTCGTCAGAACGCCAGCTTACCGGCGACGCTTCAAGTGAGCACCATGACACATACCTGTGTGATGCTGACGAAGGACTTAGCCAATGGTGAACTGCCGTTCTGCCGTAGAACTAGAAAGCGCTGGACTGTATTTACAATGTCAACGCGAAGAGAAGTGTTTTTTGCGCACAAAAAGTATTCTCATCGCTTCATTACATTAAGGTTGAACCACTGTAGTCACATGGACTATTTTAACAATGTCTTTAGTAGATGGGCAACAGCAGCAGAAGATCACACCGGTGTCACTCCTGTCAGCTAAGAACAGGAAACTGAGATCACAATTCACACATTCTCACCAAAATTGGAAAAAATTGTTCACTATACTCTAATGGTCTCCACAGTCACCAGATCTCAATCTAATAGAGCACCTTTGGGATGTGGTGGAATACAAGCTTCTTATCATGGATGTGCAGCAACAAATCTGCAGCAACTGTGTGATGTTATCATGTCAATATGGACCAAAATCTCTGAAAAATGTTCCCAGCACATTGCTGCCACAAAGAATTAGGGCAGTTCTGAAGGCAAAAGGGGTCCAACCCGACACTAGCAAAGTGTACTTAATCAAGTTGCCGGTGTGAGTAAGTATATACACTGTAAAAACGATTGTAATGTTATGTTAAAAACCTGTTAATTGGTTAATGGTCAACTCTTCAGAGTTTCAATCTCTGAAATGTATCTTTGCCCAAACATGTCAGCAATGCACTGTATAAAAATTACAGCCCAATGTAGCTATAACAGAGTAGCCTATTGACTACCACTGAGAGTACCCAGTTCCTCTGTGCTATGTTTGAGAAGGGTGCGTCTATGCCTCCGCCCTTTCTGGCCCGCTCTCCCTCTGCCATTGTTCCAGCTATGTGGACCTCACAGCAGTCAAAGAATGTCCCTTTTCTCTCTAAGCACCACTGAAAGGAAGCTGGTGAAGTCCATTTATACAGGGAGCATGTTGCCCGTTTAAACGGTGCAAATAAAGGAATGTTTGATCAAATCCTTAAAATTCTCTCACACTTAGGCCTACTATGTTATGTTATTTCCCACAATACAGCCATTAAAAAAAAATTTTTTTAAACAATCATATAACACTTCCTCTTTTAGTTATGACTCTGGGGAAATTTTAATAACCTCTGTGTTGTGAACTCATGAGTCTCCGTACCTGCAACCTGAAGTTCCTCGCTCTGATAAAATCTCCTGAAATGATGACTTGTTTTTAAGTCCTACATATAAGCCTCAAGAGAGCTAAACCACAGAAGACAGTTTCTACAGCATTTCCACGGCTGATGTTATGTCTAGCAACCCGCACAGAACAAGAATGTGAACTTTGAGATGAACTAGGTCAAGCTATTGTAATCTTCCTTTGTGACATCAATGCCAGACAAAAAAGAGAGAGGCCTTTCAGCTCACTTCATTCTGAGCTGAACTGACAAGTAGCAGGGACTGAAGGCAAAGGTCTTTGACCATTTAATGACAACCTCATTGAAGCTAAGTTGCATTACAGTGAAAAACTAGCTGACGTTTAGTTGCGCAGATCAACCACCATGGTTCAGACAGGAAAACCAACATACACTACAACACATAAAGAGAAGCCAAAATGAAAACATCTTTAAGTGCAATTTAATACGCATTCCACCAATTCGTAAAGAAAATTTCTTATGAATCTAAATTCAATTCGAATTTGCAGAAATAATAAAAGCATTTCACAGTTGTAGTCACAGGCTCAATCTTCTCAGTCAGTTATAGAAGGCAGATAAAGGGAGCATTCCTTTCTATTGAGGTGGACCGACTGGGGGGTTTGTCGAGGGTTTCACTAAAGCACACAGTCTTTGATTTGTTCATAGCCTCGGAGTAAATATGTGGCTGCTGCTGCTCCTCCACCTGCGCTCCAATTTCCCCAAGGAGATCCTTGTCTCATATATTACTGCAGTGAGTGTGAAATGTTGAAACGAACATGAAAATAGAGAGAAATGCATGAAGAAAACAGATAAACTGTGTGCTTATCTTATAAAGGTTGAGGTGAGCTCAGGTCAAATCTACCCCTGTGAAAGGTAATTGCATGTTAAGCTCCGTAACCTGGTTTATTTGACATTTACATAGTTTGGCCATTTTGACAGTTTCTTCTATTAGCGTACTTGCGAACACATTCAAAACATGAAGAACAATTAAAAAAAAGTACAGTCCATTTGTGAATACAAAAGAATGACGGAGCTGTCACAAGGGCAGGTTTTGATTACACACGTTTTCTCGTGCAGTGCATTCATATAGTACCCCTTGTTATTGTGAATTAGAACCCTTCAAACTTACATTTCAATATCAAAATATTTTGCTATAGCTCTAAAAAGTGAACACAACAAAACCAAGGCAATGGTAGACATGTGTAGACAATGGTAGTTGTCACATTTCTATTATCATAATAGGTTATTATGGTTCTTACTGTGTAATAACTTACCCCACATAGAGCGTTTAATAGAGTTGATGGGTTTGGTAGGGTTTTATCAAAGTCAAAAGTTTGACAAGCTCTGCATCTCGGTTCATATTTTTCAAATAAATGTAAACTAAACAAACGGCGAGGTACAAATGAGCCCCATTTCACGCGTAACAAAAGCAAAAGTAATGGATTCGGATCATAATGTATGAAAACGTAAAATTTACACTAACACATTTCTCACAGTGATCTGACATCATATTCGTGCATCACCATTGGCAAACATAGATAGAAATTGTCTCACCTTTCATACACAACCGCAGAACTGTTGAACTGTGTGACTCTCGTACACAAAACACTTGGTTTTTGGAAAACGGACAGCAAAATCGCGTAAACGCTCGATGGTTATTTTGAAATAATGTTCCCGTAAAATGTGTCAAAAAATGCGTAATTTAAACCCAGTTGAAGAGCAATAAACGCGACTTTCACACGTACACTCCGCGCGCGCGCACAGTGACTCAGTCCCTCAGAGCGTGAGTGTGAATTCTACTGCAGGAGTTCATGTCACATTATCATGTAGTGGCTAGTCATGCGGAAACTAGCGTAGGTAGCTCAACAGTCATAGAAACACTCCATCAAAGCGAATAGATGACAGCAATAAAAAAGCGTGATTGTCAAAATGTTGTCAAAATATAAACTAACATGGTTCCCTGTTTATGTGCTTTATTTGTGAAATTAAATAGCCTACAAGTTACACCTGCGGCTAGGCACACAGTACAAGTAAATATAAAGGGAGGAGCATGCCTGTGTGACCATTGGCTATTTGCATTCATGCATTATTTTTGCATTACAAAGTCTTGTCTCACTATTATCAACATGCATGTACTTTTCGTGGGCGGGGGGGGGGGGGGGGGATGTTTTTGTGAAATATCACAAAATGTGTATAATGACATGGGTATGACATAGGTATTACAAGGAGAGGGTGAAATATGAGGATGTTACCCATGTCCCCACTTTTCAAAAGGCTTATAAATCATACAGAATGAGTTTTTTTTTTCTTTTCACAGAAAGTAAACTGTGCAGTTTCCTGTGATGGGTAGGTTTAGGGACAGGGGCAGTGTAGGGGGATAGAAAATACGGTTTGTACAACCATTACACCTATGGAATGTCCCCACATTTCACAAAACCCCCCTGTGTGTGTGTGTGTGTGTGTGTGTGTGTGTTCAGGTGGGGACTTGAACCTGAATGTACACTGACTCATGGGGACTCATGTCACCATGGGGACCTAAATTGAGGTCCCCATGAAGAAACAAGCTTATCAATCATACAGAATGAGTTTTGGGTTTTGGGTTATTTTAAGAGGATAGAATATACAGTTTGTACAATATAAAAACCATTACGCCTGGAGAGTATACCCACAAGCATAGCGAACCAGACGTGTAGCCTATGTGTGTGTGTGTGTGTGTGTGTGTGTGTGTGTGTGTGTGTGTGTGTGTGTGTGTGTGTGTGTGTGTGTGTGTGTGTGTGTGTGTGTGTGTGTGTGTCTGTGTGTGTTGTCTGTTGATCAGTTAGAGCACCTGGCTTCCTGTGCGTCTCAGCTGCTATTTCGACAGCATTTATGAAGGCCAAGTTCTGACAAAGGCTTTTCTGTTTCAGGAGTCTGTTGAAACCATAAATGTAGAGCCAGACACTTACACTGAGGTCATGTTTGATAAGCCTCTTAGCACACTTTTTATGTTAAATAAACAAAAGAAAAAAAGTTGATTGTTTGTAATACACAATGACAAAGAGAATGCTGTGTTTAGAAACATTAGTAATCAAAGTCTTATAGACATTTTTATAAAGCGTACCCTGGTAAAATGTTAAATACAACCAATAAAAGTAAATAAAATTTTCCCTGTGTTGACCCATAATTAGCTTAAAGTCTACCTGTGTTTAATTTATTTTTATACAGGAATGAAAGCTCTACATTGGTCACCCAATACCGAAAAGAACTAAGAATTTCCCTTTCCCTATTTAATATTCGTGGTTAAGCTATAGACAATGTGTAACTTGTTCCACTACAGGACATTAACTCCTTTCAGTGAAGTTTCAAATTGCTGCAGCAGCGTTTATGTCTGAACTTGTACACAGGAGGAAAAAAAGAACAGACTTTTCACACAGCTCAGTCTTTCTGTTAAGAATCTTACTATGGATCTTGTTTGCAAAGTTGTCAGTTTTATTGGACTTTAAGGTCACAACAGCACCAACACAGACAACTGCTTTACGACGGCATTAGGAAACCCTGTCCAATGTGTCCACAGCATTTTCACGCCATGGCTCTGCCTCTGTGCAATAAAGCAGTGTATAGCTCAAAGAGGTATTCTATACTGCTCATGCACACTCAGACATTTTTGGTATACTCTACAGTTGACCACTATTTTGGCCTAATCTACCAGATGGCAGTTGGTGCAGATGGTATATAGTGTGACGGCAACCAGCCAACAAAGGCAGTGGTTCCGTTCTTTTGTTCTCAGCCGTTGTGAAGTAGCGCTGACTCCCACTGTGTAAATCCATGGTGATCTCACAGGCCAGGGGAACTCCAATTTTATGTTTATAAAGAGAGATTAAGGGTACCAGCATGAAAGACTTCTGCACTCGTATGCAAGCACAGACACAAAAATGAAAACAGGTTCAAGCCCACACCATAAAATGCTTTTTAACCTGATAAATGGAAATAATTTTGAGGTGTTTGGACAAGACAAGCAAATTAAATTATCCTACACCTCCAGTTGTTTATTTGTGGACTCCAAAACGTTAGACATCTATGTTCCTGTTCTGCACAAGGCTGCTTTGCTTATGCAAACATGAACATGCTTTAATATTTTACTTTCCTGTTCAGAATGTGTTGAGTAGAGTATTTGTGTATAAATATGGTTGTGAACTGTCATTAGTTATTATACATAATGTATTTTTCTCTCTTTTATTATTTTAAAGTTCCATCCATCCATCATCCATTCGTTTTCCAAAACACTTTATCCTCTGTATAGGGTCATGAGCTATTTTAAAGTTAAATATTTGTAATATGAAATATATATATATAAAATATGTTAGATAGACAGATATGTGCCTTATATAAATGTATTGTAAAATAACAGATCATTATCTCATTATAAAAGCTTCTTAAATTAAAAAGTTTTTATATAAAATACAATAAAAACACAATAAAAAATAAAGGGAATATAAAGAAAATACTACATCAGTCTTTCTACTTCATAATTTCACATTTAATTCAATATTACTTGTAATTTCTTTGTAATTATTGTAATTATTAGGTAATTTTTTCAAAGTAAATCCTACACTAGTTTTTTTGTACATACATATCAATATATTTTTCAAAACGCTATTGACTCTCTGCCATATTGACTCTACCAACGCTAAAGTTCCGCTACATCATCATGCTGTATCTTGGTCTAAGCATTTTCCCCCCATTTCTACTTCTCCTATTTACGCATAGCTTTCTGTTTCTTTTCTCAATCCCTCATCCTGCTGTGGTAAGTCAGGAGGTCTTTGTATGTCATTGTGGTGTCTGCTCAGCAGCAGCGACTGCATGATGTCTGCAACATTACGCTCTATGGTCAGACTGGTTAGACTGTCAACTGACAGATGGGTTTACCAACATCTACAGATGGATACCCTCACCCCTGCATTATTAAAATTCATTCAAAGACAGAATCAGCTGCTCTCGCCTTGTGATTGCAACTGGGAATTGGTCATTCTACTGTCACCATGGTTATTTGATTGACTAGTGACATGCTGTTTAAACCTGGTCCCAAGGGGATCTGTAGTCATTTCTGGGGTGGCCAGCGTTGTAAGTGGTGAATTACTGTGGTGTATTAATAGCTCAGAGTGAAAGGTTGCCAGGGTTGCCTTAATCTGATTTTATTGCTGCAAGTGCATCAAACAAACAAATGAAATACAATATTTTATTTTATACATATCAGCACATTTACATTGACAAAATAGAACTGAAGTAGAGCCACACTTGGAATTCTATTCACCCCTGAAGATATTAATTGGGTTAAATGTCCTACAGCTTTAAGGATTATGTAACTACTATTACATTTCTAGTTCTATCCCACCCATCTAAACTGTGTTTACTGGAACAGTTTAAATGCGTAACAGGAAGGAAGGAAACACCACTGAAAAGACAGCAGATAATTAGTCAAAATGTGATTTTGATAAACCATAAATGAAAACATTCCAGTCCAACCTCCCTTGAACACACAGAGAAAGACATAATATCCCGACAGGCCAAAGCAGGTTTTGTTTGCATGCATCACTACTTACAACCACTAGAAGACCCCATCACCAGCCTGTTTAAACATGTACAGCAATTTTAGTTTATTTATTTATTTCAGTTTTTTTTTGTTTATGTCATTTATTTCATCCGTGCTGCTATACAGTATGTATCAAATTATTAGGTGGTACCAAAACAAACATTTCCATTAAGAAATCTGCTCACTGCATAACTGAAGTCTTCTGTGTACATGATTGTAAACATATTTTTCAAAATGATACTACTGTTACTGTAAAGTTATGGATATTGAGTTTAGCTGGAGAGCAGCTGTTCAAAACAACAGCATAATTGCAAATGTGATATTGATTTCAGTTCCATATAGAAGTCAAAGTCGATTCCATAAAGTCGGGAACATGAAGTCAATGTTGAATAAATTAAATTTTAGATACATTATTACCATTTCTTTGTCTATATTTGCTCTGCCAATGGAAATAGTTACAAACGGTTGATTGAATCGGTTGAATGAATGAGTCAATAATTCACCAAAAAAAGACTTGTCACTTACTACCTACTGTAATTAACATCAATCATGTGTAACTGACAAGGTGATGTGATGTCATAAGAATGTCATAACAATGTCAATGTTTCAATAATGTATATTTTTTTGACTGGACATTTGACTGGGATAGTAGTTTAATGTTTTCGCACACAAAAATCAATACAATTCCGAGCCAGTCAATATGTGACACAAAGAGAAAGCTTACTAAAAGACCTCAATAGAATATTCAGATTTTTGTATTAACAATTAAAGTTAATTGAAATTAAGCGTAACACACACAATATATATATATATATAACAGATATATATAATCTGTCTATAACAGATAATTTTTTCATAATTTTTTTTTAATAGAAATTAGAAAACATTTTGTAAAAGATCAGCAAGTATAAAAATATAAAAATAATATTTCTATTAAAATATTTTTTATTAAAAAATTATCTGTTATAGACCTATTACATTATGCAAACATGTTTACTGCAAATATCGAGCATAGAATGAAAAATATTTTTCTGTAAATATTACTGTAAACTCAAATGGTAGCACTTTACAATAAGGTCTCATTTGTTAACATTAGTTAATGTATTAACTAACATGAACTAACCATGAGCAATACATTTGTTACTGTATTTATTCATCTTTGTTAAAAATACAGCTGTTCATGGTTTGTTCACGTTAGTTCACAGTGCATTAACTGTTAACAAGATTTTAATAAAGTATTAGTAAATGTTGAGATTAACATTAACAAAGATAAATAAATAACCTTATTGTAAAGTGTTACCACTCAAAGATTACATAAAGCAGATTTACACAAAAATATTGCTAAAAGACTTGCTTGAAAAAAATGAAAGTATTACAAAGAATAGGATTTAAAGAAATACAGCATAACACATGGAGCATACAGTATATGGTTAAAGGATTAGTTCATTTCAATACGGAAGTCAGGCGGGTGGAAGCTAGATATTTTACTTTATGAAGTTTTAAATATGGATATTTTTCTTACAAATCTCTATCGATTCGCTTTAGAAGGCCTTTATTAACCTCCTGGAGCCGTGTGGAGTATGTTTATGATGGATGGATGCACTTTTATGAGCTTCAAACTCAATGGACCCCCATCACTGCCATTATAAAGCTTGGAAGTGTCGTATTTATTAATATAACTCAGAAAGTCATATACACCTATGGCTTGAGGATGAGTAAATGATGGGGCAATTTTCATTTTAAAGTGCACTTATCCTTTAATTCCATAGCCAATATGTGTTCTGGAGCACAATGTCATCTGAAAAACATTCAATATTATGACCTATACAGGATGAAAGCAGTCCAAGCAGTTTTCACTTATATACTCCTTCACCATCTCTTCACTGTAACATAACAGATCCTGTGCCCCCATCCAAAATCAATTCACATCTCTTTTTCATCTGTTCAAGAGTATAGTATCGCAGCATGAGAAAACATCCTGTTTAGATACAGAAACATTGATTATAATCAATGATTGAGAATTATAACTCTAAATGGCTTTATAACTCATATGCATGCATTATGTCTGACAGGAATCTAGTTACACGCAAGCTTTCTGAAACAACCTTATAAAGAAAAACTTACAGGAACACCAATTGATTATATTATGTCACATTGACAAGGCCAGTATTTGATCTTTCTTGAGTGTGTAAGAACAATTACATGTATGTATAATTATTATTTTTTTTAAATCTCACCTTGACAAGAATTGATAATGCAGAAAAGGAAGAGGGTGGCCTCTGAGAGAGGGACAAAATTGAAAAGGCCCCATGTTGTGCCAAACAGACAAATGAAACCCCAGATACTGAGAAAAGCCATGCGGTTCTTTTTCCACTCAGGTCGTTTCCACATCTTTATAGCCACAAATAAAAGCATGACTGCACCAGAGCTCACCACAACAGCCAATAAGCCAATATTAATGATGTAATGGGCCAATCTGCTCCTGTCAGAATCCAACATCCAACACCTAAGTAAAAAAAGTAATAATAATAATTAAAAGTATAAATAAAATAAATAAAAGTAATAATAATAATAATTGTATATATATATATATATAATCGCATACCGCATGGTTACATCTTAAGTAAGTAAGTCTACTTACATAAAATATAGACTGGTGGCATCTTCACTTGACATAATATTCTTTAAGCCATACATATTGCCTATAGAGAGCAATCTACAAACTAGCACAGATGGGATACCTAAGGGTAAAAAAGTATAGAGATATTTACCTTTATTTAAGCAGTTTTGAAAGGGCTCTTAGGACATAACAATTTATGACTATATCTCACCAAAGCCTGCCAAATAAAAGACCCAAGGAGGAAGACTTGAGGTGAATACACAGCACACTAACAAGAACGTGTGAAACATTTCCACAGTCATCCAGCAGAGGGTGCTGAGTAGCGAGTAGTGCAAAAGAGTTCCTGTTATCTTACAAACGGTTTCATGTCCAGTGTTTGCTAGTGTACTGGTAAGGCTGAAACACAGGCACAACAAAAATGTGGCCACCACCAGACCACGATGCACCAGTAAGGACTGATCTTTCCTTCCTCTGGAGACCAGGGAAATCAATGGAGACAAAACAAGAAATAGAAATAAACAATTGGGCAGATTTACAATAGCCATGCAAGACAAAGCATTTCATCCCATGTAAGCCTATCAAAGCCCTGGTTACCTGCATTTACAGATCCAATAGAAGAGAACCAAACAGCTAACTAAAGACACGGCACAGCCCACAGCGGTAATGAACGTCAGAGCCTCTAGATGGCGAATTGTAGCCTTCTGTTCCACTTGCTAAAGCAGTTGAGAAAGAGACAAGGCATGCTATTTTGTTATAGTGTAATTAAGCACACTATCCCATTTACATCCACACTTGATAAAATACACTTATCAAGAAAGATTGAAAAAATATTTATGAAGTACTTAAAGGGTTAGTTCACCCAAAAATGTAAATTCTGTCATTAATTACTAATCCCCATGTCGTTCCAAACCCGTAAGACCTGCGTTCATCTTCGGAACACAAATTAAGATATTTTTGATGAAATCCGAAAGTTTCATCACTGTCTATAGAGGGGTCAGAGAGCTCTCGGATTTCATCAAAAATATAGTTTCGGTTACTAACGTAACCTCGGTTCCCTAAGATGAGGGAACGAGTATTGCGTTTTGCTAAAACGCTATGGGGGAATTCCTTTCCTCGAGATATTGAAGCAAATTTTTATCCAAAAATACCTTTTATACGCAGTGCAGCTGCACAACTCTCAGCAGGAAGCAGCTGCGTGCTGATTGGCTGTGCCGCTGCAACTGCAGCAACCTATAGCGAGACCGTGGGGCGGGACGGACCAATCAGGTCCTTCCAAATTCCCGCCACAAGGGGCAACAGAATTTGCATAGCCTAGGGTATATAAGACCCACTCTCGCAGGGTTAGTCAGGTTAATCGACTCCTGAGCAAGTGAGCAAGCACGGCAAGCAAAGCGCAATACTCGTTCCCTCATCTTAGGGAACCGAGGTTACGTTAGTAACCAGGCATGCTGGTTAGTAACCGAAACGTTTCCTTACGAGAGTACTCTCGTATTGCGTTTTGCTAAAACGCTATGGGGGACCAATGCAAAACGCCGTGCTTGCTTAACGGCTCTAAAGCCGACGACACCAAACCCAGGCCAACCTAGGTGGGCCCGTAGTATGATATCAATAATTCAGAATGAGCCAGACCTGAGTCGGCCCTAATGAGAATGAACACGATATTCGTGCAATAATAAGTATAGACCAGACATAATCGGGCCAGGAATAATGAGTGGCCAGATACTTCGGGCCGTATAAGGAATATGCTTATGACTTAAACAATATTCAACCCAGGCCGGACTTATCGGGCCTTAAGGGGTTAAATCTGTTCATACAACAAGAAGCCCAGCTTGTAAAGCCGGAACATCTAAATGATAGAATCTGATAAAAGTGGACGGGGAGGCCCAGCCTGCCACCGCACAGATATCATTCAGAGAAATGCCAGTAGACCAAGCCCACGAAGAGGCCATGCCTCTAGTAGAATGGGCTTTAATGCCTAAGGGGCAACTGAGATCTTTGGACTCATAAGCCAGCGAGATAGCATCCACTATCCACCGTGACAGGGTCTGCTTTGTAACCGCGTACCCTCGGGTGCGGCCGCCAAAGCATACAAAGAGCTGTTCAGTTTGCCTGTAAGCAGCGGAACGCTCTATGTATATTCTCAGCGCTCTGACAGGACAGAGCAAATTAGCATCTATTTCATCTGACTGCGATGAAAGTGCCGAAAGTGAAATGACCTGTGCTCTGAACGGAGTTGAAAGCACTTTAGGTACATATCCATGTCTTGGTTTGAGGACGACTTTGGAGTCGTTTGTCCCAAACTCCAGACACGAGGCGCTCACAGAGAGCGCATGCAGATCACCCACTCGCTTAACTGATGCAATCGCTAGCAGAAAAGCAGTCTTTAGTGACAGGAGCTTTAAACTCACAGAATGCAGAGGCTCAAATGCAGAGCTCTTCATGGCATCCAGGACCGTGGACAGGTCCCATATAGGGACTGAAGTGGGGCGAGGTGGGTGAAGCCTTCTAGCCCCTTTAAGGAAGCGAACAATGAGATCGCTCTTTCCTAGTGACAGTCCGTTCACTTGAATGTGATACGCTGCTATAGCAGCCACATAAACTTTGAGCGTGGAGGGGGAGCGACCCGCGTCCAGAAGCTCTTGTAAAAATGTAAGCACCTCTGACACTGCACAATCATGTGGGGTCAGATTTCGCGCTTTACACCAGTCTGAAAAGACTGACCATTTGCCTGAATAGAGCCGCCTAGTTGTGGGGGCTCTAGCTTCAGTAATAGTATTCATTACGCTTTCAGAAAGGTTCTCATGTACCCGTTGATGGGCCTAACATGAAGCGCCCATAGATCGGGACGGGGATGCCAGATCTGCCGTTCCGCCTGCATGAGGAGGTCTCTCCTCAGCGGGATCGGCCACGGAGCTGCATCTGACATCTGACTCAGCAGTGAGAACCAAGGTTGATTTCTCCAAAGCGGGGCTATTAAAAGCACAGCGCATTTGCTCTCCCTGATCCTCTCTATGACCTGAGGTAACATCGAGATTGGGGGAAACGCATAAAGAGGAAGGTTGGGCCATTCGTGGGCCAACGCATCCTCGTGCCTGGAGAAATATATTCGGCATTGAGCATTGTCTTGTGAGGCGAAAAGATCCACTTTTGCCTCTCCAAACTTGCCCCAAATTATCTGAATTATATTTGGGTGAAGAGACCACTCTGCAGGGGACACTTTGCCCCTGGACAGCATGTCCGGACCCAAATTCAGAATGCCTGGCACGTGAGTCGCCCTCAGCGAGCTCAGATTGTGCTCTGCCCATATTAGGGCTTCTTCCGCCATTGAGTGCAGGTCGATAGATCTCAGACCGCCTTGGCGATTTATATAGGCTACCACCGTTCTGCTGTCCGTTCGGATCAGAACATGGTGGTGTTTTATGTACGGAAGGAAAGCTCTTAGCGATATCGTGACCGCTTTCATCTCTAAACAGTTTATATGAAGGCACTTCTCCGAGTCTGACCAGAGACCGGAGATCGGCTTGCCCTCGTGAAGGGCTCCCCAACCTAGGTTGGATGCATCTGTCGAGATAACTTTCCACTTCGTAACAGTTCCCAAACTCACGCCCGTCTTGTACCAGACGGGATTTTTCCAAGGAGCCAGAGCCAACACACAGCTGTGGTCTACCTTGTTTTGCAATCGGCCCGAAAGCCATGCGTGAGCTGAAACGCGGCGATTCAGCCAGTGCTGTAGGGGGCGCATGTGCAACAGACCCAGTCTGAGAACTGGCGCCGCCGAGGCCATGACACCCAACATCCTCTGAAAGTGTTTGAGAGGAATGTGTGCACCGGACCTGAGGGAAACCGCTCGGTTCTGAGCAGAGAGCGCGCGCTGTGACGTCAGCCGCGCGCTCATCTGCAGCGAGTCCAATACTGTTCCCAGAAATGAAACTTTCTGTGTGGGAAACAATAAACTCTTTGCCACGTTGATTCTGAGTCCCAAGCATTGTAAATGGTTGAGAAGCCAAGATCTGTGGGTTAATAGCTGTATCTCTGACTGAGCTATTATGAGCCAGTCGTCGAGATAGTTGAGAATTCTCATTCCCCGAAGCCTCAGCGGGGTTAACGCCGCTTCCATGCACTTTGTAAACGTGCGAGGGGCTAGAGATAGACCAAAAGGTAGCACCTTGTATTGGTATGTTTTCCCCTCGAAGGCGAATCTCAAGAATGGCCTGTGATGGGGGGCTATTTGTATGTGGAAATAGGCATCCTCTAGATCCACAGTGAAAAACCAATCTCCCGGGGCGAATATGCGCGAGGATTTGTTTCATTCTCAACATTCTGAACGGGCGCTTCATAAGGGCTTTGTTCAAATGTCTGAGATCTAGGATGGGTCTGAGACCACCGTCCTTTTTTGGTACAAGGAAGTAACGGCTGTAAAAGCCCGACTCGCTCTGTGAGGGGTGTACGGCTTCTACCACTCCCTTTATTAACAGTTTTGATATCTCGGTTCGAAGCACGTGACCTTTGTCGCTTCTCACCGTTGTCTCTTCCACGGCGCGAAAGCGCGGTGGTCTGCGAGCAAACTGTAGCGAGTAACCTCGTTCTATTATGTTCAACACCCATTTCGAAATGCCGGGAATGGCCCGCCAGGCCTCGGCCTTCGAAGCCAGGGGCTGAATTAATCTGTGGGGCGAGTCGCTGAGTAACAGGGACTCGGTGGCCCGATAACCTTGCGCTAAGTTGGCGCTTATGAGGGAATTGTTTCCCGCCGCCTGAGTGCAGGGGGCCGGGGAAGATAAAGTATTGGTGCTTGTGTACAGGCGAGCACGCTTGAGTGCGGGCTCGTTGGCTGTGAGAATAGTGTTTCCAGCCACCTGAGTGCAGGGGGCTGGGGAACATGGGGGAGTGCTTGAGTGTAGGGGTACATGCTTTAATGCTGGCACACTGCCTACAGAGAAAAAGCTCTTTTTGTGACTCATATGGGTCGCCGCGAAAACGGCGTTTGTGTACAGGCGAGCACGCTTGCTTGCGGGCTCGTTGGCTGTGAATGTGGCGTTCCCAGCCGCCTTGAAGGGAGCTGGGGGACGTTTTAAAAGAGAGCGAGCCGGTGCACCGGCCGAAGCGGGCACTATCCACCTTCTCTTCATACCTCTGGCTAGGACGGCTTCGGAGACTCAGGTTTCGACACATTGCTGGGTCGTGAACCTCGACGCTCCGGCGGTCTGCTGCGGCTCGTAGAGCGGGCACGCTGATCGGGCTTGGAAGCCACGTGAGGCTGGCGAGCTGAAGGCGGCGCCTTGGTGGGCTGGGCTGGTCCAGCTTTAGCTTGACGGCTAGCGGAGGAGCTGGAACGCTTGGGCAGGAAATGTCGCATTGCCTGCGAAGCCTTCTGTGCCTCAGTGAAGCGCTCCGTGAACCCAACCACGGCGGAACCAAACAATCCTGAAGGCGAAATGGGCGCGTCCAGGAAAGCGGTCTTGTCCATGTCCTTCATCTCCGTTAAGTTAAGCCACAAATGGCGCTCCAACACAGTCAGGCTGGCCATGCATCTGCCGATCGCCTGAGCATTGGCCTTGGTGGCGCGCAGGGCCAAGTCAGCGGCGCCGCGCAGATCCCTCAGAGCCTCGTTATCAGGAACAGACTCGTCCAGGGAACAGAGGAGTTTGGCCTGGAAGACTTGAAGCACCGCCATGGAGTGTAGCGCTGACGCCGCCTGGCCGGAGGAGGCGAATGCTCGACCGGCGAGGCTGGACGTAGTGCGGCAGGCTTTGGAAGGGTGCACGGTCTTTGACTGCCATCCTCTGGCGGAGGGCGGGCAAAGGTGTGCAGCGACAGCTTCCTCGAGGGGAGGAAGGGCTTGATATCCTTTTTTCTGAGCGGCATCGACTACCGAGAGCGCTGGAGAAAAAGAGGATTTGGCGCGAGAAGAAAATGGCGCCTTCCACGATTTAGTTAGCTCCTCGTGGACTTCTGGAAAGAAGGGAGCGGGTCTTTGAGTGGTCGGTTGACGGCGGTTCTCGAAATACCACTCATCCAGTCGGCTTTTCGTGGGCTCCTCGGGCTGAGACCAGTCAATGCTGAGGTCGTCCACGGCCTTGGTGAGCAAGCGCATAAGCTCAGCGTCGACTGAGGTTATGACGCCGCTAGCCGTCCGCGTCGAAGTGGCATGCTCCGAGGCGGCGTCCGACCACCCGCTCTCGGATGCAGCAAGGGAAAGGCTGTCATCCTCTTCCTCCTCCGGTCCGCCGAACGAAACAGCAGCAGCTGCCATGCGAGGGGAGCTGTGCTGCTCGTTGACGAACAACATGGGCGATGGCGAGGCACGCGGGGACATGTCCGGCGTGTGCTCGTCAGAGCGCTCCGGTGGCCTCTGGTCGCGACGTTTTTTCTTCCGTGGCTCCAGAGGCTGGGAGCACGGGACGGGATCCGAGTCGAAGCTGGCGAGCTGAGCCCGAAGGGTCTGCAGCGCCAGCTCGTCGCACTCAGGGCAGCCGCCCTGGTTGAGTGCAGTCTGCGTGTGGTCTCGTCCGAGACATGACACGCAGATGATGTGCCGATCCTCGTCCGCGATGAAACCTCTGCACGAGGCGCAGGAACGAGACATTTGCAACAACGTCTCGTGCTCTTTTTGAATGTGAAAACACAGTAAGGTAATAAAGGATATAGTGCCGGATGGCGCAGCTGGAAGGCAGGCTGAAGGCGGAGAATCCGACGTCCTCAGGCTGCGTGTTCCGCTGGGTGCGTGTCGACGGCAGGCTTCGATCCGGAGCTCAACGATTGCAAGTCGCTGAAGAAGAATTAATCTGACTAACCCTGCGAGAGTGGGTCTTATATACCCTAGGCTATGCACATTCTGTTGCCCCTTGTGGCGGGAATTTGGAAGGACCTGATTGGTCCGTCCCGCCCCACGGTCTCGCTATAGGTTGCTGCAGTTGCAGCGGCACAGCCAATCAGCACGCAGCTGCTTCCTGCTGAGAGTTGTGCAGCTGCACTGCGTATAAAAGGTATTTTTGGATAAAAATTTGCTTCAATATCTCGAGGAAAGGAATTCCCCCATAGCGTTTTAGCAAAACGCAATACGAGAGTACTCTCGTAAGGGAACTTAATTTGTGTTCCAAAGATGAACGAAGGTCTTACGGGTTTGGAACGACATGAGGGTGAGTAGGCCTAACCAATGACAGAATTGTCATTTTGGGGTGAAATAACCCCCTATTAGTAATTTAGTTAACATTTTTTGGCTCTCAATGAGAAATATTAACAGAAATGAGTCAAAACACCCATTCTAGTCCAAGAAAATTAGAATTATAACTGAATTGAATTATATATGATGTGAATGATTGAATTATATATAATTGATATATATATATATATATATATATATATATATATATATATATATATATATACACACTCACCTAAAGGATTATTAGGAACACCATATTAATACTGTGTTTGACCCCCTTTTGGCTTCAGAACTGCCTTAATTCTATGTGGCATTGATTCAACAAGGTGCTGAAAGCATTCTTTAGAAATGTTGGCCATATTGATAGGATAGCATCTTGCAGTTGATGGAGATTTATGGGATCCACATCCTGGGCACGAAGCTCCCGTTCCACCACATCCCAAAGATGCTCTATTGGGTTGAGATCTGGTGACTGTGGGGGCCATTTTAGTACAGTGAACTCATTGTCATGTTCAAGAAACCAATTTGAAATGATTCAAGCTTTGTGACATGGTGCATTATCCTGCTGGAAGTAGCCATCAGAGGATGGGTAAATGGTGGTCATAAAGGGATGGACATGGTCAGAAACAATGCTCAGGTAGGCCGTGGCATTTAAACGATGCCCAATTGGCACTAAGGGGCCTAAAGAAAACATCCCCCACACCATTACACCACCACCACCAGCCTGCACAGTGGTAACAAGGCATGATGGATCCATGTTCTCATTCTGTTTACGCCAAATTCTGACTCTACCATCTGAATGTCTCAACAGAAATCGAGACTCACCAGACTAGGCAACATTTTTCCAGTCTTCAACTGTCCAATTTTGGTGAGCTTGTGCAAATTGTAGCCTCTTTTTCCTATTTGTAGTGGAGATGAGTGGTACCCGGTGGGGTCTTCTGCTGTTGTAGCCCCTCCGCCTCAAGGTTGTGCGTGTTGTGGCTTCACAAATGCTTTGCTGCATACCTCGGTTGTAACGAGTGGTTATTTCAGTCAAAGTTGCTCTTCTATCAGCTTGAATCAGTCGGCCCATTCTCCTCTGACCTCTAGCATCAACAAGGCATTTTCGCCCACAGGACTGCCGCATACTGGATGTTTTTCCCTTTTTACACCATTCTTTGTAAACCCTAGAAATGGTTGTGTGTGAAAATCCCAGTAACTGAGCAGATGTGAAATACTCAGACCGGCCCGTCTGGCACCAACAACCATGCCACGCTCAAAATTGCTTAAATCACCTTTCTTTCCCATTCTGACATTCAGTTTGGAGTTCAGGAGATTGTCTTGATCAGGACCACACCCCTAAATGCATTGAAGCAACTGCCATGTAATTGGTTGATTAGATAATTGCATTAATGAGAAATTGAACAGGTGTTCCTAATAATCCTTTAGGTGTGTTTGTGTGTATATATGTATATATATATATATATATATATATATATATATATATATATATATATATAT
Organism: Romanogobio albipinnatus; assembly: GCA_023566225.1. Classification (NCBI taxonomy): domain Eukaryota; kingdom Metazoa; phylum Chordata; class Actinopteri; order Cypriniformes; family Gobionidae; genus Romanogobio; species Romanogobio albipinnatus. Next base: position 27,075,374 of record CM042239.1, read on the forward strand.
ATATATATATATATATATATATATATATATATATATATATATATATATATATATATATATATATATATATATATATATATATATATATATATATATATATATATATTTGTGTGTGTGTGTGTGTGTGTGTGTGTGTGTGTTATTTATATTTTTCTTTGCTCATGAAATTGTTGCTCACCTGTATTGTAACGTAAGCAAAGTGATTACAACGACACTCTATTTCTATTACGCTTATGATAACTGTTTCGCAACCCTCTGATCTCCAGTTTACTTCACTGTCTGTAGAGAAAGAATACTAGTTTGAGAAGAACAATTAGTTAGCTAGAAGCTTGAATAGTTGAGCTTGAAGATCTGCATGCACCTTTTCTTGTGTCCCATGAAACACATTGTTTAGAGTAGTTCGTCTGTGGAATGAAAAACATCATCAATATATCTTTAAGAGTCAAGAGGCATTTATTTGTCATTTGCACAATTTACACTGGGGAAACTGGGCATTGAAATGCTTGTTAAGAGGCTTACAGTAACATTAACAGGACCATACACAAATGGTCCATGAACAGATATAAACACAAAGTGGAGGGCACTGGGATATTAAAGTGACTTGCTATTTCGTAGGCAGAACAATAACACGTAGGACAATAATACATGCAAATAAGGCATGTAAAAAATACAATAAAGAGTAAAAAAATACTAAGAGTACTAGTAGCTGAAAACCCTAACGCTCAAAATAATTAATTGGTTTGAGTAAAGCCAACTCAAATTAAACAAATTAGTTCAAACAAATAAACTTTAATGAGTATTTAGACCTTTGTTTTTCCCGAGTTCTCAAAACTGACACAATTTAAGTAAACTGAATTGTTTCATTGTTTTGGTCCTATGAACTTGTTTTTTTGTTTTTTTTTTTCCACTAACTTAAATTTAACCGAAACTGGGCTGGGATTTCTATTTCCCAGCATGCTTTGCCATGACACTCAAAAGGCAATGCCAAAAATGAGTGTTATATTATGTATTTTTGTGCAAGAGTGGGATATTTAGTAGTTTTTAATGTTTTGTTAGTCTAGAAGTTACTTATAGTTGTTTTTTTAGGGTTACCATCATGGTGATGAGTGGAGCATGAGCTTAATTTGAGAACAGATATGTTAAATGTTTTATACTTCTACATTGTTTCCATTATTGAAAATTTTAGATTACATGATATTTTTAAATGAAATGTATGAATTAGTTTATTCAAAGTTTAGAGCAATTAAAATGTATGATTACAAAATCCAAATCTGCAAGTTTTGCTTACTTAAACTTAAGATTTCTTAACTTAAAAAAAATTAAGGCAACTGATTGTGTCACGATCACCAGTGAGAGTGCCCCTCATTACCACTGAGGGCACTCCACCCCAGACTGACACTCCATCAATAGGACTACATCAAGGAATGCCAGCAGCCATATCACCCTGTAGCCCAAGACTGGTTTTCCACTGAAGCTAAGCAGGGCCGAGCCTGTTCAGTACCTGGATGGGAGACCTCCTGGGAAAACTAGGTAGCTGCTAGTAGAGGTTTTAGTGAGGCCAGCAGGGGGTGCTCACACTCTAAAAAATGCTGGGTTAAAAATAACCCAAGTTGGGTTGAAAATGGACTAACCCAGCAATTGGGTTGTTTTAATCCAGTGGTTGGGTTAAATGTTTGCTTAAAACAACCCAATTGCTGGGTTAAAGCTACACTGTGTAACTTTTTTAGTTCATTCGTAGCTAAAAACACTTAGTTCTTTCAAAAATATATGTGCTCATTAATGTATATTTACTTCTTTCAAGTAATAAAGTATTCTCGTAAGTTTATAATATGCCATTGAAAATACATACGGGTAAGGGGTTCGAATGGGGGTCGCCATGTTGCCCCTCCATCTTGAAAGTACATTAGCCAAAGAGGGGCATACCCGTAAATTCAAGCTTCGCCTTTCGCGTTTTAACACTCTGTAACGAGTAGGAAAATAGTGTGGCCCCTTTAAGAGCGTTCGCCCCGGTTGGATACGCCTGCGTTCTGTGTGTGTGTGTGCACTGCGCCTCGAACTCCCATGTGTGCGGATTATTTTCTGTCTTCTGTTGCTAACATTATTTATTTTTGTTTTGTTGGGTAATGCTGTGGACGGAAGTGGAGTTTGTGCCGGACTCTTGTGGGGGGTTCCGCGGGGAATAAAGTGCGGGCTGTTTGATGTCAATCGCCTCCGTGTTTGCATCGACTCCAGTTGTTGAGTGAGCTATCCGTATTTTTCACCCGTACACACGCTTTACAACTCGATGGCGAATGTGAAGAGGGGGATTGCTGGATCGAACTGGAAGCCATGTTAATCTTGGACAAATCGGCCACCGTAGGAGTTCAAACGAAATCGGAATTGGGAGGAAAAGAAACTAATATTTACTGGATGGTTATATACCCTTTCACCGCTAGATGGGGGAAAATATCACACAGTGTAGCTTTAAAACAACCTAATTGACTTCAGTCCCTCCAGAAAAACGCGATTATGCGATCGCGTGATTTAACGCATAATCAGCCAAAATCTGCATATTTATGCGGGGCCGCATTTTTTCAAATACGCCGCACTTTCGCCGCATAAATTGCCTATTTCCGCGTGCAAAATATGCGGGGCTAGCATGATTTCATTATCCCCGGATTTTCGTTGCAAAAAAAGTAATATATATATTACCAGAAAGTTGAAAAATGTTCGTTTACTTCACACAAGAGCCGCCATTTCAGCCTATTGCCGTGGGAACGTTTTGAAATGACGTAATTACCCGACGTGAACATCATCGAAAAGCTGCAAACCCTGTGGAGAAACCATAGATATCGGTGAAACCATGATGAAGCACAAACTCCCATTTGCCAACAAAAATAACAGCAAAAGACCGCGCAAAGCAGTTTCCCGGTGTTGACCGATTTCAAAACACAGCATCATGAAGCTTTGAAGCGTTATGAATCAATGAGTCGATTCATAGCATCATGATGCTGTGTTTTGAAATCGGTCATCACTATATAAGTCGTTATTTAGAGACGAACGGAGGTCTGACGGGTGTCCAACGACATGAGGGGACGTCATTAATGACAGAATTTAAATTTTTGGATGAACTAACCCTTTAAGAGATTGCACTTTGTGCATTGGAAGCACTCAAATGTCTGTTTTGTAAAGCCACCTCTGTAAAACAGGAAGTTATTTATTCATTTTTCAAGTTGTAGCATATTCCTTTTGTAAAGCTACAGAACTTGTTTGACTCAATGTTTTGTCAATTTGAGCCATGTGTTTATTAAGGTCTTCAATAAAACAAGATGGGAACTTAAATATTCCCAGCACTTTCTGTGATGTAGTGCTTTTTTTCTCTTTTTCATCTCATTTTCATTCAGTTTTTGCAAGTTCCCGCAATTTCATTGCATAAAATTGCATAAATATCCCGCATTTTTCATTGCATTTTTTAAGAAAACATGCCGCATAATCAAGGATTTTTGTCCGCAACAATCACAAAAAAAAGCCGCATTTTTCTGGAAGGACTGTAAAACAACCCAATTGCTGGTATAGTCCATTTTCAACCCAACTTGGGTTATTTTTAACCCAGCATTTTTTAGAGTGCACCCTGTGGTTTGTGTTGGTCCTAACACCCCATTATAGGGATTGGGACACCATACTGTAAAAAGCACCATCCTTCGGGTGAGACGTTAAACCGAGGTCCTGACTCTCTGTGGTCATTAAAAATCCCAGGATGTCCTTCGATAAAGAGTGGATTTTTGTTTTTAGATTATGTCTCTCACAGTGGACATGCACCTACGATGACAATTTCAGACCCCTCCATGATTTCTAAGTGGGAGAACTTGCAAAATAGCAGGGTGTTCAAATACTTATTTTCCTCACATTTATACATTTATATATATATATATATATATATATATATATATATATATTTATATATATATATATATATATATATATATATATATATATATATATATATATATATATATATATATATATATATATATATATATTTATATATATATATATATATATATATATATATTTATATATATATATATATATATATATATATATATATATATATATATATATATATATATATATATATATATATATATATATATATATATATATATATATTTAATTTACAACATTTCAACAGTATAATCCAGTTATTTATTTGGCAAAGTCTTGACACTGCATTTCTGAGCATTTTCCCTGGTTTGTTGTCTCTTGGTCTTGGATTGCTTGCCTGTTCTGTGAATTACCCTTTTGCCTGTCTCTCCTGCCTTTTTTGCCTGTTTGGACTGCTTGCCTGTGTATGACCTTTTGTCTGTTTTTGACTATGATTGTGGATTATCCTTTAATAAAGCTGCGTTTGGATTCTCAGCCTTTGTGTCTCGGAGCAGTTCCATTATGGATTGACACTTTTGGGGGTTTTGCTAATTTATTCGGGTTTACAGTGTAGAATTTGCTGTTAATTTACAACATTTCAACAGTATAATCCAGTTATTTATTTGGTTGGTGACATGATGTAGACAAAATATAACAACATTTTACAATTTTTCCATCTATGCATGATGGATAAGCACATTTATGGCACTAAAACAGACATGGTGACTAGAAAAGATAATGTACAAAGAAACAGATTTACTGGAAGAGCAGAGTGATGGAACCGGATTCTGACAGGTTCCTGGAGGTTTTGGATGATCTCATTCTCCACAGAGAGCCCAACTATGTCACCCAGAAGAGTTGAATCAGACAGTCTCCCCTATACAACACAAATAATGTTGTATCAAATCGTGCATAGCTCCTCATGATTTATTTCTGCTTGATATTGTCATACCTTGAATAATTTCTGTTCCTTGTAGTAAGTACACACCACTTTGGATTTGAAGTTTGATTTCGATTTCAGGCAGGAGGGAAGATAAACGGAGGGTATCATGTTTGGGGCTACATTTCGAGGGGCCTGGAATGCAACACATATTTATTAATATGCAAGAAAAAGACCTTTCTGTGACTCTGATTATTTGAACTGACTATAAAATGTGAATGTCATTTACTGGCAGAGTTAAATTGAGTCCTGTGAAGCCATCTTCCATCTCAATAACTGTGCTCTGAGCACAAGGTAGATCCACACGGCCTGTTGCATTGGATTTCATCACTACATTCTCTATCCTGCAAACATGCACCGCACAAATACATACATTTAGACTTGATCATACTACAAAATATTCTCAAATGTTACTTTCTCTAGGTATTATAAGTTATTCTTACACATTCAGACATGAATTAAGCAAAAATAACATGATTATACAAGTGCAAGTTTTGAGGATGTTATTAATGCATTAAAGATGGACTGATGCACTGATGCACTTGGAGGTCCATGCATTATGGGGACCTATGCCAATTTTCACAAGATGTAATATAAGTCTCAGGTGTCTAGTGCTATATTTCGTGAGGAAAATCGCCTTTCCCTTTCGTTCAGTCACTATGACATACTTTAGTGACTAACGAATGGAGGTTTCGCTTAGAAGCCTATCATCTTCGAGCATATATAAAACGCCCAATGGCGTGCCAATGCCATGGGGCATGCGAATTTTGCATACGTAACTCCACCTCACCGCGTGAGTATAAAAGGAAGTACGTGGCAATATCGCATTATGTTTCTGCTTTCGGAGCCAAGAGTACCTACCTCTTCACTCCTCACAAGCCTTCTGAGACTCTGTCAGCTTCTTCGAGACGAGCAGCTTTCCAGTCGGTGTTGGTGTGACGGCGCGTTCCAGTGAAGTATACTTCCTGCCTGCTGATCTGCGCGGTGGTCTGCTAGACAGCTGGTGTGTGTTTCCCTGGGCGCTTTGGCATCGACTGCGAGGTTTCCTCTCACAAAAAGAGCTTGCGCGTGGCACGTCTTTTTCAAGACGGTTCGCCCGTGCACTTCCGGGTGCGATCGATCTCCGTTGCTGTCTATGGGCACATTCACTGCTCAACGTGTTTGGGCTTCAGCACGTTCGGGCAGTGATTGTGGATGTGTCATGTTCCCACTGCGGGAACGTGACCATCGCGATGTCGCGGTCGAGACTCAGTGATCTCCGCGAGGAGAGAGAGTCCCCTCTGCCACACCTCAATCTACCGTCTCTGAGAGAGGTGGTACTTTGGCTGGTGGCCAGGGTGACCTGAGGGTGGTGCTGTGGTATTAAGAACCCCGATGATACGTTCCTCGGGCAACGCCCCCCTCTCGCACATCGCTTCCCGCGAGTGCTGGACTGAAACAGCGGCCCGTCTCTGACGCTTCGTTCGTTTCGTTCTCATTTAAGATAGCAGCGAGATGTCGATCGCCGCCTTCGGGTGTGTCAGCGCTGCCTGATATGACCTAGAGTTGACAGCCATGTTTTCTTGGGCAGCCGCGAGCCTCGCGCTGGTGTGGAACTCTGCCCTGTCGCGAGTGCTCGTGGTTGCGCGATCGGTTTTTGTGGGCGGCACCCGACAGCTGTTGGGCCCCGCCCCCAATGCCTTTCACTCCCGAGGTGCATGAGGTACACTGGGGCCCCCCCCACTGTTGAACACTCTGTTGTGCACTACAGTGTCCACAGAGGGCTTTGACGTGGCGTGGCTGTCCTAAGCACCCTCCCTAAGCCTGTGGGCTCGTCTACTTCGGTGGCGTGGTCCTGCAGTGCTATGGGGTAGGCCGCCGCCCCTTTGCACATGCACAAGGGTGGAGCTGACCCAGGGCTCTTTTTTGAGCTGCGTGCCGCCACTGAACCCGCCCTCTGGGTGGTGAAGGTGGCCACACGCTCCCTCGGTCGGGCGATGTCCACAGCTGTGGTCCGGGAGAATTTCCTGGCCTTACCTGGTGATATGGGGGGGTTGACTGAGCCCGCCTCCTCAACTCGCCCATATCCCAGGCTGGCCTCTTCGGCGGCGCGGCTGAGGACTGCGCCCAACGGTTCTCGGCTGCTCTGCAGAGGCCTCCCTTTGAGCCTTTGCGGTCGGTTGATATTAAGTTTCTGTCGATGAAGACGGCTCTGCTGACCGCATTGGCCTCTCTTAGAGGGTCGGGGACCTGCAGGCATTTTCGGTTGACGAAGCGTGCCTGGAATTCGGGCCGGCTAACTCTCATGTGATCCTGAGACCCCGGCCTGGATATGTGCCCAAGGTTCCCACCACTCCGTTCAAGGACCAGGTGGTGAACCTGCAAGCGCTGCCTTTGGAGGAGGCAGACCCAGCCTTGGCATTGCTCTGTCCAGTACACGCCCTCCGCGCTTACGTAGACAGCACGCAGTGTTTCAGGACCTCAGACCAGCTCTTTGTCTGTTATGGTGGAGAGCGGAAGGGAAGAGCTCTCTCAAAGCAAAGGCTGTCTCACTGGATAGTGGACACCATTGTTTTGGCTTACCAGCAGCAAGGTCGACCATGTCCCCTTGGGGTCAGGGCACACTCCACTCGTGTGGCCTCCTCTTGGGCTTTAGCGCATGGCGCCTCGCTAACAGACATCTGCAGACCTGCAGGCTGGGCGACACCGAACACATTCGCCAGATTCTACAATCTCCGAGTGTAGCCAGTGTCCGACTATGTACTCGCCCCCCCGAGGGGCCGGTAATGGGCCAGGCTCAGGTGTCATTGCTTGCTCGCCATTCCACTCCACGGACTGGATACGTGCAATATTTTTCCTCAGGTGAGTTCCCAGAGAGCCCTGAGTTCCTCCAGCACCGCTTACGCCGATACCTGTGTGTCTGCCCTCTCACGAGCCCAGACCCTCATGTCCGGCGAGGTGCCCCGTGTGCATGGTTCCCCTCCGGCGACCCCCACACGAGTATTTCCACCGTCAGTCTCCCTTGCGAGCAGGTGTCTTTCCCTTGGCAAGCCCCTGCCACCCCTAGAGTTAAAAATTCTACCTGCGGCTGGTACCCTAGAGTTTTTCATATGCAGCCCTTAGCGGGCCATATGTGTACTCTTAAGTCCTCCCTACGGTCAGGCATCTTGGCATTCCCTCACTGGGATATGCTTCCCAGTGTACCTTGGTATTCCTGTGTTAAGCGTGAGTCCTTCGTCCGTATTAGTCTTACGACAGGGAACTCACACTTACGCAGGGCACTAAGAGTGGCGGGATTGAATTGGAACCCCCATTCGTTAGTCACTAACGTACGTCGTAGTGACTGAACGAAAGGGAACGTCTCGGTTACGGATGTAACCCTCGTTCCCTGAGGAGGGAACGGAGACGTACGTTCCGTTGCCACATCAGCGGTGCTACCTGGAACGTGGGAGTTCAGTCTTGGCTCCTCAGCAGGTAACATAATGCGATATTGCCACGTACTTCCTTTTATACTCACGCGGTGAGGCGGAGTTACATATGCAAAATTTGCATGCCCCATGGCATTGGCACGCCATTGGGCATTTTCTATATGCTCGAAGATGATAGGCTTCTAAGCGAAACCCCCATTCGTTAGTCACTAACGTACGTCTCCGTTCCCTCCTCAGGGAACGAGGGTTACATCCGTAACCGAGACGTTGTGAATGTGCTTGTTAGCATGCAGTACGGCTAAAGTTTTGTCTCTGACTGTATTCACATAGATCAGAGCTATATCATTAGTTTTATTTTTAAGAAGTGATTAAAGTGCGCAAGCTCTGGTCTCTGAATAAAATAGAGACAATGGTAAATTTAGTCACATTAGCACATTCACACAAACATATATGAATTTAGCTAATTACTTTGGCACATTCCATTCATAAATTAAATTAATCCACTGCATCCTCAGAGGCTGGGAGTTTATTGTTACAGTTTGAATCTAGCTGAATGGATGAAGATCGTGTGAACTTTGCTGTAATACTGCCCCGAATAGAGAGTGTGCTCTCATTGGCTGAAATCTCAATTTCCTTACAGCGTGTTCTCAAGTCATAATTAAGATTTCGGGATGCATTGCCATGGCGCCATGTTCCACATATCTTAAAGTATCTGTAATTTTCTGTTGTTGCTACTTGGGCAATCACATTAAAAACAGAATCGTTAAAATGTTTAAATAGCTGAGACATTTTATGACTAGCTGCCCTAGCGAGGGTATAAACATGGCGGGCTATGTGCTGCTCCTCAGGGTTGGGGCTAAAAGGGATGCAGCCACGGCCAGACTGTCTTACTGGGTATGCGCACATCAATATTGCGTCCATTTTGTCACGCTGAACAACAATTACTATACCTATTTGCATTATTGTAAGGGTATGTTTAGGGTTGGGGTAGGTGTAGACATTAATAAAACACAATCTGATATAGATTGTCACCAGTGGGCGGAGCTTTCCCCTACAATGACGTCATTAGGGAGAAAAGTGTTCTCAGACAATGCTTCTGATTGATTGGGATTATGAAAAAAGGAGTGGGTGGATTTTTATGATTATAGGTGGTTGGTTACACACGCTGTGTACACATGATAATGTTCAAACACCAAGAAAAAATTAATTTTGCATAATAGGTCTCCTTTAGCCAGTGTGTTTTTCACTCAGACTTAAGCTCATCATGATTGCACTCTTACAAGGACGGAAGTGGTGATATCTGCATGATAAACCACATCAGTTCATTTAACACCCTAAAGTGAAACTACCAAACTAAAATAAAATGATGATTGGCTCACATGTTTGCTCCTCTGGACTTCTGACTTGCCTCATCACAGAATTTCTCCTCTGAAAGTGAAAAACATGAAATATACTGAAACCAAACTAATTACAAGCTCAGAAATGCTAAACTCACAAGTGAGCTCACTCAGCATAACTTTTTATATCTGAAACTTTGACAAAAATATACATATTAAAAGAAAGGTTCTTACTGCAGTTGATTGAATCCCCTTTAAATGTATAAAGTTCCACAACACCATGGCTGATGATATCACCATGGGTGCTGCCATTCACAATACCATACAGACCAGCATTTATCTGTTGCCCTTGTGAGAGGTCAGTGCAGCAGGTTCCTTGAAGGCCTTTTGGTTCACACAGAATGTGATTTTTTCCATTCACCTCCACTATCAGCAGGTCCAGCAGTGGCTCCCAGATCACACAGAAATGACTTTGAGTTTGAAGAGGGTTTGAATCTAGCTGAATGGATGAAGTTCGTGTGCACTTCGTTGTGATACTGCCCCGAATAGAGAGTGTGCTCTCATTGGCTGAAATCTCAATTTCCTTACAGCCTGTTCTCAAGTCATATTTCAGATTTTGGGATGCGTTGCCATGGCGCCATGTTCCACACATCTTAAAGTCTCTGTCATTTTCTGTTGTTGCTACTTGGACAATCACATTTAATGGTTTGGTCAAAATGAATGAATGAATGCAATAAATACAAAAGCTGCAAACGTTGTAAATATCTACATATTGCATAATCCTTGAACTATTATTGAATTCTTTATTCGGCACTTTCTTACCTAGACCCAAACTGAACAAAAGACAGGTGATCATCCACATTCTTACGGTCTTTGGACTCTGCTTCATAAATTGTGCCTCAAAAGCGAGAGATTTCAGTTAAGAAGAGATGAAAAGTGCTCAACAACATACCTTGAGTCAAGCATGGGCTTCACATATTATAAATTCAAGAATTCCATTGACTTTCGCATTACCTTTTTGACAAAATTCCATTATTATAACCAATTAATTTCATGAGCATTAGTATCGTGAGCATTTTATCCTTTCTGCATAACATAGTACTCACAATGCCTATGGGTGTGACTTGATGAACATCTTCTGATTTGTATCTTGCTGATATCTCATCTCACTCTTATCTTGTTAAATCCCCAGGTGAGTTAACAACAAATATCAAAGACCAGAACGGCAGCTGGCATATGTGTTATTGGTAAAATAATGAATGAAATACATATTCTTTACCACTATATAAAGACGACATATAACACTTCCCTCTTCATCGATCGTGAGAAACAGATGCTCAAACGAGCTCTCTCAGGGTGTTTAGTCTAACCTCAGACCACAGTTAAAGCACTACAGTTTTTTACAATTGCTAAGACACTAAACCCCATTCTCTGAACCAAATCAGCCTAAATAGCCTAAAGTTTAGGCCCTAAACAAATTTGTTGAATAAATCACTATTTCTGTAAAACCTTAAATACGTTCAGGCAGTTAGACACAATTTGCAAATCTCCTGCACTCTTTTTGCAAAACTCTAAACACATTCTCACTCACTATACACATACCGCATGTGATACATTTATGTCGCAAAACACTAAATACAAGAGGCAAAAGTTAAACACAACTAAAACACAATTAGAATAATAAACTCAAAGCAATGAAAATTGCATACTGTAAAAAAAATTAAAAAAAAAGTGACTCCGCTACGGCTGCCAAACAAAAACTGTCAAATTAAAGTAAAATTTCCTAATTTAAACGGTGCATAAAACTTTAACATACCTTTTTTTTTTACAGAAAAACTTTTATTTTAAAAGGTATTTCCTGAATTATAATTAAATACTGTACACTCACTGTAAAAAAACATCTTCAAAAAAATGGACAAATGACAACAGTGCTGCCAAGCAAAAAACATAAAATTACAGTTTTTTCGATTGCTTAAGCACAATTTTAAAAACAAGGCTCATTTTGTCAAAACACTACACACAATTCACACATCCACACACAAGTAGCAGAACACTTCTTTCAAAATTTTACAATAATTTAACAAAACCCAATTTTGACACCATATGGCACACATTTTCCATACAATCTGATTCTGTTGGATTCATTTACACACTGCTGTTCTCAATCTTACAGTTTTTGCCTATTGTTTGAACACTTTTTGCAAAACTTTGGCTCATTGTGTCAAAACTTTACACACAAGCACACAAGACACAACACTGGGGAATAAACGAGTCACATCTATGTCTAATTGAAACTCTGCAATCAAAACCTAACAATCCTTTGTCAAAATGTCACTCTGATGACAAAATGATACACACTTGCATCATATGAATACACTTTCAGATTAGCAGCAATACACTAGTGTACTTTATATAAAACACTGTACTTTAATCTGTCACTGTTTTTATTCAGTTCATCAGTTAGCATTCTGTGAAGCAATGCAACACTTACAGTTTTTGTTTTTTAAAAAAAAAAAGGTTTTCACAACAACCAAAAATTAAAGTACTGAAAGCTTACAAATGACAAACTCAGTACTATACTTCACAGTACAGTAAATGCAGCAACGCAAGTACAAAAATAAAACAAAATACACTACTGTAAATACAGAAAAAACGGCCAATTGTGCGTGGGTGGGATTTCCGATCCTGCTGTCTGTTTGGTTCTGGCCACAGTTCAGTAGTCAGGGCACTGATCAGGGAGTCAGCCCATTGACTTATGCCCTGACTACTGAACCAGGGAGCTGATTGAGACGCATGCAATGACAATGTAAACAAGCCACTTCTTCTTCAGCTTTTGCATTGATACCGTGGGTTACCATCAACATGCCCGTGGACACTGCCTCCTAGCGGTCTGGTCTGCATGTGTAATTGCACATTGACGCAGACAAAAACGCGGAAGTATAAATCAAAACCAACGCATAACTAACGGCGTAGAGGATATGGCGTAGGTTCGACGCAGAAGTATAAATTAGGCTTTACAGTTCCCTTTCAAGAGTACTCTCGTATTGCGTTTAGCTAAACGCTAGGGGAATTTCCTTTCAAGATTTTGAAGCAAATTTTATCCTAAAAATACCATATAAAACGCAGTGCAGCTGCACAGCCCTCAGCAGGAAGCAGCTGCGCGCTGATTGGCTGTGCCGCTGCAACTGCAGGAACCTATGGTGAGACCGCTGGGCGGGAAGGACCAATCAGGTCCCTCTAATATTCCCGCCACAAGGGGCAGCAGAATTTGCATAGCCAAGGGTATAAAAGACCCTGTCTCGCCAGGTTCGTCAGATTATTTCTTCTTCAGCAACTCACCTCGCTGAGCTCTGGCCTCGTGCAGAGGCTTTCTCCCGGACGAGGATCGGCACATCATCTGCGTCTCATGTCTCGGAGGAGACCACACGCAGGCCGCACTCAACCAGGGCGGCTGCCCGGAGTGCGACGAACTGGCGCTGCAGACCCTTCGGGCTCGGCTCACCAGTTTCGATCCGAATCCCGTCCCTTGCTCTCAGCCTCTCGAGCCGCGTAAGAAGAAACGCCGCGACCAGAGGCCCCCGGAGTGCTCTGACGAGCACACGCCGGCCATTTCCCCGCATGCCTCGCCATCGCCTGTCATGTTCGCCGAGGAACAGCACAACTCCCCTCGTTTGGCGGCTGCTACTGTTTCCTTCGTGGACCGGAAGAGGAGGATGATGACAGCCTTTCGCTTGCTGCATCTGAAAGCGGGTGGTCGGACATCGTCTCGGAGCAAGCTACTTCGACGCGGACTGCCATGGGCAGCAAAACCTCAGTTGACGCTGAGCTTATGCGCCTGCTCACTAAGGCCGTGGACAACCTTGGTATTGACTGGTCTCAACCCCAGGAGCCCACGAGAAGCAGACTGGACGAGTGGTTTTTCGAGAACCGCCGCCACCTGACCACTCAAAAACCCGCTCTCTTCTTCCCAGAAGTCCACGAGGAACTAAGCCATTTTCATCTCGCGCCAAATCCTCTTTTTCTCCCGCACTCTCTGTGGTTGATGGCGCTCAGGAAAAGGGATATCACGCTCTTCCTCCCCTCGAGGAAGCCCTCGCTGCACACCTTTGCCCGCCCTCCGCCAGGGGATGGCAGTCAAAGGCTGTACACCCATCTAAGGCCTGCCGCACTACTTCCAGCCTCGCCGGTTGAGCATACGTCTCTGCCGGCCAGGCGGTCTCAGCGCTACACTCCAGGCCAAACTCCTCCGCTCCCTGGATGAGTCTGTCCCTGATACCGAGGCTCTGAAGGACCTGCGCGGCGCCACTGACCTAGCCCTGCGCGCGACCAAGGCCAACGCTCAGGCGATCGGCAGATGCATGGCCAACTTGACGGTGTTGGAGCGGCATTTGTGGCTCAACCTAACCGAGATGAAAGACTCGGACAAGACCGCTTTCCTGGATGGGCCCATGTCGCCTTCAGGATTATTCGGTCCCTCTGTGGTTGGGTTCACAGAACGCTTCACGAGGCACAAAAGGCCTCACAGGCAATGCGACATTTCCTGCCGAAGTGTTCCAGCTCCTCCGCTAGCCGTCACGCTAAGGCTGGACCAGCCCACCAAGGCAGCGCCACCAGCTCACCAGCCTCACATGGCTTCTAAGCTCGGACAGCGTTCCCGCTCTACGAGCCGCAGCAGACCGCCGGAGCGTCGAGGTCCTCGACCCAGCACTGTGTCGAAACCCGAGCCGCCGAAGCCTTCCTAGCCAGAGGCACAAAGAGAAGGTGGATAATACCCGCTTCGTCCGGTTTACCACCTCGCTCTCTTCCAAAACGTTCCCCAGCTCCCTTCAACCAGGTGGCTGGGCACATTACATATACAGCCAACGAGCCCGCAAACAAACGTGCTCGCCTGTACACAAATGCCGTTTTCACGGCGACCCATATGAATCACAAAAAGGGTTTTTTTCTCTGTAGGCAGTGTGCCAGCATTAAAGCATGTACCCCTACACTCAATCACTCCCCCATGTTCCCCAGCCCCCTGCACTCAGATGGCTGGAAACACTATCCTCACAGTCAATGAGCCCGTACTCAAACGCGCTCGCCTGTACACAAGCACCAATATTTTTTGTCCTCCGGCCCCCTGCACTCAGGCGGCGGGAAACAATTATTGCGCAGTCAGAGAGCCCGTGAACAAATGCGCTCTGATAAGCGCCACTTTAACACAACATTATCGGGCCACCGAGTCCCTGTTTCTCAGTGACTCGCCCCACAAATTAATTCAGCCCCTGGCTTCGAAGGCTGAGGCCTGGCAGGCCATTCCCAGCATTTCAAAATGGGTGTTGAACATAATAGAACAAGGTTACTCGCTACAGTTTGCTCGCAGACCACCGTGCTTTCGCGCCGTGGTAGAGACACCGGTGAGAAGCGACACAAGTCACGTGCTTCGAACCGAAATATCAAAACTGTTAATGAAAGGGGCGGTGGAATCCGTACACCCCTCACAGAGCGAGTCAGGCTTTTACAGTCGTTACTTCCTTGTACCAAAAAAGGATGGTGGTCTCAGGCCCATTCTAGATCTCAGACATCTGAACAAGGCCCTTATGAAGCACCCGTCCAAAATGTTGAAAATAAAACAAATCCTCGTGCACATTCGTCCGGGAGATTGGTTTTTCACTGTAGATCTAGAGGATGCCTATTTCCACATACAAATAGCCCCTCATCACAGGCCATTCTTGAGATTCGCCTTTCAAGGGGAAAGTTTACCAGTACAAGGTGCTACCCTTTGGTCTATCTCTGGCTCCCCGCATGTTTACGAAGTGCATGGAAGCAGCGCTAACTGTGAAGTTATAAACATGATTTAAATTGATTTAAATGGTATCCGGAATGGCTGAAGAAAACACTGCGTGCTGAACGATTACGTCATGGAAGTCGTTACGGAGATCCATGATGGGCGTCGCTGGAAAGAACTGAATTGAATCGAAAGAGCCGAATTGAGTGAACAAGTGACTCGACTCATGAGAAATGTGTATCAGGTGCGCTTGTAATTAGTCCACATTGAGCGCCGATCGCGGGCAGACAAGTAAAAACCGAGTGCTTGTTCTAAAAGAGAAAAGATGCAGTGATTTGTCCAGTAACACTATATCCTTTTGAGGAAAGAATTGCTTGACTGAGAAGAGCTATGCGTGAGTGAGGACAACAGAAATCGGATGCACATCAGTAACTAGTCAACCCGAGATGCTGCTGGTAGGATGACTGTTTGATTAAGCAAAATGCTAGGTTGCATTTATTTAAGTGCATCTTGGGTGGTATTTGAACTATTTATGTGCTTTTTGAGACATGTCTACTAATTTATGGGTATAAAATGTTGCATTAGAGTCTTTATGGTTCATATAGGGGTATATATATTTATGCAGGTATTTAAAAGTCTGGTAATTTATATATTGTATTAATGCATATGATGTTAAATGTTTGTTTATAATCTAGGATTTTGTTTTGTTTTCTTTAAAGGTTATCAACCTTATTTGTGCTTGAAGCTTAAACAACCTATTCTACTAAAAAGAACTGTTTGGGTCATTGATTGAACTTCAAGATAAATCCAACTGTAAGAACTGCTTTAATCAGTTGTGATGAGAATGGGAATCAACGGACTGCAAACCAACTAATTGTAACAAGTTTATTTGAAGATCTGAAGTAAAGGAAAATTTCGAGTTGAACCTTGTGTCTGTGGTTGACTAAGGACCTTGTCGAGTTAGAGGGAAGACTGATGTGTGTTATCCTAGAAGATAACTCGACAGTTGATAACCACGGCGGACAGCCACAGCTTGTAACCACAATTGACTAGCAGCATATCAGCAGTGGACTTCACATTCATGGCAGTGCAGAACGGCCAAGCTCAGACGGTGCGTCATCGAAGCAGGAAGGTGAAAGACAGGAAAGTTGGTGTTGCTGTTGGAGTGCCAAGTGGATAAGTTGAAAAATGGCTGAAGAAGCAGTGGGGAAACCAATTGAGCAACTTAAAAAAGAAAGGACTGCTGCAAAAGTAAGTTTCACTAGACAAGTTAACTTCCTTAGCAGAGAAGCTCATAGGTTACTGGAAGAGGAGCTCAAGGAAGAGTTCAAGAAGCTATCACTCAGTGCAAGGAGGGTTTTTGAGATGAACGATGATTATAGAACTGGACTTCTCGCCAATATGGAGGCTGATGATAGCAAAGACGAGGACGCAGAACTTTCAGTGCAGCAGGAAGCCGACATTAGGAAGTCCGCAAGTGAGTGTGACGTTAAGTTTAATGAAGTCGAAAAAATTGTTCAAGATAATCTCTGGTCAAGATACGGATTGCATGAAGTGACTGATGCAATATCTGCGGCGGAGAAAACCTGTGAGCGAGTAGCAAATATGGTTATTGATAGCAGTGAGTATGAAAACTATGAAATTCAAACCGACTTTCTCTCAAAACTTGTTAAAGAGGCAAGAAGAGCTTTGTCAAGCTGGGAGAAATGGACCCCTGGGGATGAAAGGAAAGTCTTGGAGGGGCGTGTAAGGAGGTTGAAGGAGGACCATAATGACCTTGAAGCAAGGAAGGGTGAGTTTGCTAGAGCGCGGAGGGCCGCTGAAGGTGCATTAGCCATAGACCCCAGCAGAAGAACAATGTCAGATGCTACATCAATGATAACTCAAGCCGCTCCAATTGTGAGATTCAGACCAGCAAGTCTGCCTGTGTTTGATGGAAACAAGAGAAATTTCTATCGCTGGAGAAAGGACTGGGAAAAACTTCAACAACAGGGAGAACCTTCTGGATCTGTGGAAGTCAAAAAGATTCAATTACTAGACAGCATAGATGTCAGGATTGTGAAAGATCTTAGATTGTCCTCTTACAATACTGCTGAAGATATTTTCAGGGTTCTGACAAATCGTTATGGAAACAAGTATGCAATCACAATGGAGATTGTGGAAGAACTAGAAAGACTCCCGGTGATGAGAGGAAATCAGCCACGTAAAGTAATTGAACTTGTCCAAACAGTGGAGAAGGCTTTAGTGGATCTCACTGATCTTGGAGACACTGGGGCCATAAAAAACCCTCTTGTGGTCAAATCCATTGAAAGTAAACTTCCTGAGTTCATGAAAAGGGATTGGCTTGCTCTGATGATGGCTCCTGAAAGTGATGTTACATCAGAAAACCACTTTGACAAGCTTCTCGAGTTCTTGAAGAAGGAGGAAGGAATCCTTGAGAGACTGGAGCAACTTAGAGTCACAGAGAAAGTGGAAAGGCAAGAGAGAAAGCCAGAAAGAAGTCATGCATTCACTAAATCAACAAAATCAATGCCATATGAAAGTCCGTGCATAGTGTGTGGATCTGAGAAACACCAAGGGAAAATCTTCTTTTGCGGAAAGTTCAAGGAACTGGAACTAGCTGAAAAGAAGGTAATCTTGAGAAAGCTTGGAGTGTGTATAAAGTGCCTGGGACATCATGAAGATGACAGCAAGTGTAGGGACTCATTTCTATGCAGGCATAAGGATTGTAAAGGAGCATCCTCTGCAGATCATCATTACCTCGTCTGTCCTAGAGGGGAGACCAAGCCTGGGTATAAAGGTAGAGTCACCTTCAGAGAGGGGAAGAAGGGAGGCCAATTAACTGTAGACCAAGAGGAGTTCCTGTCTGAGCTTTCCCCTGAGTTGGCAGAAAAGTGTAAAAAAGCATTTACCAACAGTACTAGGATGGAAAGACCCAAAGACAAGAAGTTAGGACTGTTGGAGGAGAATGGACTACAAGAGCTACAGCAGTCAACCTCACTGGGACGCAAAGTACCCATGGATCCAAGAGCCTTCCTCTCTTCCGTATAATCGAAGTGGAGTAGAGGCGACGTTCCTGAGGACGGAAAAGCAGCTTGGGAAAGTGCCTGAGTGGAAGAAAGTCTACAGTGCTCAAGGTCATAATATGGTCAAGAGAGGTGCGGCAGTAAAGCTTACAAAAGATGCGCTTGACAAGTGGAAGGGTCCAATTTGGTACGTAAGTCACCTAGTGGCAACAAACCCACATTCAGTCACCACACCTGTACGTCTTGTGTGGAATAGCAGCCAGAAATTTAAGGGGCTGAGTATGAACGACCTCCTGCTGAAAGGGCCTGACGTGTTGAATCCTATCAGAGCCGTCCTGCTCCGGTTCAGAAAAGGGGTGTTTGGAGCTTTGGGAGACATCAGAAAGATGTATAATTCAGTATGGCTAGAAGAACAAGAAGTGCACCTCCATAGATTTCTCTGGAGGGATACACCAGAGGAAGAAATAGAAGAGTACGCCATAACCAGAGTTAATATTGGAGATCGTCCGGCTGGGTGTATCGCACAGTTGGCAATGCGGGAGACAGCTAGTTTGGCAGCTTTTGCACAATTGAAGGAGGAGCGAAGAGTCCTCGAAGAAGACAGTTACGTCGACGATATCCTCACCTCTCATAATAATCAGAAAAAACTGATTGAGATCGTAAAGGGGCTTGAAGAAATTCTAAAAGCAGGTGGATTCTCGCTCAAGGCGTGGGTCTGGACTGGTCAAAGTGGGAGGTCTGGATCTGAAAAGGCAAATAAAGCATCTTCAAACCCGTTTCCTGAGAAAAGTATCATACTTCCTAACCAGTTGGGTGAAGAGGATGATAAGGCCCTGGGAGTTGGATACCTAGCAGAAGAGGATAAGTTGTATATTATGACTTCCATTAATTTCTCTAAAAGGAAAAAGAAGGTGAGGACGGAGCAGGATCTACTTGAAGAGGAAGTAAGGCTGAAGACTCCAAATCCATTGACAAGAAGACATCTACTGAGTCAGGTGGCAGGACTCTACGACCCAATTGGCCTTATTACACCAGCTAAACAGAAGGGTGCAATTCTCGTCAGAAGAGCCTTCCAGGAAACTGGAGGCAGAGGTCTAACGAGGCAAACATGGGACACAGCACTCTCAGAAGGAATTCGAGGAGAAGCTATTGAGTTATTTGAGGATTATGTGCGACTCCAGAAGGTCAAGTTCCACAGAAGTCTTACGCCTGCAGACTGGAAAGGGAAGCCATGGGGAGTCACGTTCTCGGATGGGAGTGACAAAACTTATGGTGCAGTATTATATCTCAGGTGGAATTCAAGCCAAGGAGTGGTTGTTCGTTTGGTTGAGTCTAAAGCCAAATTAACACCACTAGAATTGAAGGGCGACCCTGTAAAGGCTGAAATCTGCGGTGCAGTATTTGCAACACGTCTTAGAAACTATTTTGAAAAGCATGGACGGATTGAAGTAGAGAAGTGGTTCCATCTTGTGGATAGTCAAACAGTACTGGGGGCTATCCAGCGTGATAGCTATGGATATCAAACTTTCTTCGCGAATAGGATCGGGGAGATTCAGAAGACAGGAGCAACCAGTGACTGGTGGTGGATTCCAGGGAATCTGAACATCGCAGATATCATCACACGAGGGGCAGGCTCTAAAGATCTTGAAGAAAATTCCTTTTGGCAGAATGGACCGGAATTCCTCAAGAGGTCAGTGGGGGAATGGCCCAAAAGATCAGCAGCTGAAATTGCTGGTGATGCTAGAGAAAGGGTGAATAAGCTCCAGAGGAAAGTTTTTTCAGCTGCAGTGACTCGAGGTCAGGTAAAGGCAAGCACTGAAGGAAAGGAAGTTTCGGTAGCTGAGGAGTCGTCTCGACTGGAAATGCTGAGCAAGCTGATCACCGAAGGGTTGGTGGACATTGAGAAGTTTAGTAGTCTGTCCAGGTTGTTAAGAGTCATTGGTTGGGTGTGGCGCAGTGTGAGGAAATGGCTCGAAAGAAGGAAGTGTGGTTTAATGTGTGGAACACAAAATCCAGTAAATGACCGTGTGCTGACAGTGAAAGAAAGAAAGGATGTTTTGGAGGCACTCTTTCTAGTGGCTCAAAAGAGCACAACATTCCCTTTGACCACACTCTGCAGACTGGCTGTATTCAAAGAAAACAATGGACTTGTGTGCAGTGGAAGGTATGAAGCCTTTGGGAAGGAGAGAAACACTGTGCCAATATTACCCATGGAAGCAAGAGTGTCATTGCTACTGGCTCATGAAGCTCATGAAACGAACCATGAGGAGATTGCTGGGACTCTTTTGAGAATGAGGAAAGTAGCCTGGGTAGTAAAGGGTCGGAGGTTGGCCAAAAGAGTTGTAGAAAGGTGTGTAATCTGCAGAAAAGCACGGGCAAAGAGGTGTAAGCAGATCATGAGTGATCTCCCACCTGAGAGAATTGGACCAGCTGCACCCTTTGAGTTCGTAACAGTAGATCTGTTCGGTCCCTATGAAGTGAAGGACGAAGTGAAAAAAAGGGTGCGACTGAAGGTTTGGGGGATTGTGTATTGTTGCATGGCTTCACGGGCTATTCACACAGATATCGTCAGCGATCGGTCCACGGAAGGTTTCTTGTTGTCTTATAAGCGGTTCACAGCCTTAAGGGGACATCCCAAAAAAGTGTGGTCAGATCCAGCCTCAAACTTTGTGGGAGCGCAGTCTGCCCTGAAAGATCTCTATGAGGTTTTGGAAAGAGTAGAGAAACCAGGACTTGAAGAGGAAGCCGGGAAACATGGGACAGAGTGGTCCTGGAGGTTTCATCCAGCAAATTCACCCCATAGGAATGGGGCGGTTGAAGCTGCTGTTCGTGTGGTAAAGAGATCTCTTCATAACCTGGGGGGTGAAGGTGTCTTCACATGGGGAGAATTCCAAACTTTCCTGTGTATGGCAGCGAACTTGGCGAATGAAAGGCCCATTGATGCGCGAACACAAAGTCGTGAGTATTGTCTGGAGTACATTACACCGAACTCTCTTTTATTGGGAAGAGCAAGTCCAAGAGGAGATCCAGGCGATTTTGATTTCGAAGGATACCCGTACAAAAGGCTGAGAATCATCCAAGGAGAAATCAATAAATTCTGGAAAAGGTGGAGCCAGCTGGCAGGACCAAACCTGTTCATAAGGAGTAAGTGGCACACAAAGGAAAGGAATGTCACTGTAGGAGACATTGTCTGGGTTGCAGACCAGAATGCTCTAAGGAATCAATACAAGTTAGGAAGAGTCATTAAGGCGAATGCTGATTCTAAAGGTATCGTAAGAGATGTTGAAGTCCGAGTTTCTTTAAGTCACCCAGTCTTTTGTTCAGGTCGTGGAAAGTCTGACACAAAGAGGGTCACCAAAAGTGAAAACAACAAGATCCCATCAACCATTATTCATAGAGATGTTCGGCGGTTGGTTGTATTGATCCCAGTGGAAGAGCAGTCCAAGAATCTGGAGGAAAGGAGTTGAGTGTGACCTCTTGGATTTAAGAACCAAGAATGTCAAGTGGGAGGTGTGAAGTTATAACCATGATTTAAATTGATTTAAATGGTATCTGGAATGGCTGAAGAAAACACTGCGTGCTGAACGATTACGTCATGGAAGTCGTTACGGAGATCCATGATGGGCGTCGCTGGAAAGAACTGAATTGAATCGAAAGAGCCGAATTGAGTGAACAAGTGACTCGACTCATAAGAAATGTGTATCAGGTGCGCTTGTAATTAGTCCACATTGAGCGCCGATCGCGGGCAGACAAGTAAAAACCGAGTGCTTGTTCTAAAAGAGAAAAGATGCAGTGATTTGTCCAGTAACACTATATCCTTTTGAGGAAAGAATTGCTTGACTGAGAAGAGCTATGCGTGAGTGAGGACAACAGAAATCGGATGCACATCAGTAACTAGTCAACCCGAGATGCTGCTGGTAGGATGACTGTTTGATTAAGCAAAATGCTAGGTTGCATTTATTTAAGTGCATCTTGGGTGGTATTTGAACTATTTATGTGCTTTTTGAGACATGTCTACTAATTTATGGGTATAAAATGTTGCATTAGAGTCTTTATGGTTCATATAGGGGTATATATATTTATGCAGGTATTTAAAAGTCTGGTAATTTATATATTGTATTAATGCATATGATGTTAAATGTTTGTTTATAATCTAGGATTTTGTTTTGTTTTCTTTAAAGGTTATCAACCTTATTTGTGCTTGAAGCTTAAACAACCTATTCTACTAAAAAGAACTGTTTGGGTCATTGATTGAACTTCAAGATAAATCCAACTGTAAGAACTGCTTTAATCAGTTGTGATGAGAATGGGAATCAACGGACTGCAAACCAACTAATTGTAACAAGTTTATTTGAAGATCTGAAGTAAAGGAAAATTTCGAGTTGAACCTTGTGTCTGTGGTTGACTAAGGACCTTGTCGAGTTAGAGGGAAGACTGATGTGTGTTATCCTAGAAGATAACTCGACACTAACCCCGCTGAGGATTCGGGGAATGAGAATTCTCAACTATCTCGATGACTAATAGCTCAGTCAGAGATACAGTTATTGAACCACAGATCTTGGCTTCTCAACCATTTGAAATGCTTGGGCCTCAGAATCAATGTGGCAAAGAGCTCATTGTCTCCCACACAGAACGTTTCGTTTCTGGGAACAGTGTTAGACTCACTACAGATGAACGCGCGACTGACGTCACAGCGCGCGCTCTCGGTTCGGAACGGAGCGGTTTCCCTCAGGTCCGGTGCATACACTCCTCTCAAACACTTTCAGAGGATGTTGGGTCTCATGCCCTCGGCCGTATCAGACGGGCGTGAGTTTGGGCACTGTTACGAAGTGGAAAGTTATCTCGACAGATGCATCCAACCTAGGTTGGGGAGCCCTTCACGAGGGCAGGCCAGTCTCCGGTCTCTGGTCAGACTCGGAAAAGAGCCTTCACATAAACTGTCTAGAGATGAAAGCGGTCACGCTATCGCCAAAAGCTTTCCTTCCGTACATAAAGCACCACCATGTCCTGATCCGAACGGACAGCAGGTCAGTGGTAGCCTATATAAATCGCCAGGGCGGTCTAAGATCTATTGGTCTACACACAATGGCAGAAAGAGTCCTAAAATGGGCGGAGCACAAACTGAGCTCTCTGAGAGCGACTCATGTGCCAGACATTCTGAATCTTGGTCCGGACATGCTGTCCAGGGGCAAAGTGTCCCCAGCAGAGTGGTCTCTTCACCCACAGATGATTCAGACAATTTGGGGCATGTTTGGCGAGGCAAAAGTGGATATTTCCACCTCACAAGACAATGCTCAATGCCTAATATTTTTCTCCAAGCACAAGGACGTGTTGGCCCACGAATGGCCCAGCCTTTCTCTTTATGCTTTTCCCCCAATCTCAATGTTACCTCAGATCAAAGAGAGATCAAGCATAGCAAATGCGCTGTGCTTTTAATAGCCCCGCTCTGGAGAAATCAACCATGGTTCTCACTACTAAGTCGGATGTCAGATACAGCCCCGTGGCCGATTCCGCTGAGGAGAGACCTCCTCATGCAGGCGAAACGGCAGATCTGGCATCCCCGTCCCGATCTATGGGCGCTTCATGTCTGGCCCATCAACGGGTACATGAGAACCTCTCTGAAAGTGTATTAAACACCGTGTGTGGCGGAGGGGGTGTGGATCTGGCATCCCCGTCCCGATCTATGGGCGCTTCATGTCTGGCCCATCAACGGGTACATGAGAACCTCTCTGAAAGTGTATTAAACTCCGCTCCCCCTCTTAGAGAGCTTTCGACTGATGTACAGCACCGGCCGCTCTTCACTCTCCACCTCCTGGGACAGGACTGCACCCAACCCCCTGTCCGAGGCGTCAGTCTGTAGGAGAAAAGGGAGAGAAAAGTTAAGAGCTTGTAAGAGCAGTCCACCACACAGAGCAGCCTTTATCTGAGTAAAAGCCTGCTGGCACCACTCCGTCCACTGAACTGTATCTGGTACCTCCTTTTTAGTTCAGTCAGCAGGGCTAGCGAGGTCCGAATAGTTAGGCACAAACCTCCTGTAATATCCCGCTAGCCCCAGGAACTGTCTAACCTCCTTTTTGGTCTTGGGACTCGGACAGGTCGCAACAGCTGCGGTCTTGTCAATTTGGGGACGCACCTGAACATGACCCAAATAGAAGCCCAGATACTTTACTTTACTTTACCCAATGGCACACTTCTTCGGGTTGGTGGTGATCCCCGCCCTTCTCAGTGACTTCAGGACAGCTTGCAAATGCTGCATATGACGTTGCCAGTCTGCACTGTAGATGATGATATCATCTAGATAGGCAGCGGCATATGCAGCATGCGGCCGGAGAATTCTGTCCATCAGATGCTGGAAGGTCGCAGGAGCCCTGAACAAGCCGAAAGGATGGGTGACAAATTGGTGTAATCCAAACGGCGCGGTGAAAGTGGTCTTTTCTTTGGACAAAGGAGACAAGGGGATCTGCCAATATCCCTTTGTTAAGTCCAGTGTCGAGTAGGGGTGTAACGGATCGCAGTTGATCCGTGATCCGTACGGATCACGACCCACGGTACGGCGCGCACGTGACCCGCGGATTTATTGCGCTTTTTTTTTAAACTTGTGGATTAATCTGAATTGTTTAGCGATCGCAGAATAAAAGACAGTTTTTCTGCCGATATTGCTTTTTAAGTGATCTCGTTTAAACCTTTAAACTCGATGCGGAGTTTCAGAGAAACACATGTGTTCACGTGAAGCATGTTAATCAGTCAACCGTGGCTAGCGGAGAAGTAGGAGAACTTGAAAAGCCTCCTGCATTGTTCAAATCACGTGTATGGGACCATTTTGGCTTCCCCGTAAAATATAATGATGACGGAAGAAGGGTGGTGGACAAAACTCTAAGAGTATGGGCACTGTGGCACGAGAAAGCCGTATGAAAGTGGCGCATACATCGAGCATGGCACCTGCTGATGACCGTTTCACACATACTCCGTTTGCAGTGGGTATGGGGTGCGTATTTTTTCCGTGCCCGGCTTCGGTCCGTCAGTGCGTTCCAGGAGCGTGTGGCCGTACAACAGCTGTGCTGATCGTTTCCGCACAGAGTCTATTTTTTGATGTGCTGGCGCTGAATTAAAGTGACAGCGCATCCGCATTAAAACAAACATGTATCGATGCGAAAATCTAGTAATTCCACCACAGATGCATAATGTAACGTCTACTCGGTTTTAAAGTAAATACATGGCTTTTTGCCTCGAGTAAAGCAAGGAAAACGGCCTTCAAGTAAACAAGGAGAAATAATGGAGCACCTGTCCTTTCTTGGAGGTGGAAAAACAAAGTTCTTTATGACCTGCAGGATTTCTTGTAAAAAGAAATTAAAAACGAAAGAAAAGCATAAGTTTTAATTTAAAATGTTTGTTATTTTAACATAGTCTATTGTCTGTTTTGCAATTTGCATGAGCAACGTAATATTTACATCCAAAGTAGGTATTAGGCCATATAAATATAAAGTAATGAATTCAATAAAATGTTGTTTAAGTGTAGTGCGTTTAAACATGATATCTATAAAATAGTGTATAGGCCTACAAAGAGAATTGCAATGCTGACAAGTGTGAGAGGTCTACTCTCTCCCTGAGAATGTTGACATCCTAATCTTAAAAAAAAAAAAAAAAAAAAAACCTCAGGCCCATTTTCATGTCTCAGGTTGTTTTTATCCAAATTTGATTTATTCAGATGGTTATTTTTTTTATTTTTTTTAACACCAAAAGTTCCTTGTTAACTTATAAACCATATAGGTTATGTTAAAACCAAAAGTATTCATGTAATAAATGGAAAGCAAATAAAAATAGTCTCCTCCCCCTTTTATTCTGATCCGAAAAATTATCCGATCCGTGACTCATGATCCGAAGTCGATCCGAACCGTGAGTTTTGTGATCCGTTGCACCACTAGTGTCGAGTAAAAACGAGCAGTCCCTAGCCGATCAAGCAACTTGTCAACCCTCGGCATTGGGTAAGCATCAAACTTCGACACCGCGTTACAATAGTCCACACAGAACCGGACCGAGCCGTCAGGTTTAGGTACTAAAACTATCGGGCTCACCCAGTCACTGTTGGACTCTTCTATTACCCCCATGTCTAACATAGCCTCTAATTCAGCCTGAACTACCTTTTTCTTGTGTTCAGGCAAGCGATAAGGCCGGCTGAGAACCACAACTCCCGGCTCCGTCTCAACGTGGTGCTGAATGAGGTCGGTCCGGCCAGGTAGGGGCGAGAACACATCAGCAAACTCTGCTTGTAACCGTTCTGATCTGCGAGGGTGAGAGTAGTAGTAGAAGTAGTAGTAGTAGTAGTAGTACTTTATTGATCCCAGTTGGGAAATTAAAGTGCGTTAGCAGCAATACATGAAGACAGTAAAAAGTACTCACAATACACATAAAAACTTACTATACACATATAATAAATAGATAGATATAGTAACCTAATTTCTAAAATACAGAGTTAATGGTACTTCTGCACAGGGATGAATTGTAAAGTTTCACAGCAGTAGGCATAAATGACCTCCTGTAGCGTTCTCTGTTGCACCGTGGCTGGATCAGTCGGTTGCTGAATGTACTTCTCATTCCAGCAAGCATGTCGTGGAGGGGGTGTGAGGTATTGTTTGTAATGGTCAACAGCTTGGCCATTATTCTCCTCTCTGTAACAACCCCAAACAATTCCAGATCTAATTCAATGACACAGCCTGCCTTCTTAATAAGCTTATTCAGCCTTTTGGCATCTCCAGCTTTAATCCCCGTGCCCGAGCACACTACAGCGTAAAACAGGGCACCAGCAATGACAGACTGATAGAACATGTGAAGCATCTTGCTACACACATTGAAGGACCTGAGTCTTCTCAAGAAATAGAGTCTGCTCTGGCCCTTCTTGTAGATCGCTTCTGTGTTTTTTGTCCAGTCAAGTCTGTCATCTATATGGATCCCTAAATACCGATAGGAGTCCACTATCTCTACGTCGCTGCCGTGAATGGAAATAGGTGAGGGATGATCTTTCTTCCTTCTGAAATTGATTACCAGTTGTTTTGTTTTAGTTACATTTATTTGTAGATGGTTCACTCCACACCACTTCACAAAGTTGTTGATCAGTGCTCTATATTCCGTCTCTTGCCCACCCTCAATGCAACCAACCACAGCGGAGTCATCTGAAAATTTCTGGAGGTGACATAACTTTGAGTTGTAATTGAAGTCTGAGGTATATAGAGTAAATAGAAATGGAGACAGGACCGTTCCCTGAGGAGCACCCATGTTGCTCACCACCCGCTCAGACACACAGTTCTGCAGTCTCACAAACTGTGGTCTGCCTGTGAGGTAGTCCATGACCCATGAGATTATGGAGGAGTCCACCTGCATAATATCCATTTTCCTTCCCAGTAATGCTGGTTGGATGGTGTTGAAGGCACTGGAGAAGTCAAAAAACATTATTCTCACAGTGCTACCAGCCCTGTCCAGATGTGAATAGACCCTCTGCAGCATGTAGATGATAGCATCATCCACACCCACCCGTGGTTGGTAGGCAAATTGTAAGGGGTCTCGCACTGAATCAACTAGAGGTCTCATTTGGGCCAGGACCAACCTTTCCATGGTCTTCATAATATGGGAAGTCAGTGCTACTGGCCTATAATCATTTAGAATGGTGGGGCGCCCCTTCTTTGGTACTGGGACAAGGCAAGAGGTTTTCCAAAGCACCGGAACTCTTGCCAGGCTAAGGCTTAAGTTGAACAGACGCTGGAGCACTCCACTCAGTTGATCGGCACAAGCTCTTAGGACTCTTGTACAAATGCCATCAGGTCCTGCTGCCTTACCCAGGCGAAGTCTCCCAAGCTCCTTCCTAACCTGGTCCTCTGTGATGGTCAATGTGGCCTGACAGTTGTCAGCAGTGAAGAGTGTCTGAGAGGGAAGCTCCTGAGGGAGTTGAAGGTGAGAATGATTGTCGTCGGTGTTCTCTATCGGTACAGTGGAGTAACTATAACTATGGGGGGATGGGCATTGGAGAGCAGCATGGGGCCCTATATCAAACCGGTTGAAGAACTGATTCAACTCGTTAGCCATCTCTAGGTTCCCCTCCATTGCAGTCCCTGGCTGTTTAAAGCCAGTAATTTCTCTCATACCGCTCCAAACATCTCTCACCCTATTCTGTTGGAGTTTATCCTCCAGTTTCTTCCTGTAGGCATCCTTGCCTTCTCTCAGCCTCCGTTTGAGCTCCTTTTGAACACGTTTTACCTCATCCTTGTCGCCCTTCCTAAAGGCCCTCTTCTTTTCATTTAGTAGAGCCTTAAGGCCACTGGTGATCCAGGGTTTGTTGTTTGGGAAACAGCGTACTTTGCTAGTGGGAATGATGTTATCAACACAGAAATTGATGTAATCAGTGACACAAACTACCATACTGTCAATGTCATCCCCATGTGGCTCACACAGTACATCCCAGTCTGTGATATCCAGTGCACCGCGCAAATCCTCCACCCCTTCCTGAGTCCATCTCCTCACTATCCTTGTGGTCACAGGCTGACGTTGAACAATAGGTCTGTAATGTGGTGTAAGCAGGACAAGGCTGTGGTCAGATCTGCCAAGTGGGGGGAGGGCAGTGGAAATATAAGCATCTTTAACATTTGAATATAATAGATCTAGTGTTCTGTTTCCTCGTGTTGAACAATTCACAAATTGATGGTAGGTTGGCAGTATTAATGAGAGAGAAACATGATTAAAATCGCCAGAAATTATTATGAGGGCATTAGGCTGATGTGTTTGAAGTTTGGCCGTAACAGCGTGTATGACGTCACACGCAGCCTCCGCATTAGCAGTCGGTGGAATGTAAACAGCAACACAGATCGTGCTAGTAAACTCTCGCGGAAGATAAAAGGGACGAATACCGATGGCCATCAGCTCAATGTCCGGACTACAGAAACGTTCCTTAACATGAACATGCCCCGGATTACACCATCTGTTGTTGATTAGAACCGCGAGTCCACCTCCTTTACTCTTACCGCTCGCGGAAGTGTCTCTGTCAGCTCTCACTATGTGAAAGCCACTGATTGTCACATTAGCGTCTGGAATATGTTCATGTAGCCACGTCTCAGTAAAACACATGATACTGCATTCCCGGTATTCCCTCTGACTCCTCACAAGCACTGCCAATTCATCAGTCTTATTTGCAAGTGACCTCAAATTCCCCATTATTACAGATGGAAGATATGGCTTAAATCTTCATCTCTTTGCCCTCCGTAATGTACCGGCTCTACAGCCGCGACTCCTTTTCTTCAACTCATCCGGTATCGATGGTCTCTCCCCGGTGAATACAGTTGGACAAGCTAGCGCTATCAGCTGCTCACGTGAGTAAACAATCCACTCGCGACCCCTGCCTTGGACGTCCTTCATACTGGTTGTGATGTTATCCAGGTTATATAAAAAGTTAAAAGATAGACTAAAAATTGACTTAAAACACTTAAAACACTGCACAGACACAACAAGGCACAGAGCTGCTACAGCAGGCTGCCACTAGTACGGCGCCATCTTGGATTTAGAGGTGGTCTCCCCCAGAGGCCAGAGCGAGAGATTGAGGTTTTTGGACCGCCTCTGGCCCGAGATCCTCCTTTCCACTCACTACCGTCACTAGCATCACTGACTCGGCCTCAGACCATTTCTTTAACAGGTTGAGGTGGTAAATTTGACGTGCCCCGTCCCTATCTGATCATATCACCTCATAGTTGAGATCCCCCACTCACCGTGTGACCTCAAAGGGCCCTTGCCACTTTGCGAGTAATTTAGAGCTAGACGTAGGGAGTAACACAAGCACTTTATCTCCCTGTGAAAATTGACGGAGTCTAGCGCCTCTGTTGTACTGCTGTCTCTGTTTGTCCTGAGCCTGTAACAAATTCTCCATAAACAGCCACCCCAAAGTGTAGAGTTTTGTTCTCAGGTCCAGGACAAACTGAATTTCGTTCTTACTCGCGGAAGGTCCGTCCTCCCAAACCTCTCTAAGGACATCCAGCACCCCCCGAGGCTGGTGTCATAGAGCAGTTCAAAGGGGGAAAACCCTGTGGAGGCTTGGGGGACCTCGCGGACAACGAACAACAGAGGCTCTAGCCATTTATCCCAATTTTTGGCGTCCTCGTGGACGAACTTACGAATCATGGCTTTTAATGTGCGATTAAAACGCTCGACCAGACCGTCCGTTTGTGGGTGATAGACACTGGTGTGAATCGATTTAATGCCCAACAATTCGTAAAGCTCGCGGATTGTCCGTGACATAAACGCCGTGCCCTGATCGGTGAGAATCTCTTTTGGGATTCCCACCCTGGGAGAACAGCGCGCTCGCGACACTTTTCGCCGAAATAGTGCGGAGCGGAACTGCCTCAGGATATCACGTTGCGTAGTCTACGAGTACTAAAGCAAAGCGATGCCCTCGTGCCGACTGTTCTAATGGCCCGATGAGGTCCATACCAATTCGTTCGAAGGGGACCTTCATCAACGGAAGGGGGCACAATGGTGCTTTTGGGGTGGCCGGTGGATTCACCAACTGACATTCACGACAAGACGCACACCACTTGCGTACAGTCTCGTGCCCGGCCAGAAAAACCATGAGACGGTTTAGTGTAGCCGTTTGTCCTAAATGCCCGGACATTGGATTAGAATGAGCCACCTGGAAAAGCATTTCCCGGTGGCTTTTAGGTACCAACAACTGTGTTGTATCTTGTTTTGACTGGGCGTCTTGGGTCACCCGATACAACCTATCTTTATAAAATTGAAAAATAGGGATAGGAGAGCGGCTGGTCAGGGTGGAGGAGGTGGCCCTCGATGGAACGGACCTGACTAAACGTGTGTTTGAGCATCTCATCCTGGGACTGTTCCAGGGGAAAGTCATCGCGGTCTGTGAGAATGGGAGTCTCCAGAGCGCTCTGTTCCCCCGGAACCGACCCCAGAGGTCCTGAATCCACCTCCCCCAACTGAGCAACCGTCACCTTCCTTTTTACTCTTTTCCCCCAAGACGCATCCGCACACAAGTGCCCCAATAATTTATTAAAGGCTGGCCAATTGGTTCCCAAAATTATCGGATGCCGGAGGTGCGGGTTAACTGCAACCTCAACACTATGCGTGTGTCCCCGAAATTGAATATCCACGGGCAATAACGAATAGTTTACCACTTCCCCGTGCACACACCTCACCTTAACCAGGCGTCTATTACCCAACGCTTTAAGCTGAATCAGGCTTTGATGGATGGAGGTCTGGTTACAACCTGAATCCACTAAAGCTTGATAAGTACCCCCTTGATACTCACGGGTATCTGTGACAGTCCGGCTTGTCACTCCCGTCGGCCATCAGCCACTTGCGACATGAGTCCCGGAGCTGGTGCGCAAAAGCAAAGGGCCGACCGGACTCTTCGAGGGCCAGGGTCCGGAACCGCTGGCAATGTTGTTCTGGGGTCCGGCTGACCCGCTGTAGGATGGCGCGCTTCAGGTTGTCGTAGACCAGGAGATTCTGGACTGGCAGTTGGTGGGTGGCTACCTGTGCCTCTCCGGACAGCAATGGCAGGAGCTGCATTGGCCAGTCCATCCTGGGCCATCCCCGTGCCTCAGCGGACCTCTCAAAGAGGTCGGCTAAAGCCTCAGGGTCGTCCTCTGGACCCATCTTGTTGAGAGGCAGCGCTGCGATGGAGTCTTTGGTGGGGGCGGGGACGGCCCGAATCTCCCGGTCCATCCAGCTCCGGAACAGCTTGCGGTCTTCATGCTGGGCACGGAGGAGGACCTCGAAGTGTTTCCCATGCTCCTCCCTCATGGCCAGCAGTTCCTGGTGGTGTTCTTGGTGAAGACTGCAAGCAATCGTACGATGTCGGCAAGTGGCGTTCCCGGCAGAGATTGCATGGTGGCGGCGATCTTCTTCCTTTCCCAGGTTTTCTGCACCAGTGTAATGAGGTTCGATGTATGTGGGTGAGGAAAGGAAGAAGGCGGGGTCGGCGTGACTCTCAGTACTTTATATACAAACAAAACAGGCGCTCATGGGCGCATCAACACAGCCAACACTCTCAAAAATACGTCAGCTTAATCACTCAGTTTCAAATGCGTTTCTCAGGCAGGCAGTCACGCGAGGTCCCAGTCCAAAACTCTCTCTCCCATCTTTCTCCCCGCTGCAGCTTATATGCAGTCTCTCCATGCCAATTACTGCAATCAGACACATGTGTTATTCATCTGCACTTGACCTACTTACTCACCGCTCGGCTCGGCTCGGCTCGGCTCCGCTCCGCTCTCTCTTTCACGCTACAGACCTCGCAAAACCACACCCCGTCCGCCACATTTTGTTTTCTAGAAAGCCTTTCTGTAAAGTGAATTTCGTTTTGTATAAATTGTATCTTCATTTAATCAAGGTTTCGTCAGACAATTGCCTAGTTTTAATAAATAAAAAGCAAATGTGACAAAACTCGTGACATGAGGCACAGGAGCGATCACTTTCATTGCACATGAACTGGAGAGAGTCTCAAATAAACCGAAATTCAGCAGGCTACTTGCCGCACAGTCACAGACATGAGAAATATGTGTATATAGAAAGCTTGAAATGTCCACTTTCAAACGAAACAATTTGAAACAAAAAGAAATAGTAGGCTAGTTAAGCAATGTTTAAGCAGTCTTCACACTAGCAGCTCATGACTGGGATCTCAGAGCGGCTCTGCTCAGAATGCTGCGCTTCATCACTGCTTGCAGTGCAGCTGCTCCCGCACCACGCGGAGAGGCGCGCAAGTTCTGAGGAGGACACTGTCCAATTATTTGTGAATAACTATGTAACCCTCTTCGTTAGTGTGCTCCCCCAAATGTCTCTGCGTTGTGTGATGTATGATGTATGATGAATGAGGAGGACACCAATATCGTTGTCGTCACAGCAGTGAAGCTTTCTTTTTATTCTGCTCTGTATCCACATCCACCACTTTTCACAGGGAGAGAGAATTATATACTGTCAATAGCTGTAGCTGCAGCTAATCAAACGTAGTTGCAAACTAAGATAAACTGCAACATGAATAAAGATAGATGTAAAATATAACCAAAATACAAAGAATAAAAGGCCAAAATACACAAAAAACCTTGAAAAGAATATGATTCACAACAAAATATAATCCACCGCATGGAATCTACAAGACATGAAATAATATATAAAAAAAACACAATACCATCGAACGAAAATATATGCACATACACATTTATAAGCACCTTTACAATCAATATATGTCTCCAAATAACATGGATGGACAAAATAATCAAATAAATTTAACGGATGACAGAGAACACTTCCTACCTTTTCACAGGGAGAGAGAATTATGAACTAACAAAAGCTCTTCCCATGTAAAGAGGGGCTCACTCCTACAATGAAACACAGCTCCGCCCAAAGGCAGGGAGAACATATTACACCTTCCCTACAACTACATTAGGCATATTGCTTGATTTATTTGTTTTAAAGCAGCACTAGGTAACTTTTCAACCTTCATAATATATTTTCAAGACTCTTGTGATGATACATCGACTTACAATAGGTTGAATGACACGTCTGCCATAGCCTGACGGGGTCTGTATCGTTTTTAATCGTACTTTTAAACTTCGGGTTTCGGGTAGTAACACGAGAAAAAAAAAGAACTACAAAATTCGACTGCTTTACGGCATATACGTCACTTCCTTAAATTCGGACGTGCGAGGGTTTGGGTTAGCCTATGTAAGCCTATGTCTAAACGGCGTGTACAAGTTTGGTAGGGGCTACATTCTCGCAAGTAAATACATAAGACGTACAAAATCATATTTTAGGATACTGTAACGCGTGTGTGAAAAATCTGGGTGAAAAATCCGGATAGCTCACTCAACGCAACTGGAGTCGATGTAAACACGGAGGCGATTGGCATCAAACAGCCCCCACTTTATTCCCCGCGGAACCCCCCACAAGAGTCCGGCACAAACTCCACTTCCGTCCACAGCATTACCCAACAAAACAAAAATAAATGAATGTTTGCAACAGAAGACAGAAAATAATCCGCACACATGGGAGCTCGAGGCGCAGTGTTCACACACACACACACACACACACACAGAACGCGGGCGCTCCAACCGGGGCGAACGCTCTTAAAGGGGCCACACTATTTTCCTACTCGTTACAATACCTAACATGTCTGTGATATTTGTTTATTTGTCTTGCCTCAAGCTATAATGCAAATCGACTTTTCAAATTTGAAGTTTCATCTATGGTAGCTTGATATTATATTGACTATATTTGGTTATTACCTACCACTCAAACATTGAATTGAAGTATCATATAGATTCTGTAAAACGGTAACCAATAGACTAGACTACTATAATGACGCTGGCTTGTAAACGTGAGCATCGCAATCATTTGGCGTTTGAAAAAAATAATTAAACCCATGAAATTATATTCATATGACATGCTGAAACACACCTCAGATCACTTTCTCATCACTCTAAACCTCCTACTGACTCCTGACACAACACACACTCCTCCGCTGATCACCTTTCGGCGTAATCTACGCTCACTCTCTCCCTCCCGTCTATCCACTATGGTTTCCTCCTCACTCCCTCCACCTGCTCAGTTCTC
The DNA here is from genome assembly GCA_023566225.1 of Romanogobio albipinnatus. Lineage (NCBI taxonomy): Eukaryota > Metazoa > Chordata > Actinopteri > Cypriniformes > Gobionidae > Romanogobio > Romanogobio albipinnatus. The sequence goes on from CM042239.1 coordinate 27,110,353, forward strand.
AGCTCTGGACACTAACAGTGCTACTGACACTCTTTGCTCCACTCTAACATCTTGCTTAGACAACTTCTGTCCCGTTTCAACCAGGCCAGCTCGCACCACTCCCTCTGCCCCCTGGCTGTCTGATGTTCTCCGCGAACATCGCTCTGGGCTCCGGGTGGCAGAGAGGAAGTGGCGCAAAACTAAAAACACTACTGACCTGACCCTGTATCAGTCTCTCCTCACTTCTTTCTCTGCTAATGTCTCCACTGCTAAAACTAAATACTACCACAACAAAATCAACAACTGCTCTGACTCTCGTGCACTTTTCAGAACGTTCTCTTCCCTCCTTTGTCCTCCTCCCCCCCCTCCTTCATCAACTCTTACAGCTGATGACTTTGCATCATTTTTCACAAATAAAATCTCCTCCATCAGCAGCCAATTCTCCACACCACAAACCGACACACACATCTCAACAACCATCACACATACGCTCCCCTCTTTTTCTCTGCTCTCTGAAGCTGAACTCTCCAAACTCATCCTCTCCAACCACCCCACTACCTGTCCGCTTGACCCTATCCCCACTCACCTCCTTCAGGCCATTTCTTCTTCTGTTACTCCTGCACTCACTCACATTGTCAACACCTCTCTTCACACCGGGACCTTCCCCACAGCATTCAAGCAGGCTCGGGTAACCCCACTGCTTAAGAAACCCTCTCTGAACCCAGCACTTTTAGAAAACTACAGACCGGTATCCCTTCTGCCTTTCATTGCAAAGACACTCGAGCGAGTTGTTTTTAACCAGCTCTCTACGTTTCTTGAACAGAACAACCTCCTGGACATCAACCAATCCGGCTTCAAAAGTGGCCACTCAACTGAGACTGCCCTGCTCTCGGTTACGGAGGCACTGAGACAGGCAAGAGCGGCTTCCAAATCCACAGTACTTATCTTACTGGATCTGTCTGCTGCTTTTGACACAGTTAACCACCAGATCCTCCTGTCAACTCTCATGAAGATGAGCATCTCGGGTACTGCTCTCCAGTGGCTCAAGTCTTACCTCTCAGGTAGGTCCTTCAGGGTGTCATGGAGAGGTGAAGTGTCTAAGTCACTTCATCTAGCCACTGGAGTTCCACAGGGCTCAGTGCTTGGACCACTTCTCTTCTCCATCTACATGTCATCACTGGGATCTGTCATTCAGAAACATGGCTTTTCCTATCATTGCTATGCCGACGACACTCAACTCTACTTCTCATTTCAACCAGATGATCCCACGGTTGGTGTTCGTATTGCTGCCTGCCTAACAGACATTTCTGCCTGGATGAAGGAGCATCACCTGCAACTCAACCTTGCAAAGACAGAACTGCTCGTGGTCTCAGCCAACCCAGCACTTCATCATAATCTCTCCATTCAGCTCGGATCATCAACCATAACTCCGTCCAGGACAGCCAGGAACCTTGGAGTTGTGATTGATGATCAGCTAAAATTCACTGACCACATCACTGCAACATCCCGGTCCTGCAGATTTGCATTATACAACATTAGGAAGATTAGACCCTTCCTATCAGAGCAGGCCACACAACTCTTGGTCCAAGCTCTTGTTCTCTCCAGACTGGACTACTGTAATGCTCTTCTAGCAGGCCTTCCGGCATGCACTATCAAACCCTTGCAACTGATCCAGAATGCAGCGGCGAGGGTGATCTTTAACGAGCCGAAGAGGGCACACGTCACACCTCTCTTCATCAATCTCCACTGGCTGCCAATAGCCGCTCGCATCAAATTCAAGACACTGGTACTCGCCTTCAAAGTAACCACTGGCTCTGCACCAATATACCTAAACTCGCTTGTTCAGACTTACACACCCTCCAGGAGCTTACGTTCTGCCAGTGAACGACGCCTTGTGGTGCCATACCAAAGAGGCATGAAATCACTCTCACGGACCTTTTCCTGGACCGCCCCCATCTGGTGGAATGACCTGCCTATCGCAATTCGAGCAGCCGAGTCTGTAGCCATTTTCAAAAAACTGCTAAAGACACGTCTTTTCCAGCAGCACCTGATCAATCAAGAATAGCACTTATCACTCTATTCATTCTCTGTCTGTCTAATTTATTTAAAAAATAAAAAAAAAAAAAAAAAAAAGTCCTGTGTGTTCTGTGTTAGATTAACTGAGACTTGTTACAGCACTTGCATATTGTTGCCCTTGACTGTTCTAGTTGCTTCTATTGCTCTCATTTGTACGTCGCTTTGGATAAAAGCGTCTGCTAAATGACTAAATGTAAATGACTAAATGAAACATATGCCACTGTACCTGGGATGAAGACATTTCACACGCGACGCAAGCAGAACACCTGCATGTGAACTCCTCCTGCAGTGTTCAGGGCTATCATAGTTGTCATGCAACAAATGCACGTGCTATGCATCCCCTGATGTAGGATGACAGAGTTTACGATAGTAGTAGAGGACTATACTGTTTCCCAACTGTAGGGGGACCCCGAGAGCAAAAGTTACCTAGTGCTGCTTTAAGTCTTTGTGTTCAGTTTCAGAATGTTTCAGTCGTTAAGCGAGTCCACCGGCTTAAGACGTGTGATTAATAATAATACCACACTAAGAAAACCTCATTATATTCAGTGATGCTGTGACTGTCCACATGTGAAGTGATGCCTCGTTCTATTTTGGATCTTTGAAATAGCCTGTGTTGTAGTTTGTCACGTGTTGTGCATGTACAAATAGGAAATATGAATGTGAAGTGAATATGTGGTCTCGTTTCAAATGCATTGATCAACAAGCTTGTGTCGACTGTAGCCTATATATATGTGCAGCTTCCTTTCTGTGTGTTCTGCCGCTATGGAAAATATAAGCGCTTCAATTTCCCTGTCCCTGTCCCTCCGAGTCCCTGTCTGTTATAGATGTTGCTGATCATGTTTGTTAGCCCAGGACATTTTACAAATCCAGACCAGACGATGTTCTACGGCCATGTCCGGAATAAAGAGTAGCCTATCCATGTCATACAGTAAGATTTAAGATTTTGACCATATACCTATCGAAGTCACAGACAGTATGAACGTCAGTAAGTACGTCTTGTTGTATGTCGACCACAGGGTGTCACTGTGGCCTCAACCCTTTGCCATCGCCTACTCTGAGCTCGATTGCTATGTCTGAGGTAAACCACGCCCTCATCATTACCCTACGCACAAATAAATGTAGGAAGAAATAAATGTAGAAATAAATAAATGTAGAAATACATAAATGTAGAAATAAATAATGTAAAAATAAATAAATGTAGAAATAAATAAAATAATAAATAAATAAATATGGAAAAAAATAATATATACATAAATAAGGAAATAAATGTATAAATAATAATTTATTTTCGATTTTCTGCTTTTCTATGCATATTATATATATATATATATATATATTTCTTTATTCTTTTTTACATTTATTTGTATGTTTATTTATGTATTTATTTTTAATAATGGCAGGTTTGGAATTCCATAATATACTACACGTATCTTTGTGTGTTATTCTCATTAAATAGCCGACTCACGTCTGGCTCATATTGGGGACTTCAATGAATATCATATTTACAGGCCCACTTTGGTCGGCCTGGGTATGGTGTCTCCAGGCTTTCAGAGCCGTTAAGCGAGCACAGTGTTTTGCATTGCGTCCCCTAGTGTTTAGCTAAACACAATACGAAACTACTCTCGAAAGGGAACGTTTCCTTGTTTGCTTGCCGTGCTTCGCTTGCTCAGGGAGTCGCTTCAGTCCATTAACCTGATGAACCTGGCATGACAGGGTCTTTTATACCCTTGGTTATGCAAATTCTGCTGCCCCTTGTGGCGGGAATATTAGAGGGACCTGATTGGTCCTTCCTGCCCAGCGGTCTCGCCATAGGTTCCTGCAGTTGCAGCGGCATAGCCAATCAGCGCGCAGTTGCTTCCTGCTGAGAGCTGTCCAGCTGCACTGCGTTTTACATGGTATTTTTAGAATAAAAATTAGCTTCAAAATCTCGAGGAAAGTAAATTCCCCTAGCGTTTAACTAAACGCAATACTCGTTCCCTCTTCTCAGGGAACCGAGGTTACGTAAGTAACCGAAGCGTTTTTCTTGATTGTTTACATACACATTTCCTGAAAGCATGCTCATACTCTCAGAAATAAAAAAAAACACACACAATGGGCAAAACCTCTCAATTCACCTGCAAAATGAAACTTTACATTCAAAACACTGTTATTTCTTCTCAAAATGGTATTTTGTTTTCAAATGACACACACACAAACCATCATATGAATAGACATTTATAAGAACCAGTTGAACACTGATGTGCTCAATGTAAAACACTATGATGAATGGAAAACACTTCTTCCCCATTCATCATAATGACTTGAAATCTTTTTTCAGTTCAGTGTTACACTTACAGTGAGGAAAATAAGTATTTGAACACCCTATTTTGCAAGTTCTCCCACTTAGAAATCATGGAGGGGTCTGAAATTGTCATCGTAGGTGCATGTCCACTGTGAGAGACATAATCTAAAAAATAAAAAAAAATCCAGAAATCACAATGTATGATTTTTTAACTATTTATTTGTATGATACAGCTGCAAATAAGTATTTGAACACCTGAGAAAATCAATGTTAATATTTCTTACAGTAGCCTTTGTTTGCAATTACAGAGGTCAAACGTTTCCTGTAGTTTTTCACCAGGTTTGCACACACTGCAGGATGGATTTTGGCCCACTCCTCCACACAGATCTTCTCTAGATCAGTCAGGTTTCTGGCCTGTCGCTGAGAAACACAGAGTTTGAGCTCCCTCCAAAGATTCTCTATTGGGTTTAGGTCTGGAGACTGGCTAGGCCACGCCAGAAACCTGATATGCTTCTTACAGAGCCACTCCTTGGTTATCCTGGCTGTGTGCGTCGGGTCATTGTCATGTTGGAAGAACCAGCCTCGACCCATCTTCAATGCTCTAACTGAGGGAAGGAGGTTGTTCCCCAAAATCTCGCAATACATGTCCCCGGGCATCCTCTCCTTAATACAGTGCAGTCGCCCTGTCCCATGTGCAGAAAAACACCCCCAAAGCATGATGCTACCACCCCCATGCTTCACAGTAGGGATGGTGTTCTTGGGATGGTACTCATCATTCTTCTTCCTCCAAACACGTTTAGTGGAATTATGACCAAAAAGTTCTATTTTAGTCTCATCTGACCACATGACTTTCTCCCATGACTCCTCTGGATCATCCAAATGGTCACTGGCAAACTTAAGACGGGCCTTGACATGTGCTGGTTTTAAGCAGGGGAACCTTCCGTGCCATGCATGATTTCAAACCATGACGTCTTAGTGTATTATCAACAGTAACCTTGGAAACGGTGGTCCCAGCTCTTTTCAGGTCATTGACCAGCTCCTCTCGTGTAGTTCTGGGCTGATTTCTCACCTTTCTTAGGATCATTGAGACCCCACGAGGTGAGATCTTGCATGGAGCCCCAGTCCGAGGGAGATTGACAGTCATGTATAGCTTCTTCCTTTTTCTAATGATTGCTCCAACAGTGGACCTCTTTTCACCAAGCTGCTTGGCAATTTCCCCGTAGCCCTTTCCAGCCTTGTGGAGGTGTACAATTTTGTCTCTAGTGTCTTTGGACAGCTCTTTGGTCTTGGCCATGTTAGTAGTTGTATTCTTACTGATTGGATGGGGTGGACAGGTGTCTTTATGCAGCTAACGACCTCAAACAGGTTCATCTAATTTAGGATAATAAATGGAGTGGAGGTGGACATTTTAAAGGCAGACTAACAGGTCTTTGAGGGTCAGAATTCTAGCTGATAGACAGGTGTTCAAATACTTATTTGCAGCTATATCATACAAATAAATAGTAAAAAATCATATATTGTGATTTCTGGATTTTTGTTTTTAGATTATGTCTCTCACAGTGGACATGCACCTACGATGACAATTTCAGACCCCTCCATGATTTCCAAGTGGGAGAACTTGCAAAATAGCAGGGTGTTCAAATACTTATTTCCCTCACTGTATTACAGACAGTACATGCATAAGTGTATTGTAAAATATTTGAGAATATTGTTTTTACACATTTGTTTTAACACACAAATACACGGTAACAAATATATTTTATTTTTCCCACAAAAACTATGTGCACAGTGTACATCCCAACAAACACAAAGTTGCACATACAGTGGTCTACATATACAAAACAACAGAAGAATTTACTGTATACAGTTACAGTAAAAAAAAAATACAGTTGTGCTACTCCAAAACAGAAGAGCTCACCTGTTGCCCTTTTATGCTAAAGTTCTGTTTGCTATTTGTAAAACTGTGTGCCAGGTGTTTGCCCATGTGATGAGTCAGTGCGCATATTTGAATGGCAGTGTATTCCTTGTGAAAACAAGAGATATTCTGCATGAAAATTGTGCCAAATGCAGAGAATTGTGTGTTTTGAAAAAAGTGTGTTTTAGAACTGCAATTTGAGTGTAAAGCAGGAATTGTGCTTGTAGTTTAGTAGAATTGGTTCAGGGGGTTGGTGCATGAGTTACATGTTGTGGTCATTGTGTCTCAAGTACCAGTATTTTTTGTAAACGATTGAGAAAAACTGTAATACACAGATCTGAAATACTGTACATGCAATTTTTTTACTTGCTGTTTACATTCACATACATAACCGACTGTGTTTATGTGTTTATGTTTTTGACATAATAATCTGGTGTGTATTTGACAGTTTAAGTGCAATAAAACATGAAAGATAACTTAGTTTCATATGGTGTAATATTTTCTGTATATTCAGAACTTGCATACTGTAAAAATACAGTAGTCCAAATGCAAAGAAAGACCAAAAGATCAAAGAAAACTCTAAATAAAAAGCATGTTACAGTACACTCAAAAGAGTTGTACAACTACAAAATCAAAGTCAATGAGAGATTCATTCTCTCTCAGCAACACATCTTTGCTGGGTCCAGCCCGAGGACTTTATCCACATCACAGGCAATGATGTGTGCCAGATCCAGCCTTGACAACACTCTCCACACCTTGCTCTCTCTCATCCTCATCCTCTTCCTCCTCCTCCTCATCCACCACCTCTTACACATGCTCTTCCTTTCAGATTGTTTCCATCCATTTTCAACATTCAGTGCACCTGCACTTTCTGAACTGGTTTGTATTTTGTACAGTTGGTTTGATCACATTTATGCATTTGGCAGACGCTTTTATCCAAAGCGACTTACAGTGCCCTTATTACAGGGACAATCCCACTGGAGCAACATGGAGTAAAGTGCCTCGCTCAAGGACACACTGGTGGTGACTGCTGGGATCGAACCAGCAACCTTCTGCATATCAGTTCCATGGTTTAACCAACTGTCCCACCATCACATCACACAATTTTGAGCTGTTGTGTGTAAACGATGACAACTGTGTTGTAGCTGTGTTTGACTTTTGCCACTTGGGGTTACCATTTTACAACTCAAGTGCATCACAGTTCAAAGTGTGTTTTAGTGAGTGAGAATGTGTTTAGAGTTTTGCAAAAAGAGTGCAGGAGATTTGCAAATGTATGCTTGATCTTGTCTAAGTTTTTGCATAAAGAGTGATTTATTTGATCAAGGGGTTTAGGCCTTTGAGAATTTGGTTAAGAGAATGGAGTTTCGTGTTTTAGAAATGGTGAAAAACTGGATTACTGAGGATATGGCTCCCCCTAGAGGACTTTCAGATCACTTTTTTTTCTTTCTTCAGCCTGTTTTCGTATAGGCCTATATATAGCAATGTACATAGCTATTTTTATCAGTTTGCAAATTGATACCCAGCAGGTGCCCATATAGCATGATAACCGTTACCTCTGTGTATGTGTTCTGACGATGTGAATGAATGTTGCTTTGTTTTAATTGCTTTAATTTGTCTCCGATCCATCCTGTTCTTTCCACCCATGTTCCACCCATTCTCTGGTGACTTGTTTTAAATGAATCCAGTCTCACTGACAGTCTTTCTCCCTCTGCTACCAATTACATTGCTCTTTACACCCTTTCTGTCTCGCACATATCCAGTAGGGGTGGTTTTCAGAACAGAGACAGACCCCTCCTGATGATGACAGGATAGAGAAAGATGCAGCTACTTTGGCAGGAGGCCTTATCTGCTGCCTGCACAGTTTGTTCATGGGTCATCTATGCTGCCACTATCAGTCAGATCAAACCTTTAGCTTTGGAACTGGAGCTCATGTTTGTGGTGCTGAAGCTATATATATATATATATATATATATATATATATACACTCACCTAAAGGATTATTAGGAACACCATACTGAATACTGACCCCCTTTCGCCTTCAGAACTGCCTTAATTCTACGTGGCATTGATTCAACAAGGTGCTGAAAGCATTCTTTAGAAATGTTGGCCCAGATTGATAGGATAGCATCTTGCAGTTGATGGAGATTTGTGGGATGCACATCCAGGGCACGAAGTTCCCATTCCACCACATCCCAAAGATGCTCTATTGGGTTGAGATCTGGTGACTGTGGGGGCCATTTTAGTACAGTGAACTCATTGTCATGTTCAAGAAACCAATTCGAAATGATTCAAGCTTTGTGACATGGTGCATTATCTATACATTTCTAAAGAATGCTTTCAGCACCTTGTTGAATCAATGCCACGTAGAATTAAGGCAGTTCTGAAGGCGAAAGGGGGTCAAACACAGTATTAGTATAGTGTTCCTAATAATCCTTTAGGTGAGTGTGTATATATATATGTGTGGTTTGTTTTTTTGTTTTTTTAACAGTGTTGTTTTGTTACAGGCTGAGGTCATAAAATGTGTCTGGACCTTTTCCTCTCTGTTACATATTGTGTTTTGAAGGAACAGACAAAATGTATACAATGTAAGTTGCTTAAAATAATAATACAAACAACAAAATCTGCATTATAATGCATATATCCTTCCTTCCATATGTGCACATAAACCTTTTTTTCCCCTTAGAGTGTTTATTGCATAACTATGGCATTGAAACTGGTTAAAAAAGAAATATATAGTGGCTATATATATAGTTTGATACATGAAGGCCTTTACAAAAATTACAAACATCAAAACTTTGCTGAACAACGTGTACACAATTTTCTGTATCTTTGGCTCTCTCATTGAGAATTAATTTTTATTAAGTAAACAGACTTTTAGTATAATTTTTTGATGTTGAGTAAAATCTTAAGAATAACTTGGTATTTTGGTAGTAACTACAGTATTTTTGCATACTATGTAACACTGTTACATTTCGGTAAAGCAATGCCAGTTTTATCATATATTTTGGCAAAATACAGGTTATTGTATATGGTGTTGACAAAATGTTTCCCGGCTGGAAGTTTGGTGACGGTGAAGGCGCCGCCTCCGTTCTGTTCTGTTATCCCTCCCCTTCCATCCTTCGCTCACATTGCTCTTTCCTTCGGTGGGAAAATTCCTGCTGGAACATCCACGGTGGATTTGAACTCAGGAATTGTAGTGGAAAAGCAGGAATCTGCAAAACACGCCGGAGGATTTTCTCGTATTTTCTTCCTCATATTGTTCAGGTATGTGCACGTTCTAATGGCTCATGGCATGATCAGAGATGTATTGTTGTGAATTATCCGAACAGCGGTGTCGAGTGACATTCAACGCGATAGAAATGTGCACGCAGGCGTTGTTGTGGACGCTGAACTTCCCAAATAATACAGTTTACCCGTGAATTGCTACGCTGTTTACTCTGAAGCTCATGTGTTGCTGTTACAACAGTATCTTGTTACGTTGAGTCACGTCGTTGGAAATGTAGTTAGCCTACTATATCCTGTGTGAAAAAGAACAGTTATGGAGGGTGGAATAGAAAAGTTTATGGAGGTTTCATTGTTGTTAGTCTTTTATTACTGTTTTTGTATCAGACTTTTTAGCACATACTAAAAATAGCAAGGGAGTGATACATAAAATTGACTGAATTGATTGAGTTAGAGTTGCACGACTATTTGCACTATTTGGAACAAAGTCCACTTCCTTTGCCAGCCATAGTCATTCATTCATGTTGTATGGCATGTTACAGACTTAAATGTGACTCAAAGCCATTCAAATGTAGACTTGTCGGGATGTGGTTTTAACTATATGTACTTGTCTTAAAGAATACATCATGTATGTGGTTCCTCAAGGCCTATAATGCAGTTCTCTCCCTCTGTCAAACTTACAGTATGCCTACATATCTTTGTCACTGACTGGCTAATGACAGTTGAAAAACTGGGCTTTTAAGACCATGACATCTGTTTTCCTCTGGGCTGGGTTGTCCCCTTTAACGCCCAGTTGTAAAACAGGTATATATAAAAAAGGAAAAGACAAAATGGGGCTTCCACAGAAAAACAGTGTTAATTGGAGGTCACACAAGTTCAATAAAGCCACAGCGGGGCTCACTTTTTCCACACTCGAAATAGTAAATCTGTGACCACAGAGAAATACATGTTGGTGATATATCCCCTAATAGCTGTCAGAGGAGTTTATCCGACTAATTTATATCCACGAATATTAATTTGCTTCCTAAAAATACACATGCACCCGGAATGATGATTTGTAAATTACATGGCGTTTATTGTATGGTTGGGACCAAAGTTTCACTCTTGTTTTTTTTTCTTCTCTTGTGTCTGTCTTCATGTTTTTTTTTCTTCAACCTTTTTTAAAGGAATGTTCTAGAATCCCACATCTGGAGCACTCTGTTCGCCCACAGATATAGTGATTTCTTCTTCCTCCTCTGCATCACTGCATGAAAAGAGGAGCAGTCAAGGCCACACTGAGCCTGGCCCTGTGGCTGCTCTTACCACAACCGTCCCAACTGCAATCGCAATGACCAGTTATGTTGTCTGGACAAGATTGAGTTTGAATATAGTTTGTCAGTTCCAAGGACGTTGGGCTTGGTGCAAAAATGTCCCTCTGTTTCCTTCAGAATAGTTCACCCAAAATTTAAATTTTCATTGATTTTATCATTCCAAACCTGCTTTACTTTCTTCTGTGAGTCAAATTATTTATTCTTTTTAAGAACCTTCAAACTGATATGTATTATACAAGGACAGTTTTTAGTGATCACAGCTGTTAAGCTTTAAGAAATTACATAAAAAGCAACATAAGAATACTCAATGCAGTATTTTCCTATATTTTTTTATATTGCAGGTATTTGATCAAGCTATCATATGATAGCTTTTTGTTAGGAACCAATTTATGTCATTATTCATTGACCGTGTTCTCCTCCAGTGAGTTGTTAAGGCCACAACTGCTGTGATAGGATTATTGATAAACAAGTCATGAAACAAGATGATCGTAAACAAGTCATTGAGTCAAAATTGTGACTAAAATTTCAATCTTTTAGAAGACTTCAGATGCTTCAAGTGAATTTATGTATCACAATATTATATTGTACAAAATTTGTTAATTTTAACTTGCTAAATATTTACTAAAGACTTACTTTTCAGTAAATGTTAGATGACGGTAATCCTAAATGTAAAATAAGGGAAATGTGCACCAATTGAATATCCAATATTGGCCAATAACCATTATGGTACCATTTAGGAATGGGCATGATTAATCGACGATTGATAATTGATCGTTAAGAGTTTCGTCGTTCAGGTTAATTTGTTATCGATTAATCTAATGCATTTTTTTTAATCTAATGCAGATTGCGTTGCGTAGTGTGAGTCTTGGAGCAATTAAATGAATTTCACTGTGTGGTGAAGTTCACTGCAAACATTGTGATGCCGTGTATAAGTACAACACAGCCACATTATTTTTAATGGAAAGAGACGTGTGTGTTATCCAAGCATTGATTGCAAGGAAGGCACCTTATACTTGAGCGGCACATATGAGGTGATATGATAAATTGTGGCATTTTATATTCTATTGTTTTTTATGAGTTTAATAAAGAACTCTGTCTCGTCTTCTGTCCAAACATACCACCATCATTAAAGAATGATCCACTTTGACGCATTGCCACATACAGAGAGGAGCGAAAAGTTTGAATCTTCATGGTGATAACTCAACGTTTTTTTACCACTTCGTTATTTTGGCTTGGAATTTCGTTTGTTGGAAATATAAACTGAATTTAGAAATGCTTTTGAAATGAAAAACTTTGCGTTTAATAAACAAAATATTTTTTGAAATGAAGACAGCATTTGGACTGGAGTGCAAAATAATCTGTTCCCAGAATCCACGGCCTTTGCTGTTATTGTGTACACAAATAAAAGTAGATAGTTTACTGTTTATTATAATTATGTCTTGCACTTATCTGTAGTATGGCTAGACATAATGGAGCATTATGATTTGTTTCCGCGCTGTCATAAAGGAAAAAATCCATCAGAAGGCGCCGACGACTTCGTTGGACAGAGGGTTAAAGAAAACGTAGCCTATTTAGTTTCATATAGTTAAGCTATGTTAAAATCTTATAATTATTTAATTTCATATGTTGATTATGAAAAGTGAACAGCATGAGTAAACATCAGATGCGCATATGTCTGGGGACATGGATTTTGAGCACTTAATTTAATTGTGTTTTCTAGAAAGTCTTTCTTTAAAATTAATTTTGTTTTGTATAAATTGTATTTTAATTTTGATCAATGTTTAATACACTATTTGCCTGTATATTTAATAAATAAGAAGCAAACCAAGATCGTCGGGAATGGATTGACGTGCAACTGGGCTGTGCACGGCCTTTGAGTGCGGCTGAAACTATAGCGTCTTTCTGTCAGAAAGCATGCCAGTTTTGAGTTGGTACATGTTGACAACCTGTCAGATCTAAGTATTATGTTTTCTGTTTAAGTTATTGTTTAACATGATTCTTTTTTATTATTATTTTGGAACAAATGAGGTCTCTGTTTAAGATCGCCGGCTCGCAGCTGCAGGCTACGCTGCTTTAGAGCACCGCATATGTACGCGCATATATGTTCGGTTTGCCTAACTGAACGTAGTTTAACTGTCTGCCACAAGTTGATCTTGTAATAAAGGTCTCATCGAGGAAAAACACGCTGTATTTTTGTATTCATTGCATTTTTGAATTATAAAAGATAAAGAATGAATTTTATTATAAAACTATTAATGATTAATCGATAGTCGATTGTTAATTCTCCCGACGATCGACTAAGAAAATGTAATCGAATGCCCATCCCTAGAACCATTACACAGTATTGTGCATCTCTGTTTTATGTTTCACTGAAAAATAACAGCAGGCAAGTTTGAAACAACATGAGCAAGAATAAATAATGACAGAATTGTCAATTTGGCCGAGCTGTTCCTTTAAGATCAAAACAGCACAGAAACCCAGCAGTGCTTCTGTAATGGAGATCTTTCTGTATTCAGGTGTGTCGATGGCCTTCATCAGCTTGATTTAATTACACATCTTGTTTTGGTCTGGAGGTCAGACTTGCCAGACTCCCCTCCCTTTCAACTGTCAACCTGGCAGTGGTCAGCAGATGGTGGATTGCTTTGTGAAATACCCTCGTAAGCCACCGAGCCTCCCTCCTTCTTAAGGAATTCACTTCACTGATGGTAGTGCACCAAGCATGGAGGCAGCTAGCCAGACAGATGGAAGGTGAAAAAGCACTATTGCCCCCTTTTCACTGACAAGAGACCAACGCTTGTGAGTTGTTGCTATGGCGACCTTGCATTTTCAAACGACTCAAACCCATCTGCTTGCAGGCTGCACGTAGACTGAGAAAGCGGGATATTGAGAATAGTAGTCATTTTCATATTGTGTACGTGCTCCTGTTTGCTTTTTGATTGTGAGAATCTCTTTGTCTAAGCTCACGTACGAAAACCACATCCTTGTTTTTGTTTCAAGAGCAGTAATTTTTCACATAGGGTAGCTAAATCAAACCAGTGTTGTTTTATATGGTAATATATTGTTGTTATTTTCCTCTCAAATTTAGAATTGATCTTATGCTGTCAGGTTTCCTTTGTCTCAAAGCTTTCGCGGCTTCTCTAGCTTGCATGCTGAATTGACAGTGTACCTACAGTCATTTGCCTGTTACAAGCATTCTGGTGGTCTACACCCATCCCCTAACCTCACCTTTAAAATTTCCTCGCTCTTTTTTGTTTTTTTTCTGGTTCTCAGTCTCCTCCCTCTTTTATGGGCTGTAATCGGTTGTGATAGTTTTGGAACGCAGGCTCTGGCTGAAATGTTTCTGTTTCACACAGTTCAGGGATGTGTAGACAGAATTAAATGGCTACAGAAAATCTGGTCCTCCTAAATGATTGATTAATCTCTGAATGTGAAATACAAACTCTTTGATGGCAGATCCACAGGAAACCAAAATGCGGTCTTCGAAGTAGAGTTTATTGTCCTACGATCTGGCAGCCCTCCTGAGGTACCTCACACCCCCACCGTGATAATTACGGCCAACTCTGAAGTCTGTGTGACCGCAGAACTTTTATGCAGCCTCTCGACAATCCTTAGCATCAGATACAGTTTCGCATTCTCTGGCTGTTTTATAAAATCAAGCTGAGGGTCAGGATTGATCTGTTTAAGCTCCTAATTGGAAGTGGCAGCCAAGCTCATGATTAGCATTTCTGTGATGTGCTGTGGTTTGGTGTGATTAGTACAATTTTACTGTTGTAGCCTCAAAAGTTTGTGAAAGTCAAGAGAATTCTTTACACTTCTGCTGCACTTTTTTTTTCTGTGTATTTGATTTAAATTGGTGCTCATTCTACCTGGAGAGGCAGCAGACACAATGCACAATTAGCACTTTTGAAAGTTTATTGGTTTTAAATGGCAGCATGTGCTTGCCTTTGGTCTAAAGGCCTGATGAAATAAGTGAATGATAGTATGGATTATTTACCAAATAAAATTAAATATACACTATATTGGCAAAAGTTTTGGGACGCCTGTCTTTACATACACATGAACTTTAATGACATCCTATTCTTAATCCATAGGGTTTAATATGGAGTTGGCCCACCCTTTGCAGCTATAACGGCTTCAACTCTTCTGGGAAGGATTGCCAGACAGAGAAGTGTGGTTCGTCACTCCAGAGAACATGTCTCCACTGCTCTAGAGTCCAGTGGCGACGTCCTTTACACCACTGCATCCGACACTTTGCATTGCACTTGATGTAAGGCTTGGATGCAGCTGCTTGACCATGGAAAACCATTCCATGAAGCTCTCTACACACTGTTCTTGAGATAATCTGAAGGTCTGTAGATATTGAAAGTTGGCGACTTCTGTGTGCCTCAGCATGTGCTGACCCCGCTCTGTGATTTTTACATGGCCTATCACTTTGTGGCTGAGTTGCTGTGGTTCCCAATTGCTTTGTTGCTTATTATAATACCACTAAAAGTTGAGCATGGAATATTTGGTAGTGAGAAAATGTAACGAATGGACACAGATGGCAACCTATCACGGTACCATGCTTGAATTCACTGAGCTCCTGAGAGCGACCCATTCGTTCAGAAATGTTTGTAGAAGCAGTCTGCATACCTAGGCGCTTCATTTTATACACATTTGGCTATGGAAGTGATTGGAACACCTGGATTCAATGATTTGGAGGGATGTCCCAATACTTTTGGCAATATAGTGTACTTTACATATTTGTGAAATAATGTGTACTTCCACTTAATTCATGGATATTATATTTTTGGGCAGTCACAACATTATAGGCAGTAAAGCCAAAAATTGTTTTGTTAAAATAATTGTATTCTAAGATTTTTTTTCTAATAAATAATAATAGATTAAAAGATTATTCCAATTGACTGGTTTTCTTTTCAATATTTTTTTCTTCTTCATTGTGATTATGATTCTGGATGTGGTAAAATTGCACACTATATTTTGTGTATGTTTTTTCCCCGGCATTGGACTTATTAATTGTCTGCAGCTTAATTTAGTTAAAATAAACATTTAGCCAAAAACATCTATGAATGGTTTGTCTCCTACATTTACAGTATTGTATATTTAAAGATTTTGTACTTCCACAGTGATTGATGTTTTTTTTTATTTCTTTTTTATTTAAGTAATGTGGATTAATTAAAGGAAAGAGCCTTAGAATTCTTAAATCAGACTGGCTTTTCGCTTGGAAGTGACTGGCTTTAGTATTCGATATCCATGGAATAGGAGGATAAGTTCTGTCAGCTTTTGATGCATGGGTTTTGGATTAGGATCTGCGATAAGAAACACTGCGTTCTCACATATTGTCGCCAGATACCTGGACTCTCTATTTTTCTTTCTTTTTTCTCCCACCCTAATTTATGTGTGTGGAGAAATAAACGTTCTATTAAGAATTGCCTCATTCATGCATGAAGAGTGTTGTGTCCTGTTATGAACCGGCATTCTAGTTAATAATTGCACCAATATTCTTCCCTCATTACAACTTTATGCTCCACATCTCTGATGACGTCTTGACATATAGAAACAGCCACTGATTCTGCATCTAACAGTCACTGAGTCTGCAAGCTATTCAGATAAGCACTGGGCAAGCATACTGTATTTGGACACAGCTAATGTTTTTTCAGCGTTTTTTTTCTCTAAAGTTCCCGTTCTTTTGTCACATCTCCAGCTGTGTCTCTGGACTGTATATTATGGTGGTGACCTCAGTGCTAAAGTTAAGCCTGGTCAAGACCACACTAGCTGTTCAGAGAGACATGTAGGAAAAGCAGTTGTTCATAGTTTGTTTGACACGCAGCTCCTTACAGTTTCAATCAGTTTCAAGTTCTGAACGAGACATTTAAAATCATGTTAATGGGACAAAAAAAACCCCTCTGATTGTATTTGTCTGATTGCTGTTGTTTACCTGGATATTTGTGTTGTATCACAGGCATTCTTGATAAAGATCTTTGGCATAAGTTGGAGCTCCAGGAAGGAAGCCTGATAGAATGGGGGTTTGACTCAAAAGGATGTTGTCTCAGGGGCCCATGACGACTCTCCTTACTGTAGAAACAACTGTTCAGGCCGGCTTCAGAGTGCTTATAAGTCACCTTTTGGCCCTGCAGCAGGGGCCAGTCCAGCTGGGAATAAATGCACTACATCATTGGATATTCTGTGCCTTCCTGTGGCCAATTAGCTTGCACCCCAGGCCCATAAGCAGTCTGCCAGATGCACCATAGCAGTGGTCTGTGGCTTTGAGAGGCAAGGGCTGTGGCATACAGTCTATGAGTGGTTATTAGAGTCCCCTCTCTTGAGTCCACACAAGCCTAGAGATTTGCTGCTTGCCCTTCATTTGGACTGCATCCGGAATCGGGCCCCTCCAAGACTGTAAAGCTAAAGAATTTGGATGCGTCTCGATAAAATATTGCTAGGGCTGTGTGATATTGAAGAAAAATGCAATATGCAATACCTTGTTAAATGAGGCGATATGCGATACAATATTGCTTTAAAGTCCTCATGAAATCAAAATTGACAAACAAACCACGCCCTCTGTTCTGCTCATTTAGTATTCCGTTTCTTTAGGAAATACGTCAAATCACTGAAATAAAGTCGGTTGCAACTTCCGGTTCACTGGGACTTTAAGTGTGTAAAATCTATTTAAATCACATTTAAAAAATATTTAAAAACTTAGAATGATACCATTTATGTGTTTCACATTCTTTCTGGGAAAAGAAAGCATCGGTATAACTGACAAGCAGTGTTTTAGCAAAAATGTATGTCACAAATCTGACAATATCATTTTATTTTAATATCAGTGTAAACAAACAAAAAATGTAATGCCAATATTTAAATGCCAAAAACTCTTTGCTTGACTTGGTAATGTAGTTATATCAACCTAAAACTTAACATCAAGAACATCCAGGTAATCAAAGACACCTGAACTAGGGTGGACGATTATTTTTATTTTTATTTATCTTTGTTATTAAAAATAAGAACTAAAAACAGTAGTCTTCACATTAATTAAATATACATTCAGTGTATTCAGCCAAGAGCACTGAGTGAATTTTTTTTGTTTTGTTTGACAGACAGCAGCAGGTTTACTGTATTAGCTGGCTGTCACTTTAAGACCTAATGCACGGATCCTATTTACACGCATTCGGTTTCTTTCCCCACCTGATATTGTTCACTTAAAACATAACCAAATGTGTTTACATGAATACTTGCCAAGACATACATTTTGACATAACTGTGTGTGTATTTGAAGTGAAGTGACGTGACGTGTGGCCAAGTATGGTGGTGACCCATACTTGGAATTTGTGCTCTACATTTAACCCATCCAAGTGCACACACAGTAGTGAACTAACAAACACACTGTGAACACAGCCCCGGAGCAGTGGGCGGCCATATTGCTGCGGCGCCCGGGGAGCAGTTGGGGGCAGTCGTGGTATTGAGGGTGGAGGAGGGTGCTGATTATTCACTCCCCCCACCAACAATTCCTGCCGGACCTGAGACTCGAACCCACAACCTTCCGGTTACAAGTCTGACTCTCTAACCATTAGGGGCAGTCGTATTTGACAGTTTGAGTGTGTAACAAGGCATGAAACAACTGAAGGGATCACACGCTTTCAGAGAGGTGGCTTGTACGTTCGGTGTGTGTGTGTGTGTGTGTGTGTGTGTGTGTGTGTGTGTGTGTGTGTGTGTGTGTGTCAGACAGCGAGACTGCAAGTTGTTGTTTTTCGCAAGCTATTGCGTTTAATAACTCTTTTTAACGTCAAGTAAGTCACATAAGTAACAGTGTGCCCAGTCTATTCTCTGGTATATGCGTCAACCTAAAACGTACACTTTTCACAATGTTAAAGTAGCCTATTAATAAGGTGACCAGATTTCTGAAATGGAAACCGGGGACATTTCCTATTTGAGTAGTCAAAACATCACTAAAATCTCATTTGTTATTATCTTTTTAATTAAAAAACTGGGACAATAAATTTGTTGAATGGTTTTGTTGTTGTTGTGGGCTTCCTATATTATTTTTAACATTAATAATTATTATGAGTTTGATTATTAGGATTTTTGGTCTGGGTTTAATGGCGAATGAGATGGTGGTCTAGTGGGTTAAACCATGACATGAACTGATATGCTGGTTGCTGGTTCGATCCCAGCAGTCGCCACCAGTGTGTCCTTGAGCAAGGCACTTTACTCCACGTTGCTCCAGGGGGATTGTCCCTGTAATACGGGTACTGTAAATCGATTTGGATAAAAGCGTCTGCCAAATGCATAAATGTACAATTCAATGCACCCCCCCAAAAAAAACAAAAAAATGAAACCAGTTAATAGTAACCATTGTAAATAACAAGCAGTTCAAAACAATATTATAACATGACTTAACAAAAACACATTACAAAAATAAAACAACATATGATAAATAATAATTTTATAATTGTATTTAATATTTTTTATACTATAGTTAGTTTATACTATATAGATGACCTTTTCACAAACAGCAGTTTTCTGTTTGTGCTTGAAAAAAACTCACTATCCAATTGGTCTTATTATTTTGAATTTTAGGCTTCTTTTAAGCAGAAAGTATGTGTATTCTGCACGTGTTTGTTACAAGTGTAATTGTTTATGCTTTTTTATAGTTCAGAAGTATGGTAAGTTAATCACTGCTTTGTGACTGCAGAACTCTGAGTCCCGCACCCTGTTGCTCTGTTATAAAGCACATACAAACAGTATTACTTTAATTTAACATGAATAGTTAGTATGTTACTACCTTGAAAGCGATAATGATGTTTCATTTGATATTTGGCGATAATGGTGCTCTGCTCTCGGTTACGTTCTTCATGAAGTAACGCAAGTAGCGGCGCACGCGCGTCCAAGTAGACGCGTCAGCGTAGTCATCTGCTGGTGAAAATAATCACTACACAATTGCTCCTATAATCAGCAGCTGCTGTATGGTGATTGGGCACTTTTTTGCAATATATCTGAGGGTTGTTTTGAACGAGCTGTAAAACGGGGACATTTCCGGAGACAACACCAAAAACTGTCCCCCGGAAAACGGGGACCTCTGGTCACCTTACTATTAAAACCATTCAGATATTGCGTGCCGTTGCGATATGCATATCGAGATATGTACATTTGTGATATTTCGATAATTTCAATTTCAGGCCACTTCAGGTCCCACTTTAATAGTATAATTTACCCAACAATTCTCTGACTGACTTTCATCTGTGGAACACAAAGGATGATATTTTGAAAAATGTCAGTGTAATGAAAGTCAGTGAGCTCCAAAACAACACTGGAGTCTGGACCCCATTGACTTTCATCACATGGACATTTTTCAAAATATCTTCATTTGTGTTCCACAGAAGAAAGTCTTACAGGTTTGGAACAACATAAGGGTGAATAAATGACACAATTTTCTTTTTTGGTGAACGTTCCCTTTAAGTTCAAGTCAGAACTCAAACCATACGTTTTGCAGGCATTCTTTAATATTTTGCCAGATATTGAGTATGATTATCATACTTTAAGAGGTTTTTGAAGGCTTCGGCCTTGACTGGATGATGTCTGGCATGGGACTGGCAGATATTGCACACACTCATAAATGTTAGAACACTTTTGTATTGTTCCGTTGTACCTCTGAGCATAGATGAGAAAACCATGACAAGGCTTTATTTTGTGTTGGCGTCAGCCCTAACTTTAATAGTTGTATTAGGAGTGCTGTACCTTTTTAGATACAATCATCTTAAAGTCCCCATGGTGTCTTCAGATTTCTTTTAAGTTGCTTTGTGGTTGACTGGTTTAAGGCCAGCTGTCCATTGAGATCACTGCTGCGTTTACTTGGCAGTAAGGCGCTTTGATTGTGATTCCCACTGAACCGGCCCTCACGGAAGATGATTTATGTTAACTCATGTGAGATTCAAAAATACAAAGTCGCTCTTTCTTTCCGTAGCTCAATGGAATGAGTCTTTTTCTAAAGCTTGGCAACTTGGTGATAAAACTTTTCCTCTTGGGTGTGTACATCACTCTCTGGTCTTGTAGTTTCTCTGTTAGGACATTAGCTGAGATATTTACAGTGCTTTTATTGTTGGTCACCAGTGTTGGGTAAAGTTACTTTGAAAGTAATGCATTACAATATTGCGTTACTTTCTTAAAAAGTAACTAAGTTACTTAACTAAGTTGAGTTACTTAGTTACTTTTTAAGAAAAGTAATGTTACGTTAGCCTAGAAATCTAGAACCACCCTAACGGCAGCAAATATAATTTTCAGCCAGGGCGTCTAGCAACTCTCCGTTGGCTTGCAAGCTTGAAAAACCAAACTCTAGTCAAGCCAGTCACATTGTGTATAGAGGCGGCAAATTTCATATACATGCCTAATAATTATTGCACGCATTGTTTAATTAAATTTCCTGTCCTACATTCTGAAAAATGTTCTAAACAAAGACACAAGCCGGAACATTTTAAAAGGACAGTTCACCCAAAAATGAAAATACTGTCATATACTCTTATGTTGTTGTTCTATAATACTTTTGTTTGTCTTCTAAACACAAGTGAAGGTATTTTCATTCAACTTGAAAGATTTCTGTCCCTCTTTGAAAGTTGATTCTCCCAAAACTATGATGCTTTAAACGTTCATAAAGGCGCTGTTAATGTAATCTATAAGAATAAAGCAGTTTTATCTAAGACTTCTGAAGAGACAAAATCACTTTTTATGATGAACAGATTTTATGGAAGCTCAACAAACCATTCCTGCACATCAAACAAACACATTTGAGCTTCTGTTGATGTGCTTTATGTATGTGCAAAGTTTATATGTGAACAAAAGCCTAAGTTAAATATGTTCCTAATATTGTGTCTCTTCAGAAGACTTGGATTAAACTGCTTGGTTCACCCAACACTTTGATGATTCAAAAAGTTCATAACAAGATCGTAAAATAAATCCATATTTTACCATGTCTTTATGAACTTCTTGAATCATCAACGTTTTGTGTGACTGTACTTTAAATGGAGGGACAGAAATCTCTCAGGTTTCATTAAAAACCTCTTTATGTTTTGATGAATAAAAGCCTTATGGGTTTGGATTAACATGAGGGTGAATAAATGATGACAGAATTTAATTTTTTTTGGTGATCTATCCCTTTAAGTAAGGAAGAACAGTCTGAGAACAGTCACCTCTGGCAGGGGTTTTTCCTAGTATGTGTTGTCAGAAGTTGATGGACTTTGCTTATGTGCTCAAATGTTGTCTGTTTTGAAGGTTTTGCCCCCATCAACTTTCCATTGCAAATTGTGATGTGACCACCAACCTGCTGCTCTGTCTGGACAATTAATCTGATTTGTCGGTCAAACAGTCTGCCTTTATGTTATAATTTTCCTCTTTGTGTATTTAAACACCAAAGCAGCTAGAAACAATGTGTTCCTTCTGTCTAAAATTAACATGCATTATGACTGTGTTTATAGCGCTCTATCCTTTAATCAAAGGAAAGTATGTGAGAGAAATGGGGGTGTTTGTTTTCTTTCTGGCGGATGGGTTCTCCTGATGGCTTTTGTGTTCTCTGGCTGAACCACAGAATGATTTAGATTATTTAGTCTCTTTTGGTACTCCATTCATAACCCAAGCTCTCAATGGTTGGATGATTATTAAGAAATGCGTAAGTTAATATACCTCCATTATCCTTATTTAAATGACCTTAAGTAGCTTAATTGTCTCAAGATGTCTGCAGTTAAATTCAGTGTATAGCATTACAATATTTATAGATCATGCAATATTTGGAAACAAATTTGAAGGTATTATTTAGATCTTTACCTACCACAGGCATCAAGTGGAGTCTTATTATGTTTTGAGTGTGTGTGGTTGTGGTGTATCGTGTTACTCATCTGATCCTCATTAGAGTTGGGGAACATGAGGAGTCTGTCTGCGGGACTGTAGACGGTCTCATCCTCTCTGCATGTGTCTTAGCCTTATGTTGCACTGTACCACCAAAGAAATGACTTGGACCCAAACAGATGGCCTTTATAATTCCCCTGTTTTGCTGTGAGTGTCAATTTTTTGTCAGTTTGTTTGTTGTTGTTGAGTTTGAAACGGTAAGAGAAGTCAAAAATCCTCTTTTGTTTCTAAACTCCTCCTTTTTTAATCCAGAGTGTTTGACCCCACATGAGGGGTAAGGAGGGTTGACAGAGCTACCTCAGACCAGGATGTTGTAGAATCTGGTATGTGTTGGTTTGAAAATTGGTACAAATTGGCTCTATTTCTATTCACCTTGAAATAATACCCTAGAAAACTCAAAGCACAAACATTGAATCAGTACAACATAAGCACTTAGCACATTTCTTAGGTTTAAAGGATAGTTAAACTAAAAATGAAAATTCTGTCTTTGTTTACTCACCTTCATATCGTTCCAAACCTGTATGACTGACTTTCTTCTGAGGAACACAAAAAGTATTTTGAGTAATTTTGGTAACTAAACATGACATGAGGATGAATAAATGAAGACAATTTTCATTTTTGGGTTAACTATCTCTATAAGTGTGTGTTCACTTAACACTTCGGTTCTTTTGGTTTTTACTTCGCCATGCTAAGGAAATTTCACACCAGTACATAACATTGGTGTTACCAATAACACCAGATGGGGAGAGATTGTATTCAATTTGTGGGTGTCAGGGAGCCGCTATCAATATGCAGGGTATTGAAATCATTTTTGAATGCTCGCTTTGGACTTTCCAACTCTGTATTTCGGGGAAGCACATTTTAAAATATAAGATATTTGTCAATGACACATCTGTTGCACACCAAATCTTTCACCATCATCTTGCTAGCACCTCTCTTTACTCTCGTTATGTGATAAGTGAGATCTGCTCTTTCTGCAATGTGCTGCGACTGTAGGAGATGTGGTTTTGACACTGTAGTTAAGTTCGTGTTTGATGTGTGTGTGTGTGAGAAAGGAAGAAGGGGGTTCGGCGTGACTGGGACTCGCAATTTTATTACTCAAAACTTTATATACAAACAGAACAAGCGCTCGTGGGCGCATAAACGGCAACAATACACTCAAAACTGCTTCAGCTTAATCACTTGGTTTTCACTGCATTTCTCAGGCAGGCAGGCACACGCGATGTCCCAGTCCAAGCTCTCTCTCTCGACTCTCTCTGCTGCGGCTTATATGCAGTATCTCCATGCCAATTACTGCAATCAGACACAGATGTTACTCATCTGCACTTAACCTACTTACTCACCGCTCGGCTCCGCTCTCTCTCTCCCGCTACAGACCTCGCAAAACCACGCTCCCTCTGCCACATACCCCCACCTCCTGACACATGGCTGGAGGGCCATCCGTCTCTCTCTTAGAGAGCTTCCGACTGATGTACAGCACCGGCCACTCTTCACCCTCCACCTCCTGGGACAGGACCGCGCCCAACCCCCTGTCCGAGGCGTCAGTCTATAGGAGGAAAGGGAGAGAAAAGTTAGGAGCTTGTAAGAGCGGTCCACCACACAGAGCAGCCTTTATCTGGGTAAAAGCCTGCTGGCACCGCTTCGTCCACTGAACTGTATCTGGTACCTCCTTTTTAGTTAGATCAGTCAGCGGGCTAGCGAGGTCCGAATAATTAGGCACAAACCTTCTGTAATATCCCGCTAGCCCCAGGAACTGTCTAACCTCCTTTTTGGTCTTGGGTCTCAGACAGGTCGCAACGGCTGCGGTCTTATCAATTTGGGGACGCACCTGACCATGACCCAAGTGGAAGCCCAGATATCTTACTTCCACCCGCCCAATTGCACACTTATTCTGTTTGGCCGTGAGCCCCGCCCTTCTCAGCAACTTCAGGATAGCCCGCAAATGCTGCATATGACGCTGCCAGTCCGCACTGTAGATGATGATATAATCTAGATAGGCAGCGGCATATGCAGCATGCGGCCGGAGAATTCTGTCCATCAGACAATGGAAGGTCGCAGGAGCCCTGAACAAGCCGAAAGGAAGGGTGACAAATTGCTGTAATCCAAACGGCGTGGTGAAAGCGGTCTTTTCTTTGGACATAGGAGACAAGGGGATCTGCCAATATCTGCCAATCTGGATCTGCCAATGTCTGCCAGTGTCGAATAAAAATGAGCGATCCCTAGCCGATCAAGCAATTTGTCAACCCTTGGCATTGGATAAGCATCAAACTTCGACACTGTGTTTTTCTTTACGATAGTCCACACAGAACCGGACCGAGCCGTCAGGTTTAGGTACTAAAACTATCGGGCTTGCCCAGTCACTGCTGGACTCTTCTATTACCCCTATGTCTAACATAGCCTCTAATTCAGCCTGAACCACTCTTTTCTTGTGTTCAGGCAAGCGATAAGGCCGGCTGCGAACAACAACTAAACCTCAGAAAAAAAAATTATTCTGTCAAGTGCAGTTGAAGCCTAGGACAAACACTGTCAAGATGAGATGGTGTAGCCAGGCTATGTCTGTGTCATTATTCCAACATCATGTTCATAACATTAGTTATTAACATCATAACAAAGTTTAATACCTATAGAAAAATGTACTTTCCTCTCTTGTCAACATTAGCCTGGTGTGAGCGCGGCACGCCGCACTATACATCACGTCACAGAAAGACGTGCACTCAAAGTAATCTGATCAGGTCGTTTACATGGTGGAATTTTTCGTTTGATCGGATCATGAAAAGGTTTATCCCACCCCTCTCAAACCGATTACAATTTAATTCGGTTTGGCCATTTTTATTCCGATTGAGGAGTTTATATGGAGCATTTTCATTCGGATTGGACTTTTAATCCGATTACAGTGCTCCATGTAAACACACCTAATGTCTAATAATCAGAAGCGTTCAGATCATGGGCGTCGGAACCATTGTATGTGGGTGGGACAAGACCCACCCACTTTTTACGATCAATGATATTGGACCCACACACTCACAGCACGTCTGTTTACCTACCCCTAATCGATAAACACTTATTATTAAACACATGTTAGACGCTTTATTTCCACTTTTCTAATATTTTCTTCATTTTTATTGAAACTAAATGCCTTTCCGATCTGATATGTGATGGGAAAGGGGAGAAGATTGAGCTCGGCGGACTCGAACCGCGGGTCGATTTGTGTCAACTTGATGCCATGCGTCTTACCCCTACACTACTGCCGATATTACGATTTCCGTAATTTTGTATTTCCGAACTATACGTTTAGCAAGCAAAGCGGTATATTTGTACTTAATGTAATTGGCATCTACTCCAGTAAAAAAATTCTGAGGACCCACCCACATTTTTTTTGCTTCCGACTCCCATGGTTCAGATTAGCCATCGCTGAAACGCCAGAGTTTTGTTCGAAGTGCGCTCTCACTCACTGAAATCTGCACTCTCATCATAAACAACAAAGCAGAGATGTACGTAGGTGATTCATTCATCATTCAGTGATTGACTGTTTTGTTCTATATCTGCAGCGAAAATAGTTTCAAACAAGATCTGATGTGACAGACAATGACAAAGTTGGCTTGATGTTGGATGTTTGATATTCACAAATTTAGGGACCGTCTATAAAGTTGCATATAACATTGGTACACGTTTCTAACTTTAATAGCATTTGAAGAGAATGTCTCAGTCCTAAGGTCATCTAGGTGTCCGGTATGATTCACACCTTTTTTTTTATATTTAATCAAATAAACTGTCAAATCACATGAAAATATGGATATATTTCACTAGACTGTGTACTCATTCACACATTATGCTAGATTTTAATGTCATAGCTGATAGAACACTGATGAGAATATTGTTTGAGAATAAATTATTTTTACACCAAAAAATCTTATCTTATTTTTTTCCAGATAAGCAGCTGTTAGTGTTTCTCTGTCTAGATTAAGGAGCTTTACACACAACCTTATCATGGTTAAATAGGCTTTGATGACCTGCCCTGTTATACATTTCATGTAGACTTGATCTGGGTGTGTACAGTGGTCATTTACATATAGCCAAAAACAAATTTCCCAACAACAACATTTTGGCCAGTGAAAATGCTGAGTGGCTAGTAACTTTGGAAAACCACTAGCCACTGTGGCTGGTGAGCAAAAAAAAGTTAATGTCAAGCCCTGCCTGTACCGAACCATAATATGCAACATCACAAAGAAGAACCAGTTATGCTTGAGCATTCTGTCATTTTTAGAGTTGCATTTTGTGACATCACATCCTGTTTTTGGTTCGTTTAGATGTCTTTGGTCCATGTTGTGTTCATATTTCAATCAAACTGCACCAAAGTTTGTATGGAAGCAAACCGAGACACTTATTAAAAGGAACCACACTAACAGAACAACTAGAGTTTGTTTTAATCGAATAAACCTGCAAAGTATGAACACACCCTAAAAAGCACCTTGTCTGCTTTGAGTATGGATTTTAGACAGATGCAGAGATCTCAGCAGTTTTGCTGCTAGAGTAAGCAGATAAATATCACCTCTCTCAGGCCCTCATTCTGAGGCAGATCTATCCTTATGAATAAGTAATGGCCATCTGACTCTGGTGCAGATCTCCAGAAAGCCACCAGCTTTGCAACTTGACTTCATCCTGTGTTAAAATATTCTGTCATCATTTACTCATGTGATTCTAAACATTACTGATTTTTTTTTTCTTTCTGTAGGAGTAGTATTGTATAGGGCTGGGTTTCGATTCAAATTTCAAGAATCGATTCGATTCCGATTCTCAAGATCTTGAATCGAATATCATTATTCGATTCGATCCGATCTGATCCGATCTTCGAGATTTAGATAAGTGTTTTTGAAGAAAGCATTTTTTCCAGCTGTTACCTGAATTACAGGACTGTAGTTATGCAACATATTGATACTATTATTATAGACATTCAACTGCAAATTAATGGAGTATTGATGGTTGTAAAGAACAATCCCCCTTCCAGAGTGTTGATACAACTGCTTTCACAAACTTGCACTGGTGTAGACGACAGAGGACGCAGAGGTATATCAGCAGCAGTAGACCAATTATTTAGACGCGAACCTGATGTATTATTAAAAATTAAATAAAAAATTGACATTAAGATGCAAATGCACCTTTATTTTTTATTTTAATGATCAACATTTAGATCACATTTGGTTACTGGCTTCACAGTAAACAGACAACATTACACAGAATGTAAATACAATTTGAACTTACAAAACCTTTAGAACACAACTGTGACACAGTTTTGTGTAAAACCTTCAAGTACTCCAGGCATAAGACATTAAATTGGGTTAGCCCCGTAATCTCAACTGCACGGATCATATTCGCCGCGTTGTCAGTGACTATGGCTGGGTCTTTACTCAGCAGCCCCCACTCCTCCATAGCTTTGGTTAACATTTCAGCTAGACTGACAGAGCGATGGTCCGTTTGAACTTCGGTTGTCTGCAGCACGTAAGACACGAGGTTCCAGAGCTCGTCTATGTAGTGTGCTGTCACACTCATGTAAGATTCCGTAGCTACGGATGTCCAGGTGTCACTCGTAATGCCCACCCTCTCTGTGGTCCTAAGCTTACACATTACACCATCTTTTACTGTCTGGTACATGTTGGGGATCACTTCTTCAGACAGACGTTTGCGAGACACAATGACATAATTTGGTTCCATTACCTTCATTAGCCACCTGAATCCCACATTCTCAACAACAGAATACGGGCGCATATCTTTGCAAATGAAGCCCGCAATCGCCTCAGTTATTTTGACAGAGCGTGCAGAATTAGTTGGCAGTTGTAGAGTTTGTTTCAGTGTCATCTGTTGCGGTCCGGTGGCGGGCTTGGATATGATGTCTTGATGATGTCGCATCATGTGGTTCCTGAGATTAGTAGTATTTCCACAATACTTCTCCTCCATTTGGCAGGCTTTGCAAATTGCTTTGCTTTTGTCAAGCTCGTTCTCTTTATTGCTTCTGAACCCGAAATGGTGCCAGATCGCAGCTTTTAGCGTTTCTGGAGTTTCAAAGCTGCCATGTTCGTTGTTTTAATGTCCTTCCACCTCGCGCGTATGCGTGAATTCAATGACGCGGCAAATTAAAATTCACAGGGAAAATGTAGGCCTATTATTAAATCGATCCTCTGAGTTACGGATCGATCTTTAGAAATTAATATGAAAATCGATTCAGAATTGTTGAATCGATTTTTTTTTTTTTTCAACACAGCCCTAGTATTGTAGTAAAGAATTTGGTATATGTATAGCCAATATACCAGATATAATATGGAGGTTATTTCCAAGCAGTTGCAGTAAGACATACAATCACTCAGATCTGTAGTATGAAGAAGTGACTTATGGTTCAAAATCAATAGCCAGCTTACTGTGTCAAATGTAAATCACTCGTCAGTCCAGATAACTGTCAGCTGCGTCTAATTATGGTGTTCTCTCTGTCCATCACATCAGCTTCAGCACTACAAGAATGTAACCAGTTTAGCCCAAGGACAGGATCTAAGCCTCATGTGTTAATTAGTCTAGATGCACGGTGTCCTCATCATTCTGCATTTAGAAATGTGGCAGGCAGCAGGGGGCACGTTTATAAACCTTATCAGCCTGGCTCATGAATATTAATTAGGTGACATTCTGGGTGCTAGCCAAATTAGGATTATTGCTTACCGGTTGTGCATTTGTTCATTCAGTACACTGCCAGCACGGCAATGCTTCACAGAGAGCTCCCACAAATATGCATGGGAGCGTTTGAAAGCAGTCGCTTATCAGCTATAGTCATGACAAAAAAGGGGGGTGAAATTGGCTTACTGTCTTTTTAAGCAAAATGTTTGCTTAATTCATTTTAGCACATAATTCAAAATGGCCGACAGTCAAAATGGCCGATATGGTAAAATTGGATATCAGACGACTCCGCATGCTGTCCTGAATCTAACGAGACCACTTTTATGATTTTTGGACAAACGGTTCAAAAATTATAAGCAAAAATAGCCATTTTTCGTATCTCCGGACCAGTAGGTGTAGGTGGCGCTGCACCGAAACGCTGCACGTTGCCTGAAGTCATGCTTGTTCACTTTATAGTGAAATTCACAAAATTCCCTAATTTTCGTCAGCAAAGATATTGCGATATTATCTCTAAAAATCTATTATCTCTAATATTTTATGTATTGCCCACCCCTTGTTGCCATATCTGTGTTGCTTCATTTAGTTAGGATTTTTGTAGACCACCACGGGCCCACCATTTATTGAGAGATCATCAGAAGATTTGAGTTAGAAATTGCGTGATTCCATAAGCAAAAACAACTGTTTTTT
The DNA here is from genome assembly GCA_023566225.1 of Romanogobio albipinnatus. Classification (NCBI taxonomy): domain Eukaryota; kingdom Metazoa; phylum Chordata; class Actinopteri; order Cypriniformes; family Gobionidae; genus Romanogobio; species Romanogobio albipinnatus. The sequence goes on from CM042239.1 coordinate 27,140,372, forward strand.
TTATTTCTGCTGCAATTTAGTTATTTTTAGGGGTGTATCGATATTCAAACCGAACCGAAAAACCGCGATACACCACCCGCGGTTCAAACTGCGATACTCTCATGTCGAACCGAACGCGCCCCGCCCCCTTCTGCCCCAGCACAGCTCTCACTTCACCGCATGCCACAAAATAATATTTTTCTTCCTTGACATTAGATTAAATTGTAATTAATACACTTTTAAAAACTAATAAGAGCTGTATTTTTTTATGAAATATTATTATAATAATATTATTTACTAAGTATACACTAACTTTTCTCTTCCAAGTGCATGTCATGTGACTTGGGAGATCGCTCAAGCTGCATGGTGGAAGGACAAAGAGCCAGTTTCCTCATTTAGTAGGGCCCTATAATTTTCACGATCACGGAATCGCGGAATTTCCTGGAAATTGACATATTTGGAATGAAATGCTGTTTTGTGTGGGAGAAGAACGTATGTCTGGGGAAAATGCAGACCGGGGGAAGCAAATCTGGGCGACACAACCTCTCCCGTCATTTCAGCTCCCCCTTCAAAACAATGAAAGTATGGAGAAGCGGCTCTCCACGGCTCTGCTTTCGTCTGCGGAAACGTTAAGAAACTCAACGCTAAGCCCTCAGTACTGAGCTGAGCAACTCCCTCGCGGGGAGTGCTTGCTGTATTTTGCCTTGTTTTTAATGTACTTTAGTGTACTGTATGGAAAATAATGCCTTAAATGAAATTGAGAGAAAATTAGATGCGCGTGTGATCCGCGTCATGTTCCGCAGAGGTAGATCTTAAAGTGACAGCAGCACTGATAATGTCTGTCATTAATGTTCAAAGAACAACTGGAACAGAGAAGATTGTAGCTTTAATGATGATTAATCTATATTTCACTTATTATATATGCAGTTAAGAAAGGTGTTGATAACTTTATTCAATTTCTGTGTAGACTGTCTGACAGGGAAGGCCAAGGGTAAAATATAACATTTATTATAATGGGGTTATGTAAAGATTGTTTGAAGTTCAATTAAATTAAAAGTTTTTTTAAAGCCTAATAAATGTTGAAATTGGTAGCTTTCAGTTATACTGTAATGTACTATAATGTAACGTCATTAATGTTTCATATAGACATTCATTTCAGTGATACTGGCCTTCATTCATAAAAAGATGCCATTACAACACATTTAAAATATCCTGTCTTTAAATTGTTTCTTCATTAATTTGGAGAGTAACTGAAATTATTACAATATCAAAATATTAAAAACTCATGATTAATTACAGAAAATTATTAATTCCTTTTTTTTATTATCAATTCACAGCACAAATATTTTGTTGTGACTTGAAGTACTTAGAATGCAGTGTTATGTTGCAAAATGTGTAAATGTGATATGTGTAAATGTGTATGTTTGTAAATGTAAATGTAATGTCTGTTACCTCAATAAATTTAAGGTCATTCCTATTTTATGTTTTATGTTCTATTATATTAACATTAAAAACACACTCTTTTTATGACAAAAATAACAGTTAAGGGTAAAAAAAAAGGAATTAGCAAAAATTAAAACGGAAAACAAACGGAATTTAGTTACACGCGTGCGCCTGTGCCGTATATTATAAGTGCAAGAGAAACTATGAGCATGTAACGTTACGATTTCAATTTGTAATTCATTAAATAAAAGTAAAGTACCAATAAATCACGTAACTGGTTCGATGTGTTAGCTGGGAAGGATTTGCATGCAGTTATGATGTGCATTCTGTTTATCAGGAGCAGTTTTCATGTTTCATTAACAGTTCATAAAGTATTGTGTATTCACATGGTAACTGTTGAAATGCCACTTTATTTTCACTTTGTTATTTAGTTTTTTTTTAAATGAGTGTGGTGGCTACTTTATAGTATTAACAAAAACTGCTATTTAATATCTTTAACTTTATAGGCCTATTTATTCATCAGTATTAGTCATATTCATACAATGAAAGTAGGCTACAGTGGGACATTACTTGTGTGAGTAATCAATTTTTATGAAATTGTGCTTTTTTTTGGTAGTCTAGTTTACAGTGCAGACATTTGAGTTTACTCAGGTATGCTAACTGCTCTAAAGAAAACGTGAAACCAATGGACACTCACCTAAAGGATTATTAGAAACACCATACTAAAACTGTTTGACCCCCTTTCGCCTTCAGAACTGCCTTAATTCTACGTGGCATTGATTCAACAAGGTGCTGAAAGCATTCTTTAGAAATGTTGGCCCATATTGATAGGATAGCATCTTGCAGTTGATGGAGATTTGTGGGATGCACATCCAGGGCACAAAGCTCTCGTTCCACCACATCCCAAAGATGCTCTATTGGGTTGAGATCTGGTGACTGTGGGGGCCATTTTAGTACAGTGAACTCATTGTCATGTTCAAGAAACCAATTTGAAATGATTCAAGCTTTGTGACATGGTGCATTATCCTGCTGGAAGTAGCCATCAGAGGATGCGTACATGGTAGGGGTGTAACGGTACACATATTCGTATTGAACCGGTTCGGTACAGGGCTTTCGGTACGGTGCACGCGTGTACCGAACGGTTATGAATGTAATCTTTAACAGTTAACAGTCGGCTTGTTGTAAGCGCGGAACACACTTCAATCTGAGTTCCCACACGAACATATTAAGTATTCAGTCCATTTTATCACGAAATTCAAACGATAAATGCCGTTTTAACGCTCTTTAATGTGACGTGACTGATAGACGCGTATCAGTTCAACTTAAAGCGACAGCGCGCGGCGCGCGAGTCAATGCGATCATCTCTTCCTAAAGAATAAACATAAATTAATATATCTTAAAGTATGTTGAGGATACATTACAACTTACTGAAATGTATCATATGTCGTGTAATCGCTCCATCTGTGTTTCAACCGCAGAAAGACAATAAAACAGCTTGTAAACAATGTCATGCAGAATCACATTTACTCAGAAGTCATTCAGTGTCCACAGCTGTTAGCTCACTAGAGAAATCAACTCTTTCACTGAATACATGCACTATATTAGCCGTTATATTAATTATATTAGCCTATATATATTCATTATATACTACTTAGCCTGTTAGTGATGTCTTGTTTATTTAATGTATGTTTAAATAAACATGTCATGAAAATTACAGCCACTAAATGATTATATTTCAACAACGAATACAAATAATTTGATTTAGAAGTTAATGCAAAAACTGCCTTATGTGAAGCTTATGAGTGTTGATTATTATATCTAAAAATAAATAGCAACTGAATTTAGGCTAATAGTTTGGGCTCTGTTGTTAATCTTTAATAGCTATATGTAAGTAAGGGCTCCCTATATAGTTTACAGCATTATCTTTAAGAAACTTTTAGTTATAATTTAATTCATTTAAGGACAGACACAATTTTTTTCATTAAACCACTGTTGAATAAAAATTAATAAAAAGCAATTTTGTAAAACTGCTGTACCGAATCCATACCGAACCGGGACTTCAAAAGTAGTACATGGTGGTCATAAAGGGATGGACATGGTCAGAAACAATGCTCAGGTAGGCCGTGGCATTTAAACGATGCCCAGTTGGCACTAAGGGGCCTAAAGTGTGCCAAGAAAACATCCCCCACACCATTACACCACCACCACCTCATCAGAGACTCATCAGACCAGGCAACATTTTTCCAGTCTTCAACTGTCCAATTTTGGTGAATTCATGCAAATTGTATCCTCTTTTTCCTATTTGTAGTGGAGATGAGTGGTACCCGGTGGGGTCTTCTGCTGTTGTAGCCCATCCACCTCAAGGTTGTGGCTTCACAAATGCTTTGCTGCATACCTCGGTTGTAACGAGTGGTTATTTCAGTCAAAGTTGCTCTTCTATCAGCTTGAATCAGTCGGCCCATTCTCCTCTGACCTCTAGCATCAACAAGGCATTTTCGCCCTTAGGGCTGCCGCATACTGGATGTTTTTCCCTTTTTACACCATTCTTTGTAAACCCTAGAAATGGTTGTGTGTGAAAATCCCAGTAACTGAGCATATGTGAAATACTCAGACCGGCCCGTCTGGCACCAACAACCATGCCACGCTCAAAATTGCTTAAATCACCTTTCTTTCCCATTCTGACATTCAGTTTGGAGTTCAGGAGATTGTCTTGACCAGGACCACACCCCTAAATGCATTGAAGGAACTGCCATGTGATTGGTTGATTACATAATTACATTAATGAGAAATTGAACAGGTGTTCCTAATAATCCTTTAGGTGAGTGTATAACGTTAAATTATTGCTGTTGTTATTATTAAGTTAAAAGTGAATCTAGTGTTGTTATTATTGCTGGTGCCTGCCATTAACCATGTCTCCTCAGCAAACAGAACCGAACCGAACCGTGGTTCCAAAAACCAACCGTTACACCCCTAGTTATTTTACAAGACATTTATCTCAGATTCATGCAATCTGCTAAAAAAAATGTTCTTTCTAATGTTGCCATGATTAACATTTTAATTCCCTCAAGATTCAAGATTGAAGTGTGTGCGTGTGTGTTGCCACAGTCTCGTGCTCACCAGACACATTCCTTTTGACTGTGTTTTGACTTTTTTAATTGGACCCTTTCAGCTCTCAGATGGAGCTCGGTTGAGATTTCACTGCAGTTTTTGCCTCACAAGCTCCGTAACACTTTTATATGTTCAGTCATGGTCCTGACAAATGTGTTTGTAGTCTGAGGGATCTGACTCATTACATAGATTGTGTTTGATAGTTTCATTAAAGTAGCCAATTTTTCGGTCTGGACTGAGGAATTTCTTCTGACTCACTCATGTAGAGTAGTTTGATCTCTTTGCCTTGAGAAGATCATTCTCAATCTCCATAATACTTTGCCTGAAGCTGCATCATAGAAGATGAGCCTGGGGTGTTTTTTGAAATGCATATTTCACTTTACTTTTGCTTTGCTGTTAGAACCACTGATCATGTAGGAGCTTGATGTTTTCTTTGGTGTGCTGTTGGTACTTCAGTGTGTGTGTGTGTGTGTGTGTGTGTGTGTGTGTGTGTGTGTGTGTGTGTGTGTGTGTGTGTGTGTGTGTGTGTGTGTGTGTGTGTGTGTGTGTGTGTGTGTGTGTGTGTGTGTGTGTGTGTGTGTGTGTGTGTGTGTGTGTGTGTGTGTGTGTGTGTGTGTGTGTGTGTGTGTGTGTGTGTGGATTTGAGTGCTATGTATATATGCATTTGTCATTGAGTCATTGTTCAGGAATGCACAGTGTGTCCTAGACTAGACTGAAACCTGGAGTCCTGGAGTTTTCTTTTGACACTGAGGATTCAACATATGATGGGATTAATCACTGTGGACCAGACTGATGATTGAGAACTAATGACGCCTTTTATGAGATGATTTTGGAAAGAAATATCATAGTGGAATTGGGAACTTGTCCTGAAGTGTTCCAATCACAGCACACACCAGGCCTGCACAGATGAAGAGGAAGTGGTTTCCTACAGGCCTTTTGATATGGTCTCATTGGTCACAGGCACCCTAGTCAAGCAGAGCCATAGTAAAAATAAATTTTTGGGTGGGGCCGTATGGAGTTGTTTTACACGTACTCTGCAGTTTTCCTTTACGTTTATTAGAAAAAGACAAGCACAGGAGAAAAAAAAACCTGATCATTCTTGTGACAATTTAATTATTTCTGGGAGTTCACTGTGGAAATCACCGGTCTGATCAATTTCCATGCTGGTGAGTGCTGGTTTTCATTTTATTTTATTTTATTTTTAAGAGAATGTAAATTTGCTAAATCAGAATGAAAAATACAGGTTTGTTTTTAGGTATATTAGGCTACAGGTTCTTGTCAGATTTGATTGTTGATTGAATACATTATTGAAATGTTATCAGTTTTTGAGATTATATTTCCTATAAATTATCATTATATTCTATGCTATGCTATGAATACCTGTAGTTCTAATACTTCTGATGGCAGTTTTCATGTGTCCTGCTAAGGCAGTATTGTACACTGAACTCTGAAATGGTAATATTGGCTTCAAAGTCAAATCACCACTGAGATTCTTCTGCTTAAATTTGCTTATGTTGCTGATTCTGGTCTGTAGTGCCGCTGTAGTGGTTTGGACGTGTTTGTATGTTTGCATTGTGACCAAGTTCTGTAAACACTGCAGAACATCAGGGGCATTTTGTTTGATTCTTCAAGAAGAGTTTGGGTCTAGTTTTTGTAATCCATGGGTTCCATGCAAAGCTTTGTTTACAGCATGCGTTCTCCCCCTGAAAATGCTTGCTAAAGTATGATTGAGTTATTCTGTTTGATGTTTGCAGATTTTTTTGTTTGTTTGTTGCTGGCTTAGTTTCAAAGCTGAATGTTAAATTGAATCATATGTCATAGATGAGAGAGAAAGAAACTCAAATAAAAAAAACACACACGCTGCATTCTCTAAAATTAAACAATAAAGCAGTTTCTTCTGTAGCGTTACGACCCCTTCTCACTTTTTTCAATCCACCTGCTTTCTTCAGCAACTTATTTGCATGTTTATGTAAACCCGGCAGCTTCATCACAGACGTTGCAACAACAATAATTGTGAGAAAATGATTTTGAATGTTTGATTGTAGAGCTCTAGTCTACATTCCCTCTCTTGCTGGAAAACATAAGTCTTCTAATGGGAGCAATTCACATCCAGACCCCTTGAGAGCTGTCCAGATCTCTGCCTTGTTTCAACAATCACATGAATTATGAGGAAATTTGCTATAAGAGCACGACTGCATCTGTGCCAGCCACATCCCCACACACTGTGACACTCAATAGTCTTTTTGTTCAGAGCAAATTGATGAACTGGCAGCTATTGAATTTCTACTTACAATGTGTCTACCCCTGATAAAATATTTAGGTCATGTAAAACTGACATGATATGTTTTGGAGGTATATTTATCATAGGAAAGGACAGTTAATGGCTAGATGCAGGGTACATTGGCTTTTAGCTTTTGGATTTAGTTTTTTTTGGATTTAGAGTGATGGCAGTGAAGGGCGACGCTTCTGAGGTGTCACAGTGCAATTCTCAGTGTTGAAGCAAGGGGCTCTATAGCTCAACCTTTTTGACTTCAAGGCCCCCTTTTTCGACAATATTTGAAGCCCCCCCGCCTCACAATTTCTATCCAATAAAATATTTTAGAGCTTGAAGTTGACATTACAAGAAAAATCCATATTTGTTATAAATGTTTTTCTTTTGTTGGTTTTTTTTTGGTGTCAGGTTCAATTCTCATTTAGAAGATGTAAGTGTTCAAAACTATCAGTCTCTCACATCTGCCAATATGGATCAACGATTTTGATGACATAAAGGCCAAAGTGTACTTTGGCCGCCTGTGTCCGCGTGGTGTAATTTTTGAGACACAAGAAAGAAGAGACAGGAGAGTCAAAACATTGTATTGGGCATTTATTGCTCAAGATGGCGCCGAGGATGGCTGCTGCGTTGCGAGCTCCGTTACAACATTGTAGCTTTTTGTTTGTTCTGTTTATAGTTTTTGTGTTTTTTGTCTTGGATGTTGTCTGCCTTACTACCTACGACAGACAGACACTTTTGGACATTGGTTCGGCAATCGCACACCGAAAACCGGACTTTAAATTCATCAGTGACGACCCGCTGCTTACAAACATGGCAGCGGAGCCCTTTGTGTGGGCGGCCCGACTGCGCAAACGCAGCCGGAGAAGGGGAAAGAGAGCCGGCGTGCTCATCAGAGTAAGACGCCGCGCAAACCGACCCCCGCTTCCCAGTATTTTACTGGCTAATGTTCAGGACAACAAACTCTGCGAGCTGAGAGCACGGATCTCTTTCCAACGAGAGACGAGGGACTGCAGCATTATCTGCCTAACAGAAACTTGGATGTCTGCTGAGATTCCAGATTCGGCCATCGAAACCACGGGGTTCTCCGTGCACCGAATGGACAGAGAAAAAGATCTCTCAGGGAAAAGCAAAGGCGGGGGTGTGTGTTTTATGATCAACAGATCCTGGTGTGATCAGAGGAACGTACATTCTATCAAGTCTTTCTGTTCTCATGATCTGGAATTTCTCATGGTTCTATGTCGACCATTCTGGCTACCGAGGGAATTCACAGCGGTCGTCATCACAGCTGTGTATATTCCCCCACAAGCCGACACAGACCGGGCACTAAAGGAACTGTATAGGACAGTGAGTGAGCAGGAAACCGCGCATCCTGAGGCTGCGTTTATTGTGACCGGGGACTTTAACAAAGCCAACTTCAAACGCATTGCACCTAAATACCACCAACATGATAGCTTCAACACGCGAGGGAACCGTTTTTTGTACCACTGTTACTCTCCCTTCCGGGATGGCTACAAGTCCCTCCCACGCCCACCATTTGGCAAATCAGACCACGCTTCCGTTCTCCTTCTGCCCGCTTATAGGCAGAGACTGAAACAGGAAGCACCCGCCCTCAGAACCATCCAGTGCTGGTCGGACCAATCAGACTCTATGCTACAGGACTGTTTTGATCACGCGGACTGGGAGATGTTCCGGTCGGCCTCTGATGACGACATCGAGGTCTACGCTGATAGCGTAACGTGTTTCATCAGGAAGTGCGTAGAAGACGTTGTTCCGACCAAAACAATTCGGCTGTACCCAAACCAGAAGCCGTGGCTAAATGGGGATGTTCGCGCGGCACTCAATGCGCGGACCTCCACTTTTAACTCTGGTAATGCGGAGGAGCATAAACAAGCAAGTTATGCCCTCCGGAAAACCATCAGAGCAGCAAAACGCCAGTACAGGGACAAGATTGAAGGACAGTTCAACACCACCGACTCCAGAAGCATGTGGCGGGAAATTAACACCATCACGGACTATAAAGGGAACACAAACTCCACCGTGAACACCGCTGCCTCTCTCCCGGACGAGCTCAACACCTTTTATGCTCGCTTTGAGGGAACTAACACCGCCCTCGCGGAGAGAGAGCTCGCGGCTGAAGATGCAGAGGTTAGTTCACTCTCTGTAACTGTAGCGGATGTAACCTGATCCTTCCGGCGGGTGAACATCCGTAAAGCCGCGGGTCCAGACGGCATTCCGGGCCGAGTCATCAGAGCGTGCGCGAACCAACTGGCTGGAGGTTTCACGGACATTTTTAACCTGTCCCTCTCCCTGTCTGTGGTCCCCACATGCTTCAAAACGTCCACTATTGTTCCTGTACCTAAGCAGTCAAAAACCACCTGCTTAAACGACTGGCGTCCTGTTGCTCTGACCCCCATCATCAGCAAATGCTTTGAGAGAATAATCAGAAACCACATCTGCTCTGTTCTCCCCCCCTCACTGGACCCACTGCAGTTTGCATACCGCACAAACCGTTCCACTGATGATGCCATTTCATCCACTATACACACTGCTCTCTCCCACCTGGAAAAGAGGAACACATATGTGAGAATGCTGTTTGTAGACTACAGCTCAGCATTCAACACCATTGTGCCCTCCATACTTGACATGAAACTCCGGGCTCTAGGCTTAAACAGCTTATGCAGCTGGATCCTGGACTTCCTGTCAAACAGACGCCAGGTGGTCAGAATGGGCAGTAACATCTCCTCATCACTGACTCTCAACACTGGAGCCCCTCAGGGCTGTGTTCTCAGCCCACTCCTGTACTCCTTGTACACACATGACTGTGTGGCAACCCACAGCTCCAATACCATCATCAAGTTTGCTGACGATACGACGGTGGTAGGTCTCATCACTGACAATGATGAAACGGCCTACAGAGAGGAGGTGCACACTCTGACACGGTGGTGTCAGGAGCACAACCTCTCCCTCAACGTCAGCAAGACCAAGGAGCTGGTGGTCGACTTCAGGAGGAATGAGAGAGAACACCGCCCCATCACCATCGATGGAGCACCGGTGGAGAGAGTCAGCAGCTTCAAGTTCCTCGGTGTCCACATCACAGAGGAACTCTCATGGTCCGTCCAGACCGAGGCCGTTGTGAAGAAGGCCCATCAGCGCCTTTTCTTCCTGCGATGGCTGAGGAGGTTTGGAATGAACCGCCACATCCTCACACGCTTCTACACCAGCACCATAGAGAGCCTGCTGACTGGCTGCATCACCACCTGGTACGGCAACAGTACCGCCCGCAGCCGCAAAGCCCTGCAAAGGGTAGTGCGCACGGCCAGCTGCATCATCGGAGGTGAGCTTCCCTCCCTCCAGGACATTTATGCCAGGCGGTGTGTGAAGAGAGCTCAGAGGATCATCAGGGACTCTAGCCACCCGAGCCATGGGCTGCTCTCACTGCTCCCATCAGGCAGACGGTACCGCAGCATCAGAACACGCACCAGCCGACTCCAGAACAGCTTCTTCCCACAAGCAATTAGACTACTTAACTCCTGATCCATCAGGATCATAACACACACTGGACAGAATATCACTCAGCACAACCAACTGTAGATACACACGCATTATATACACATTTATTTATCATATAGCGTATCTATTGTACATTGGATGTCTATTTGTGAATATTGTATACTGTACATTATATATTACTATTATTATTATAGCGTAATGTATATTGTTTAATGTATGTTTAGTGTATATTGTTTAAAGTATATGTATATTGTAAGTATGTGTATATTGTTTAAAGCTGTGAGAACTACACTCACATTGTGTAAATTATTTATTGTTTATTGTAGAGTATACTGTGCTGTGAGTAATTGTGGGCGCATCAGATGATGTAATTTGATGTTGCTTTAAATGTTGTACATGTCATGACTGCTATGTTGCTCGGAACTGCACCTAAGAATTTCACCAACTGTTGCACTTGTGTACATGGCTGTGTGACAATAAAGTGATTTGATTTGATTTGTGTCAAACTCGGCCATCCGCGGTTGAGTATACTTTGAAAGCTGTGCGGACACGACTGCGTGCAAGGTTTTTTTTTTTTTTTTTTTACTTATTTGATAAAATAAAAGCTGAAAACATCACAAATTCAAACAAATAACAGTTTAGTGCTATGTTTAGGTCAATAATCATAAGATCAGAAAGATACAAGTTGGCGCAGGCCACAAAACATTAGAACCCTTTTGAATTCTACAGAGTGCTATATTTTAAAGTGATTATGAAGGAGATGAGGAGGAGAACACAGTGGGCCTTTAAAGGTCCCGTTCTTCGTGATCCCATTGTTCAAACTTTAGTTAGTGTGTAATGTTGCTGTTAGAGCATAAATAATACCTGTAAAATTATAAAGCTCAAAGTTCAATGCCAAGCGAGATATTTTATTTAACAGAAGTTCCCTTTCAAAGCCTACAGCGAACGGCTGGCTTGGACTACATCCTGGTACTTCCTTCATAAATGACGTCGATAGAACAGTAGAACAGACTAACCTCCACCCACAAGAATACGCGCAAAAAGGGGGCGTGGTTTTGTTGCTGTCCCACGTGGAGAAGAGGACGTGTCGCGTGGAGAAAAGGAAGTGTTGCGTTTGAGTGCGTTTGTCGCCATGTCGTCGAGACGCTGTTATTTTCATCCCGGAGTCAAATCACCTTTGTTTGGCTTTCCCAGGGACGCTGTAGAGATCATTGAGCATACATCACCCCGTTAAGAGGCGTGACCTTTCCACGTGCGCTAAGCTGCTGTCGAATCACAACACAGGAACCGTGACATGTTCGCTAAGCTGCGGTCAAATCACAACACGGGAACCGCTGGCACAATCAGAACTCGTTACGTATTTCTGAAGGAGGGACTTCATAGAACAAGGAACTCATCAACCCATTTTTAGGAGAGGGAAAACAGCGGTGTACATATAAGTAAATTGTGTTAAAAATACTGTTTTTGTTTTACACACGAAACATGAACACGTTATATTGCACACTGTAAACACAATCAAAGCTTCAAAAAACACGAAGAACGGGACCTTTAAGTTCTGACTGTTGTTTTTGTTTGCATGCTTGCATAGAGTATGTTTCTGACCTTATGATTTTTGACCTAAACATAGCACTAAACTGTTATTTGTTTGAATTTGTGAAGTTTTCAGCTTTTATTTGATCAAATAAGTCAAAAATAAAAAAATAAAAAAATAGCATATTAAGGGGTAACCAACCACTGAAGGTTAGACAAGAAGCTAGCAAATACACGAAATACATGACAAGAAGCTAGCAAATAACACTCCTTCAGATAGTGTGAATGTGGTTTAGACAGAGCATTGATGATTAACACACTGGCTCACAGCCATTTGAAATAAAGCCATGAATTAAAATGAAAGTGTCACCTCTAAATGACTCTGTGATGAGGTCTGAAAACAAATGCCACATCAGTTCATTAAACCATGAAATTGGCTTTTATGGGCGTAATGTGGGAAGTGATACAGATGAAAAAGAAGTAGGCAAGGTCAAAGAGGCATTCTGGCAATGAGATTATGAGGACGGGAAGATTTATAGTGGGAAATTTGACTAGAGATCGAAGAGAGTATAGATCTATGAACTAGTCTGCTAAAAGAATCTTTCTCAAGGTTCTGAAGAAACTTGGCTTGTGTTTTTTCTTCTCTCATTTGAGTAAACAAGAGAGCGCTCATTTGGTTGAATCAGCAAGTGTTTGATAAAAACACTCTTGAACTCTGTCAAGAATCGCATCATCTTTATCTATATGAATAAACTGTGGTTTTGTCACCATCAGTGACTGGAAAAATGCTTTCTGACAGGAAATGGATGGTTGATGTGACATGATATTAAGCAAGGTGTTATACACAAAATGGTACATTTTCCTAAATAACTTGCTTAGTTTTGTTAGTCGCCTTGTAGTCAATAATGATATCCCTTAAAACTTTTATCACCAAAACGACATATTTAATATTTTTTTCCGTGAAAAACCTATAGCTTGATATATAAAAATTGCTTGAATGTCACTCTACCCCCTTGCTTCATTTAGTACACGTGGAGCCATGAATATGCAAATTAGCCGTGCCTCCACTCACTCACACCATCTCAGAGATCCACTTGGTCATCTTTACTGAAGTAAAAGCTTCAGGATGGCAAATGGGAATACTGGTTTAATTCAGTCATTATATGTTTGAACCAGAAACTGATTCAGAAGAAGTGGAAGAGTGAATTATACAGGCTCATATTAGAGCTTAGATCGGTTCCAAAAAACCAAGCCCAACCCTACCTGAGCCTGTGCTCGTTGTGTCCAGGCCGGGCCGGGCCCAACACATTAACTGTAATTATGAGCCCGATTTAAACCCGACCATTTTTTAATACGTGGGCCATTATAACTGATGTTATCAACTACAATTCCGAGTTGTTTGAACTACAGAAATCTGTTTAGAATTATCTTAAAGGGATAGTTCACCCTGAAATTAAAATAAAGCCATCTTTTACTCACCCTGCTGTTGTTCTAATGCCCTATGTCCTTCTATCTTTTTCGGACCACAAAAGGAGACATTTAAAAAAATGTCCTGGCAGTGAATGGCGACCAGGCTAAAACTTTACGAAAAGGTTACAAAAGTATCACGCAATGATACAGGGAGACGCGCGCAATATATAGAAAGTGTTCAGGAGGCATACTATAAGGTTTTGCGAGAAAGAAATCATATTATTTAGTCAAAATACTGAATTCGGCCGTTACCCTGGGCCCGTTCCTGTGAGTGCGTGCCGAACTGTTGTCATGGCACCCAGGATAAGCACACACGCACCATTTTGAGAAATCAGGCTCAATAGAAACAATCGCGACTCGTCTTCTCTATAAGTTTATTTTACAATATTACTGTTTTTTTTTCTGTATTTTTGATCCAATGTGCATGTTATGGAGGAATGCACAGTGCATGCAGGGGGTGTGGCCTCAATAGCCCTGCAGTAAGTAGTGTGCTGTGTGCATGTGATTGAGGATGTGATGTGCAGGGTAGATTTGATTTGTTTCCCATTGCTATTGCAACACTAGAAAACAGAAAATATTGCTCAAGTAGTTTTGTTTCCATAAAACTTTTGGATCATAATTGTATACATTTTGAAGAAAATAATGATAATTCAGATCACAATTGCAGGGTTTATTCAATAATTAAACAAACATTAGGTTGTATGTTTGTATAGAGAATAATTTGCTATATGATTTTCATGTCTTGTTTGCTAAGGTTTTAATTTGTCATGCTTAATGTCAAACATGTTTCTTCTTGCTCTGAAACCACAGTGCATAGCATCAATTTGAACTTCCTGCCAGAGACCAGCCGTTTTGCAATGAACAGTGATCAATAGTTTAAGAGCATTTTAATTAAGCTATAGTCCCATTCGGTTGTAAAATTGCTTTCAATTGAAAGTTCATCCACTTTTTTTGTATTCTAATTGTATTAGTGCTTCTAAACTGAACATTTCTGGATGGCAGCATGCTTTACATCTTTATTTCTGGTGGGTTTTTGCCTTTATATTTCAGTTTGCTCTCTCCTCCTGCACTTTCAGTTTTTAGTCTGTAGCTATTTCATGGATCATATGGTTGCAGAAATGTAGCATTGCCTTCCTCACTGTGAAGAAAGACTGATCTGCTCATGGTTAATGGAAAACTGCCTCAGTGGAGCCTACCAAAGTCACATGGTCAAGCTGGAGGAAGCGTTTCGTCACGGGTCTGAGATTGCCACAACGAAACCTGAACACACAACAGGCGTTAAACTACAGCCATTTGTTTTAGTTTGCTTGTTTATGGCCTGGTTCTGATCAGCACAGAAATTCTCAATTGATCTGTTAGTTCCCCTAGAGAGACGGCAGATTAAATGGGATTAATTTGTCACACTGTGTAATATGGTACAAATTAATGTCCACTTTTTTTGCTATTTGTTTTACTTTGCACCAAACTGCATTTCCCTGTCCCAGCGCACATGTAGCTAACATTTCTCAGTATGTCTGACTCTGTCACACAGTGGTTTGTCCTTTTATTCTTGCTTTCACAGGATGTTTGTAAATCAAGCATCCTGTCTTTTAACCCTGTGCGCTGTGGATGAAGAGACCTAAAAGGGCATGGACAAAGAGAGTGGACTCAGACTGACTCGCTCAGCTGTAAGTAAGTGTTGTATATTTCATCAGTGGCAGGGGTAATCCCATTCAGTGGAGAAATCCTCTCCCATCTGCCCCTTCCACAAAGAAAAGCAAACACTTTTCCTTCCTTTCCTCCTTTGTTTCTGTCCCATTTCCTCTCCATCTTCCTCAACTTTTTCTCCTTCTCCTTCTGTGACGGCTTCTTTTCACGCCTTTCCTCCCTTACTTCGACTGTCTGAATTATTCAGTCTGGCTTGGATTATACCAGTCCATTTACATTTTCAATTTTCCAGGATCCTTATCACACACATGACATGTCGGTATTTAACATCTGATCCTTATTAAACCGTATCAACGTACACATACTCCATAAAACCGCCACTATAAGACTGAGCAGCATTAGCCGTGGTGAGAAGAATGCACTGTTCCTTGAGTCATATACCCTGTTTTCATCTTCAAGCCACGAGCATGTGTGGGTGAAGGTTGAGTTCCATTACCACTATAAAGGTGCACTATGTAACTTTTCCGTCCGCTAGAGGTCGCCTGTTCAAAACAAAGGTGTAGTTTGATGATGCCACGTTTGAGTGCAGAATCTTGGGATATGTCGTCTTCACCTCACAGCCGCTGGAAAAGAATCGGGATAGGACTTGGGCAGAAATCATGTTCATGGATGTGATTATTAACGTTGCTGTAGTATGAAGCAGAGCAGGACAGAGTGTTGTGGAGTTGAGCAAGGCCGCTGGAGCGATTGTTAATAAGATTAATGCAACACTCGCCTCGCGAGCAGTGGGACTTTTATTATGCCACAGTCGCCGGCGCCTCTTATGCTTTTCCGGTCATGAGGATGAGGCTATGGTATGAGGTAACGCAGCTCTGATTATGATATTAGATACATCTGAGTATGTTGAAAATGATGTTATGACGTTACTCTGTGCGTTCGCTCAGCGGCTGCTATGCGCTTGTTCACACTGCAGTAAGAGTAAAGCGTTTCTGCAAAATAAAACCGGAAACCGAGGGTAACGCAGATATGACGCCATTGACGGGCGACTCCTTCACACGTCCCGGTTCCTTGGTTAAAATAGCAATTTTCTCACGATTTACACATAGTTGGAAACATTTGGGATATTTTAAGTACTCAACTGAAGAAAATGTATAACACTGGCCTAGTGGTTTTTGGATATTTTACTGAGAAAATGTTACATAGTGCATCTTTAACTGTAGTCTCCTGATAACTTTTTTTTTTAAACGAGGCCATATGTTGGCCATGTTGAAGATACGAGGAGAGCGGCATTCGTCTGTTCTTTCTTGTTGGTGGATGTTCAGAATCAGAATAATGGATTGGTTTTAAAGAAGGACATTGGACCCAGAGGACAAACTGCACTATGTGAGGTTCAGTCAGATCGCTTGGTTTCAGAAAGGCAGAATAATTTTAGCCCAGGTCTACTGATTGTACTAGGTCAGTGCCAAATTAGTGTACATCATCAAGAACAGGAAAAATCTTTTAAAATCTAATTTAAAGGGATAGTTCACCCTAAAATGAATTGTCATCAATTACCCACCCACATTTATTTCAATCCTATAAGATTTTAGTTCATCTTCAGAACACAAATTAAGATATTTTTAGGAAATCTGAGTGATTTCTGTCCCTACATTGAAGGTCTATTCATCCAAAAATCTTGACACTTTAAAATGTTTATAAAGAGATTGTAAAATAAATTCATATGTATTGAGCGGTTTGTGAAGATTCAATAGTGGTGAATGGTTGAATAAACTATCAATGGAGGGAATTCATTTGTATGTCGAAGATGAATGAAAGTCTTATGGGTTTTGGCAATGATATAAAAGTGAGTAATAAATGGGTCAACGAACCCTTTAAAACACACGTTTCATGTTCTTAGAAATGCAGTCTTTATGATGTTTTAATTTGGTTTTTGAAAACAATTTTCAAGAAAAGTTTTGATTTTATGACTCTAAAATGTCATGTGGTGTAACCAAGCAAAACATAATGTAATGTGTCCACATCTTAATCGTTTAAGCTAAACAAAATATATATTTTTAAGATAAAAAAAGATTTTTTTTTTTTTAATTCAGTAATAATAAACATGCTCCTCAGAGAAGGGGTGTAACGGTATTTGTCCTGAACCTTCATGGTTCGACGAATACAGTCAGTCAAAGGTGATAATATAATTTGACCCTATTGTGTCTCCATATTCCTTTGTGAACCTTGTATTATGTGCAGACCAAGACAAAGTGTGTGGAAAACACAGTTAAGCTTTGTTAGTTCATATTTCCTTAAACGACAACAGATATTGAAGTGTTCTCAAAAGTCATTGTAGTTGTGAGCATATTAAATCCCTCCACCATTATCCTCCCACTTTATTAGCTTAATAATCAATGATTCCTCTCTCGGCAAACGCTTCCTTAGGGTACATAAGTTGCATAAGATAAAAGAGATTTAGTCGCATTAAATATTCTTTCATTAATATGCACTACTCTGCAGCTTGGTCCTCACATCACCCCCTGCTGTAAGTATGTGGAATAGCCATTGTACAATAATGGCAAGTATAAAATCCTGTGCTGGTCGGGGGATTTCAGTCATTGTTGTGCTGTAGGCAAATACTACA
Organism: Romanogobio albipinnatus; assembly: GCA_023566225.1. Classification (NCBI taxonomy): domain Eukaryota; kingdom Metazoa; phylum Chordata; class Actinopteri; order Cypriniformes; family Gobionidae; genus Romanogobio; species Romanogobio albipinnatus. Next base: position 27,157,954 of record CM042239.1, read on the forward strand.
TCTCCCTTCATTAAACCCACTTGAGTAAATTATTGTGTCAGTTTTCATGGACTTCCCCCAGGGCATTGGTGATTGATTCCTTTTCCTATTTAATGAAAGTAGGCTTGCTGCAGTAGTCGGTGTTACCGGTATTAGATTACTTGCCCACTGCGGCACCGCCCCCACTGTAGTTTTTTTATTTTATTTTATTTTTAATAGAAATAAGAACCATTTAGTTCAGTTAGACAGCGGACGATACAAATATAAACTGAAAGCTTCTGCTTTGCTCAATACAGCACGAGCTGCAGAGTTGCAGCTCAGTGCAGCTTGTGCGGCAAGACAAGGAGTCAGATTTAACTTTTTATGTGATGAGAGCAAGGAGAGATGAGATTAATGACTGGACGATGGCAGAGGATTTGGTGCGCAACAGATCCTGTGTGTCATTGACCAGTATCTTGTCCTGTAAAATGTGCCATCAGTACCGCCACTCCCTGTACACAAAGTACTTGTGATCGCAAATTTGAAAATGAAAAGTGCATTCAAAACACTTTCAATACCCCAGTAACCCCACATATTGATAGCAGGTCCCTGATGCCCACAAATTATAGGCATACACAGTACGAGTAAATACAAATTCAAAAGCGAAAGTGAAAAGCGACCACACCCACCCATCCCGCGGTTATCGGTACTGGTGTTGTTGCAGGTTTATATACCATGACATCCCTAAATAAAAGGCTGAAGTCTGATAAATTAGAAACTTGAGAGACTACAGGAAAAATGTTTTTGAGAAGTTTGAAAAAAAAAGTTTGCATTTCATAGCTTGTTGTGCTTTGTATGGTGATATACACTATATTGCCAAAAGTTTTGGAATGCCTGTCTTTACATGCACATGAACTTTAATGACATCCCGTTCTTAATCCATAGGGTTTAAAATGGAGTTGACCCACCCTTTGCAGCTAAAACAGCTTCAACTCTTCTGGGAAGGCTTTCCACAAGGTTTAGGAGTGTGTTTATGGGAATTTTTGAGAAATATTGAAGCACATTTGTGAGGTCAGGGACTGATGTTGAACGAGAAGGCCTGGCTTGCAGTCTCTGCTTGAATTCATCCCAAAGGTGTTCTATCGGGTTGAGGTCAGGATTAGGGATGTTAACCGATGACCGTTTGACCGATGGTTGACCGTATCAACGTTAACCGATCAAAGTTGTCGGTTGTCGGTTAAAAAAAAAAAAAAAAGTGATCTCTAAATTAGGCTATTTATAGAGAATGGGAACGTGACGTCACCAACGCAATGCATTCGCGGACTTTAGGACACAGACACTACATTAGAGAATGAGTAATAGTGGAGGTAGACTTTAAAACTTGTATTATACAGTTAAAAACACATTAGAATGGTGAACGCTTGCTGTGAACTGTCATAGCCTCTCTTACAACCTGCGTGGAAAACATATCTCAAATCATGCGCAATATTTCAGTTTACCAGCTTGGAAATAACAAAAGTAAGTGAAAGTAATGCTGCCTTCACGTGCTATCGGAAATTTGACAATTCGCACTTCTAAAGTCGTGATTATGAAGTATGAACTCATCTCGTTCATATTTCGAGGGGTGGAGCGCGTTCACGTGCCATTTTTACCTAGGAAACTCCTATTTACAATAATTCAGAGAGCACGTGAAGGCAGCATAACACTCGGAAATAAACAACTTAGCCAAAATGTGTCTTTATAATTTGTATTTATTATTTATAACCGATATTACAGATGAATATTTTCTGAGCCGCTTGAATGTGCTCACACCATAAATAATGCATGAAACGCGTCAGCAAATGCTTCACTGTTCAGCTTCAGATGTAAGTTGCAACTTGTGTGATACAGTGCTTAAATACAGTAGTAGCACATCATCTAAATATATTACATCTACATTTCAGTGGTAACACATAAGGTGTTGATCATCATCTTTCTTTATTATTGTTAGCACTACCTCGAACTAAAGCGGCGTCTCTTCGGAGCTGTCATTATCTTAAATGAGTCGCGGCAATGTTTCAAATGAGCTTCTAACGCTAGACAATAGCCTTTATTTTCAACGCGATCACCTTGTGCCCAAACCATTTCGAAACTAAGGAGCCATTTGTCCTCCGATTACAAACAAGCTCCTCAGCGCCGCGTTTGCGCGACTCATGTTTCGCGCTGTAGGGGATTTTAAAAAAATTGACGTGAGTGGAAGGCAGGCGACTGGACAGTGTGTGTGTGCGTGTGTGTGTGTGTGAGAGAGCGGGAGGCAGGGCGACAGAGTTGCGAAATTGCAGGCGCGGCTCGCGAGTTGCGGCTGTTATTTCAAATAGCGCAGCATATTTTTTTAACTAATCGGTTAACCGGTTTCAACCGGCTAATGAGGCTCGGTGGTCGGTCAAGAAAATGTTTAGTTTTCGCCATCCCTAGTCAGGATTCTTTGCAGGCTAGTCAAGTTACTCCACGCCAAACTTGCTCATCCATGTCTTTAGGAACCTTGCTTTGTGCACTGGTGTGCAGTTATGTTGGAACAGAAAGGGGGAATCCCCAAACTGTTCCCACAAAGTTGGGAGCATGAAATTATCCAAAATGTCTTGGTATGCTGAGTTCCTTTCACTGTTCTAGGCAAGTGCTGTTCTCCTGGCAACCATCAAAACCAGAGAAGTGTGGTTCGTCACTCCAGAGAACACGTCTCCACTGCTCTAGAGTCCAGTGGCGGCGTGCTTTACACCACTGCATCTGACCCTTTGTATTGCACTTGGTGATGTAAGGCTTGGATGCAGCTGCTCGGCCATGGAAACCCATTCCATGAAGCTCTCTACACACTGTTCTTGAGCTAATCTGAAGGCCACACAAAGTTTGTAGGTCTGTAGCTATTATTGACTCTGCAGAAAGTTGGTGATTTCTGCGCCTCAGCATGCGCTGATCCCGCTCTGTGATTTTTACGTGGCCTACCACTTTGTGGCAGAGTTTCTGTTGTTCCCAATTGCTTCCACTTTGTTATAATACCACTAACAGTTGATCGTGGAAAAGTTAGTAGTGAGGAAATTTCACACCTGTGGCCTTGGAAGTGATTGGAACACCTGGATTTGGCAAATATAGTGTATTTATAATTTCTGCTCTATATGCCCCCTCCACATCCCGGGAGGATTGACTGTGTTGTCATCATGCTGTGAAATCACAAGTTTAGGCATAATCCTGACTTGTCTCGTCAGTATTTCTTCCCTTCTTGCATGGTATGTGTCCTGTTGCTGCTTCTCTCTCGACTTTTCATCAGCCTCTGTCTTTGTCCTACTTTTTGCTTCCTGGTTTTCCTCCCCCTTTCAATGTCTTACAATGTTGTTGTTTTTTTAGTTTTTTTTGAAAGCCCTGTTTTTAGAGGGCTTTTTTGGTTTCCAAAAAATAAAAAAGGTTGCCCAATTGAGAAAGATTACAATACGTAAAGTCACATTATGAGTTTTGAAGGTGCCATTTCAATTAGGGCTGGGCGATAAAACGATATCGATAATTATCATGAAATAATTTTCCTCGATGAAACGATAACAACAGTTCGATAAATACTCTATATAATGCTTACGCTCTATGTGTAATGTTGCGAAAGCGTTTTTGCAGACCGGGCTTCTGGGTGCCGCACGCTGTGTTGTTGACAGTCAAAGTGGCCGACAGGCTTGGAGGATTGGAGTGGAGTGGAGCGAGAAAAATTAGCGATAGTGAAGAAAATTCAGCGCTCAAGACCCGCTCGGAGGACACGGATATCGTTGACAAGAAAGGTCACTCAACTTCAGTGGTTTGGAGATATTTTGGCTATTTGCAATCCAACATAAAACAGAGCGACGTGCACTGCTTATAGGTTCACCACACGGTAATATAATTAGGGCTCAAGCCTGAAAGGGCGCAGAGCCCTATTGTTCCCCTAAGGATTATTTATTTATTTTTTTTAATTTTTTTTTTTTTTCGACTTCTCGGGTACTTTTGGGGCACTTAACATGCTCGAAAACTCTTGAAACTTTGCACACACGTCGGAATGCGCGGCCATCAGAGCCGGGCTGAAGCTGGTACCCGGGCGTGGCAGGGGGGCTCGACAGCGCCCCCTAAGGTGGGGTCTGAAAACTTGGTCCATATATGAAACACACTTGCACGTACATATATGAAACTCGGTACACATATAGACCTCATCGGGCCGAACAACTTTCGTGCTCTAAGTTACGTGTCAGCCCAACAGGAAGTGAGCTATAATGGGTTGTTCGGAAAACCCATGCTCTGGAATTTAACATACTCCTCCGAGGCCATTGTTTCGATCATCGCCAAACTCGGTCAGCATGAAGTGAACATATTCAGGATGCTAAATTGCGAGCGGATTTGTGATATCTCAAACGGTTTGGCCGTGGCGAAGCAACGAATTTATGGCGAGAAAAGGGAAACAGGAAGTGTGTTATAACTTGTGCAAACATTGACTGATTTGGATGAAACTTCAGCTGTGTGTTCGTTGTAAGAAGCCGATCGCATGGATATGACTTTTGTGAGTCAAAGTGATAGCGCCACCAACTGGCAGCAGGAAGTGTGTCACTTTCAAAAATGCTTTAAATCACGGTCTTATTTTCACCTGAGTGACTTCAAACTTCATCAGTATAATGTGAAAACATGGCAGATATACACATATGAATGGATTCCTAAAATTTTAAATAATGTTGCCATGGCAACGTGTCAAAGTTTAATAATCTTTTGGCTGTTCTGAGGCTCTTAGCATCCTTGAAATTGCTTGAAACTGCTTGAAACTCAACACACACATCAGACATGTCAGTCAGTACACATTGGCAAAGCCTCAGAAACGAGTGGGGATGAGGGGCTCTATAGCGCCACCTTTTGACAAAAGTGAAGGGCTTCGTTTCATCTACAATCACCAAACTCAGTATATATATAGACCTCATCGAGCCGGACAACTTTCTAATTTACAGTCATTAGCTCCAACCAACAGGAAGTCAGATATTTTGGTTTGAAGGTGAATTTTTGTGTAATTCAGGGTCTGAGTTTTTACGTTCTCCTCGTAGGCGATTTATTCAATCTCCACCAAACTCTGTCAAAATGAAACAAAGATACAGAAGATGCTAAAATGCGAACGGATATTGGATATCTCAAACGGTGTTGCCATGGCGAGGGATTAAATAAGGACAAAAAAGGGGAACAGAAATTGTCTAATATCTTGTAAAATCATATTTTGATTTCAATTAAATTAAGATTGTATGTTGATACAGAAGATGCTAAAATGCGAACGGATATTGGATATCTCAAACGGTGTTCCCATGCCAAGGGATTAAATAAGGACAAAAAAGGGGAACAGAAATTGTCTAATATCTTGTAAAATCATATTTTGATTTCAATTAAATTAAGATTGTATGTTTGGTAATTGAACTTAGATTATTTAAAATTACTATACTATTTTTCAGATGAATATATATATTTTTTATAAATATTTATTTAAATAATCTAATGTGCCAGTGTGCCCTCCCCTCAATGAACAGAAGATGGCAGCATTGTGTTAGTTTTGAAGCAGGATAGAAAAAACCTTGTTTCTCTCTCTCTCTCTCCAGGGTCCCCGCGGGATATTAAAAAGTCTTAATTGTCTTTAACCTCTTAACATGTGCCCCATTTTTTGAGAATTCTTTGAAAACGACATACCCAAATGAAAATGTCTGCAGCTCTTAAACCCTATGGTCTATATTCATAAATCTGGTCTTATTTTAAACTAGACACTTGAAATGTTGCTACCCAAGAGTCATAATAACTCAAAGTAATATGGGAACAGAGTAATATACATGTATAAGTGACTCACGTTTTTTTTTTTTTTTTTTTTTTACTTAGGGAAAAAAATATTATAATTTAATGTTAAGAGCCTGAAAATAACTTAAATATAAAACTGAATGTCTAATCATGTCATGATTCAAATATGAGGATGATTCTCTCAGTAATGTAGCTTCTGTGAGCTTTTATGTCAAGAAAAGTCTAGGCGAATTTCAAAAAGGCCATTTATTTCATAAAAATGTGTAATTGTAAAGAGTAGTTTTTCATTCAAATAAATCTGCAATAAACTGCTAATTATAATGGATAAACAGTTACTGAAAAACTAAAGCAACTATTTACAGAGATTACAAAGTGTAAAAAAACTCATTTAGCTGATGGGAAGCGTCAGTAAGAGTCTGCGCGCTCCACTGCAGTTGCGCCATTGAGAACGCGCAGACTGCGCACAAACAGTATTCACCAAAGCCCACTTACGTAAACTGCGCAAGATAATGCCTTTTGATTGGTTACTAAGTCCATCAATCAAACCTTTGTTGGAAAGGCATTGGCTGGGCACCGAGTGCCTTTATCCAACGAAAACCATGGGCGCAATGATTGACAGCTCACCAAGCCTGTAAGGCGCTTCCTCTTTATGATGCATCCCAGTAGAGTCTCTGATTGGAGGAGAGAAACGAGGGATGGTTTATAATACGTGGGAGAGACTATTCTAGCAGGGGGAGTTTGCCAGAAAAGGATTAGAATCGATATTTCATTGAAAATGGACATGATTGATTACGCTAACTCAAAACTCCCTTGCAAACAACGAAGGATTTTTTGTTTTTTCCCTATTTTTTCGTTGTTTTGGATTAAAAAGTGGGATGCATTTTGAAGAGTGGACTCTTACACAGAGATGTATGCGGGTGTTTATTGGATTCGTCCGATCTGATCTGAACGACAGGAGATGAAAGATGAGTATCGCTAATATTATGCTAATGTTTACATGGCCGGTCCTTTAGCGTTTCATTTAACCCTTTCCTCTCTGGTTTATTTATTGCAAAAACAAGTTCAGAACATGAATCTTGAGTGTTTTAGCTTTCAAATGATGTATAGTTTGTGATAGTTGATTGAATATTTTGTATAAAACAAAAGTAAATAAAAGTACACACACGCCCACTTCCGTCAATCCCCCTCTTCAGCTTCAGTTCTCCAGTTCTTCCAGTTCACGCGATCGTGATAGCAAAGGCGAATCTTTCTCACCTGCCATCTCGTATAATGACCAAATAAAAGTTTGATATGCCCGATAGCACTAAACAAAGAGTTTAAAAAGCGGTGAAAACCCCGAACTCATTCGCTACTGACACACGGACTGATGTCAGACTGGCCGCGGATTCTGCAGGCGTTTGCCGCCGGTCAGCGCTCGCGCGAGTGAACCGTATCTAGGCATATTCATACATGTATATAGATATATCCATATCTATGGGCTCATCATTACTGTAGGTCTTAAAGTGAAAGCAACCCAATATAGCCGAGCCTATACCCCCTCCTGCCTGTGTCGTTAGTATTAATCAAACAACAACAACGGGGAAAAACAAACAGTAGCCCTAAACTTAAAGCACTGTTTGTATCTGTATATTTAAGTTGTATTTATTTGTCCTATTGTCAAACAAGATTCATGCATTTTGTTTGTTTTATTGCCATGTGTGACTATTGTGCATCTAATATAATGATATGGTAAATGTGGCATCCTAATTATGAAAAAAAAAAGAAACATGCACATTTCTGAAAATAACTTCACAAAATCAGTAATTTTGATCTCACAAAAAATGTATATACATACACACACACTACCGGTCAAAAGTTTGAGAACGGTTCGATTTTTAAAATGTTTTTTAAAGAAGTCTCTCCTGCTCACCGAGGCTGCATTTATTTGATCCAAAATACAGCAAAGACAGTATTATTGTGAATATGTTTTTTTATTTTTTTATTTAAAATAACTATATTTCAATATATATCTTAAATAGAATTTATTTCTGTGATTCAAAGCTGAATTTTCAGCATCATTGCTCCAGACTTTAGAGTCACATAATCCTTCAGAAATCTTTTTTTTTTTTTTTTTACTTTTTTTTATCCATCAAAGAATCCAAAAAAAATGTTTTACACAACTGTGTTCAACACTGATAATAAACATAAATGTTTGTTGATCATCAGATCCTCATATGAGAATGATTAGTGATTTAGTGAAGGGTCATGTGACACTGAAGACTGGAGTAATGATGTTAAATTCAGCTTTGATCACAGGAATAAATGACACTTTACTATATATTCACATAGAAAACAGTCACAACAGAACTGTCACAATATTACAGCTTTTTGTATTTTTAATAACATAAATGCAGCATTGGTGAGCAGAATGTAAAAACATTAAAAAATCTTACCGTTCTCAGACTTTAGACCGGTAGTGTGTTTGTATATTAATCCTGGTGGGATTGAGCTATGAGGAAGTGCAAGATTACTAATACTTTGTTCAATTTGAATAAATTAATTTGCTTTGCAAGTAATTTTGTGATTCTGCATTTCCTTTTGTACGTTTTTTTTTTAAAATTGCGTGATATAGGTCTTAAATTTAATTCATAATGGTCTTGAAAAGGTCTTAAAAAGTCTTAAATTTGACTTAGTGAAACCTGCAGATACCCTGTCTCTCTCTCTCTCTCTCTCTCTCTCTCTCTCTCTCTCTCTCTCTCTCTCTCTCTCTCTCTCTCTCTCTCTCTCTCTCTCTCTCTCTCTCTCTCTCTCTCTCTCTCTGTCTCTCTGTCTATCTCTCTGTCTCTCTCTCTGTGTGTGTGTTTGTGTGTGCGTGTGTGCGTGTGTGCGTGTGTGTGTTTCTGAGGACATACATTTGTAGACATTTCATGTGTCCCCATACATATATTGTTCTCTTCGAGCCGGACAACTTTCTAATTTACAGTCATTAGCTCCGACCAAAAGGAAGTCAGATATTTTGATTTGAAGGGGAATATTTGTGTAATTCAGGGTCTGAGTTTTCACGTTCTCCTCGTAGGCGATTTATTCAATCTCCACCAAACTCTGTCAAAATGAAACAAAGATACGGAAGATGCTAAAATGTGAACGGATATTGGATATCTCAAACGGTGTTGCCATGGTGAGGGATTAGTATAAAAACCATTAAGTCTATGGAATGCCCTCTGCCTGTCCTTCCCCTCCCCCCTCACTCTCACTCTATCATTGTGTGTGTGTGTGTGTGTGTGTGTGTGTGACTTTCTCTCTTGATGAAGATAATTTAACCCTTTCATATAGGCTATCACAAATAACTATCACTTGAAATAAAAACATCATGTGATGTGTTTGCTAAGATCACGTATGATGCATATGTCTTTAAATGAATTATTTACTGATATAATATAAATGTATTAAAACATAAATTTCACATGATTTTATAAAAGTGGCTATTTATAATAAACTTCCATAAAATGTAGACACGCATCTTACTCTTACCTGACACTGATATTAAAATCATCTTTGCAGTTTCTGTGATTTGGCTCCATTTACAATTTTTTTTATTAAATTTTTTTTATTGGACCACCCATATTGAAATGAAAGCACGCTTTATGGTGCATAAGATTGGTGCACAAACGGTAGCTAAGGTAGCTCAAAAACACATGAAGAGAAGTGTTAGAATAAAACAACATCAGCATTCAAATGGTATTCTGAACTCATTCCAATTTGACCTTTGACATAGTCTGACATGAAATTCATATAAATGTAATTGATCTCATAGATGTGGTTTGTGGTCATAGCAGCACCAACTACTGCAGTTAATGTGGTGAATTCAGATTACTTTGACATAGTCCTTTTATGTTTTCCCATTTTAAATGCCTATTACCTGCAGTGCACAGTTAAGCTGATGCCACCGGCGTGGCGGTGCCACCGGCTTGAGCCCGTCATCGCTGCTCGCAGCTTTAATTATAAAATGATCTTGCTTCTTCGAAGTTCTTCCATATAGCATATAGCCCAACACAGCGGTAAATCTACATTAGCCTAATATCAGTTCACGCATAGGCTTATCACCTTGTTAGTTGTAGTGGGTGACTTACAACAAGCTAACGTTACTAAACTATAATCACTAAAACATCGGACTTATGGAAAAATACATTAGTATATATTTTTTGTCTTTGGTGATTTGTTAATAAATCAGCATCGCCTCTATTAAAAGAGAAAAAAAAATTACGTCCGATTTTTAAAGTGATTAAAATAGACTTGACAGCCCTTACTGGAGTTTCACAACTACAGGTGGTGTGTTGGTGAGGTGCGCGGTAGACCAATCCACTGCAAGGCAAGAGAGGGGGGACTCAAAATGTTTCTTAAAATGAACTTAAAATGCATTTTTTTGCCGTTTGTGTTTTTATTGTTTTACTACTTACACAATTATTTGAATTAAGTATATATAACTATAGTATTTATATATAGAGTGTAGAGTAAAAAATGCTGACCACAGTTCAGATTTATTTATTTATTTTATTTATATTGTCAATGTCATTTATTTATAAGGTTTGGCATGCTGACCAGAAAGCTGTTTTTTTTTATTCTATTTTTGTTTATTGACAAACATTATCTTTAAAGCACTTTAACTTTTGCATTTGCAGTCAGCAGAGCCAAATGTTATATCATTACAGTTCTAGATTTGACTAGATATTTATTTTATATATTCTATTTATATTAATAATATTCTACTCTATTAATATTGATATTAATGTTAAAATTGTATTAGTAATAAATAAATCTACCTCAGCTTTGATCAAATGTTCACTTGATCAATAGTTTAAAACCACAATTGTCTGTTTTCTACATCTTTCACTCAGGAGCAAAAATGTGCCTTTAAACTTTAAAGAAATAAAGATTTGACATTTATCGTGCTAATTATCGATATCGACTGATATGGAAAATTATATTGTGATAATTTTTTTGGGCCATATTGCCCAGCCCTAATTTCAATATATAAAGTCACATTGTAAAATATTAAATCACAATATGAGATATAAAGTGAGAATTGGGACATATAAATTCTTAATTACCTTTTTACTCTGAGGGAGAATTGGGCTTCCATTATAACCTTATTCCCAATAGCTCTATTCAACTCAATTGTTCAGTGTTTTGCATGACTGAAATCTAGTTCTAGTTGATATATGGTTGCAGGCCTGACCTCTAATTTATAATCTGCTCATGCAGGATTTTGAGTGTTTATTATTTTTGTTTCATGCCTCGTTAAATGAGATAAAGAGATTAACATCTTAATGCTTAACACTCCTTAAATGAGCAGTTCCCTCTGATATATCACCATTTCTAGCTTTCTCTCTCTCTCCTTGGGTGCTTTAATTTAATCATTCTCTCTATTACATGCTACTCTATATGTAAGACCTTCTAACTCCATGATCCATTAAATTCCTCCTGGGATACTAGCTTTGATCAAGTTACTAGTGATTATTTTCACAAGAGGCCCCTGTAAGTATGTGACAGGCTTGGCTGACCCCCAAATGAACCTTTTCCTGATGTCCCACCAAGTCAGTGAACTGACATCTGTCCCTCTTTTTGTAGTTTGTCCTATGAATGGTAAGATTGGTATTGTGCTTGTGAGTGAATTGGAGATTTTTTTATCTCCATATAAAAAATCTCCATATTATTATATCTCCATATAATAATAATATTTATTAATATTATATTATTTATTAGTCAAATTTGATATTCAATTGTGCAGTTTACTTAGAAATCTGTAGAAAATATCAAAATTAATATCCTTTTTTTCATACTGTGATTTATAATGTTGTGATGCCTAAATTCACTTGTAGCATTTAACCTTTTTTATTTAGAAAAAATTGTATTGGCCATAACATAAGAATAATAATAACAAAAACTCTATGTTCACCTGTCGATGCCTTCTGGGATGTTATCTATTCCTTCTATTCTTTAGAAAAATTTGTTTCACTATAAAGGTGTTCAAGTAATTTTCCATTCCAGACATAAAATACGGACACACCATATGTTACCCATTTCTCAGACAAAATGTATTAACCGCAGATGACCCCAGTATTACGCATGACCTGCAGATTTCATGCATATAGTTTGTGTGTGTGTGTGTGTGTGTGTGTATAGTGTTGCTAGAAAAAGGGTTTTCTTGGTTCTTGTGCCATGTTAACAGAAACCTAGGCCTATATCCTGAAAGAAAGTCACACCATGTTCACTTCAAAATTAGGTGTAGTAATGATTAAACACTGATTAAAATGCAATTATACTCCACTAATGCACATACAGGCCCAGTCAGTCACATGTGACATAGTGGTGTTTCTGTGCATGGGTTAATGTAGATGAAGTGCCCATACGCCAACTCTGTGATGCTGTAATCTGTCTCTACAACAGACGTGCCTGGAGGGGCTGTTGTTGTTGTTTTTACTATGTGACATTTTTGGCTTGTCTACCAGTTTCTGGGGTGTGAATCATTCGAATTTAATCAGCCATGTCACAAGCTTGAGAAAGAAAGCTGAACCTGTTTACACTTTCTCTCATTTCTCTGTAAAGTTTTGTAGAGAAAACTTATTTTGAATTTATAGGACATTTTATTGTGCAGTCTTACTGAATCACAAAACTGTACGAGTTAAACGTAGAGAAAATGATGTTGCAGTGGATGCCGCTGTTTTATTCTTCTTCCAGTATTATGCATATTTTTTGCTTGCGGTATGGGTTGCGTCCAGTGGTTCGGTGATTTAAAGTAAACGGCAGCCCCGGCTAGGTCCTTTTATTAAACCAGAATATTTAAAGCGTACTATGACTTTAATATTTTATAATACTACATCATTCATATGCTCTAAAGAATCAGTTTGACAGTTCCTCTTAGGACATTTTTTAGTGAATCAAAGCTAAACAGAGAGTGTATCCTTCTTTATTTTAACTCATTATGCTGTCTATATGGTATATCGTATGTGTTTACCATCTTTTTACAATATCGAAACAGTTTGGCTGTTTGTAACTTTTCAGCAAGTTTACGTAGCTGTAATGATAAGCAGCTTTCAAGACATGCTTATTTACACTTGGCAAGAACGCATTCTTCCAAGACAGCGGAAGATCTTTTATCAAGATCATCTACTCTAATGTGGAACGCAAAATGATTGTTGTCACTTTCACAGTCTGCGGTCGAAGACCACATGCGCTACAAGCAGACAAACTTCCTCTTCCTTTAGGGGCCAATTCTTCTGAAAACCACAAGGATCACAGGTTACAGCCAAGGTGAGCTTTCACTCTCACATCACTGAAATTTATGTTAACGGATGCTGTGCTCATAATACTCCCTTCTCTTCGATATTTCAGAACATTTTTATTAACTTTTTGGGTTTAGACAGGTTCACATTTTTCTGTATCTTTAAGATCTCTGCAACATCACTCACTCCCTGCCCTGAGTATCTCTGTCTTTTAACACTTTTACTTTGTCCTTATGATTTCTCCTGAGGCTATACTTTGACAAGCATAGCTGATGAACCAGGGAACAAAAGATTGTACTCCTGGCTTTATGTCAGGAGGTGACAGTAGGGCATCTGAAGTAAAATGAACTGCAGACATCAGATCGCTTTACGCTTTCCCTGGCTCCTGCGAGTGACACTGTGTCTCAGTTTGCCCTTGAGTTCCTCCAACTCCTACAGAGCCACTGGGAAAAACACAAATGGATAGTGTTTTACACAGGGGTTTTATTTACATCCTGCACTGAAGCACTCTTCAGATTTGTAATTCATTACTTGCTAGTTTGGACAGAGACGTTGCTCCGTGGTGTGTGGTCTTAGTTGTTTAAAATGTTCTTGTGACTTTTCTGTGATGTAATAATAATGACTGTTCTGGGGCCTCATTTATAAAACTTTGCATAGATTTCATCATAGAAGTATGTGTACACACAAACTGATTTTTTTATGTGCACAGGATATTTAGATTTATTAAACCATACATACATCCTGAGTCTGCTTTGTTATAAATCCCAGATAGTATATGCACAAGCTTCAACCGTCTTCTTCAAAATTACCATAAATGAAGCTTAAAGGCATAACCCAAAACCACTAGGCTTGTGTGCTTGCATTATCCCAAATGTTTACAAGTATGTTTAAATCCAGAGAAATAAGCCATTTTAACCAGGACACAGACCGTGTCCATGCGTTGCCTGTCATTTTTTTTGTAGAAAACCATGGAAACACCAAAGGCGCTTTTTAATATATTGTGTGGTTTATTAGACAGGTGAGCAACTTTTTGGATGCATTCATCAACAGAAAACTAGTCATTGTTATATAGCTCAACATGATTTACCACGAGTACCATGTTTTACCATGCCTAATATCAATCTAGCTCACTGCAGTGTGCAACAAGTGTCTCGTAGCCGCCGAGCGAATGCACAGAGTAGCATTATAACATAATTTTCACCACGCTCAAATAATGTATCTAATATGATAACAGTGCTGCATTAATCCACATACGCATGACCGGAAAAAGCGGAAGCGGCCATCTGAAGCGGCCAAATCAAGGCACCATCAACCTCTAGCGGTCGAAAAATGACATATTGTGGCTTTAACAAAAAATGTTTTACTATGAATTACCTCATCTGCATATAATTTACATATTTTGTGTATATTCAGACAGGCTTTCAATCGGCATTATGTGCATGCAATTTTTAAACAGGCCCCTGGTTGATTTGATCAACTAAAAAATACCTTTGTTCTTTTTGCTAAAGAACAACTGCACATGGTTTTAGCAATTTTCCTTGAAATGCCTAGCATAATGGGGCTAATTTGTTTGTCTTATCCCTAATTTCCCCAATCATACTTTCAGGTATTGTTTGCTCTTCTCTCAAATATCATCTTTTGTCTTAGTGTTTCTGTCTTTTTTGCCCATTTAACATGCTTTGTCTTGGCAAAGATTCTAATCGACGATTTATTTGTGCTTGAACTTAACTAGCTTTTGTATACACTCCATTGTCTGTCAGCTTCATTCTGTTTTGGTAAAGGGTACTGTGAGCTTTCAGATGTTTCCTTGGCAGTGAAATATGACCTGAAATGGGTGAGTCAGCTTGGTTCAATGGTTAATCAAACTGATGGCAGCAAATTGGTGGATTTAAGATTTCCTGTTGAGGGTATACACTATAGGAGCAGTGTTTGGGGAAAATAGTTGTGGCAGGAGGGAAACCATTTTATCCTCTAACGCAGTTATTAATTAATCTCTGGCTTTGTAGTTTTGCATTGAATATGATCTATTTTGTATTAGGCAAGTGTTTCTCAATTTGACCTTAACTCCACTTTCAGACACGCACTTGCAAACTTCTCTAAGCACATTTTGAAGTGCGTTCCACTTTGTGAAGTGGATGAGGGAAGTTTATATGGACAGACTCTGGCTCCCTCGATTTTGACCGAGTCTACTTCATATGAGTCTACTTCATATGTACACTTCAGGCAGCTCCATATACCACAAAGCAACACGATTCCATATATAATGCTGGTGTCCCTACAGGTTTTTTCAAGCTTGACTAGCAAGATAAACCTGGGATGACCAGCTTAATTTTTTATACTTTTTAATTTAAAGTTTTGCTAGACCAGCACCAAACCAGTCTGGAAACCCATGCTGGTTTAGCTGCTCTGTGGGGAGAATAAATCCTGTTAATGTCTTTTATCTCTACACTGTAAACCCGAATAAGTTGAGCTAACTCAAATAAAATTGCGGTAATCAGCTACAATTTTTAAAGAAGCAGAACTATCAAGTTTTGAGTTTGTAGTACTCATGCATGCCAATTGCTCCTAACTTGAAATACTGAGTTAATTCATACATTTTGATAGCGAACATAATGAAAAAAAAGTTAATTAACTAAATATTTGTATTTTATTTTTAGAGTTATTTCAAGAGTTGAGTTATTTAGGCTCCTTAACTTAGTTTGTTATAGCTAGAAAAATATTTCTTCACTAAACCATAATAATTCAGAAATTCTTCTAAATTAGCATACCAAAACATTAATCACTACTAAATCTCCCTTACCAATAATCTTGCACAAAATTACATTATATACATTATATAACACTTCATTTTAGCATTTATTCTCCCTTTCGAGTGCCATGTGCGAAACATGCTGGGAAATAAAAAATCCCAGCCCAGTTAAACTTAAGTTAGTCTAAATTAAAGGAAATTAGTTCATACAACTCAATAGAATGAAACGGTTCAGTTTACTTGAAATATGTCAGTGCTGTGAACTCAGTGCTGTGCTATAGGTGATTCAACAGTTAATTTAACTGAACTAATTTGTTTAATTTAAGTTTGTCCTGCTCAAATCAATTAAGTATTTTGAGTGTTAGGGTTTACAGTGTATTAATCTATTAATCCTCTATTAATCTCTATTATCTAATAATGTCTTTTAATCTTTAAGATATTTGTTGAGCTTACAATTGTGTATTGAAAGCATGTTTTCCCCTATTGACTTCGAATTTAAATCAACTGCTCTTTCTTCTAGCAGTCAGCAGTATAGCAGCGGGTCCAGTTACACATTTTTCCCCTTCTCTCGCTCTTTCCTCACCTCTTTCTCTTCATCCACTCATCTCTCTGTGCTGCTCATGTTTCTGTTGGAGATGCTGCTCAGATTGCATCATTAGGGTTAATCAGGATCTCCTGTGAAAGCCTCTGGAGATAATTAAAATGTTCTGCCTCTTTCTCACTTGCACTGTTCTGTTGCTCTTTCACATCCTTGCATGCCTCATTGGCATGACAACTGCTTTGCCTACAACTACAACATATAAGCTGTAGCTTACAAAATAGACACCCAGTGACATATAGATTAAACCATGTAGTCTGTGCTGATATGTTGATCCAGGACACTGATTTATTGTCCCCTTGACCCACAGTGGTAGCAGTTGCTGTTCTTTGCCACCAAAACCCTTGTGTACCCTCCCAGCTTACAGCAAACCTAATAGTCTTCACTTTTTTTTTTCCAGCTGAGCTAATAAAAAGGGGGCTTTTGTATGAGTAGTGTTTTATGAGGAGCCTATGCCTCTGTTTCTTGCCCCAATATATTGTAATGCACAAGTCGGCAGTTCCCAAAGCCACAGGCCCCACCCGTAAACTACCTCAGGGTTTGAATAGTGGCATATGAGTGTTTTTTTTTTTTTAATAGTGCCACAGTTAACAGTAGCGCTCTTACAATGGAAATCTATGGGGGAAGACATTGCACCAGAATAAATGTTAAAATAAGTATAGGCACAAGACTTGAACATTATGCATGTTAACATTAGACTACAGAGATAAAATATTTTTTCTGATGTTGTCTATGCAAAGTTATATCTCGGCTTTTAAAATCCATCATAAATGTAAAGTTGGTAAACTATGTAACTTTTGCACAAGTATTAGAAAATACCAGGAGGAGGAAAAAAGAACCTACAGACATTTGTCAGTACCACATATATGGAAGTACATTAATAACAAGGACTTTCATACTAATAAAAACCTTTCCTTTTTTTTTTTATTCAGTCCATCATATTTCGCTTTACAATTTTGCTTCCACAACTTCATAGACTTCCATTTTAAGTGCCTTAATATACCCATAATGCTTGTTTGTTTGTTTGTTTGTTTGTTTGTTACACAGAAAAATAACCTAACCTTATAACCTAATAAGTTAATGTCTGTGTATAAAAGTATTGTAAGGCATATTATGTTTTCCTAGAAACATTTATTTGGCTCAGACAGATGACATGCTCAGTTGTCTTACATGTCAGACACAGGTCTGTTTTAAAAAATGTAATAAATCTAATCCTTGTTCACCAAAGCCTCACACTTTTTACATACACAAACACAAGTTCCTACTCCTCTTAGCTGTGGAGCTGTAACTCTCTCCTTTCGACCGATGAGAGATGCTGGCTGCTTTGGCAGAAGGCTTTTGACCTGGAACCTCCTTTCTTTGTAACCCTGCACTCTTTTAAGTAAACACAGCCTTGTGTGTGGGAGTGTGAGAAAGGGAGAGCACTTGTAAATTAAAGCTGCACTTGGTTGTCATGGTGTGGTCTGGATTGTTCAACAATATTAATGTTATTGGCCCTGTTGCAATGACATGTTTTTCTCTATCTGCTCCTGTATGTCTTTGTCACCTACTGAATTTATATGTATACTGCTTTTCAGAGCCAATTATAGTGCTCCTTTTTTTGTCCTGTCTGTAGTTTAATTCAAAAGGACATTGACATTGCAATGCATATACAGTATACAATGGCTTGAACAGATCCCTTCTATAAGTATATATTTTTTCATAAAATAAAAGTCAGCTTCTCTTGAAAATGGTATTATAGTTTTGAAAAACTTTATTAATGTAAACATTATTAGTACATTTCTAAGTTTTAAAAAAGTTTTTTATTTTGAATGTTCTGTATTTACTCTTCTAAACTCATCTTGCTCTTACTTCACAGAAAACCATGTTGATGTGGATCATGGCTTCCTGATCAGATCTTCCTGACCACTATCTTCTCTATCCCTGGACTCATCATTGGCTCAGTGATGAACCACACACCCAGCCCCCACATGACAGAGGCCGCCAAGTCTGGGGCCGGCTTGTTGTGCGGCCTGGGCTTGGGCCCGGATCGGGTGCGCTCCCCAGACAGCCTGACCCACACGCCTAGCCCGTCAGGGGGAACGCCCAGTTCAAGCCCTCCTCTGCTGCTGTCTCCAGGGCTGGGCTGTGATGGCGCTGGGGACTGGGAGAGCCGCGAGGAGCTGCGTCTGCGCGAGCTGGAGGAGGCTCGGGCACGGGCAGCTCAGATGGAGAAGACAATGCGCTGGTGGTCGGACTGTACGGCCAACTGGAGGGAGAAGTGGAGTAAAGTGCGGGCCGAACGCAACAGGGCACGGGATGAGGTCAGGCAGTTGAGACAGCGCCTGGATGCCCTTACCAAAGAGCTGACGGGAGCACGACGGGAGCGTCAGGAACTGGCGGCGGAAAACGAACAACTGCGTCTGGAAGCCCAAAGGGTCCGAGCTGAACAGAACTCCCCAGAGAATGCTTCCACTGCACCAGCATCCAACTCCTCAACTGGCTCCACACACTCCAACCAGCCAAGGGAACCAGACATCAAGCATGACAACCAGGATGAGGAGAGCATAAGAGATGGGCCAGGCTCTCCAGAGCAGGAACCTGTGAGAGATGTAGGCACTGACAAACTGGACAGGCAGAAGGTGAGTGTTTCTCAGCTGGAAAGATGTAAAGCTATTTATTTTCGGAAAGGACTAGTTGGTGGGTTTCCTGATTTTACCAGACCCCAACTGGACACTCAAAATCAACTACATAGACCGAAACAGAATGCAGGAGTCAGTGTTTTCTCAGAGGATCAAGGGACTAGAAAAAAAAGCAATTTCAGTAATTTGGTTTTCAAAAAGATTTGTACATTAACCAAAACCGCTGAGTACCGTACTTCAGTTCACAGGAACCGTATGCCATATCACCTTTTTAAAAGGACTCTGTTAAGGTTTGTGGGTGCGCATCCAAGTTTGGAACGAATATTATCCAAATGAACCAAACTCTGATATCAAATTAACCCAGTGTGCATTAAAAGCGCTAGTCAGAAAGCACACGTATATGTCAAATCAGTTGTAAAACAGAATAAGAATGAACAAGAATTAAACAATTTAAACCCAGATGCTCAAACCTTATGACAAACCAAGAGAATAACCAAGTCTGTTAACTCTCAATACAGGTAGGCGATTGTAAATAGGTCAGCCACAGACCTGGTTCAGTGCAACTCCCTGTGATTTCTTTACCTGACTCTGTGCTTTTTGCTTGTGTGCTGGTTTCGTTTTTTTTTTTTCTTTTTTTTTCCCCCCTATTATTAGAACCAGCACAACCCCCCATGTGTTTCACCCATGGGGCCATAGCCAGGGGTACCGCACCAGTTCCCACTACCCAGAAAACCCTTTTTTATTCCTAGACTCGTTTGAGCATGTTTGTTATTTCCTTAATGTGTTTTTAACTAATCTTTCAAAAGAATTACCCATCATACAAATGTTCACCTCTTTTTTGGGGGGGTTGGTAAATAGATGCAAAGACAACACACCGGCAGAGAGAGGGAAGGAAAAATTAATGTCAGTGTCAAACTTGACCTTCAGAGTTTCGAGCATGATGGATGTATATTTCTGCACAGATATCAACGGGGTAGCCTAGATAGCTCAAGAGTCTGATTCCTGTGAACAGTGACGATTACCTGCTGAGAGCAAAACTGTTTTTGCTTTTTTTTTATTATTAAGCACAGAGACATGTACCTTTTTTGAAGTAGGATCAGGCACCCTTATTCAATCTTAACTAAGTAAACAAATACTAGTTAGCTTAGTCTAATTCTCACTGGATTGTTTGATACCATCCCATTTCCTGATATGTTTCCACACAGGCATGCTGAGTGCTTCCACATGTGGAACTCTATCGCTATTTGTATGCGTTTGGTTCCCCCTGGTGGTGTCATGAGACTTTTAGCGCAATTACTCAACTGTGGCCATTCTGGGATCCTAGGAAATTGGCAGCATGTTTAGTGTCTCATGTCTGTATCCTGGGGCCCGTGTCTTTGATATGTAATCCCTACTGTGTGTAGGAAGGAAAGAGAAAGGATGGTGCACTGAACTGTAAAGCCGTTTTTTATTACTCCTCCAAAGAGCTTGTGAATTTCATTCATGCACACAGGAAATAAGGGAAAGGTGCAATGTGATATTTGTTATGTGGATGACAGAGAAAATGCCTCTTCTGTGGTTTGGTTTAATACGGAGAAAAAGAAAGCATGAAAGTCTTTGTTTTTTTATTGTTTATGTTTTTAATTTGTTTTCATTGTCTTGAAACATTGACTATGACAGCAGTTCTCAGCTGGTTTTGCTTCACAACTCAGGTTTTACTTTGGACATTGATTTCCAAGCAACACAGTATCAGAATTGTTTATTGTACACAATTAAACTAAAACATTCCATCTTCGGCATCCTTCCGTCTTCGGGAGATGATGGTGTAGCTTCCTTTTGATTTTCTATCTGCACCTTCGCAAGTGGCTATAAAGCCAGACTCTTGAATGGCAAGCTTTGCTGCATTTTCTGTGAATGCTGAGGCTGCAGGTGTTTTCTTTATGTAGTTCTTTTCATGTTACATTTTGACATGTCACGCAGCTTTCTTTCTTTCTTTCTTTCTTTCTTTCTTTCTTTCTTTCTTTCTTTCTTTCTTTCTCTCTCTCTCTCTCTCTCTCTCTCTCTCTCTCTCTCTCTCTCTCTCTCTCTCTCTCTCTCTCTCTCTCTCTCTCTCTCTCTCTCTCTCTCTCTCTCTCTCTCTCTCTCTCTCTCTCTCTCTCTTTCTCTCTCAGGAGCTGGAGTTATTGGAGGCTCTTCTCAGGGTGAAGTCAGAGGCTCCAGACTCATGGGACGTTCGCAGTGCCAGTAGCTTGCGCTCAGTTCTCAGTCGGCAGGACCGGAGCAGACTGCTGTGGGAGGATCTGGCTGCCCTAGAGGAGGACTCTAGCAAGCTCAATGCTCTCCAGCTACGCCTGGATGAGTCCCAGAAAGTCCTGCTGAAAGAAAGAGAGTAAGAGATCGTTGTCCAGGTGGCAACAGTACATGCATCAAACAGACC
The DNA here is from genome assembly GCA_023566225.1 of Romanogobio albipinnatus. NCBI lineage: Eukaryota > Metazoa > Chordata > Actinopteri > Cypriniformes > Gobionidae > Romanogobio > Romanogobio albipinnatus. The sequence continues at coordinate 27,179,360 of CM042239.1, forward strand.
AGAACTCAACAAATGAAATCAAAGGCCTTTAGAATCTTGGAGCTCCTCATAACAATTACAGGGCTAACATAGATGTATACTTCACTGCCAAGGATAACTGATAATAAAAATGATTTCAATTAACCTCTGAATTGGACTCATCATTGACAGTGAAGGATATATGAAGACTTCAGATGCAAAAGCCTCTAAGTCCATCTGATGTTTTTCTTTAAAATAAGCATTTTTGTCAGGCTTCTATTTATAGGTTTCTACCTATACCGGTACTTCTGAATGGGCTGAGGCTTGAAGTGAAAGTATTTTATGAACGTATACTATATGCGCAAAGCATTCACTCAGTATCGTTATCTCATTTTTGACAGAAGTGGCTTTTAGAGGCTTTTGTATCTGAACTCTTCATATTTTTAACTATCTCAGAAAACTAAATGTTTTGAGAAAAAGTAAACCCCTAGTTGGGTTTTCCTTCACCTCTTCATGATGATGATCTTTGCTGTGCATGACAAGCTATCATGTCTCTTTCTCAGTGATAAACATGCACTCATTAAGAACATTGAGAAGCTGGAGGCAGAGTTGAGCCAATGGAAACTCAAATATGAAGAACTGAACAAGAGCAAACAAGAGGCACTAAAACAGGTGAGAAACATAAGCATCCTAACTCACTTTTTTCCCTGCCAGACTGACTTAAACTGGTGTGTATATTAGGGATGAATGGTATGTAGAATATTCTTCATATGTTTGCAATTTTTTTGCTGGTGATATAATGAACTTTCATTTTAGTCATTTAGTGAAAAATATTGTGGAAAAATGTTTTGATTACTTTTAACTAGATTTATACTTGGCATTAAAGGTGCACTATGTAACTTTTTTCGTCCACTAGAGGTCGCCAGTTCAAAACAAAGGCGTAGTTTGATGATGCCACGTTTGAGCGCAGAATCATGTGAATCAGAATCAGGGACATGTGGTCTTCACCTCACAGCCGCTGGAAAAGAATCGGGATAGGACTCGGGCAGAAATCATGTTCATGGATGTGATTTATTAATGTTGCTGTAGTATGAAGTAGAGCAGGACCGAGTGTTGTGGAGCTGAGCAAGGCCGCTGGAGCGATTGTTAATAAGATTAAAGGTGCCCTAGAATGAAAAATCGAATTAACCTTGCCATAGTTAAATAACAAGAGTTCAGTGCATGTAAATCACCTACAGTGAGTCTCAAACACCATTGCCTCCTCCTTCATGTGTAAATCTCGTTTGTGAAAAACACCACGGAAAAATAGGCAAATCTCAACATAACACCAGCAGTGATGCAATCGATGGGATCATTAATATGTACGCCCCCCAACATTTGCATATACCAGCACATGTTCACGGTCAGGCGGAACTGCGCAGCCGCATCATCTCTGCAGGTAAACAAGCGTCACGCGAGGATAGCGAAATGGCAGATCATGGAAACAAATGTTATGTTCCAGGCTGTGCAGGGGATGTGAAGACGTTTCATACTCTTCCCACATATAAAAAACATGTCAACAGGCATGGTTGATGTTTATTTATAATCGGATACCGCAACAATTTAATTCAGAGTTGTTAGTTTGCTCAGCCCATTTCACCACGGACAGTTTTTCAAACCTGGGACAATATTAAGCAGGTCTGACACCTGAAGAAAGGGGCAATTCCAACCATATTCCCACAAGCAGTAAGTGATTTTATCCACTTCTTGACTGTCTAAACAATTTCTGATTAAACTGAAAGTTTCTTAGAGAGACAACATTAACGATAATATCCCCATTGTAGATCTGACGCAAGATGCTAGTACAGTAACAATAGTGTAATCCAGGTTACTTGCATAACTAAATGGCTAAATAAATTGACTTTTAAATCAGTACTCTACTGTCAAACTCAAACGTTACTGTACAAACAACATATTTAAGCGCTACACAGTTCAGTTTGTGATTCAAAGTGAAGAAGCTATCATTGTATAATCACATTACAATAATAAAATCTTTTTACAATGCTAAAGTTGTGACTGCTGATGTGTATATTTAATGCTATATGCTAGTTATCGTTTAGGCTGAAGTTCTGGTATGGACGTAATGATTTTGCAGGTTCCTAATTAAAATAAAGACTTAACTTACCATTCAGAAGCGTTCATTTCCAATCTCAAAACATGTTGTTGTTCCTCAAAATCTGCATTTTCGTCAGAAACAGGCTCAAACATATAAGGTTGAATGCCTAATCTCTCCATTCTCATGACGGTCAGTATAGACGTGCCTGCTATCATTGAGCCGCAGTGAAACAGCCAATCAGAGCAGAACTCTGCATTAATATTCATGACCCTTCCAAATAAGGCAAAAACAGACCATTTCATCCTGGGGAAGATTTCTAGAGTTGTAAATGGACCTGTAAAACCGTATCTGGACAATTATTGACCTTAAATAAGCCATATACCCTCTATGTAGATACCAGAGAACAATTTAAAATGTTGTTTCAAATCATTCTAGGGCACCTTTAATGCAACACTCACCTCGCAAGCAGTGGGACTTTTATTATGCCACAGTCGCCGGCGCCTCTTACGCTTTTCCGGTCATGACGATGAGGCTATGGTATGAGGTAACGCAGCTCTGATTAATATATTAGATATATCTGAGTTTGTTGAAAATAAAGTTATGACGTTACTCTGTGCGTTCGCTCGGCGGCTGCTATGACACTTGTTGCGCACTGCAGTAAGAGTAAAGCATTCGTTCAAAATAAAACTGAAAACCGAGGTTAACGCAGATGTGATGCAATCAACAGGCGACTCCCTCACATGTCCCAGTTCACTTCCTTGGTTAAAATAGCAATTTCTCACGATTTACAAATAGTTGGAAACATTTGGGATATTGTGAGTACTCAACTGAACAAAATATATAACACTGGCCTAGTGGTTTTTGGATATTTTACTGAAAAAATGTTACATAGTGCACCTTTTATACCCAGAATCTGCTGGGAATCTTTTGCTTTTGCGGCATCAAGTCAAGACACCTTGCGCTCTGTAGAGAAGTTTGTCCGTTTAGGGCTACTGTAGAAACATGATGGAAAAATGCTGATTTCACTGTAATACCGTGGTGTATGGAGATAGAAATGGCTCATTCAGGTAATAAAAACATACTCCACTGAAAACATAGTTATGTATATTATATTGCATTTCTGTCAATAGATCCTTTTAAATACTACAAAGTGACTGAACCTTTAAATATGAACATTAGTATTCTGGCTTCTATGTACTTCTTATTTGTGGATTGTATTTGATTTACAAATAACAAATAAAGTACTGAAGCCAAAACACTAACACATGGTATTTTCATGAGGAACTGATCTCCAGCACTTTCATGTTAGAAGTGCATGAAATTCTTGGACTTTTCTCCAGTTTTCCTCTGGGTAATTTATAGCAAGAGCTCTAATCAATAGGAAGAATGCATGGTGAGCGGTGCACTGTTGTAGTGGCCTGTTCATCAAAACCCAACACTTTACCTTCACTTCCAGATGTCATATTCTTCCTTATAAGAGTCACAGATCCTCCATACATAGTCATACCTGCTTCAAATTCATAATAAAAAGTTAACACAGTCCAAAAGTTGGACACACCTACTCGTTCTTTGCTGTTATTCTAAAATGTGGGAAATAATAAAGTAATTTATTATTACTATATTAGTTTATAGTATAAGACAAAATTATGTTTGGATAACTATTATATAGTACTATTATAAATATTATATGATACTATTATACTATTGTATACAGTAACTACATGAATGTGACCCTGGACCGCAAAACCATAAGGTCATAAGGGTCAATTTTTTGCCTTTCTTTGATGTATGGTTTGTTAGGACAATATTTGGCAGATGCAACTATTTGAAAATCTGGAATCTGAGGGTGCAAAAAAATCTAAATATTGAGAAAATAGCCTTTAAAGTTATCCAAATTAAGTCCTTAGCAATGCATATTGCTACTAAAAATATTTTTTATATATATTTACGGTAGGAAATTTACAAAATATCTTCATGGAACATGATCTTTACTTAATATCCTAATGATTTTTGGCACAAAATAAAAATGATAATTTTGACCCATACAATATATTTTTGGCTATTGCCACAAATATACCCATGTGACTTATGACTGGTTTTGTAGTCCAGGGTCACATGTTTTATATTTGTATAATTATATCCAAACTTTGACTGATAATATACATAAGAATACCACCAGGGGGCAGTTGTTACCTATGAACAAGAAAGTCTGGCATTGTTCATGAATGATTAGACTTGATGCTTAGGATTTCTTTCAGTCAGGCAATTTTATGAAAGACAGCCATACTGATTAGGACCAGGGAAAGTTTCACTCTCAATTCAAGCCTTCCATAGAGAGAATAAGGGACTGATTCATCATCATAGATCTAGATCTCGTCATAGACATATAGTGGAGAGATGATGAGTAGGAAGAGATGTGCTTCCCTTTTTAATAACCTCAACCTGTAAGGATGTGCATGAATATCATGAGATGGTGTGTAGGAAGAGTGTGCGTGCCACACTTGGTAGTTTTAATAGATGAGCTGTCTGTCCTCAGCCCAGCTGTGTGAGCTCACGACCTGAAGCGAATGTTAATCACTACGTTTGAGTCACAGTATGCCGAGTGTGAGACGCTGTAGAGAGATCAGACTTTAACTGTAGCGCCCCATCGCTTAATGGCAAATGTGCTAGACCGTATTGCCACAGAATGTCAGTACAAGTTGTATTAAATGAGCGCAGTTTCACAGAGTTTCATCAACTGTGAAATTAGTTTAAAAACCAGACTAATTCTTAATCAGAATGTAAAATCTGTTTGAATACCAATGACATCTTCAGAGCATTGCATAGTTTGGCATAGTTAGGCCGTGTACTTTATTTGAATACTATAGATATCCTTCAAAGCAAGGGGAAAAAAGTTTTACTTAAGATCATAAGTTCAGAGATAAAAGAATGACTCTGTTTCTTATTCAATCTCTCACGCAGCTGAATTTGTTGAAGGAGGTGCATCAAGATGAGCTGGGCCGCATGTCTGAAGATCTGGAGGACGAGCTGGGAGCTCGCACCAGCATGGACAAGAAACTAGCGGAGCTCCGTACAGAGGTGAAACGCATATACATTTGTTGTGCCCTATCCTTGCTGCACTGTTTTGCATGGACCAGCCGTTCGGTGTCACCCCAGGACTGTGATCTGCATCAAAGTTAAACACCCTCAGGGCTTTAAACATCCATCCACTGTCTCTCCTGCATTTCGACTAGCATGGCGCCAACCACCACATCCCTCTGTTAGTCAGGCTGGCGTAATGTCATAACGCAGCTCTAACACATTCCCAGCATGCAGTGTTATCAGCGGGGTGTTTCTGAGATGAACCTGGCAGGAGAGAGTGACATTATGCACTTTGATGCACTCCTTAAAGAGCGCCGCCACTCCTGTGTGTCAGCTCAGATCTGCTGTGTCCCCTCATCTCCAAAATCCCATGGTGACCTCCCTTCATCTCTGCCCTCAGGAATCGAGGCAGTTCACAGGCACTGCCTCATCTCAGCAGTCAAATGACATTATAGAAATATTAATGACTAGTTGGTCTGGAGAGAGTTTGGGGTATGAAAGTCAGCCAGCACTTAAGGTGAATCTAGGAGAGATGCTTTCCCATTAAGCTGCTTTTAGCAGCAGGTCAGAACTGGGAAATCATGGAGAGCCCTTCACTTAGTTCAACATCATTCTGGGGTAATAGTTGTCCTGTGTGCTAATGCAGCATTAGTCCTTCCTGATTATGGGTATACACACGGGAAATGTCATGTCTCCGTATTTTATATATTTGGAGTTCTGCACACAGTATTTGCATTAGTAGTTTTCAGGAATATTAGTATAACAACAACAACAAACAAACGATTCAGTCTAAATGATTTGTGTAATGCTTTGATGATACAAATTGTTCCAAAGCAGCTTAACAGGGAAAAAAAAAGGGTTTGGGAACCCAAACATGCATAATTTTTTTTGTGAGGATTTTCCAAGTGAAAATAAGTGAACTAATTTACAAAATAATTACACAAATAAAACTCGACATATTTTTCCAAAACAGTTATTATGAACTATTAAAAATGATTGAACAGATTGAAAAAAATAATTATATTTACTGCTTGCGTACGTGTTTGTGTGTGTGTGTTTGTGTGCATGTGTTTATTTGACGGTGTTATTGCATATACTACTTTTACAGTTTTTCTATTCATCAAAGAATCCTGAAAAATGTATCATGGTTTCTAGTAAAATTTATTCCATCACAGGAATAAATTAATAATATTATAAAATAATGCTATTTCATGATATTCCTGTTTTTACTGTATTTTTGATCAAATAAATGCTTGGTGAGCATAAGATACTTCTTTCAACATCAGACCTCAAACTTTTAAACGATAGTGTGCAGACATAAATAAATCAAATCAACCTACACTCAATATTATATCATTGTGAATATTTACATTTAGGGTTAAGTGGTTCATAGTGATGCATATTTTGTTTCTAATCTTGTGCAAAAATGTTGTGCTTATGTGAAATGTGTACATGTTAGGAATAGGCTTTTACATTCAAATTTACTTTATCACTCCTCAAATATTTAGTTTTCTAATGTGCTGTCATGTCTCTCCTATCTTACTAAATGTATGTGTGTATATGTGCAGATGGAGCGTCTGCAGGTTGAGAATGCAGCAGAGTGGGGTCGTCGGGAGCGGCTGGAGACGGAAAAGCTGGCTCTGGAGAGGGAAAACAAAAAGCTGCGCGCCCAGATGGAAGACCTGGAGGAGCAGCTGGCACGCAAGCGCAGGCAGGCCGCCAGTGCCCTGGACACCGACCTCAAGACCATCCAGTGTGAGCTGTTTGAGAGGAACAAGGTGAGTGAAGGAGAGCGCCGTCCACACCGTAACCTCCCACATAATCACAAACCTTTATAAGTAAGCGTTTCTCAACATCTCAGTATCAGCTCTGATTCTACTGTACAGCATATGAGAGATGGATGAGGTATGGCGGCAGTTTGCAAAGTATCCGAGCCTCTTCCTGCAATAAATCCAGGCAGTGTCACTGACATAAAGAGGCCATATCCATCAGACCCTGTGCTGAGAGGCATGCGCAAGACAGTGGATGTGCGCAATAGCTGCCATGCAGTTTTGATGCCCGTCTTATGTTGTATATTGGCTGTGCTGAGAAACTGTGCTTGCGTTGTTCTTTGTGTGTGTGTGTGTGTGTGTGTGTGTGTGTGTGTGTGTGTGTGTGTGTGTGTGTGTGTGTGTGTGTGTGTGTGTGTGTGTGTTTGTAAGATGCTGGTGAGGCTCTATTAAAGTAGTGTGTCAGGAAATCCAGACACTTAAGGCCAGAGCCCTTATGAGCGACCATTAGCGCTGCAAGAGATTTATGAAGTGATCCAAAGCTCCCCTCATATATACTCTGTAAATCACTCGCTCACCTGCTCTCTCACTTCTGCCTGGAAAGTATGAAAGATTTAAAGAGTGAGGAAGAGGGAGAGATGAATATGAGCAGAGAGAGTTGTTTTCGAGGTAAGAGGTGTGCTGAAGGGAAAGGAACGGAGGGAAAGAGGTTAAGAGTGAGCATAGCATGTCAATTAAACCAGTAACAAGGGAAAAAGGATATTGTGCCAGGAAATGGACATGTAATCCCTGCATGCGAGGCTCAATGTGTTGGCTTATTTGTTAAATGCACAACATATGGCCATCTGAGAATGTTGTTGCGCACACGTGTGCGTGTGTGTCCACATGCTGTTGCACATTCCCACACAAGCAATGTGATAGTGGCCGGCGGCCTGCAGTCTGGGAGAGAAACACAGAGAGATTGATGAGCTTGCTCAGGTGCTGTTGAAGCAAATGGATCGATGAGGACAGGAGCGGCGAAACAGGCCACGGCGCACTGAGGACGATGCACCATCACTGACAAAAAGAACAAAGTGTGATTGATACTGAAATCATATCCCGCTCCAGTCACTTTCTCACTTTCTCCCACGTTTCCTTTGGCTCCCACTGGTAGATTGATGTATACTGTCATATTTGCTGCTAAACCCTGCATGTGCAGAATATTGGGAATGGGAGTCTGTGGCCATTTCCTCTGAGCATGATTTTCTGGTGTTTGCCATCCCTACGAGAAATTAAATATTGATTTGATCACTCACTAGTCTTTTGCAGGGTTCCCACAGTCATGGAAAACTAGAAAATGTCAGACAGTTTAATTGAGATTTGTAGGCGTGGTAAAGTTATGCAAGTTAACCCTCTGGTGCTCTTCGGTCATTTCTGACCGGAAAATTTTCTGTTTTGAAATGTTAAAAATCACAGCTTCATCGGAATGATATAAACTTGGTGACTTTTCTTGCATTAGGTATGTAAACACACAAAAAAATTGGGGTCATGATTCGAGCATGCTAATTGGTCGTAGAAAAAAAAAATACTCCCACTTGTGCTCTTCGGTCAGAAATGACCCCCATAGGAAATGAATGGGAAATCTGCAAAAACACTAACATAAAATATTTCTAACAAACAAACAAAAAATCTAAAACTTTATAATAAATAGTCTTTGAGATTTTTTTAAATATATATTCAAATCCATCAAAAAATATAATTAAATGTGTTCAAAACAGAACTAGGGAATTCTCAAGCCTCTCCATAGAGACCTCTAGTGATTACACCCATGGTTGCATGATTTCTTAAATAATTCCAAAAGAGGGTGCTAATCTGCCTTCAAAAGAAAAATTTATTTGGAAGGCCTAGTCTATATTTTAACCTGAAATACTGCAATAATTAATTATTATTATTATTTTTTATTACAAAAAATATATATAATATAATATAATATAATATAATATAATATATAATGGTATAATTTTCAATGGCAAAAATAGACCATAATTATTGCATAAATATTAAAAAATACCATCAAATCATCTCAAAATACAAAATTAAAAGAATATATATATATTATTGAAGAAAAATAAATTGCATTGGTTTTACTGGGGTGGAGGAAGTTTAATTTTTAGGTGTCCGGTCACCGGGAAGACAACCAATGCAACCCCTAAACGAAGAGCACCAGAGGGTTAATAAAATCCTAGAAATCTCTATAGTGAATACATTTATTTAGTGTTTGTGTGCAACATGACTTTTACATATAAATGCATTTCTTTTGAACTTTCTATTCATCAAAGAATCCTGAAAAAAAAATTGTATCTGGGTTTCCACAAAAATATTAAGCATCACTGTTTTTAACATTGATAATAATAAGAAATGTTGCTTGAGCACCAAATCAGAATATTATAATAATTTCTGAAGGATCATGTGACACTGAAAACTGGAGTAATGATGCTGAAATTTCAGCTTTGCCATCACAGCAATAAATTACATTTTAAAATGGATTAAAAAAAAAAAAAAAAAAAAAAAATATATATATATATATATATATATATATATATATATATATATATATATATATATATATATATATATATATATATATATATATATATATATATATATATATATATATATATATATATATATATATATATAGTGTGTGTGTATATATATGATGGATCCATGTTCTCATTCTGTTTTCCCCAAAATCTCGCAATACATGGCCCCGGTCATCCTCTCCTTAATACAGTGCAGTCGCCCTGTACCATGTGCAGAAAAACAGCCCCAAAGCATGATGCTACCACCCCCATGCTTCACAGTAGGTATGGTGTTCTTGGGATGGTACTCATCATTCTTCTTCCTCCAAACACGTTTAGTGGAATTATGACCAAAAAGTTCTATTTTGGTCTCATCTGACCACATGACTTTCTCCCATGACTCCTCTGGATCATCCAAATGGTCATTGGCAAACTTAAGACAGGCCTTGACATGTGCTGGTTTAAGCAGGGGAACCTTCCGTGCCATGCATGATTTCAAACCATGACGTCTTAGTGTATTACCAACAGTAACCTTGGAAACGGTGGTCCCAGCTCTTTTCAGGTCATTGACCAGCTCCTCCCGTGTAGTTCTGGGCTGATTTCTCACCTTTCTTAGGATCATTGAGACCCCACGAGGTGAGATCTTGCATGGAGCCCCAGTCCGAGGGAGATTGACAGTCATGTTTAGCTTCTTCCATTTTCTAATGATTGCTCCAACAGTGGACCTTTTTCACCAAGCTGCTTGGCAATTTCCCCATAGCCCTTTCCAGCCTTGTGGAGGTGTACAATTTTGTCTCTAGTGTCTTTGGACAGCTCTTTGGTCTTGGCCATGTTAGTAGTTGGATTCTTACTGATTGTATGGGGTGGACAGGTGTCTTTATGCAGCTAACGACCTCAAACAGGTGCATCTAATTTAGGATAATAAATGGAGTGGAGGTGGACATTTTAAAGGCAGACTAACAGGTCTTTGAGGGTCAGAATTCTAGCTGATAGACAGGTGTTCAAATACTTATTTGCAAATACTTATTTGCTCACAGTGGACATGCACCTACGATGACAATTTCAGACCCCTCCATGATTTCCAAGTGGGAGAACTTGCAAAATAGCACTGTATATATATATATATATATATATATATGTATGTATGTATGTGTGTATGTGTATGTGTATGTGTGTGTGTGTGTGTGTGTGTGAGAATGTGAATGAGAGCGCTGGGTTGTGTCAGGAAGGGCGTTTCCGGCGTAAAACCTGTGCCAAATCAAGTGTGTGTGAAGTGAACTTTGCAATTGGGCATCAATAACGCTAAGAAAGAGAGAGAGTAATATTTCACAAGTTTTTACTGAAAATTTGATCAAATAAATGCATCCTTGGTGAAAGGATAAAATTCTTTCGCCCTGTCATTCATCTCAGCCTGTCTTAAAATTACAGTAATTTCCTCTTAGCAAGGAAATGTAAAGTTTTGAAGTTTAAAGCTTTAAGGCCTGGATCACGGCCCGTTCTAGCAGGGTGTCTGGTGGTGCCCATTTGGAAGGCTACATGCTGATTCGAAAGGGATTCTTCAAGTTGGCCGAGGCTCAGTCAGAGCTCTCAGTCTGACAGAGACAGCGGTGCATGTACAAACACACAGCTGCAGGTCGGCACATCACACACACTCACACACACACATCAAAAAGGCTCCAGGTGAATCGTGCAGGTGGAGACTCTGCTTTTGGTTCTGCTGTTGTCTCTCTTGTTTTTTTTTGCGTGTGTTTTGATCAGGGACTCAACGGTTTTTTTGGGGAGCATGACCTCTTACAAACTTCAAAGCATGTTTGTGTGGGGCTAATACATGATGACGCTTGTGTTTCAACAAACACGAATAAAATGATTAAGCCTCCATCCAGATGGAGGAACATTGGCAAAACAGGCTCTAAGCTCTTTTTTTAATTCCTAAAGGGTTTGTTGAGTCTAGAGTAGACAAGCTTTGAACTGAAGTAAAAGTCTGTCTCTTGTCCCGGATCAAAGAGAAGTTTGTCTTTCTGGAGGTCAGTTTAATACCATACTTTTTCAATCTCTCTCACTGATTTTTTTTCTTTTTTTTTCTCCATTTCTCTCTCTCTCTACAGATCATTCACACTTCTAGTCAAATGTTTGACCAACCATATTACAATATGTTATAGAATGTTATAAAATAGTAATAATGTCAACAATAAAGTCATATTCCATATAGTTGTGAGTATAACATTTCAAAGTATGGGAAAATTTTTTTAATCGTTATTAAAAAGTTTACATTTACATATTTACTTGAATGTTTTTATATTCTGATCTGTAAAGCCCTTTGAGCTGCACTGAATGCATAAGTTTTATACAAATAATTGTTATATTATAATTTTTTTAAACTATAGAATAACAAATAGAAGTATAGGAATTGTCTAGTGAAATAAATAAATGATTACATTGTAAATTATTTGAATAAATTAAGTTTGTACAATAATATATATTATAATTATATTATATATGTATTATAAAAAAGTAGATTAACATTGTCTACAAAATTTATTTCAAGCATTTAATCATGATAATTTAAGTCTAAAGATTTTGAGGATCATGAAAAACAATTGTCCTGTCTCGATTTTTCTCCGTATACAGATGTGTTCTTCACGTTCTGTTCAACAGCCTGATTCTCCTTAAACTCCTTCAACATCTGGCCAGCCACTTGCTCCTCCACACAGGTGTTTATGCCTCCTGCTCTGATGGCATAGAGAGTGAGTTCATTCACCAATCACAATGATTTATGAGCTTATATTGGCTGCTCATCTGCTGCTGTTGCTCCCACTTTCTGATGGAAATGCGGTAAACAGGATCGACAGCCAATGTGGGAGCCCATGTGCTCTGATTTGCATCTCTGGTTTTGGAAGGTGTGTGTGTGTGTGTGTGTGTGTGTGTGTGTGTGTGTGTGTGTGTGTGTGTGTGTGTGTGTGTGTGTGTGTGTGTGTGTGTGTGTGTGTGTGTGTGTGTGTGTGTGTGTGTGTGTGTGTGTGTGTGTGTGTGTGTGTGTGTGTGTGTGTGTGTGTGTGTGTGTGTGTGTGTGTGTGTGTGTGTGTGTGTGTGTGTGTGTGTGTGTGTGTGTGTGTGTGTGTAAATGAGCTTCTCTAGTGTGCTACATCTGGAGTAAGCCAGTGTGAAATGAATTGTCTTGCCATTCAGGTTCTGGGCTGCTTCTCCAGAGGTTTTCCATTTGAGCCTGCTGTGTTTTTCTCACAGAGGTCACCCTTAACTTATTGGGGTGTCTCATGCACATTTTTCTGTCCTTCTTTTTTTATTTTTCATCCATCACCATTTGCCAGCTCTCATTCCTCTAACTTTGTCCTCTGAATCTTTTTATGATTATTAAATTTGTATGCGGTGCAAGAGCTTAAATGTGAAGCATGTCAATTCTTTTTCACCACTAGCAACAACAAAATGGATTTGAAAAAACATATATTTTTTTAAGTTTCCCACCCAAACTCATGCCCTTGATGAGTCTGAAATGTACATGTCAGACTGCACAACCAAACAGAAAAATGTTCAGAGCAAAATACTTTAAACTGCATTTATCAGGAGCAGATTAGATATTGACCATCAAAATCTGCACACACTTGCTTACCCAGTGTGGTTTACATCAATAAACCAAAGTCTGTTATTTTAGTATTATTTATACTATTATAGTATTTTAAATATGTTTAATTCGCTTATATTTTAAATGTTCAGTTTTCATTTTAATTTCAATTTTGGTATGAGCATTTGTCAATTTTTATTTTTATAAATACTTCTATTTAGCTTTATTTTATTTCAGTTTTATTTTATTTTAGTTCAACAAACTTTTATTGCAATTTTATTTCAGGAAGTTTCCACAGCTACATTTCAAAGTTTCGCTTAATTTTTTTGTGTAATATTTAAGCTTTATCACAATTACCTTTTTTTTGTTTAACAATAACAGCACTGATCCAGGATACTTCACCCAAAATTGAATATTGTCCCCGTTTACTCACAATCGTGCCATTCCAAATCTGCGCAACTTTTTGTGGAACACATGGTATGAGATGAATATAATTGTATGGCATGTTTTTTTTCATTATACACTCTCAGTGAAAAAAAGGTACAGTGGAGGTACAATTTTGTTCCTTGGGGAACAAAACGTATAACTGTACCCTTAAAGGTACACAATTGGTCCTTAGGGTACAATTATACCATTGTTTTCCTCTACTTAGAGGTAGAAAATGTACCCTTAAGGGTACCACCCCAGTGATGGCCACTTGTACCTTTTAAAAGGTACAATTTTGAACTCTTTTTTTTTGAGTCTATGGACAAAAACATTTGAATCATTCTTCAGATATTTTCTGCAGAAGAAAGAAAGTCATAGGTTTAAACTACATAAGAGTGAGTAAATGATGACAGATTTTTAACTTTGGTTGGCTGGGAGCATGACACTGTGTCCACACATTAGTCACTTCTCCCATGATCCCACGCCAGTCATCAGAGCCCTTTTAGGCCAGGTCTGAGTTTAAATGAACCCATTAGCACCTACTGCTATGGCTTATTTATGAGCCACTGAGGCTAATGTCCCAGTTAGCCAGCACTGACAACATGCCATTACTGCTGATCTACAGCCCACTGTCTGACCCAAACGGGACAAACGACAAGGTGTACGTATCTATGTGTGGAATGCATAAAATAAATACTCCAAGCCCCCACCCATATTTCAAATTGATAAATCAATTTAGGATCTGATCTCAAGTGAAATCTTCTTCCAGATTTGCATATTTGTAGATTCAGAACATTTTAAATTAAGATGTATAAGCCTAGACACTGATATGAAAGGGTTGAGCAGCTCTGAGACCAATGTCTGGGTCCAGGTTTTTTTTTTTTTCATATCGAGAGAGCTCTCGGTCAGCAAAAAAAGACTTCTCTCAGGACCGATAGGAGGGAAAAGGGGGGAGGTGAAATAAAGGTTAAACAGAAGTCACTCTGCAAAAAGGAGTGAGAGAGAATGATGAGGATGACGATATGAGGATAATGTGCTGAAAAAGAGTGCTGTGTTCATCTCGCTTACAATAGAGAGATTGTGAAAGGGGGGAAGGAATGGACGGCTGGACAATACAATCAAAGAGGACAATGGATCCGCTCTGTGAAATTGCATGGAGGTAATGAAGGTGAGACATAGAGGTTGAATGGAAGAGGTGAGAGGAGAGTGAGAAAGAGAGAAAGGAAGCAAAGGAAAAAGTAATTGGAACTTCAGGATTGAATGAGGAAAGTGAGAGGGGCTAGAGCAGGTGAAATAGTCTGGCTTTAAATCTGATCTCGGGGTTAAAGATCATGTGATGTTTTGAGGGGGGCTATATAGTCCGAATGAGGCCTTCTTGTATGCTGCAATTTATTGCCTCAAGAACCCCTACAGCAGTGCACAAACACTACCAGCACGGCTCTCCAGAACAAGCCCCAGGTCACGGTTGTTTTTGTGTGTGTGTGTGTGTGTGTCTATCTTGTGGTATTTCAATGAAGCTTTGTTTAACCTACATTAGATGCTGTGGTTAAAGGGTATTCTAAATTCATGACTTTTAATCAATCTGATAAGCAATAGGGTGAAATACCACATCTATACTACTCTGTGAGCAGTGTCCAGAATAATTTTTTAAACACCTGACTGTCACTGAACTGCGAACATTTACTGGCCATAAATATTCCTTACAGGCCATAATTTGTGTTGTTTGTATTAAAACTATGTATTTATGCTTTTGTCAACAGAACTTTTTGGATACTTGCTTGATACATTTTAAGTCATTTTAATTATTAATAAAAGTAATTATACTTTAAATCTAGTTATATTCATTATTTAAAGTGACTATAAATTTGTTTATTTGTATAAAATATATATCTGGTAGACACATTTATCCAGAGTTATTGAACCCAAACATGTTTAATACATTTTTACATTTAAATAAAAAGTTCAATAATTAAAGTTTGAACTGTTTAATTCTTGAAATAATTTCTTTGCATAATCGTGACAAACAGCACAGGTCATTGTGTTACTGTTAGGATTATGTTACAGTTCCTGGTTTTTACTTTACTTAGCAAGTGTTAATTTTGGACCCTGTCTGGGGGGATGCATGTTAAAACCACCAAGGTGAACTCCAATTTAGATTCAGGCTGTGTAGATTTGCCCACAAAGCACCATTCATTTGAAAGGCACAGCAAATTCTATTTGTAGATGGCACATCCATTTTCCTGTCCAGTTGGACTGCATGTTCCCTGGTCTCAGGTCAGGGCCATTAAGAGCCACATACATTGTTTGATCATAGCTCCTGGTCCTCTGTAAAGCTGGAGTGAGTGAATCATCCTTTCAGTCTGTCAAGAGAAATAGTGTTAGGAAGGCACAAACTGGCAGAGAAACCATTATGGCTCTAGCAGCTCCTACATCGCCCCCATTTTCCCATCGACTGAGGCGTCCCGCCCCCAGGCTGTGCTCTCTCTCAGCTGTCTTATTAGACTTGATCTAATCCTCAGCTGTAAGGCAAGGTCAGGGGTTTTTGCTGGATTTCAGATGCACTTGAAGTTAAATATTAATGTGACAGAGGTGTAGTGTTTGTTCATTAGAATATGCGTACTTGTGTAAAGCAACCTAATGTAGGCATTTCCCTGGAGCAGCGCTCGAGGACACCATAGTAATAGGTAATATTCAGCTCATGGATCACCACTTTGTGGATTTATTCTTACAACCTTGTTTTACTTGTCCAGATCTTTAACCACAAGATACTACAATATCCCTTGGCAGCCATGTTCATAACGCCCCCGGTCAGCTATTTCCAGCCATGCAAATTCAGCTCCTGTCTACTTAAATATGGAAAGACTTAAATCTATGGGTAACACTTTTCAATGAGGTCCCATTTTGTAATGTTAGTTAATGCATTAACTAACAGTGAGCAATACAATTGTTACAGTATTTATTAATCTTTGTTAAAGTTAGTTGATAAAAAATAAAATGATTCATGTTAGCTCAGGTCCATTCATTAATATTAAGTGATACAACATTGTATTTTGATAAAGTATATGTAATTGCTAAATTTAACATTAACTAAGATTGCTAAATGCTAAAAAGAAGTATTTCTCATTGTTAGTTCATGTTAGCTAATGTAGTTAACTTAATGGAACCTTATTGTAAAGTGTTACCAATCAGTGTAACTGTTTGAATACTAAAATTAATAATAATAATTGTTGTTGTATGTATTATTATTTTAGTTTACATTAAAATTAATTTAGTATGACCCTTTTCCACCATTTCTCTTGCCTTTATAATTAAATTGGTATTTTTTTTATTTGTTTAAATAATATTAATAATTAAAATAATAAATTAAATGACGCTTAGTTTATATTACATTCACTTTATATAACCATTTATTTGATCTTTGTCTAAATGTTTCAATAATAATATTAATAAATTATATAATTATATTAACATTAATTTTATATGACCATTTTCACCATTCCTCTCATGCCATTTTGGGGCTATTTATATGTTTTATGAATTTAACATAAATAACTAGGCTTTTGTTCGTTGTTTTCCGGGCTTGTGAATGTTAATGAACGTTCTAGAGCAAATTAGCAGGCAATTTACCCTTTTAACAGCAAAGCAAGACTATAACCTAAATATTGAGCTTTATAATTTCTTCTGAGCATTACATATTCTCTGCTGGCTGGGTTGTATAACTAGATATGTGGGTGTGAGGCATCAGTATGTCAATATATATGCACACCAGGAGTGGTGTTTGCTTCTTTCTTTTTTTTCTTGTTGGGTGCGAGTGAGAAAGCCAGGGTTAGCTGTAAGCTCCAGGAATTATATAAAACCTACTGTATGCCATAAAACTGCAAAGAATAAATAAGTGCAAAGTGGACAGAAATAGTTTGACATTTATTTAGCTAAAGCAAGTAAATCCACTAATAATACATATTCCAAATTAGAGCCTTGTCTGCTTTTATAACTGGCTGTGCATGGGCAGCAGCCATTTAAGCCACTCGATGCACACCATTTGGTGAGCACGTCAAAAAGCTCTCGTCTCTCTTCTCACGGTGCCGCTGCATGAAAGGCAAATTGAAAAGGAAATAGAATATTCTAAGACTGTGCATTTGTGTATTTATGATCTTGGAAGTGTGGAAGTGGAAGTGAGAGACAGAAAGAGGTGTTTGTGTCTAGCGTCGCAAGGTGTGTGTTCTGAGCGCAGTGGGCCAGATGTTTAAGCAGATTTCAGGATCTGAAAGCCAGTGAGGGGGAAACATTTAACAGCTTTCCCCCATGCTGCTGTACAACCTCACCCTGCCTTCATTCACTCGGTTTGCATTCATCTTTATGTTATTATACTAAGTATTTTTTTGTCTTCACATTCTCTTGTTGTTTTCCCATGTGTCTAGAACCGCATGTCTAAATCTGTATGTGTTGATCAGGTGTCTGTTCCCATATCCCAGGTTTCCATTTCTCACTTTCACTTTCTCACCTTCTGCTGCAGTAAATTTCTGAAGCATCATAGATCATTCATCAAGACGTGGCATGTTTTATTCATCCAGCCCTCTCTTTCCTTCCACTTTCTTTCACTATCAAAACACTCACTATAGATGGCTAGGCCCAAATTACCCCAGATGAAAAATTTAACTTTTAAGTGGAGAAGGCTGTTAAATCACAGGCTTTTCCTTTTTTCAATGTGATGTCATTTGTAATTTTACCTTCCCCACACTTAACATGTATTTTTCATCTCCTCAGACAGTTTCTGCCCTCTGTCTCTCATGCTAATCTTTATCTTTTCTTTGAAGTTTTCTACTTTCACATACAATATTTCACCGCTTTGCATGTCCTCAGGAGCTTCTTTTTTTTTTTTTACCTGACTATCTATCATTTCATGAAACATGTTGTAAACTAGATGAGTGACATTGATATTGTTATTTCTTTCAGTTTCTTAACTAATGCTGGGTACACATGAAAAGATTTATATATAACTCTTATAAGAGTTTCAAAATGTGAGAGGCCACAAACATGACGATAAGAAATCATAGATTTAACCGTTTATAGATTTAACCGTTTTCCTCTAGTGTGTGGAGTGCTGCGATGTGACCAGGAAAGCACACCACCCAGTCCCGCCTGTGAACACGGGAAATCTTACAAAATCTCTCGCATTCTATAACGTGACTTTAAAGTATACAAACATGGCGGACGACCAGCAAGAAGAAATTGCGCTTATGGTGTATGGAATGTTTAAATGAAATCATAGTGTGAAAATTAACTTTACATGTTACAGGGCGAGCTGGAGGTGAGTCTTTTTGCTTTCTGATTGGGTATTGTTTCATTTCACATGATAATCTCCAGACTGCACAATCTTGTGTCCTTGGGGTTCCCACACGTCAGGATTTCTGATCGTAAATATTTACGATTCGAGATCGGGGCGGCTCCGATGTTCTTCTGATCAGGTTCAATCACCCCTAACACACCTCACACCACAGACAAATCTGATAAAATAATCTGTAGAACCATTAAGATAATCGGGACTTTACCTAGGATTGTCAGAAGGGGAGACATCAGCCCAAAATCACCCCAATAATTTTTTTTGTGTGTATCCAGCATTACTATATCTGGTCAAATGATCTAAAATTTTTATTATTTTAATATATTTTATTGAATTTTTACTTCATTTCAATTAACAAAAACGTTTTAGTAGTTGTAGTTAAAGTTAACGATAACATCACTGAATTAGAGCCCTCCACAGGCCAAAAACGCCAGCCCTAACCCGGCCCTGGCCCATGGTGTTCAAGCCCTAACCTGGCCCCAGCACGACAACGTCTGCAATTTTTCAGCCCGAACCCGACCCGACCCGAGACCAACATCAATATAACTTTAACACATTTTCATTGGTGGATGAGGAGACTCCCCCCTTCTATGAAAAGCGTTTTGAGTGCCTAGAAAAGCGCTATATAAATGTAACAAATTTAAAAATGATTATTTAAGCCCTCTCTGACATGTGCGTTCTGATGCGCGCTGTTTCTGCTACACGCAAATACACACGCTGTGCAGCAAATAAGTATATAAAGATTTACATCCTACCTTTCTTTGATGTTAAGAAACTGAAGAACAATGTATCAAAGGACTCATTTAACAAACGTTAAATAATAATTAGGGCTGTCAATCGATAAAATATTTTTACATACTCTGTGATTAATTCATCTAAATTAATCGCATATGTATTTTTTTGCTGTGAAAAGTATTTAAAATATTTCAATTCAAATGAATCAATGAATAATCAGCATTAGTTACATTAAAGTTCAAAAACTCTTTTATTATTATTTTCACTGTTCAAATATTAGCCATAACAAAAAACAATGACCTAATATGCTGAGGAAATAAATTCAAAAGTGCTTCAGGAAGAAGATTTTTTTTTTCACTGTACATACAAGGTAACTGGTCTGCAGGACATTGTGATCCATTTAGCAAGGGAATTGCTCAGTCGGTCACATACATATTTGCTAAATTTGCTTTTCAGTGTGATAGAGTTGGTATCATGGGATGTGCTAGGTCGTACCTCCGGATTAACATTAACTCCTGGATGCTTTGCATTGATGTGGTAGGAGTTGACGAACTCCGGTGATATGCAAATTGCTTGCTGCAGATCAACATGATCACATTAGAATGCGTATCAATAGTACGAGTGTGCAATGTCGTGGAATGTATACGCTACGCAGTTTTTTGAGTACATTAGATATGGTATAAATCACTTGTTTTAAAGTGACACTGTCCAACAGCAATAGCAGCAGGTGAAGTTACAACGGGACACCGCGTCTCTCTTGCCTCCCCTGAGCCCATTGACTTTTAACAGACCCTCTAAAGCAGCTGTGGGTTTGGTGGGGGGTAATTGAGAATGAATGGGGGAGTCACATGAGAGTAGGCAATGATTGGTTACGATTGCCCTTAGTTATTTTTTGGAATAAATGTAAAAGATGCTTAAAAAACGAACTTGATGATATTTTATTTATAAATGTTATAAATGTATATATTATACATTTTATTTATAAATATTATAAATATATAATAGAACATTATATAATAAATAGAACATTTAATTACAATGTTCATGTAAAAATACAATATAGAATTGCATTTGGTTTCGTTTTTTATGTAATGTAAAATGTTTATTTAACCAGGAAAATGTGACAACATTAAGTATAGCTGGGTCATGAATTTACATTTGATTGATTAAATTTTTTTTTTTTTTTAAACGTAGCCTCCTCATTTCAGAACATCACTGCACGCCACTGATATATATACACCAATTCCCACCGTTGCTCTAACCCTTTAAAAATAAATGAAATGTTTTTTTGCTTATGTAAGATGTGTAAACACATTTTTCACATGTGGAATGAATAACAATGCTTACTCAGGTTTTTGGGTCAAATCTAGTTTACGCAGCATATCTTTCAAAACAGCCTCTTGCAAATCCTATAATACATTGTGACAAGTTCACAAAACAATCTGCACACAAACTGTTCAGATCTGACTGACATGATCAGGGATCAGTCACTCTTCATTAACGATATGTAGCGCTGCATGCAATGCCCCGCAGACAATGTTGGGTTCATCAAAATTAGTTAATTCTCCTTATTATTAGTTCTATATACAAGAATTTACAGAATAGAACTCAGAACAGATTGCCTTAGAATAAATGATTAAATTAATTAAGAAATTATAATAATTTAATTATATATATATATATCACCTAAAGGATTATTAGGAACACCTGTTAAATTTCTCATTAATGCAATTATCTATTCAACCAATCACATGGCAGTTGCTTCAATGCATTTAGGGGTGTGGTCCTGGTCAAGACAATCTCCTGAACTCCAAACTGAATGTCAGAATGGGAAAGAAAGGTGATTTAAGCAATTTTGAGCGTGGCATGGTTGTTGGTGCCAGACGGGCCGGTCTGACTATTTCACATCTGCTCAGTTACTGGGATTTTCACGCACAACCATTTCTAGGGTTTACAAAGAATGGTGTGAAAAGGGAAAAACATCCAGTATGCGGCAGTCCTGTGGGCGAAAATGCCTTGTTGATGCTAGAGGTCAGAGGAGAATGGGCCGACTGATTCAAGCTGATAGAAGAGCAACTTTGACTGAAATAACCACTCGTTACAACCGAGGTATGCAGCAAAGCATTTGTTAAGCCACAACACGCACAACCTTGAGGCGGATGGGCTACAACAGCAGAAGACCCCACCGGGTACCACTCATCTCCACTACAAATAGGAAAAAGAGGCTACAATTTGCACAAGCTCACCAAAATTGGACAGTTGAAGACTGGAAAAATGTTGCCTGGTCTGATGAGTCTCGATTTCTGTTGAGACATTCAGATGGTAGAGTCAGAATTTGGCGTAAACAGAATGAGAACATGGATCCATCATGCCTTGTTACTACTGTGCAGGCTGGTGGTGGTGGTGTAATGGTCTGGGGGATGTTTTCTTGGCACACTTTAGGCCCCTTAGTGCCAATTGGGCATCGTTTAAATGCCACGGCCTACCTGAGCATTGTTACTGACCATGTCCATCCCTTTATGACCACCATGTACCCATCCTCTGCTGGCTACTTCCAGCAGGATAATGCACCATGTCACAAAGCTCCAATCATTTCAAATTGGTTTCTTGAACATGACAATGAGTTCACTGTACTAAAATGGCCCCCACAGTCACCAGATCTCAACCCAATAGAGCATCTTTGGGATGTGGTGGAACGGGAGCTTCGTGCCCTGGATGTGCATCCCACAAATCTCCATCAACTGCAAGATGCTATCCTATCAATATGGGCCAACATTTCTAAAGAATGCTTTCAGCACCTTGTTGAATCAATGCCACGTATAATTAAGGCAGTTCTGAAAGCAAAAGGGGGTCAAACACAGTATTAGTATGGTGTTCCTAATAATCCTTTAGGTGAGTGTATAATACATTTGGGGTGTAATGGTTTAAATTACTTACCGTTTGGTTTGTATCACGGTTTTAGGGTCATGGTTTCAGTACGGTTCTGTATTTGCTATGTTCAGTGAAAAAAGGACTACTGTCAAGTAACACTAAAGAAATAAGAACAAATAATCTAACGACAAGCAACAGTACAAATAAATAAAATATGAATCCTTATTTAAGTTCAAAAGCTATTCAGTCAAGAGCAGTGAGTGATTTCCTTTCTTTTCATTTACTTGACAGCAGGAATATTAGATGGCTGTCACTTTAAGACATAATCCACGGCTTTAATATAGGCTACTGATACTGTACTCATGCCTTGTCTTTCTCGACTGTTTACGTTAACTTAAGCCGTAACCATTTATGCCTGTTAGGATACTCACCAAGACAGACGTGTTGACATAATTTTTGTGTGAATTTTTCCGTTCAAGCGCAAGACTTGAAAGAGAACTTGAATTCTCATCCGTGTCTCCTGGCTCACGAATGTTTAAATTGGCAAGGCTTAACTGAGTTTAGTTTAAACACAGATAGCAATGTGAGCTGTTCAGGTCTCACCAGTACTCGTGGCCTTGCACACTATCAACTACCGGGTGATGACGCCGTAAGTGGTCATGTTCAAGCATACGGCACTCGCATTGAACAAAGTTTAAAAAGAGTCCACGCTTTTTGATCATCGCTGTTGTTGTAATGTATTGGGAAGCAGAATGCATATCCATCGACAGAAACATACACGAGTCTGTCGGTCTGTTTTACCTATATATATAATTATTAGTGGTGGGCCGTTATCGGCGTTAACGTGTTGCGTTAACGCAAGACTCTTATCGGGCGATAAATAAAATAATGCTGTTAATCTATTCTCAAAGTTGGGTTGGGAGCTGGGTCTATACTACACAAGCTATGATGACTTTCACCTTGATATTTTAGCGCGGATGTACACCTAGCCGAATTGCACTGTAGGGGGCGAGAGAACGAGTCTTCGAACCTGTGTGTATGCCTACTAGTGTTGTCAAAAGTATCCATATTTCGCTATGTATCGATACTGAAATATCTGAAACGATACAATACTCATTTTCTACAGTATCGATATCAGCTGCGCTCTCCTCTCCGACCGACAGCGAGTGACACGCACCCGCCTCCTCTCATTCAGTCCATTTAATCCTCTGAACATTGCGAACGGATGTTCTGCTGGACTTTTGTTAGTATTGGTGTGACCGGTCTGAATTTCACGCGGGGTTGCTCATAACGTTAATTCTACTAATTACCGCAGATTTCGCGCTCGTATCTGAAGCGCACACACACATACCGTGTTAGCTCCTTTTTCCATCTTATTAATGGTCAAATACACTCAAAAACGTCTCAATGCCCATCTTGGTGAGTTTTAACACAAACACAGTCGTAACCAGCTCACAGGAGCAGTGTTTGGGATCCATGCGTGCGTCAGGTCTTAAAGGGACAGAAGTTATTTATTATTCAAACTACAAAAAGACAAACGATCAATTACGAGCACACATATTCTGAATACTTTCGGCAGAATTTAAATGAGCCATTTTAATCTAGATTAATCTAGATTAAAAAAATTAATCTATGCCTACCACTAATAATTATATAATATTTTTACATTTGTTTCATTTGATATTTGAGGAAGATGAAACCCAATACTTGCGTTTAAAGAATAATTTTGCAATTTCTCTCCAAAAAATCCTGTCATCACCGGCGCACAATGAATTCTGGGGTTAGCAAGGCTGTGATGGATCCATCTGTTGTATCCTTCATTGCATGGGAAACGAAGGACACATTTGGAGGCCGCATTTGAAAGAGCCTTTGAATTGGGACAGCCTTATATATACAGTACATAGCATAAATGAGTACACCCCCTCTGAACAAATACAAAAGATGTATTTTCTTAATGATCACTAATACAATTCATGGAAAGATGGCAACATTGAAATGTATTAAACATATATTTAATAAAAACAGAGAAATCTATGTCATGAATATCTGTCAAATAAGTCAATTAGCTTTGTTTATCTGAAGGATTGTAGAAATGAGCACACCCTATATTTAATTCAACAAATGTAGCCTACAATATTCTAGTACTTAGTATGTCCTCCATAATTTTAAGTGTACTTCTCTGATCCTTATTGGCATGGAGTGTACAAGTTCATGACAAATTGTCAGATCTGTCCTGTTTAACTCCTGGATGATGACCTCCTTAAATGCCCTGATCTTTAATGGGCAGTGTTGCTCAACTCATCTCTACAGAATCCCCCTCAGGTGCTCAAGAGTGTTAAGATTAGGTGAAACACATGTCCACAGAAAGGTTTTCACCTTGGGAGAATGCATATCGTCATTGTCATGTTGAAAAAATGCCCAACAATGCAGGGAAAGCGTAGAGGGTAACATCTTCTGTTTCAAGTTTTTGTATTACCTCACACAGTGGTGTGTGAATTCATCACAGCATTGATAAAGCACAACTCCCTCACACCTTCAGCACTCATACATTCCTATATAAGAGCTTTACTACCACTGACCCTCACTCTACAGAACCAGGAACACTCCTCCTGTAGCAACACCAGAACATTTTGGATGACGTTAGATCCAAAATTATTTACTTGGTCTCATGAGGCCAGAGTATGGATTCCCAGAAGTCTATATTTTGTAAATATGGTCCTTGGAAAAGGCTAATTGACTTCATTGTACTTTTGTTACAGTAGGTAGTTCCAGTGTGGACAACAGCCACTTCAGCAGGCTGCATCTTAATCTGTGAAATAAACAGTCAATCTTTTCATAGCTTTTGCTGGCTCTGAGACACTCACTTGTTATTTCACCTGCTCTTTGTCTAGCAAAAAAAAATATGAATTACTAAATGAAAGCTTAAAATGGAGGCCTGATTAATTCAGGATCCTTGTCACAAGTCCATTGTTTTTGAATTTCTGTTACTTTTGCTATATTTTCACACTTACAACAATGATTTGGTAATCCTCTTGTACCACTGTCCTTTTTGTGCTAAGAAATAAGTCTCCTGATAGTTCTCTCCCAAGTGATTCAGTGAGCTATATAACACTTTTAATTGTCAGGAAATTACTTATCTTTAATGTTTTGGTTCAACATGCTTACCTGTTGATCAAAAATGGCCTTAAACTAACACTAGAAAATAATTCTCGAGTTTTATTTAGTAACTTTAAGGAGGGTGTACATTTTTGCAACACATTTTATCACTTTGATAATATTATTTTCCTGAATCATTTTGAAATGCGTCTTTGGTAATTGATTGTAAGGCTGCTGCCGGCATGTCTGGCCGACTGCTAGATGGAACAAAAGGCCCCCCTGGACATTAACACTGGAACTACCTTCTGCATATGTAACAGGGATCTCGAGACACAGCACACAGTGCAGTTCACACTTCACATATACTATCCCCCTTTCACCCCCTCTCATCCTCACATTAAATACACTAAAAACCTATGCAATGCAAAGTATGTACAAGAAGAATTATGTATGTATGATATCATTTAAAGTGTCTCAGTGCGCCTGGTAAAATGGTCTCATTTTCCCAACCATAATGAAAAGCTAAAAGAAGTTATAAAATATGAGAAAGTCATGTATCTTCTAAAGGTGTTTCCTCCCCCAGATCCTCCATTCAGACTGTACCTCCTATATGTAAAACAAGAACCTATTCAAATACAAATTCTGATCTCCCAGTGTGAATCCCTGAATAGGGAACCAAAATCTAATTATAATGATAGACGGCCATTTGGTAAGAATATTGAATTATTTAGGTATAAAAGGAAAAGGTGCAGAAAGTTCATGGAGTCTGTAAGTTGACTGCCCACACAAACGCCTTGTGTAATTTTCGTTGCCAGGTAATAATTCCAGTTCTGAATTGTTATGTTATGTTTAACTGATGATTTTATTCTTGCGGATTGGATTTCGAATTATTGCTTCATTACCTGGTCAATAAATTGTAAACGTTTGATTTTATTCTGACTGACTCTGAGACTTGTTTTTTCCCAAATAAGATTAACGGAGCCGTATATTGCCATAAGGTTGCATCAGAGATTAGCGACGGCTAATAACTGATATCAGGAAGTGTGCGGGCGACTTGGATGAGGGGATGAGTTTGTCCATCTAGGTTAACTAGCTCGGGCATCTAGCTTGGGCGCTTCCGATGACTTCTGTTCTAATTTAATGTTAAGATTGAATTCTTGAAGGACATCCAAGGGGGCTATAGAATATATCTTTGATTGTTGCGCGTGTACGGCAAAGTCCTAGATATTTAGCCAACTGCCCCAGCTTATGATCTTCGGGACTGACCACTTATGTACGAGGCCTTGTTGAGGAACTCGGAGCGATATAGTCTGCCTGGTCTAAGTGGGTGAAATATAAACAGAGTTTAAGAGAATAATCAAATATTCGTTCACGTTTTAATGATGCACAGATATCATTAAAACCCTTTTCATTTTTGGAGTCAGATGAAACAAGCTATTGCATGTGAGAAAATATATTGAATTTAATCTTGTTGAAGTTGCGTTGCCAGGAAAGACAGTAGCGCGCAGACACCTTCTCCTGCCATTGGACGCCGATAGTTGGGCCAGTGGGCAGGTTTACATGATCAAGCAGGCTTCCTGGAACATTACATCTGTAAAGAACCCCAAAATGTCTTCTGAATAAAGAGTAATTGCTTTTTTTGTTAAGTTTCAGAGGGGGTGTACTCATTTATGCTGTGCACTGTACATTTTCCACATGATATAATCCCATTGACTGTTTTTAAGTACATTTGATTTTGCAAAACCACCACGTGTATAGTTTTGATCACCCCACACACACACACACACACATCACAAAGCACCTCGGCAGGCCATATTGAGCGATGTGCTCCACATACAGAGCAGTGTGATTTGCTTTGGGGTTAACTATGCTGTGGCTCTCTCGGTAAAAACACAAGTAGATCTTGTCCTCCTTTCCAGTGACCCAGAAATCAATAGAACACAGCAGCATGGGATTCTCATTCTGCCAGGTGGCTTAGAGAGACAGAGAGCACTTTTCATTCTTCTGTCCCTTTTTATGCTGTTACTATCCTTTTAAGGTCTTTTCTTTTAGATTTACTCTTTCATACCAGTGAGAAAAGGGTGAACCACTGAAACTAAACAAGTATGAATTCCCATGTGTGCATACATGATCCCCCTCTAAAACAAATAGACAGTTTGGCTGATCATGTGATAGGGAGGTACATTATGAATGAGATTTGTCTAGCTACTTGATTATCCTCTTAAATTATTAATGGATTCTGGTGCTTCCCTTTGGCTTCCACCCCCCTCGATCTCCCTAGACTTTCCCTCCCTTTGTTCTTCACTGTTATGGCCACACAGAGGTTTGTTTGAGCTCTCCGTGTGTGTGTGTGTGTGTGTGTGTGTGTGTGTGTGTGTGTGTGTGTGTGTGTGTGTGTGTGTGTGTGTGTGTGTGTGTGTGTGTGTGTGTGTGTGTGTGTGTGTGTGTTTGTGTTTGTGTTTGTGTTTGTGTTTGTGTTTGTGTTTGTGTTTGTGTGTGTGTGTGTGTGTGTGTGTGTGTGTGTGTGTGTGTACAGAAATGAAAGAAGGTCCGAACACTAAGTAGATCATACTAGGTCATTTCTCACTTAGAGATACACATAAGTATTTGACTTAACTGTTGATTTGAAGTGATTGTGTGTAAGACCATATGTTGCCAATGTTATGGACAAACCTTTGCATTAATACATGGACTTCAGCATTGTAAATTTGTAGATTTGAATGAATTAATGATTATATTAGTTTTTTATTTGTATTATATTTTACTGTAATTGTTATTTTGTCTTCTCCAAACATGTATTTAGAAACACTTCAAACTTCTGGATATAAATGTTTGATTTCCAGCACTGATTTAAATTCAAATATTCTCCACTAATACATTTAAAAATACAAATATTTATTGTATTACCTATGTATCAGGTAATATGTGCACTATCGTTCAAAGGTTTAGAGTTATGCTTACCATGGCTGCCTTTATTTGATTAAAATGCAAAATGCAGCTGTGATATTTTGAAATATTACAATTTGATAATAACCATTATCTTTTTGAATTGAACGTTTTATTTTTTTCCTGTGATGGCAAATCTAAATGATCGGCATCATTACAGCAGTCTTCAGTGTCACATGATCTGGATCTGGAAAGTTTTCACAGTGCTTCATTTTTTCCACATTTTGTTATGTTACAGCCTGATTCCAAAATGGATTAAATTCATAATTTGTTTCCTCACTTCTACAAACAATAACCCATAATGACAATGTGAAAGAAGTTTGTTTGAAATCTTTGCAAATCTATTAAAAAAATATAGCTGCAAACAGCAATTAATGGGGCCAAGTGCAAACAAGCCAATAAAACATGCCAACATAGCTGAGAGTGTTAGACCAACTGCAACAATGAGCAATTAAAGGCATTTTAAGAAGATTTTAGGCAAAATGGCTGAAAAATCATATATACAGTCACTAAGAATATTATTTAATGGTTTGTCACTTTTGACCAATAGGTGGCGCAGTAGCTAAATTGATGTGGTGTGGTCAGAGTGAGATAACAATGACAAAGGCAAAGTTTGGTATCAGTATGTCAAAGCATTGCAGAAATACAGCCTCAAGAGTCATTTTGGCATCATGGCTCAACTTTGTCGCTGCAGTATATGAAAACGGTTTTGTCTGTTGACACGAAATTAATAACTTTTTGCTGTAATAGTCTGAAGATGTTATGATTCAATTTTGGTGAAAATCAGACAAATGGTATAGGAGGAGTTTGAAAAAGTAGGTTTGTAAAGAAAATCAAAATGACGAACAGAATGTTTGGCCAAATATGGTAAAATTGGGATCTATGTTCTTGGCATGACCCAATGAATCTATTAAATCCAGTTTTATGACAATAGTCAAATTTAATCAAAAGTTATTAGCATTATTGGAAAATTAATTATAACTTATAAACTTATCGAAATGGCTTGAGCCAAGGAATCCGAGGAAAAAAGAATTTTGTTTCTAGCCCTTACGGTTCAAAAGTTATAGCAAAAATATGAGTCGAACTTTGGACATGTGGTGGCGCTAGAGGGATTGTTTTAGAGATTCCAAAATTGGTGTGGTTAATGTTGGGACTGTCCTCTATCTGTGTGCCAAATTTCACAACTTTCCCGCAACCGGTTCTATGGGCTGCCATAGACTTTTGGCTGAATAATAATAATAATAATAATAATAACAAGCGCAAAGAAGAAGACATGACATGTCAAAATGGCTGGCAATGTCAGACAATGTCATAGCAAAATAGCTGTAAAATTATAAATACAGTCAATAATAATGATTTATCACTTTCAACCAATAGGTGGCACAGTTTTGAAATTGATGCGGTGTGGTCAGAATAAGGGAACAATGACACTTGCAAAGATTGGTGTTAATATATCAAAGCAGGGTGTCAATATAGTGTCAATATGTCATTGCAGAGATATAGCCTCAAGAGGCCTTTTCATTATAAGTATGGACCACATGGCGGTGCTGTTTTGAAACCTTTTAAGTATCTTAAAGGCATGGTGCTGATGGAACATACTAAGTTTTGTAATGACACACCAATTCATTTGTTCAGTTTGACTAATCATCTTGAGTCTAATACACTTTTGTCACCATAGTCTGAAGATGATCTGGTTCAATTGTTGTGCAAATTGGAGCAACGGCCTAGGAGGAGTTCGCAAAAGTAGGTTTTTCTAATTGAAATTATTATGACGGAAAATGACGTCATAGGGTGCAATCAAATTGGCTTGAGCCAAGGAATCAGCGGAAAAAAAATTGTTTCTAGCCCAAAAGTTATTTGCCAAAATATGAGTCAAACTTTGGACATGTGGTGGCGCTAGAGGGATTGTTTTAGAGATTCCAAAATTGGCGTGGTTAATGCTGGGACTGTCCTCTATCTGTGTACCAAATTTCACAACTTTCCCGCAAGCGGTTATATGGTCTGCCATAGACTTTCGGCGGAATAATAATAATAAGAAATCCAACGATTTCAATAGGTGCCCGCACCTTCGGTGCTTGGCCCCTAAAAAAAACGATCACATGTCCATAAGTATTCACAGCCTTTGTCATGACACTCAAAATTGAGCTCAGGTGCTCCTGTTTCCACTGATCATCCTTGAGATGTTTCTACAACTTGATTGGAGTCCACCTGTGGTACATACAGTTGATTAGACATGTTAGACATAAAATGTCTCACAGTTAACAGTGCATGTCAGAGCCCAAACCAAGCCATGAAGTCCAAGAAATTGTCTGTAGACCTCCGAGACAGGATTGTATCGAGGCACAGATCTGGGGAAGGGTACAGAAAAATTTCTGCAGCATTGAAGGTCCTGATGAGCACTGTGGCCTCCATCATCCATACATGGAATAAGTTTAGAACCACAAGGACTCTTCCTAGAGTTGCCACCCCCCCCCCCCCCCCCCCCTCCAAACTGAGCGATCGGGGGAGATGGGCCTTAGTCGGGGAGTGACCAAGAACCCGATGGTCACTCTGACAGAGCTCCAGTGGTTTTCTGTGGAGAGAGGAGAACAACCATCTCTGCAGCACTCCACCAATCAGGCCTGTATGGTAGACTGGTCAAACGGCACATGCCAACCCGCCTAGAGTTTGCAAAATGCACCTGAAGGACTCTCAGACCATGAGAAACAAGTTCTCTGGTCTGATGAAACAAAGATTGAACTCTTTGGCCTGAATGGCAAGCGTCATGTCTGGAGATCACCTGGCCAATATCCCTACAGTGAAGCATGGTGGTGGCAGCATCATGCTGTGGGGATGTTTTTCAGCGGCAGGATCTGGGGGACTAATCAGGATCGAAGAAAAGATGAATGCAGCAATGTACAGACACATCTTTGATGAAAACCTGCTCCAGAGTGCTCTGGACCTCAGACTGGGGCGAAGGTTCATCTTCCAACAGGACAACGACCCTAAGCACATAGCCAAGATAACAAAGGAGTGGCTACAGGACGACTCTGTGAAGGTCCCTGAGTGGCCCAGCCAGAGCCCAGACTTGAACTCGATTGAACATCTCTGGAGAGATCTGAAAATGGATGTGCACCGACGCTCCCCATCCAACCTGATGAAGCTTGAGAGATCCTGCAAAGAAGAATGGGAGAAACTGCCCAAAAATAGGTGTACCAAACTTGTAGCATCATACTCAAAAAGACTTGAGGCTGCCAGTCAGGAGTTAGATTAATTCAAGAAAAATTTACTGAAGAATAGTTTGCAGTTTCATCAGCAGAAGCCCCTCACAAGGAGTTCGTAGGCCGCGCTCCCTCTAACAGTCTCCCCGCCTCTGCCTAACATACATACAATTTCTGAACAGTTATACTGTTTTCAAGGTCTAACCACGTCTAACCATTATTGTCATGTGGAATGATTCTGATTGGCTCAGAGAAAATGCAGAGTCACTGTAAATTTCCACACAAGGATAGATAGCAGAGCATATCACTAAAATGGGTAGACTAGTTGTCGCCCCATGACTAGATTTAGCTCACAATGACGCAAGTGGTCATATAAAGACGTCTCCAGGTCTGGCATCGTCTGCAGAAAAGCCCATCTCCAATACTGGATCTGCACAGATCATGCAACGCATACACACAAAAGCTCCAGAGAATAAGAGTTTCCTCAAGGTTGAGAACATCTTAACTAACTATCAACAAGGCACTTCTCCAAAACATGCTGATACTACATCTAGTAAAGAAGTGAATTTATTCTATTTAGTAAGAAAAGCATATAAAAGACGTACATTTCTCTGAGTCCCCAAAAAGTCACGTAGACCTGTAACATATGTGACCCTAAGGTCACTTTAGGAAGACATATAGTTATCATATAGACATATAGTTAACACATGCTGAGGGGCCGCCTCACTCCTGGGGTGTTTCACACACCAAGGACAGTTGCCTGTCAGCACGTCTTGACATAGACATTAAAGCTGCACCTAGAAAATGTGGATCCAAAAGCACGCAGCAAATACCGTATTTGCTCAAATAAAAGCCAGGGCCTTTATTTACCTGAACTGCAGAAGGTCACCGTCTTTTATTTGAAGCAGGCTTTTATTAGGGGCAGGCCTGTATTTCGAATTCCATGTATTTGAAAAAAAATATTGTTTTAAAGGTGCCCTAGAATGATTTGAAACAACATTTTAAATTGTTCTCTGGTGTCTACATAGAGGGTATATGGCTTATTTAAGGTCAATAATTGTCCAGATACGGTTTTACAGGTCCATTTACAACTCTAGAAATCTTGCCTAGGATGAAATGGTCTGTTTATGCCTTATTTGGAAGGGTCATGAATATTAATGCGGAGTTCTGCTCTGATTGGCTGTTTCACTGCGGCTCAATGATAGCAGGCACAACTTTACTGACCGTCTTAACGATGGAGAGATTAGGCATCCAACCTTATATGTTTGAGCCTGTTTCTGATGAAGATGCAGATTTTGAAGAACAACATGATGTTTTGAGATTGGAAATTAACGCTTCTGAATGGTAAGTTAAGTCTTTATTTTAATTAGGAATCTGCAAAATCATTATGTCCATACCAGAACTTCAGCCTAAACGATAACTAGCATATAGCATTAAATATACACATCAGCAGTCAAAACTTTTTTAGCATTGTAAAAACATTTTAATTATTGTAATGTGTCCCTGTATGATTTTACAATGATAGCGTCTTCACTTTGAATCACAAACTGAACTGGGTAGCGCTTAAATGTGTTGTTTGTACAGTAACGTTTGAGTTTGACAGTAGAGTACTGATTTAAAATACTTAAATTGTCAAAAATATAAATAAATATCAAATTACTATTGTTTCAACTTAAATGGTGGAGGTGGTGACGTTAGCTAGAAGGATCGTGTAAGCTATGTGTAAGCAACTAAACTAACATAGTATGTTACGTATCTATGGCTGCATTTTGTAATTTATGACAACACTGGCATGAAATAATATTAACCTTTGTCATTAGACATACTATTTAGTTATGTAAACTACTTGGATTATCCTATTCTTACTGTATAGCATCTTGCGTTGGCTATAGACAACAACAGGAATATTAGCGTTAATGTTGTCTCTCTAAGAAACTTTCAATTTAATCAGAAATGGTTTAGACAGTCAAGAAGTGGATAAAATCACTTACTGCTTGCTGGAATATGGTTGGAATTGCCCCTTTCTTCAGTGTCAGACGCTGAGCGAAGCCTGCTTGATATTGTCCCAGGTTTGAAAAACTGTCCGTGGTGAAATGGGCTGAGCAAACTAACAACTTTGAATTAAATTTTTGCGGTATCCGATTATAAATAAACATCAACCATGCCTGTTGACATGTTTTATCTGTGGAAAGAGTATGAAACGTCTTCACATCCCCTGCACAGCCTGGAACATAACATTGGTGTCCATGATCTGCCATGTTTGCTATCCTTGCGTGATGCTTGTTTACCTGCAGACAGTGAACATGTGCTGGCTTATGCAAATGTTGGGGGGTGTACATATTAATGATCCCGACGATTGCATCACTGTTGGTGTTATGTTGAGATTCGCCTATTTTTCCGTGGTGTTTTTCACAAACGAGATTTACATATGAAGGAGGAGGCAATGGTGTTTGAGACTCACTGTATGTGATTTACATGCACTGAACTCCTGTTATTTAACTATGGCAAGGTTAATTCAATTTTTCATTCTAGGGCACCTTTAAATTAACCGTTTTAAATGAAAAGTGATATAGCTCCAGAGGACAGATATCATCAGGGGCGCGGGAAGTGGGGTGGTTTCAAAGGATTGCAAATGCAATGCAATTTTTTTTGTTCATTTTATTCATTTTTAGAATTTAATAATTTATTTGTAATAAACATTTTAAGTGGCCCATTAAAAAGTAGTATTTTATTATTTATAGTTGAATTGTGTTTTTAAAACATACATGAGGTCATATTGTGACTGTTGCGGTGTGTGCGTTGATCACGCTGGGCGGCCGCCTCCGCCTCCATGTCTGTTATAGGCTATTTGCTTATTATTTATTAAATCCGGGCAATTTGGCTGATAAAACATAGATTAAAATTAAGATACAATTTATACAAAACAAAATTAATTTTAAAGAAAGTTTTTTTGTTATATATTTGTTGTTCTTTCGTGTTTTATAGACTCGATATAAACACTATAATTTCGTTATTTTACTAACCTAACTAATGTGCTTTCTATATTCCACGTGAGGGGAAAAAGCTTCCTTCCACTTAAGAAGAATTGTGTTCCTTTAAGCACTTTTTATTTTAATATACATCTCTTTACATAAATCTTATTTTCTACTTAAAAAAACAACAACTATAATTTCGTTATTTTTCTAACCCAACTAATGCGCACACTTTTCTCAATCCGTTATGGAGCTATTCAATTTTGATTTTGCATATTGTTTTTTAAATGTTCGTTCGAGTAGTTCAAATGACCACTTTACAATATTTCAATAACACAATTTATTTTGAAGCCTATGCTGTTTTCTTGTACAACATAAAATAGTTTAAGTTAAATGCAGAGTAAGATGTGTAAAAAAGACAAGAGGCTAAGAGATTGTCAAGATCAATATTTGTGTAGCCTGCCTGACTGATGTATTTTCACAGACTAACACACGTCACCTCTCTCATAGACTACAGTATTTAAAATAGCATATATGCATCAGTTATATTCGCAATTTAATTTAAAGAGCAATCCCTGCAAAGTGTTTAGGTTAAGTATAGAAGAGACCAGGATTGTGCGTCGCACTCGCAAGACTTACAGCGGGGGGCGATGGTCACGATGGTTTCGCTCCTTCGGCACAACCCTACTGTACATTACACTGAACTTGAATGCACATACAGTGAGGAAAATAAGTATTTGAACATCCTGCTATTTTGCAAGTTCTCCCACTTGGAAATCATGGAGAGGTCTGAAATTGGCATCGTAGGTGCATGTCCACTGTGAGACATAATCAAAAAAAGAAAATTCCAGAAATCACAATGTATGATTTTTTAACTATTTATTTGTATGATACAGCTGCAAGTAAGTATTTGAACACCTGTCTATCAGCTAGAATTCTGACCCTCAAAGACCTGTTAGTCTGCCTTTTAAAATGTCCACCTCCACTCCATTTATTATCCTAAATTTAGCTGCATAAAGACACCTGTCCACCCCATACAATCAGTAAGAATCCAACTACTAACATGGCCTAGACCAAAGAGCTGTCCAAAGACACTAGAGACAAAATTGTACACCTCCACAAGGCTGGAAAGGGCTACGGGGAAATTGCCAAGCAGCTTGGTGAAAAAAGATCCGCTGTTGGAGCAATCATTAGAAAAAGGAAGAAGCTATACATGACTGTCAATCTCCCTCGGACTGGGGCTCCATGCAAGATCTCACCTCGTGGGGTCTCAATGATCCTAAGAAAGGTGAGAAATCAGCCCAGAACTACATGGGAGGAGCTGGTCAATGACCTGAAAAGAGCTGGGACTACCGTTTCCAAGGTTACAGTTGGTAATACACTAAGACGTCATGGTTTGAAATCCTGCATGGCACGGAAGGTTCCCCTGCTTAAACCAGCACATGTCAAGGCCCTTCTTAAGATTGCCAATGACCATTTGGATGATCCAGAGGAGTCATGGGAGAAAGTCATGTGGTCAGATGAGACCAAAATAGAACTTTTTGGTCATAATTCCACTAAACGTGTTTGGAGGAAGACGAATGATGAGTAACATCCCAAGAACACCATCCCTACTGTGAAGCATGTGGGTGGTAGCATCATGCTTTGGGGGTGTTTTTCTGCACATGGGACAGGGTGACTGCACTGTATTAAGGAGAGGATGACCGGGGCCATGTATTGCGAGATTTTGGGGAACAACCTCCTTCCCTCAGTTAGAGCATTGAAGATGGGTCGAGGCTGGGTCTTCCAACATGACAATGACCCGGAGCACACAGCCAGGATAACCAAGGAGTGGCTCTGTAAGAAGCATATCAAGGTTCTGGCGTGGCCTAGCCAGTCTCCAGACCTAAACCCAATAGAGAATCTTTGGAGGGAGCTCAAACGCCGTGTTTCTCAGCGACAGGCCAGAAACCTGACTGATCTAGAGAAGATCTGTGTGGAGGAGTGGGCCAAAATCCCTCCTGCAGTGTGTGCAAACCTGGTGAAAAACTACAGGAAACATTTGACCTCTGTAATTGCAAACAAAGGCTACTGTACCAAATATTAACATAGATTTTTTTCAGGTGTTCAAATACTTATTTGCAGCTGTATCATACAAATAAATTGTTAAAAAATCAAGCATTGTGATTTTTTTTTTTTTAGATTATGTCTCTCACAGTGGACATGCACCTACGATGACAATTTCAGACCCCTCCATGATTTCTAAGTGGGAGAACTTGCAAAATAGCAGGGTGTTCAAATACTTATTTTCCTCACTGTATATATTTGGCAGACGCTTTTAAATGAAATTAAATGAACATGAAATGAAAGGAAATAATAATAAGACCGGCCTTTATTTGTTCGTGCTGGCCACGCCCCCGGCCACTATCAAAGGCCCGGCGTTTAATTAACTACAGGCTTTTATTTGAGGAAATACGGTATAATACTAAAATCTCCAAAATCCCTCATTAAATATAGAGAGGTTTGATGGTTTGAGAGGTGAACTGATTTATCAAATGTAGAAAATGGTTATAACTTGAGTATCATTGATTCTTATTTTAATATTGATCATAAAATAATTCTGGAAGGATATGTGTCTGATGAAGAGACAAGTGATGTCGGCCTTGACCCTTCAGTATTGTTTGTAGAATTGAGGAAAAAAATTATTAATTTAATCCATTTTGGAAAAAGGCTGTAACATAACAAAATGTGGAAAAAGTGAACCGCTGTGAATACTTTCCAGATGCACTTGATGAGTTCTGCTTAATATATTTTTGTGTAAACTGTTGTAAAATTATAAATATATTTACTGTCAATGTAATGCATCCTTGCTGAATAAAAAAAAGAAATGTGTTAAAGATCATTGTATTGATGCTCTCAGAATGAGACATTCTGCACAATCTGAGGCAAAATGCCTGAATGGTGAATTGGCCTTCAGTTTTAAAGTTAAAATGTAAAGAGATTGTTTGGTTGTGTGTTTTAAATCAGATCATATTTTTTTTTAAATCCATAGATTAGTAGGGGTTTCTATCATTTCGAGTGTTTTTTTTTTTTTACTTTTCCACTGGCACCCTTTATTCACGTTAGTTTGTTTTGTCTTTATTTTCCACTGTCGTTTAATATATAGGATGTGGGATAGCACATACCAGGACAGCACATATCAGTCTTCAGAAGCCTTGTCTAACAGCAAGATCAACTTGGACAAATACCTGGATACAGAATACATTGTCAGTGTTAGTTTTCTTGTCTGATTTAAATACTTGAGGCTGTGGTTTCCAGATCCTAATCAGGGCACAGCTTCTTGTGTCTGGTTTGAGCGGTTTTGAAGATGGTAGATGTGAAGAGATTCTTCCAAGGCTTTCAAAATATAAAAATGATATTTGAACATTTCTGTATTGCTGTTTTATTTACACTGCCTCACTTTTTATACAGTTTTTGGGAACAGAGCAAAAGTATTAAATTGTAATGGGAAATAGATGTAACACGCTGTTCTTTTGAGCCACGGTGGGCCACATTTTACAACTTTGTATACAAACATGACAAGCGCTGTGTTAAACTTTTTACTCTACTGCTCTATTGTCTGAAACAGACTCCAGTGGCAGCAGAATAATAATAATAGGAGAAAACAAACACTATAGGGGGGCAATGCACCTTCTGTTGGCAACATAATGTTCTTTGTTGGTCGTGAGGAGTTGTATATTGTGATTAGATGTGACTTGGGCTCCCCATCACAGTCCCTCGTGTTGTGATGAGAACTGAAGCACAGTGTTCCCTTTTATTAATGTCTAGGAAGGAACTCCGCTTTATTTTCATTACTAAGAATTTAATAACTCTGTGACCTGTGTTCTCTCCAAAACGGTTCAATAAAAGATATCCACTGGATAGCATGTGATGGCTTATTGAAAATGAGCATAGAATGTGTTTTTCTTATATCACTCCATAATGATAACAGCACTTTTTGTCTTTAGCAGGGGTGTAGTAACCATTATAAAACTTTTTAATAAAATTTTTACAGATCATACCTCACACTCAGGCAATAATCATTATATGTATGAGCTTTGTTTTGCTTGGATGCAGTGCAAAGAAAAAAACTCTTTCAGGCCAACAGCTTTTGCAAACCAGTGAATGTACCATCAATAGAGTATAATCCAAATATAGCTAGAGCCCTAATTGATATCCATGAGCCAGAATGATAACCCCCCAAAGCACACACAAACTCACATTTTGCTTGGATTTATTGTGTTTCAAAGTATATGAAAAAGTTTCTGACACTTAGCAGTATACAGGTTGGTGGTGATGATTGAGTTCTCACTGTCTTGCATCTGGAACATGGTGTCAATACATCTGCTCTCTTGCAGGAGCTGGCAGATTTGCGGCACGTCCACTCCAAGGTTAAAAAACAGTACCAGGAGAAGATGGCTGAGCTAGCACATGCTAACCGGCGTGTGGAGCAGCATGAGACAGAAGTTAAGAAGCTCAGACTGAGGGTGGAGGAACTGAAGAAAGAGCTGGGCCAGGCTGAAGATGAGGTGAACCAAAGCACTCGCTCAAAATTAAATTCATAATTGCTTGGGGTGTATTCTGTGGTTTTCTTTGTTGTTCTTTTATTTAAATCTAATACAGGGCTCAACAATAAGTGTTTTTATTTTGTTTAGAATTGTACTCTCTCTAGCAACATTTCCATGGGCTCCATCAATAGTGTTGCGTTAAAAGTTTACAACAAATTGAGGTTTTTACTTTACAAAATTATATAGAGATACATCAATCTTTGCTAGGATAACATACAATTATAACATAAAAATTATTTGATTTTTAATTTTCAACCCATTCAACCCCATTCTTCCTGTCTCTCCTGACTGTCATTTTCACAATTTTGATCACCAGCTATATAACATTGCTTTAGTGACATTTAAATCAGCAGAATTCTCAGCAACAATTTTAATAAATCACAGAAAACTAATTTTTCGAGTCCTCCTGTAGTCAGTAATTTTATCCCTTAAAACTCATCTTTGATCATCAAAATGACAATGACAGGTTTCTGAAGGATCATTTGACACTGAAGACTGGAGTAATGGCTGATGAAAATTTAGTTTTTGATCACAGAAATAAATATTTTATAGTATATTAAAATAGAAAACAATTTTTTTATTACTATATATATATATATATATATATATATATATATATATATATATATATATATATATATATATATATATATATATATATATATATTAGTGGTGGGCCATTATCGGCGTTAACGCGAGACTCTTATTGGGCGATAAAAAAAATAATGCTGTTAATCTATTCTCAAAGTTGGGTTGGGAGCTGGGTCTATACTACGCAAGCTATGATGACTTTCACCTTGATATTTTAGCGCGGATGTATACCTAGCCGAATTTCACTGTAGGGGGGCGAGAGAAGGAGTCTTCGAACCTGTGTGTATGCCTACTAGCGTTGTCAAAAGTATCCATATTTCGCTATGTATCGATACTGAAATATCTGAAACGATACAATACTCATTTTCTACAGTATCGATATCAGCTGCGCTCTCCTCTCCGACCGACAGCGAGTGACACGCACCCGCCTCCTCTCATTCAGTCCATTTAATCCTCTGAACATTGTGAACGGGTGTTCTGCTGGACTTTTGTTAGTATCGGTGTGACCGGTCTGAATTTTGCGCGGGGTTGCTCATAACGTTAATTCTACTAATTCCCGCAGATTTCGCGCTCGCATCTGAAGCACACACACACATACCGTAATAAAGCCGCCTCTGACATACAAGTGCAAAAATGAGCTTCTTTTTCCATCTTATTAATGGTCAAATACACTCAAAAATGTCTCAATGCCCATCTTGGTGAGTTTTAACGTAAACACAGTCGTAACCAG